>CM056996.1:237391183-238591183 GCA_029891345.1 Dryococelus australis | reverse complement strand
AATCGTTTGTAAATATTGTTTTTCTTATCTCAATATGCTTAAATCGTAACAGATCCTATTCTTCCGTTGTCGTACCAAGTATTTAGTTTCCAGATCTTCAGCAACCCGTGCGTGATAGGTCGTAATCAACCAGCAATTGTTTTTTAACATGACCCCGCATGTTTATGTTTTATTGTATTTGTATCATCACTACTATTTATCACTTAATTTGTGAGATCCTCAGCTGTTCTGCACGTTAAAGGTACTCTTACATAGCAATAATGTTATGTTATAACCACGCACAACTTTGTCCCTATATTTTTTCAAACATACTTGTCTCGATGTCATTCCGGTATTCTCTTTGTCCAACGTGTCATTCATTCAAGATTAACATTGTCAGATTGGCTTGCGAAATCGTCATGATCATGTAGCATTGTTATATTTCCAACACCACAGTTAATCGCAAACATTTCCTACCATCAAATCGGTACCCTGCAGCATTCTCTCCACCACGAAAAACTTCGCAATTCAATTTGTTTATCCTCCATCTATTTTATAAAACCTCTCCTGTGCTGATATAGCAACTTCTCCCATGCTGATATAGTGATATCTCCTGGGATGATATAGCAACTTCTCCCATGCTGATATAGTGATATCTCCTGTGCTGATATAGCAACTTCTCCCATGCTGATATAGTGATATCTCCTGGGATGATATAGCAACTTCTCCCATGCTGATATAGTGATATCTCCTGGGATGATATAGCAACTTCTCCCATGCTGATATAGTGATATCTCCTGGGATGATATAGCAACTTCTCCCATGCTGATATAGTGATATCTCCTGTGCTGATATAGCAACTTCTCCCATGCTGATATAGTGATATCTCCTGTGCTGACATAGCAACTTCTCCCATGCTGATATAGTGATATCTCCTGTGCTGATATAGCAACTTCTCCCATGCTGATATAGTGATATCTCCTGTGCTGATATAGCAACTTCTCCCATGCTGATATAGTGATATATCCTGTGCTGACATAGCAACTTCTCCCATGCTGATATAGTGATATCTCCTGTGCTGACATAGCAACTTCTCCCATGCTGATATAGTGATATCTCCTGGGATGATATAGCAACTTCTCCCATGCTGATATAGTGATATCTCCTGTGCTGATATAGCAACTTCTCCCATGCTGATATAGTGATATCTCCTGTGCTGATATAGCAACTTCTCCCATGCTGATATAGTGATATATCCTGTGCTGATATAGCAACTTCTCCCATGCTGATATAGTGATATCTCCTGTGCTGATATAGCAACTTCTCCCATGCTGATATAGTGATATCTCCTGTGCTGATATAGCAACTTCTCCCAAGCTGATATAGTGATATCTCCTGTGCTGATATAGCAACTTCTCCCATGCTGATATAGTGATATCTCCTGTGCTGATATAGCAACTTCTCCCATGATGATATAGTGATATCTCCTGGGATGATATAGCACGATATCTTGAATTTACACTCAAGTCTATCATTTAACATAAAATCTTCGAGCACCCTGATAATACCCATATACCTCAATCGCAAGAGTATATTTATACTGTAGAAAGGTTGTAGCCACCACTGTCTGACATATCTGTGGCATGATGCCTCGCCTGTGCACCCAGAACATATTTTACCACAGATTTTCTTACAATATGTATAGAAACACCTTAAAAATCACAAATATCTCCATCGAGTGTGAACAGATAACATATTTTGGAAACGTGCAAGGGCTCCACTCTACATGACATTGCTCTGACGAGGTGTTTTGCCTATGATCACGATGAGCTCGTATGCTGCAGCTGAAAGGAAAATTTACGACAATTTCAGAAAATGTATAATCTCAGAAAGTATTAGATCTACGCTTCATGTTCGATATAAGTCATTATCAAGGGCTGCTAGCCCAACGTGTTCGTGAGCTAGCATAGCCAGGAACACATTCATTCTTGTACCAGTTTTAAATGAAGGTCGTTGGAGACAACATACTAACAATTTATTTTTCGTTACCTAGTTGAGTGCCAGACTTTTCGAAGGTAAGTGTAGCTATGACGGCCAAGGATACAAACATACTCGAATGTCCCTACCCAGACTCTTAAATATGTGACATTGACCTTTAGCATAAAACAGAAGAAGTCTATTTATTTTTTAAGTGAATATTAATTATTGTAAAAAAAAATCAGACCTATTGTTGTGGGTTGGAGGCGGAGCTCAGTTTCGTCGGTAAAGCAGACTAGATCGTATATCTCGCTTTTTTGTTGTTATTTTTCTTTAATGTAGTGATTTAATAATTTCAGTAAGACTATTTAGCAAAATGTGTACATCGCATATGCTGTGCAAGTTGATACACTGCTGAATGAAAAGGGGTAGGCCTACGTATGATATGGATGTACAGATTCTTTATTTTGTTGATCCTATGCCTATATATGAAACTTAGCAATTCGCTGACAAAAATAGTTGTATGTGATATGTCTTACGAAAGCCAAAACGGATGTAGTAAAAGTACAGATCTAAATCACCTTGCACAAAATTGACAGTTTGCAGTAGATGTCTGCTCTGCTCGTGACACTTGCAAGGTTAAAAGTCGTAACTGGAAATATGAAGTAATATAAGTTGCTCAAACGACATTTACTTTTATTTAGTTTTCAGAGGAAAAAAAAGTCACATAGCTCACCTCTGAAACAGACAGCTTATTTACAGAGAGAAGAAGGATACATCAATTTTATATAACTTACGATGCATTTCCAATCCGTAAACCACCACGATAGAAATATCGTAATGTCAACTAAAAATAAAATTTTTTTGTTTATTTTTTATTAAATTTATAAGTGCAAATAAGATGTCTGCTACTTTAAACATTTCAGCTTTTCATATGAGTACACTTAAAAAAATTAAAAATAATATAGACATACGAAAAAAAAACAAAAATAAAGATTAATATGAAATTATATATAAATATATCCTTCTTATTCGATTTTACAATAAGGTTGTAATATTATAAGAGTTCAAAATATATGATTAAATGTGTCATGTAAACTAAGGGTACTTATGAGTCACATACACCTATATCCATACATGAAGAGAGCAAATGCCAAAAATTTCAAATTTTAAAAACAAACGAAGTTCGCGTGTAATTTCTTAGTACTGAAAGAGATTTTCTAAATCATCTCAAGATTTCATAAAACGGGTTCTCTCTTTGTATTGTCTAAAGACTATTTACCTAAAGTAATAGATTCACAGTTTATATTCGACAAACAAACAATAGTAAATTAGCACAATTATTCTTCATAACGTACGTGTTTGTAAGACTAAGGTTAAGAATCATCCACAATTGCAAAAACCTTTAAGAAACTGTATTTTTTGCGTGTACCTCACCAAAAAGTTGCTATTCTGGGCAATCAGTATGACAGGCGTAAAATTATTGTATGCAAGACACAGTACCTTAGAGCATTTACTACAAAACGCTGGTGTGTTGGGAAGAGAATATAAGTGGATAGGAGGGAACCCGGGATCAACGAAGGCAAACAAACACAGAGAAATTCCTTCCGAACTACGAAGGCACAGACATCGGAGAGTAGGCTGGTAGCATAGGAATCGCATGCAATAACCCGCAAAATATTGTATGCTGCTGGAAATAGCGTAAATCTTCCTGACGCAATGGTAAATCAACATCACACAAGAGTAACCTAATATTACATAATCCCCCATTATCCTATAAAATGTTTGTGTTATTCCCTGAAAACTAAACAATATATATGTCTGTTCGGCTTAGCAAAGAACACGAGCTTCACTCGAGCACAAGAACTCCCTTGGTGCTCATGGTACATCCAGCTCCTCCGGCGACTTTCGGGCCACTCCCCTTTTCAGCTTTATATTGATTGAAACAGAGACGAAGCACAACGCTAGTGCTATATGACGCCATCCTGGTAAACGCAGTTTGCAAAACTGCAACAATCTGGATCATTGAAAAACTCAATAAATATTAAGTATTAGTTATTTACGCAGATTGAATGGAAACACTGTTTTAAGTTAAATAAAAAATTAATGCAATATAAGCTAATGTAGTAGTATACTAATGGTACCGAATTTCAAAGAAAATTAACAAGTTCACAAAACAGGTTAATTCAATCAAAAATACACTAAGTATGAGAACCAAAAGTAACACAATAATGAAATGACATGAGAAATAACTATCACACAGTTTTCCAAAACAGCTCTCTAATCTATTAGAGAATATGACACCAAAATCTCGATGCTTGTAGGTTTGGTAGTTGCAACTACGGACCTACCTTCAGGAGTATCCACTACTACCTATTCCAGCCGAAGGAAGTGATCCTCCCACTCTTTCTTCCCCATGGAAAAAACCTTCTCCCGAATTTCTCCAGTATAACAACTGCTGTTATTTGATCTGACAAAGCGATTGTGAGTAAATTTGTATGTTCTTGAAATGAACACTGTTCGAAAAATCCACCAAAATTGGCAGCACACTCATCTCGCCACATTAGGGTGTCTACATGATGATGCGTCATATGGAATAAGGCACCATCTCGTTCTAATGCGACTCACAGGTGTACTTGGCATCTTCCTGGCTAAATACCTTCTGCTTTGAGGTGCTCCTTGTTTCTAATGTAAAGGTAACATATTAATAAATTCCTGGTTAAGTTGAAAGCAATGTATTCAACAGGTAAGATCTAGTTCTGACAAAGCTTTATGATTATGGTGACAAAAATATACAGGTTGAGCTGCAATTAAACTGACAAAGGTTTTGTAGACAAGGAACAGTGTTCGACAAAAGTCTAGTCCATAGAGACAGATCTCAGAATACTGTACGAAATATGCCAGGAACATGACATCGCTTGCTCCTTGAATAAAGGTCTGGAAATTAGGCATTTGGTGAACAAGATATTTGTGGAGAAGGTCGAAGAGATATGCGACTCGCAATTTGCCAGGCTAGGAATAAAACACCCGCATAGTGTATTTTTTAAAATTATAGGCCAATTGAAGGTTGGGAATGGGTGTGAAAAGCAGGTGAAATGCGGATGTTAAATGAAATATTGGGATGAAGAGGAAAAACCTGGTTATCCCACGAAAACTTAGAATGGCTTTGTTTTTGTTGTACTTTGCTGTAATTACTTCTCCCAGTGCGCGGTGCCTTAGACAGTATAATTGGAGCCACAAGAGGTATAGTTTGAGAAGTCATTACTATGTCTACTAAACAAGAGCAGTTTGCCGAGGCCCAAATACAAACATGAAATGAGGGAACTAATGTGCAAGGTATTTGCATACATCCATATCATTTATTAACTCACAGTGTCCAAAATAAACGCATTGGGATAACAAAACAGAGAAGATAACCAAAACACTAGCCAGAAAACCACTTAAAATCAGAACCAGAGAAAAGTGTGCACTCAAACTAAACAGAGCATAATCCAGGGGAGTATATATTTGTGGTGACCCCACCTCAAAAATAGATACCCAACTAATGTGGAGAGATTGAGCTAAGCTAATTAAATGCTCTGAAATGATCCAGGTAGAATCCATAACTATTTAAAAAGGCAGAGAAATGAGGCAGTTTCGGTATTTCTTCACCTGAACTACATGGAACAAAGTTCCTGAACTACGTGGAACAAAGTTCCTGAACTACGTGGAACAAAGTTCCTGAACTACGTGGAACAAAGTTCCTGAACTACAACTTCTAGACGCAACAGTGGTGCCTCCACTGTCTTATTCTATCGAATTACGAATCAAGCTAAATATGTTAATACTTACCTCGTAAGGGTGTAGCTTGAAGCTGTGTGTGGTTAAATTTGCATTTCCATGACAAAATTTAGATTAGGTTGTTGGTGCATATTCCAAGTAGATATTCAAGCACAAAAAATATCATTGCTCGTGGGCTCTAACAAAAGAGACAACATAGCAAAGTACATCGATCACTATATTCCGCCACTTATATTGAATTATGATGAGTACAACACAAGGTGCAGCGTAATATGGACTGTATGAAACCACGTATTATTGAACAAATGCTGGATTTCAAGCCATGAAATTACGAAGCTGAAAAAATTTCGTTATAATCACTGCTGGAAACATGTTGCTTGCAAACTTGGTCTGAATAAAATGGAATTTTTCCAGTGGCAAATATCTTAGAAACAAAATAATCAAAGCGCTGTACAGATTTTTGTCGATAGTTGCTCAAGGCCTCAAACTGGTCGAAGAACCATAATGTGTCTATCATGATCCAATTTTTGCGAATGGAGTATTTGAAGTTGCAATGTATATTGTATACAAAAGGTGGACAGTTTTATGCGATAAATTGGGTATATGATTTATGACGGTCTAAAACAAAAAAAAAAAAACAGCCTATCAAACCAGCTACCAATACACTATGTGTGATGAAGATATTGACATGCGAATTAGTTACTCCGTAGCAGTCATTACATCGAAGTCGACAGACGTTGAAAATGACATAATCATCAAAGAACTTGTCTTTGTTCAAAATAGCATGACAAAATAGAACCTCATGCAAATCAGTGTTTCAATATTGAACTGCACCCACTTAAATCAGAAGCTCAGATCGCGGTTTAACACCTTGAGTTATACCACATTCCATATCAGTATTTCCTGAGATTCAGGGTGACTCTGGTGAAAGAAGGCAGATCCAACCAGACGTTGACATAGGAACTTGTCTGAAAGCATTACAACAACAAAATAACATTTCTAAATATACCTCAGAACTACAAGTAAAGTTACATTGCTCAGAAAATAATTATAATTCATGGAATTATTAAAAGTCGATTAAAAATCTTCGTATTTCAGTAATTTTTTTAACTTACTCAAAGAATATATTTTATTTGTTCTGACCAAATTATATCGCATCTTCTGTGTGTTTTCTCCTCTAAACATGTTACTGTGTAAGTATTTGTATTTATATATATATATATATATATATATATATATATATATATATATATATATATATATATATATATAACATACCCAATCTCGGTGGTATACTTCTGACACACGAAATTTATTTTTTCTTTTGGAATCAGTGCTGTTAAACAAAATGGTGAATGGTGTACTGCAAAAATTATTACATATGTCCTTATAAATACACATATATCACACTGTCATTCACATTGCGTTTACAGTTCCTGACATTTTTTTATTTAACAGTAAAAATTTGTGTAAGTTAGGAGGACGGGATGGATAAGCACAAACAAACGTACATACACATACGGACACATCTACCATTGATAAAAAATTAGTGTTTACAAATGGAAAAAAAAAAAGATCGTAAAACTTCAAGTATGTGTAGGAGAATAAATCGGCTTTCTCCTTTGAATATTTCTCGCTGTCGTATGCTGCCCTTCAATAGTTTGTTTGGCTGCTCTAAAGTTATGTTTACAAACCTACTTTCATTTATTCTTGTTTCAACATTTCTCCCACCATACAGTCTAGTTACCGCTCTGGCCTAGTGCTATCGTCTGGTTTTCATCCATATGAAAAAAGTTTTTAAATATTCTGTGTTTTAAAATTATTTGTTATAATGTTATAGAATTTATACATTCACTTATAATAATTTGTTTCATGATAAATTCGAAATTACTGGAGAGTATCAGCACATACCGCGTGGGGTATACGTTAGCATGCTGGACTGTCAACTCAAACTCGACAAGCAAAAGATTTCCTTATCATATAATGTGTTGAGAAGTAAATTAAATGAATATATGTAGAGAGGGAATAACAATTACTAAAACTTTTGATATAAAGTTCATGTTTTTTTGATGGTTATACTGCTTATTTCTGGAAGTCCAGCCGTCATCTGGCCCGGCATCCAGCCGCTGTAGGCCCGGCGTCTTGCCGCCAACCATCGGGCCACTTCCGGCATAAGACAGCGGGCCGGCATCATCTGGCAGGAGTTTCCGGCATAAGACAGCGGGCCGGCATCATCTGGCAGGAGTTTCCGGCATAAGACAGCGGGCCGGCATCATCTGGCAGGAGTTTCCGGCATAAGACAGCGGGCCGGCATCATCTGGCAGGAGTTTCCGGCATAAGACAGCGGGCCGGCATCATCTGGCAGGAGTTTCCGGCATAAGACAGCGGGCCGGCATCATCTGGCCGGAGTTTGTCGACTAAGTTTTACCGGCCCGATTTCGGCACGTACGTTTCGTGTTTGTTGGATAGTAATTAAATATTTGATTTCGCAGTTTTCATTGTAATTTAGAGCCACGCATTTACACAGAAAATAAATTTCGTTTACATAATATTGTCAATTTTCGTTGGCGAGTATAATGTTGATAAGGTCCCAAATTAATTTATTTTTCTTATGTCTCTCTTGCGTTATGTTTTTAGCAAACTTTTGGTGATTTCTTTGTGATATTTCTTGAGTTGTGTAGCAATGCTGTGTAGTTTTACACTGCTATTCTCACACATCATCACCTGTGTACGTAAGTACCTTTAAATATTTTCTCGCCAACGCGTTGAAATTTATATGCATACTTATTACATTTTTATCTATTTGCTTTTTATTATTTGTCTAATTTTTCTCCCAGCAGACACTGATTTTATTACTTAGTTTTGAATCGGCCCGAACGTGACTTTGTGTACACACTTGCTTTTGTTCCACTTTTAGAGTATTAAATTTACACAAACTATTTGGTTTAGGCAAGTAACTTTTCTTTCCGTTTGGTCAGGTGCTATCTTTATATCGTAAACCACGTTATTTATGATTTTATATCTCGTGCGCCCATCGAAGTTGTGAATTTCCAAATATATAAAACTTCACCTCGATTTCGTATAGTTTTTAACGTCTCCATTAAAAACAAATACAGCTTCTAGTACTAAAAAATATTCGCATTTTGCAGCACGTTTTCCAGGTACGGTGATTTATCTCTTCTTGAATGGGCAGCGGCGGTGAAAGGGAGACGAGTGCTTGGGGCCATTTCGCACACCTGTAAGATTCACCTTTATGGAATACGCAGTGCTCGGCCAACACGCCGGGGAAAAATTTTCGATCACAGGAATTATCTGAACGTGGCCCTTTATCGGAGCGTTTGGAGATGTGAAGAGCAATCATGAAGGAGATCAAATCTCACCACCGCTAGGAGTGCTATAGTGTTGCTTTGTCCCGAGTGTGAATGGAATGGACTATACGTGAGGTGATCAACATATTGCGGAAAAAAGAAGTTGTGTTTATTCTTTTGTATCTTTTACTGTTAATAATTTGCGAAATTAATTTTAGTATTTATTACACAATTTAAAAAACTCCTCCTTTTATCACGAAATTGGGGACCAATGTTGTGTAGCGGCTAGGGTGGTCGTCTCTCACCTAGGTGTGCTGGGTTCGATTACCTGCGGAGTCGCGCCCGGATTTTCGCACCCGGGAATCGTGCCGGACGATGCCACTAGTCGGCGGGTTTTCTCAGGTATCTCCCGTTCCCCCCACCTTTACATCCCGACGCTGCTCCATTTCCACCACAATTTGCTTTCTCCGGCTCTCAAGACCTCGTTAAAAGGCGCCCGAATCTCTCCACTCCACTAAGGCAATAGCAGCATTTTGGTTATTTTCTAAATTATATTTCTAATGAGTTCTCGAGTTATAAAACAAAATGTACTGTGCTGAAATGAGAATTTGGGAGAGCAGAAGTTATATTAAATAAATTCACGCTTTACAAAGAAAGGAAATACGGCGTTAAACATTCTTCGATCAATTGTGTTATTAATCTCTAGCAATGTAATTATTTATGTGTGCGGTTGTGCGTGTAAATTTTAGACGTATACAAACATGCCTTAAGAAATTCTGGACCACCTGTACTTCGGTTGCTCATTAAGGACGTTCACTAGACGCATTACAAATACACAGAGGCTTGATATGCGTGGTATTCTGTACAGAGAGCTTGTGTTAACGTCTCATACTTTTGCTTGGGCCATGAGAAACTAACTTACTCAATACTCCCCGGGGTGCAAAACGTTTTTTGATATATGTATTTACATATGCATAAACATGTGTGTGAATGTATATAAATTTTAACGATCAAAATTTAGGATATCTAAAAATAAAGTTCAAGTTTAAGAAGAAATTATGTTATAACTTGATATGTTCAAAAATTAAAATCGTAGTAAAATTCTGGATTGTAGTCAAATTAAATTACTAATTCCTATTTAACTTCCGTGTTAAGCATATTCCAAGATCTCTATCATTAGAGCTTATCCCCACCACAAATAGTTACTTTGACAGAATGATAAATGTGCATTATACTGGAAATGATTCTGAAAAACCAGAAGTGCGAGCGCTACAAATAAGCACACGCCTGTGACAGATTAAATAATTTTGTACTTTATTTGGCAGTATCCATTAGCAACTCTGCATTTATCCACGCATATAAAGTATACTGAAAGTTTACTTAAACTTAGGAAGTGTTCGAATACTGCAATATATAAAATTTCATTGCAATGCACACACACAAAGACGGCATATATAGGAAGAGAGAAAGAGCGAGAGGGTTGTAGGTTTTTACAACTGCTTACATTTGTACCGTTAATTTTTTCTCCGGTATATTACATATGTATATGTTATAATATGTGTGACATAACCAAAGATTTAGTCTATCGCACTATTTCCTTAATTTTTATACATTCTAAATAATGTATATACTGGATGAAAGTTTAAAAAACAGCAATTAACTTTTATGCATAACATTTTTAGTAGCCATGCCTACAAGAGACCAGTCAATGTTTGTTTTGAATAAGTGTCGTTTTAATAGATCTTATGCAGACTAACTTCTTTCATTTGAGTGGGAATGATATAGTGGGATAACACATTTCACTCCCCCACCCTCCTTTTATTATAAAGTATCAGTATTGTAATAACGCTTAACTTCTAGACTGTAATTTTAGTAGCATGCATTTACACAAATAAGTATCTGCACTGTAAACATATTTCATGAGCAAAATTTATTAACTCTAATGGAAGTTTACGACCACACACATTGTGGAAAATTTAGGCTATCATCAATCAGCCTGTGAATCTAGAAATTATACCATTCACGTTTGGGAACTTCGCTATGAATTTGAATTTTTTCCTACTGAATGTAGCAAATCTACCTTGAATGTATGGGGAAAATCTTCACCATTCGTGCAGAAAGAGAATGCAATGAAAATGTCCTAGCGCTCGTTTTGGTAATGGTCATTTATATAGATTTAATTTGAAGGGATTATAAGCTAAGGACTGGGCTAATACCAACAGTGTTTATCTTTGTGATCAAGGTAAGCACCCTTCCTCATTATAAAATCGTTATTGGTACGCCTGAGTACAAACACGGCACTCTTTTTCATGGGAATTTTGCTGTAAGCTGATTATTTATGTAATCCCTGCTATGGATCTACTTTTATTATCATTCTGTACTTTTTCACCATATGTAAAATTAACATTGCCTATGGCTTCACCATTTATTTCATTCGCCGTTTAAGAGAAAACCGTGATATTGTTTACCAACTTAATCGACTATAAATTCAAACACTTAATTCAGATAGCATCAAGGATTAAGAACTATTTTTATTAAGTTGGTACCAACTAGAGAGGGAGCATTTATGCCAGGGTGTACTGTAGCGTTTGTATGTATTGGATGCTCACGCTAAACTGAGCACTTTTAAAAACTTTTCCTTAAAACGTGCTTCTACGCACATTGTGTATTTCCACCATACATAAAAAATTAACGTCACCGGGGCCTCATACACTTTATTCATGCGTCGGGCAGGTGAAACTGTGATATTGTTAGAAAAGTAAATATGTCATAAATTTTCTATTTCTTACACATACATGAATAAAAGAATAGAATACAAAATAAGTAGTTCCGGAATTTTTACTTGGTATTTTTCATTCTAACTTAAGAAATGAAACAATTTTCTTCCGTTCGTAACCAACTTCACTCTGTGGACTACATTCAGTGGACATCATTAAAATATATGGAGATACGGGACAGTGACGTTTACCAAAACGTTGATTTCATAAGTGCTCTCTTTAGATATCCCGTGAACAGTGTTGTGTTATGGGCATTGATTATTTTCAAAGATTTGTTTGAAAAGTGATCACGTTACTGTGGACTGTCTTCAGAGGGGAATATCGTTGGAATGAGAACTGGCAGGTGAGTTAAAAATTGGGTGTGGCTGTGTTGGGGACACGGCCGTTTGTTTTGCGTGAATACTCCTACGTTGATGCGCTCGGATCCCTTGCGATGATCTTATTTTCGTTTCCGGCACCGCGTCACTCGGTCATGTGGGGTTCTATGGGTACCCCTGGATTGCTTTGAGATGCTCTTCCCAACCCGATACGATCTCTGTACATTGACTTGGCTTTCTGCAGAGTATAGGCCGACGTTGTGTTACGTTTTATTAATTTTTTACATTATACTCATAAAATTTCACCATAACCACGCTACACAAATGTTTTTATACACCCAATCGATTGGTATTTGACGAGAGCTGTCGATTGAAACTCAAATGAGCGTCGTAGCTTCTCCTATTCAAAAGTTATACTACGTGTAAGTTGGGAGACGCGGCGAAACGAACTTAAAATTGCGCCCCGCCTCCCTCCCGCGTGATTCTTCGCGGTACTCACTCAGAGTAACATATTCTTTGATCCTTTGGCAATCGCGTGGTGTTATTTAATTTGTAATGTAGACGATAGATTCGGAGCTGCAATGCTAAACTGTATCCCCCGATTGCGTTATCGGATTATCTGGATCGCCTACCACTACGGCTGCAAATTTAAAGATCTCTTCACGTCGAAATCCAGCAGCTTCAGGTTGCTGCGATGAGCCAGCTACGCGCCAGGGGTGGCGAGGGGGGGGGGGGGTGACCTGCGGCCGTGCCGGGGTCAAAGAAGCGCTCGGCAGGTCGCGGCATGATCACTGTGAGACTTGGTGCGGCTGACAACCGTGTATCTACTGCCGCCCTGGCTAATCTCTCCCTGCCGATCCCTCGCGTACCAGAAAATACACTCTGCCGCGCTCGCTTTACATCGTCCTCCGCGGCGCCGCTGCGGGGGAAAAACAAAACAACCTCTCACATGCTCCGCTCCTCATAGCAGCACGTCGCATTTATAAAGGCTGTTTGTTCACTTCAACTTGTGAAAGCCCTGCTCAAGCTCTGCGTGTATGCACATTTTGTACTGTTTCCCCATATGTAACATCTCGGCCGTGGCTGTGACCGCTTTATTCATGCATCCGTCTAGTGAAGCTATGCAATTTAGGAAAGTAAGTCTTTTATAAATTTGCTCATTCTTGCACGTATGTACATTAAAAACGGAATACCAAAGAAATCATTTCAGCGTACATAAATGACTACCTAGCACTTTAAATTGAACGGTAAAATAAGGTACTAATTTATCTCCGTTGTTAAAGGCTGTTCACGATAAAGTGATAACTTTACAAATTAACTTTAGAAAAAAGTCACTGCCCCTAAATGTATATATTTTAATGGGCGTACTGAGAGACATTTTCCCAGTAAAGATCCATAGTTCAATATATTAACGTCGAATAAAATGTGTTAGGTAAAAATTTGTTATAACTAATTTATTTATTTCGCTTTCTGTTATATATAATGCATCGAAATGCAAAAAAATAGTAGATATGTATAATATTTGTTTCCTAATAATTTCACATTTTTACTTGACCAGCACACGAATAAGGTATGAGGCCCTTCGCAATGTAATTTTACATAAGATGGAAGAATACGCAAAGTGCATACAAGTAGATCTTAAGCACTGCATTCAGAAGTGCAAATTTTACTGTGAAAATCCAATGGCCAGTGTACCAACCCTTATACACGTAGTGGCGAAAGTGTTTTTTAAAGGGATGATTTCAAAGATGTTCCTTTAACCATGGAAAGCTTACAGTTACCAATACAACTCTCTCGGTGACACAAAACGAACCAATTTTCAAACCTGACAGCGTCTTCAGCATTATAATTCAATTTAATAACGCTTCTGGGCTGCTGACTCATTTATAAGTGTCTTGGTTAATATTTTTTTTAATTTTCGGTTTTCGAAGTATCACTTATGTATGTTCGCAATTATAAGAACGTGCGTGTCACAATCTTCAGATGTATCCGTGGTGTTTATTTTTTAAATATAATTTACTTCCCGATTCCGTCTCTCGGAGTATTTAAGTGTCATAAAAAAATTTATTAAAAATTATTTATAAGGGAAACATTTGTTCCGCCATGGGTAATACAACGCCACCACAATTTAATATGTTTTAAATACAAGACATTTATAATATGAGCTAATGACTACTGGAATTTACTAACATAATTAGTTCTTCCAATGTTCTTACAGACGTATTCAAGTTTCAAGCTTAGAAAAAGTGAACAAGTGTATGGCAAAAAGTTTGATCCGTACCAATTTAAATACAATATTTGATAGTAATAGGACGAGTAGCTCCTGAGATATGATATAAAGCCAATAACTATAAAGTTTATGTTGAAGAATCTTCCAAAATTGTTTATAATTGAAGCTTTTACATATTTCGCGCGTTTGCATAGCCCTTAGTAAATACTTTGCCACATAAACATTGTTTTAAATTATTATAAAAGTGTCACATGGCTTTCCATAATACAGGTTTATATAATAATGTGGTATGTATAATATGCTAAGTGGTTGAAACACGATGTTTAAGTTTAAATTTTAGACTATATTTTTCAACATGACTCACCAAACAAATTATAAATTCTTGTATTTAACACGCCTAATAAGAACATCCAGCATGCCAAGTTTAGTTCAATTGGTTCTTTTTTTCTTTTAAAGATATCTTATCCGACGTAAGTTATCACGAAACACACAAAAAATACTGACTTTACAATCTTTCAATTATTTCATCCATGCTTATTTAATAGTAGTTAAGTAATATATTTGTGGATTATGTTGCGGTATATATTTAATCATAATATTAAAAAATTTAATGTTACATGCGACATTATTTTACAAAGTGGCTGACCAAATATAATTTTTTTTTATTTTCATGTTTATTAAGACACTGGTAGAATAAAGAGTTGGTTTTATATATAACTAATTGCTTGGTAGACATATAATCTTTCAAATAATATGTCGTATGCCACCCTCCATAAATTGGCGGTAATGTGTTAAATAGTTACTCATATACAGTCAATAACTGTAATAATTCAGGTGCTGCTATCTCACAAAGTTACAGCCGTATTATTCCGTAAATTAACCCTTAAAATAGTCGCAATAATACCTACAAACATATCAAATTTGTTGTATATGATAACACTAACACAAAAAAGCATTACGGTATGACAAATTTGGAGGGTTTCAGTGAAGTAGAAACTGAGGTATGAGGAAAGGGCTTTTTTTTTTTTTTATTATACTTGCAATAATTAAAGACACTATCAAGTTTAGTTGAATTCAGTGAAATGTGACATTTAAGCTTTATACTAAGATAATTTTTAAAAGGGCGCTTTACATACTAAAATATTGCGTGTATACAGTAGGTTACGATACCTTTAAATACACGATAAATTAAGTGGGAAATTGTTAAGTAGTTATGTATATATGACATAGCCGCTTTATTTTTTTAATGACAGAATTTTAAATTTAACACTAGTTTTAATTTGTAGGTTGCAGTGTGGACTGCCAACATATAAATTTAGGTTATCTGTTGAATGATTCGTAAGGAATGACCTAATATCAAAAAACTTTAAAAGGCTGCCATTTTAATAATGATAATACTGCACTGTCGAAAAGTATAAAAGGCGGGATTTAAAAGGATTCCAATGTTTCTAGGGGGACAATGAAACTCACATTCAGGCTTGCATAAAGAGATACGAGGGCAGGAGTGTGATTTCATAAGTACAGTTTTTCTTCGAAATGTATGGTAAAAATAGCTTAAGATATAAAAATGGTTACTGTTGATCAGGTGAAAATAATTTTTTCAAAATGGAGACAACTTGAGCGCTGAGATCGTTCAGAGAATCGAGTTGAAAACGAAGTTAAATCATACAAGTACTTTTTTTTTTTTTTTTTTTTTTTTCCGTATTAAAACCAAAATCTTTGTAGGACAAAGGAAGTAAATAGACAGGGTATGGTGTTTAAGGTATTGATTTCCGTGACTTACTAGAATTTAATTCAGTTCCCGGCTGATGGGCGTAGATTTTGTATCAAAAGGGAGAAACTTTTCTATACGAAGAATGTAAGAGACTAGTCAATAGTCACTTTACCCATTATTGAAGAGCAAATATGCTACTTGGTAAATAAATATTTGAAATAAAATTATAATAAATTACTTGCAATACTTAAAATGTAATTTGTTTAGTAATTTAATAATAATAACAGTTTATTTTAGGTACTTTTTAAAATTTTATTTACAGCAGACAATTTACATTTCATTTTACCATAGATTGGCCACTTTACCCTGGTATCCACTGTAAAGTTTTGTAACAGTTCTTCTGCCACGTAGTGTAAAATTATATAATTATTTCTTGGTAACAATACGGGTGTTTATAATAATACACTCATTATTACCGTACGTTATTACATTTTCGTAAACGTGATAATTGCTTGTTAAAACATCAACACTTGTGTACTGAAATATTCGCCTTCCAGAATTTTATAAATAGAGATGTATATTTAAGGACGATTGCGTCGCGATAGTCGTTTGCTTCGACGGATTGTTACAACATTTTAATACTCCTTCCTGGGGTTAAAACGTTAAAAGGATGGAGGGCATAGACACATACATAGTATTAGAGATCCTCTCTTAACATTACAAGGGAGGTAGTTCAAAAAAAGGAGGATCAATAAATAAAATGGTTTTCAAAAACGAGTCAAGTATGACCACCTGCAAAAATATGAAAAATATTATAAAAATGTTTTACGAATGTTACATAAAATGATGAATCAAAATATATTTTAAAAATTAATAAATCTGCGGCAGAGGCGTTATACTGAATATATGAACCCATTATTACATTTCGTTGCCAAATTATTATAGAAATATTTCATCAGTAGTACGCACGGCCAGTTGTGCACACAGCGTGTTAATTCGTCTGAGGGCAGGCACAAGTTTCAAGGTGTTTCACTGGGTATTCTAGTATTTTCATTGCGTTATAGTGCCCTAAATTCCATGTGATATATAGAGAGGAGAATCGTCGGAACAGTGGCGTGATATATTGTAAAATATAAAAAATAGCTGCCATTGAGTTGTTAAATTCTGTTGCTGGCATGAGTACTAACTTTGTGGCTACAGTTCCTTTAGCTAGCATGCATTTCCAAAGTTACTCGTGCCGTATAACAAATTGCATCGTTTAGATGCAAGCTGAGAATGGCGAGCACACGTTTCCCGACCAGTCTTCTCTATCGCAACCTTGTAACATGTGCTGATTTGCCTCTCCCCCTCGTCTTCCGAGCGCCCGGCCACTTGTGGTCGCGTACCACTTGTGGTCGCTTCATTATCATTCGCATGAGCACAGCACCAGTTCGCCATCAACTGTGCGCAGTACTATTTTCTCCTTGTGACCGGATTACGTCGTCAGAATACGTACTGTGTTAGCATTAAATGTTGTTGGCAGCTGATTTTGTCTGGAACTGTGTCAACCTATGAACTTCCTTCTCTTAGAAATTTATTCTATCTTTTAAATGCAATCAACCGAGCTTTTGGTGTCTTTAAGTAGTAAATGTTGACCCAAGAAAGAGTACGCGTTTATACCTTTATTGAAAGAAGTGCCTGACATAAATTGCCAGCTTGATTTTTGTAAGTTGAAGGTCATTAACAAGTTAGTTAAAGTCTAGGTTTTGTTACTGCTTTCATTTCAATTTCGTGGAAAATAATCCATATCACTTTATTATAATTATGATCCTGAATTTTCAAAATTATAGATCCGGTACAAAAATTTTAATGATAGTTATGTTTATTCCATGGAATTACCCATGAATTGATTTTGGTAGTAATCGATTTGAGAGTTCTGAGAAATTTTCCACGAAAATGGAAACTGGTAAAGGAAGCTAAGAATGGCTTGACGACTCGTCGACACCGAGGTCGTTAGAGCAAGCTGCTCAGAGAAGCAGGATTGCGTAAGATGCGGCAATGGCCTGTAGTAAGGAACCATGTCAACACTCACTTGGAGTGATTTCGAAAACCGTGATAAACCAAAATACGGGAATCGAATCTGTATCCTCCCGAATGTGACTACAGGTGTTTACTTCTGTGCCACCACGTTTGGTGTGTGTGTGATAAAAGGGTATTTAAAATGAATTTTAGTGTCCTTGTGTCCAAATGACCAAATAGCACATTTGGAAGATTTTAAATCTTGCTGTTTTAAGCATAATTTCTTGAGGAGTTTTAACACTTTAAAATCTTATATTGTCTTCCATAACATTTATTAAATGTTCCCCACAATCTGTGGGGAACGGGTGAATTGATTTCTGAAGTAGAATGTATAATCTTAATTTTTAGAGTACCCTGTTTTCTAAAATAACGGATGAAATTGAGTTATTAAATTCCTTATTTAGTTCTTATAATAGTGGCCAAGACATGAGATCTAATCCAAATAATTTTTAAGGTGTTCACTTTAAAAATCAACACTATGACTTGGTGTCACTTGCCATGCTAGAGCCTTTGATTTCATCTCCAAAAATAATTTTTCTGAGACAAACATAAAAAAATATAAATACATTAGTAAAATATTATCTAAAATTAGCTTTCATTTCAGGAATAAAATCGTAACTATCGAATAATACTAAAAAAATATTATCGCTTTTGTAACATTCACTGACGGGAAATAATATATGTTAATCTATGACGCCATGCTTTTTCTACCAGTTAAATAAATTCTTTAAGAGTTGTTTGTTACATTCTTGGCACTGTTTTTCTTAAAATAATAAACTAATAATAAATACGACGATTTTGCCAAATAAGATCGAGCATAATAAATCACGGGTGTAATCACCAAATACATTATTGTTTGTGAAAACTGCAACACCCAGAAAGAATGGTCCGAATGAATCCTAACTCAGAGGATGTGTAGAGCTGTGTAACAGCAATAAGTGATAACGGTTGCTGGGAGATGGTAAACACGTAGGGCCAGCAGCGCCCTCTCAAGTGTGGCCGGAAAAGTTCATGTTACGCCAAGATTCGTCAGTGAAGAGCCGCCAAACGAAGTGCAAGGAAGTGCCAGTATGCCTCGTCGACGTCAACGGGCACCATTTCAGCATGCGAGTGAGTTCGAACGGGTAGAATGATCAGTCTCCGGGGAATGGGTTTGTCATACTGTGTGATTTCGGCTCATAAAGGTTATGCTGCTACGACAGTGATACGTGTGTGGAACCAGTGGATAGAAGAGAGTCATACGCAGTGACGGGCGGGTACTGGATCACGCAGTGTGACCACAGATCGGGATGACCGCCATATTGCCCGTATTGCCGTAATGGACCGTAGAACCACGTCCACAGTGTTGGCTCGACACTGGAGCACTGCAACGGGTGTGGACCTGTCTGCGTCGACGGTTCGTCGCCGTCTGCTGCGGGCTGGACTGGTGGCACGCATAACATCGAGTCAGCGTACATTGTCCAAAATTCACAAACGCCTCAGACTGCAATAGGCACGTGAAAGCCGTCGCTGGCAAGTTGAGTGGCAAAGTGTTATGTTTTCGGAAAAGTCTCGCTTCAATATGTCCTACAGTGATGGACGCATACGTGTTAGACGCTACCATGATGACCGCAATCTGACAACCTGCACTGTAGAGCGTCATATTGGACTAACGCCAAGTGTGATGGTTTTGAGCGCCATTGGATTCAGCATGCTCTCTTGACTACCACGTATTGAGGGCAATATGAACAGCAACAGATATGTAAGGGATGTTTTAGAGTCCGAGGTACTGCCCCTCCTTCAGGCGACTCCATATGCTATATTTCAGCAGGACAATGCTCGGCCACATGTGGCGAGGAATGTGCACGCCTTCTTCAATGTATGACGGGTACCTTTTTTTTCCTTTTACCTGCACTTTCACCTGACATGTTGCCTATCGAAAATACCTGGTATATGGTTGGTCGGTGACTTGTTCTTTACTGTCTTCCAGTTACCACCGTTGGTTCTTTGTGATATCGCATACAAACCCCGTGGAGGGAGAATAGCCAGGAATATTTCCAGGTTCGCTTTGATTCCATGCCACGACCTTTAGGGCCTCTGATTGCAGCATGTGGGTGCGTCATAACATACTGAATTCTCAAGAACAAAGATCATGTAGAGTTCTGTAATCCTAATAAATTTGGTATTGTCATGGACCTAATCCGGGGTATAAAGTTCATTTCAATCACATGTATCCTTCTTGGCGTTGCATTTTTCACAAACGTTAGCGCAAAGTATTTATATTATTAATTGTGGTTTTATCTGTTGTATGGGTTCTTAAGTTATTGTGAGAGGTACCTTGTACGCGCACAGGAATATGATCTGATATGTTTTTGTTCCACGATGAAAAAAAGGGGTGAGTGAGTGAAGGAGCAGCGCTTAACATCGAGGTAAATATGGAGCGGCGCTAGAATGAAGGGGCGGGGGAAAGGGAAGATCCCCGAGAAGACCCGCCGACCCAACGGCATCGTCCGGCACGATTCCCACTTGCGAAAATCCGGTGACCTGGCCGGTGATTGAACCCGGTTCGCCTTGGTGGGAGACAAGCGTGCTAATCGCTCAGCCACCGCATTTTTCAATGACAAAAGCACACTGTTTACTTATTTATCCTCAATGAAAAATAAAATAAGCGCCTTATTTTAAGTTCAACAAGTGGCTGACTTAGGAACCACTTTTTCCGCTTATTTACTTAATGTTTTGCAACCAAAGATGGCAAATATTTTTTTTATGTACCGCTACCATACTGTATTATTGGATATTTAAATATCGACTTACTGTTCTTCTGGATGTCAATTAAACTCTTGAATTAACCACTACGATTGCAATCTTCCGCTCGTTCCCCCCTCCTTTCTTCGACGCAATGTAGCTCTGGTTGGTTCTATAAAAACTTTGCTACTTACGAAATCCATGGCTACTCCGGTTGACTCGTGTTCAAATGGGCCCTCAGCCCCGTTCCGGTATCGGGAAAAGTTTAATGCGCCCAGGAATAAACCCGAGAGGCGCTGACTTACACTCCTGGGATTGGCGGGACAAAATTCGCTAAAGTACAAGAATTCCCACCAAATATAAAGCCAACTGCTGGTGAAAATTAGACGATAGAAGTTAGAGCGTGAACACTCCGAAGAATCTTCGTTACTGGGGAGTTTTCGAGACATATTTAATAAAGGTTAATTTTTTCTTGTTGTGTCAACTCCCAAAGCAACTGACCCAATAAGAATATCCTTCTCAAAATTCAATGCATATATGACATTCTGTAAACATACAAAATTTGGTTTAAATCTGTTGAACAGTTGCCGATATATAACATATAAACACGAAGTTTTAAATTGCCACTATTTTGAATGTAAACTCCCGGCGAAGTCAAAAATTATAAAAACCAGATGCAGTTATATAGTCCTATATTTCTACTGAGTTTGTTGAAATTCGGGTAACATTACACACAGAAACACCCATATAACCACTGATGCCTTATACACACAGTCACCCCTTTAGACACACATTCAAGCACAGATATATAGACAGGAGCGTGATCTAATTACCCTCTCTTTCCTTCTGACTGTACGCTAAAATCTATGATACACAATTCACATTTGCCTAATATACTATATTAGTTCAGGGAATTGATTTACGACGGATTATTAGAGCACAAAGCTTTGAAAATGTATCTTCTATAAATGTTTATATGTTAAGTATATCTTCATTTAGTATTGCAAATATAGTATATTTCATAGTTAAGTAAAGCTAAAATTTAGTTCTGAAATCAAATTTTTTCAGTAATACTTGTGTATTTATTTATGTAAATAAATATCAACTTTGTTTTAGTTTGTTTGATAACAATATAATAACAGATAATATACTTTCTCAATATCGAAAAGTTTCATAACTAAACTAATTCTACTTATTATAATAATAAAACATATACAACAATTTTAGTATCTTTTTAGTTCTAAAAAAATAATATATGTGTACCTTCAAAATTATTTCATAAATCGTGTTTTCATCATTTATGCCTATCATTTCTTCAATATTCTATGGCAAAGCAGCAAATAGTCTTCCTTTAATCTGACATACAATTCAACAGATAATTGCAAATCAATATCTGAGTTACTTTAGTTTTTTTTTAAATAATTGCAAGCAATCACGGACTATGATTTTCAGATGAAAAATTCTTAGCTGTTGTCATTACATATTATAATATATATATATATATATATATATATATATATATATATATATATATATATATATATATATTATATATATTCCTGGTTGAAAGAATGTTTATCATTTTGATAAACATATCAGCGGAAGGGTGTGGAGCCTCGTAGACACTTAAGTAAAGATTATTGTACTATTGTTAAGAAAATTTTCACATCTAAATGTAATTGCCAATCACCAACACACACATGCTCTTACGACCTTAACATGTTAATGATGTGAAATTGTAATGCATTGTTTAATATACATGCAAAGATATGAGTATATGTTTATAGCTGTGGACATGGAAGAGGTAGGTAGCCCCAGACATGCTACAGTAACCAATAATTACTAGTAAAATTACACATTTAACAGTCAATACAACCTGAAAAGGGACACAATTATGTAAATTCTGATTACAATGATAGAATACATGAGTTTTTTCAACACTAGAGCATTATTAATGGGCCCAGCCACCACAGTCCTTGCACTGAATCCATTCCTCCTCCAATTTCCATAATTCGGTGAAAAAAGTTGGCTTTACTCCCAAAAGCGACTGAGAAGAAAATGAATACAAAGAAACGGAGGTCACAGAAGAGTGAAATTCTCACAGCCACACCCGATGTAGTGCTTCAGTGCCGAGCCAACACAGTGGACGAGGTAGAACAAGAACAATGAACTACAGTGTGAGAAGGAACTACTTCACAGTTCAATGTCTTTCTGTCACACTGCCTGATAATATGGCTTGAAGAAAACAGCTGGTTGTTAACGGCATTGTGTGCTAGAGGTTGTGGGTCATGCAAAGTGGTTTTAGAGGACTAATAGATATAGTGCTCTTGAAGTTCAACAGAGTTCAGGCCTACAGTGTTTGTCGGAAGGTCTCTACGAGGCAGACTACTGATGTTGTATATGTTTAATCCATGAAGTTTTTTTTTAAATCGACGTGCAATCCAATGCAGGATATGGAGCCACAAAAGAAAAGGGCCAGGTTAGCTTCATCACGATTAAATTATAAAGAAACGACTGACCCAACAAAAGTCATGGGATAGCGGTAAGTAAATGTAAAAGTCGGTGACGCCACAATACCGTTACGTCTTGGAAGTGCCCAGACATGTATCAGTTGCGCTCTGACATTGGACGAGTGCGTGGTGGCCATAGCACTGCATTGTAGTCTTTCATGGACTTCTTGCACCCCCAACACGATGGGGTATTCCAGCAGGATAATAATTCCTGCAATCGGCCTAAGTTGTCCAGAATTTATTTCAGGAGCATTCTGGAGAATTGGAACGGTTTTTGTGGCCACCTCATTCGCCAGATATAAACCCCATTCGCCAGATATAAACCCCATTAAGCATTTATAAGACGGTGCACCCCATTAAGCAGTTATAAGACGGTGCACCCCATTAAGCAGTTATGGGACGTTGGGAAGGTTGATTCACACCCAAGATCCTACACCTACAAACATCATGGACAAAATTTCTCCACAAGTGTTTGTTTCGTTCACATGTAGAATCGTGGAGAGTGGAGACATTTGAGCTGCTTTTAACATCGGGGAATTGAGGGCCCGTGAGGGTGAAGAGGGGTGAGTATAAAGCAGCGCCAGAATGCAAGGGTAGGAAAAACAGAATATTCTCGAGTAGACCCGCCGACCAGCGGCATCGTCCAGCACGATTCCCACGTGCGAAAATCCCGTTAGCGACCCCGCCGGAATAGAACCCCGTTCGCCTAAGTGGGAGGCACGTAGTCAGACCACTAAATCACCGTGGCCATAATTATGGAATCAACGCCACAAGTTGCTGCAGTTCGCCGGGCTAGAGGATGGCCTACAGAATATATCACACGTATCCCATAACAATAGAAGGACACGGTCTGTTAGTGACTGTGGATGTTAAATTATTCACTCGTGGAAAGCAGGTGGCTTGTGGTTGCCAAGCCTGGAATGTTTGGTTTGATGAATTACACTGAGAGATATTTGTATGAGGTTCGTGAACCCTGTGGGTGACACACTCCTGGCCTTGTCTAACGTGTGCTGGGCGCGTCTCACTCCTACTACTGCCACCCAAGGGCAGTGAGAGCTTTGGCCCCTTCACGACACCAGCGTTGGTTTCACCCTTCGACTCGCCGATCACTGTTCACCTTCACTGCGTATTCTAATCTCAATTTATAGCCCATTCGTATTTACTTGAGGCATTTCTGAAGCCCTGCTGTAGTTATACTATCATGCGAACAAATCTGAACAATGTCTAAATGCTGTTCACGATAAATAAAGCGCTTTTGAACTCAACCTTAGAAGAAAGTCACTGCCCCTACCTGCATATATTTTAACGGGCGCCCTGAGTGACATGAGCCCAGTAAAGTTGGTATAGGCTGTTCACGGTAAAGTGAGCACTTTTTAAGGCCCTTATAAATTTTTCCTTTCATCCGATTTCAATCTTCCTGCTGCATTTTAATATAAACATTGCATTGTGACCAATAAACACAGTGTATACATTTCACCACCATCAGAATTTAATGCCTGAGGCTGCAATAAGATATATTTATTACCGGTAAATTCCTGTTAGGAGGGCCTTAAAAAGGGCTCACTTTATTGTGAACAGCCTATAACGATGTATAGGAAGTAGTTCCGTATCAAAACGTCGGATAAAAAGTGTTATGTAACCATTTGTCATACTTAAATTATTTCTTTCATGTTCTGCTTTTTAATGCACTGTGGTGTAAATAACGACCAGATTTTATAATATATACTTTTTTCATAATTTCACAGTTTTACTTGACCGACGCATGAATAAAGTGCCGAGGCCCATGACAATGTTAATCTTACATAAGGCGGAATAATATACAACGTGCATACAAGTAGATCTTCAGCAGAGCTTTCAAAAGTGCTCGTTTTACCGTGAATGGCCTATATTAATGTACACCAAATGGACAACGCGTTACATTTGTACTCACTCAGTTTAATAATATTTTGCATGATAATTATTTCTTACAAGCCATTATAAAACCCCCTTTTTTCTCTCTGTTTCTATTCACATTATATATAAATATAATAATATAATTTTCAGATAGAATAATTATAAAAGTTCAATTTAACCAAACGTAAGATATTTCTACACCAACAGGATTATAAAACGATTGTTATATATGGACATATTTAGAAAACATTGTTGGAGTGATTTTTCAAAAGTTTGATTCAAAAAGTGTGAAGATACTTAGAAAAAACTATACATATCATTAGTGCGTAGCAAGTGGACACCGGTATTTTTAATTTCCAAAGGCGTATTGGAAACGTAATTTAAAACGAATTTTTCATAGCATATTGGAAATTAGTTATACAAAATAAGTTAATTTAAACGGCAGCTATGCTAAAATAAAAATATTAAGTTTACTTGATGTTCGTTTGCGAGATAGAGTAGCTGGCAGTTTGTTGCTTAGGCGCAAAAATAATTTATAGTTTTTCAGGCTTTTAACTTTGGGAAACAGATTGCAGTCTGGATCTATCACACGATTTGCCTTTTCTTTCAACTTTGTCTCACAACGAGATTTATTCTTTTAGTATCTCAAGAACGCTTGCTTTCATATCTGCTCTGCATTCTATTAAATCTGTTCTATTAATAGGGCAATGCAGGAAATATTTGTTTAATTAAGGCTCCATCGGGAAGTATGTTATTAGCGTCATATATCTGCACTATATTATGATCGTGCGATTTTCCAAACGAAAGTAGGTCAATAAGACCCAAGTCATTAGTGCACATTGTAGTCTTATAAACTGGGAATTCCCGATTATAACTTACAAAATATACTGTGTGAAGAAACTTAGGAATCAGTCCTTGTGTTATTACTTTCAGCAAGCGGTTAATCGCATAAAATTTTAAAATACGAAAGTATTAAAATTAGATTGTATTTATTTAATGTTAACAACAGAACTACATAAAATCAACTGTTGAAGAGGTCATCCGTCTATTTGTGGTATTATTTCCATAAAATATTCTGCTAGATGATTTACAAGTTTATTTTAATTGAAAAAATTAATTTCTGATAGTAGAAACTAACTTATTTGTTAGTACGCAGGCCTAAGAGTTAAGTAATAAAAATGCTCTGTCACGCAACTCAATATTATTAAGTTTGCTGGAAGTGAAAATTTAATGTGTAGTAAAACGTTAAAAGAAGTAATGAAAGAGAATACATCTTGATATTTTGTTGATATCGAAAAAATTTGTACACGAAGAAGAAGAATAAAGAGCAGGAATATCGGCCCAACTTTATGACGAGAAATGCGTAGTAACAGTTAACATATAGAATGTAAGCTCAAGTTTGAAACTGCGTTGCAGCTCCTCTGCTGTAACATGCAGAAGCATCATGTACTCCTCGAAGCGGCGGACTTTCAGGTTTCGCTAACACTCAGTCGCCGTTCTGCCCGTAACTGCTTCACTACCGCCGGAGGCCATGTCCGTATCTTCAATGGTTTCGTCTTCTCGAGCGTTACATTAATAGCTGGTATATAAATTTTGAAGCACTCCCTCGGGGGACTTTTCATCGCCTTACTCCCAAACTTTTCGACAATCTATTTAGTAAGTGAAAGCTTTACGCATAACTACGCCTTCCGCAGTTTGTTTGCTATTCAGTACATGCATTTTCTGTGCAAGGGAAATTTTATTCTAATGCTTTTAAAATTTTACATGTCAATTTAATATATTTTACCATAATTCCTTCAATTTTGTTTCGCATTAAAATGATAAACAGTTTTCTTGAAGTATGATACTTAGGCATAAATGCAGTAGCAAAAGGGATTCTATTTCTTAATCCTGTTGACCCAGTTTCATTCTGTATTGTAGAAAATTGTAAAATTGTAATTAAAACATATTTTGCTTTCTATCTAATACCGAGCCATTGAGAGTTGTATAGTAAGTAGCCGAATACTCGTTATTATTTATATATATATATATATTTATTAAAATAAAATTTTTGTATTTCAAAAATATTTCAAAATTAATAATATGTAAATTTGTTGTGTTAAGTATGACGAGAGGCCCACACGCTTTAAAATCAAATTTATATATATATATATATTGGTATAACTATTGGAAACTCGTGCATGTTTAACGTATTCACTAAAATGCTAACATGGAGCGTAATTTGAATCATAAAAGTAAATACAATAAAGAAAGCTGTAAATTTTACTACTAAATTCAACATAAGTATTTTGTAAATTTTGAACTCTTAGAACTTTATTCATTTGGATACCTAAAAGCGATACATTTAATATTTCATAGAAAATTTTACTTCAGTGTTAAACGCTATAATTTAGAATTCACATAAATTAGTATTATTTGTTTAGTGGCTTGAATTTAGTGAGTGCGGAAGTAATTTACTTCGATGAAGATTTGTTAGTGTAAATAATTCAGATTGTATCCTACCATTTAATTCTTATAAGATGTTATACTTAAGAAAGTGATCGTATAGCACATAATGTTGTATACCTGAGTAATGGCTACCTAAATAGTTAAAAAATATAAAATTGAAAAGTTAAATGGTTGGTGTCTTCATTAATTTAACATGAGCGGGTTTGTTCCAATTGGTAGCAATGCACATAGATGAAATCTTGCAAGGAAATTAAACAAATTCCATTTTGGTGGTAAGAAATTTTAATAATTATACTTTCTCCAGCATGATTACATACACTGTTTCTCCTGCGGATCTTAGGTGCGATTAGCAACTGTTCCTTTTGTAAGCGCATTTGTCATTAATTCTTAACAATTTATTTTGTTTAACACTTTAGGGGATTACAAATTTTCTTTTTCAACTAGTTTTGTTTTCAAAATGTGCTGCTGGCGTAAAGCCAATTCATACAAATAGTTTAGAAATTAGCAACAGGAACAATGCATTTAAAATAGGAGCTCTATAGATCTGTGGGTAACATACTTCGGTTTGAATCGGATGTGCTAAGGAGCCTGCGACTCGGGATTGTCGATTGGGCCCGAAGATGCTCAGCAGTCACGACCACTAAAGCTATATGCATACTCATCCATTTATACACAGTTAAAAAAATTTTCCTTCATTTTACGGAAAAGTGCTGGAAATAATTTATCCAGAGGCGCCCGTAAACTATCCGTAAAATTACGGACACATTGATTTTCAAAAACGGACATTCCGTGAAATTTACGGAACCTCTTCGTTAATTCCCTAGTTAGTTTTCTGTACTTCTAGATTCAATAATTTTTAGTATTTATTTTATTGAAATCTTTATTATGTGGGTGTTCTACTGTGTATAAAAATGTATATAATTTAAAAAGTTAAAATTTGTTATACTTAAGTAAGTTTTGAACCAGAGTCAAAAGTTGCGAGGTCACGACTCTAACCACTTACCTACAATGCTCACGTGGTTATACTGGTATAACTTTTGAATTTACAGTGGTCACATATGCAACATTTTAGTTTCTGTTAAAGTTAGTGTATTTTAACTGATGATAAGTGTTACATATGCCTTTTGCTAATTTTTTATGTTTGAAATAACAGGTCTTAGTGACTTGGATAAACTTAACTGCCACAGGAACGATAATTTTTTGGTTACAGTGGCGAAGAAAGTTTCGTGTAGACTCGGCATTGTTCGTGCCCGAAACCCGAAGTTATAGGAAATACGAAGATTTTCCGTGTTTTGTATTTACTCACTTATATACGTTTTTCGTCCTTGCGGATTACGTTTCCGTATGTTTACTGTGCATTTTCTTAAAAATTTCCGTAAATATACGGAAAATTTTAACAGTTGCAAACCGTTAACCATATGGTTTTATAGCCATTGAGTACGTCAAATAGAAAATGTTTTATTTTTGTATATGTTGTTCCTTTTCTCAATTCTTAGCAAATACCATGTATCAAGATTTATTCATTTTTCTATTTCGTTCGTAAATTTCATTTCTTAATTTCATTCATAATTTGATGGTACATTCGCTATAGTTTCTGTCATTGCACGTTAGTGTGCGTTGGTAGCTCGTATGTTAGCGTTATTTACTGTAATGCGTTGATGGGGAAATTATTCTATGATATCTTCACTAACTATAAAATCGCATTACTTTCTCTCACCCTTATCCAAAATGGATTATATACTTTAATCCTCCACGACTGTCGCACATATTTTCCCAGCGCCCTCCGCACTTTGCGTTGGTTTGCTGTGCCCTTCAATTAATATCCGTCCTTTTAGCGGATGTGTCCATAACTACAATTGCGCTTATGACACCAAACCACCCTGCTATAGTCGCGATGCATGCGTCCATTTGTCACATATCTCCGATCTTAGACGTATACAACTTGCACTGAAACGCATCCCTTGCTACTACCGACTTAAGTTACAAACAAGCATGCCGCAGGGCACACAGAACTGTGAAGGGGCTCACGCTAGCATGGCGGAATTTGGGGGCCCGCCAGAAAGTAGTCGCATCGTCTCAGTTCTTCGAATGATGCAAGAGGTGATAGAGCTTCATATCTCTCCTCACCTTCTTAATATTAATTCAGGTAAGCTATTTTTATCATGTTCGGCTATTTCATTGAATTTAAGGGGGTATTATCGATTGTGCTCTAACTCCACATATATTCCGTAACATATTCAGCAGGGACTTAGAGCTTTGAATTATTATAACTGTAACAATGATTTATAATGTTTGTAAAGTACCATTGATTCGCTTTATTTGTGCATGTACATGTAGTTAACTTATTGTGCTAAACCTTCACTGCATATTTTGTTTAAATGTTCTAAATTTTTTTTGTAAATTATCCTGCAGTCATCGAGATGAAGCGTTCCTTTAATGGCGTGCCTGCAACCAGCATCTCGACTTCGTATTCTCGGTGGAAATATCGCTGGTTCTAGCTTCGCTCTCTGTAAGTCGTCAGTGTTGACTTTCCTGATACCATCGACAGTACATTCAACTACGTTGATGTCATCTACAGTAACGTTACATCGTTATTAAAGTTGTTACTGAGGGCAACGTTTGCATCCAGCCAATGTGCTCGAAGAGACGAGAAGTGTGGGTGCGCAACGAATAGAGATGGAATGGTACGTAAGTGCTCGGACTGTGGAATGTCGTTTGTTTGAAACGATAGCTTATGCAGACCTGCGCATCTCCAGCCCCTTTGCTGGCCGAAATGCGTCCTATTAAATCTCCTTCACTGCAGCGTTACCTCCCACCACGTCAAGAATTCGAGGTGATCATACACCATCGCGTGAACGCAAGTCACTCCCCAGAATCGTGGCAGGTTCTGGGTAAGGAAATGATAATAGTTTCGTGGATGCCGAAGCGGCGTTCTGCTGCAATTTATAGACGTATATCGCACAAATGGAGAATTTTTTATCAAAATGTCGTTGTATATTTTTGCCTCGCATGAAGAAAAATATCGTCGAGCAGATTACCAATGAAGTACGAGAGCAGCACCCAATTAAATTTCATATCTGGCTCGAGTGTGGTTATGCGAAAGAGAATACAGGAAAAAGAGCATTCAAAGCTGCGAACGAGTATGAGACTAGAAAAATCAAAAACTTCGTAAAATCCTGTATAAGTGACATTTTCTAGGAGGAAGAAACGTACAAAGATCATGGTTTGGGACAGGCACTGTGAAAAGTTAATCACCTGCAGCTCCTAATTAACGCCATGGAATCTCTATGCGCCTAGTTTTACATCGGACTCCCAGAGTCTATCAAGAGAAAATAAGCAATAATTAAAATGCAGTGCTTATAGCTTATTTTTGCTGTGCAAAATTTCTATGGAAAAAAATAACAAAGAAAACGGAAATATAACAAGAGTATTTAAAAATCGTTGTATTCTGGAAGTATTTAAGGAAAATAAAAGAAACGTAGAAAAATGATTAAAATTTTAGGCAAGGAAAGTGTAACATATTAAATGAGAAGTTTAAGATAATCATCAGAAGATTGCAGACACCGTGATCTAAAGAAGAGTTTGTCATCACCTGAAGAGAATATATGATTCAGGGGACCGGTTCTACATCGTAGAACGTTTTTTTACAGTTGCAGAACAAATTCTCGTTTCCCTATGTGTATATCCCTGCTCTTCATGGTATCAAGACAACATATAAGAAAATCATCCATTTAAATATGGCTCAACTTATTCAAATTAAACTTTAATTTCGACCTTAAAATTTCACAAGACCTTGAGAGATCGACACCTAAAGTTTGTACTATTTAAGGAAACACTTTTATACTATGTTAAAATTTACTGATGAAATAGTTAAGATGGACTTTGGAAAATTAGTTAGCTTTTGTAAGTAAAAGTTATGAATGTTGACACTCTTTCATCACTAGTCCCAGTCAATTTAATTATCGTGTTTTAATATTATTACAATAAATTTATTATCTCTTCAAAATTGCATCATTATTATTATTTCCTCTAAATGTCACACATAAGTATCTTATCTAAAGATATAAATATTTATAATTGGTAGTTGATATTACTCACAGCATAGATGCAAAACAATATATGCGAGTTAAACTAAGGCTCTAAAACCAAATAACACAACAGACCAGATGTGTTTTAAGTGGGCGATTTTGGGGCATTTTATGGAATGTTAGAACCCGCGGCAGTCGACCGACAGTACAAAGCCCTATAAGGAAAGTTCGATTTTGCACAATAGACTTCCCTACTTTACATCGACAAAAATAGTTCTTGAAAATGAACAGCCCTGCTGTATCCGTCAACGTGTACTCACTCAGCTCCAAGGAGAAGGTCGTGCCTCTACGTTTGGTGAATGAAGAAATATCGGAACATTTTGACTATCTGCTGCTGACGTCGCAGGAAAAGCCCCTCGACAGCTACATAATGAGTTATTTCCTGCTCGTGAGATCACAATTTACAACTCCTAATGTTAAAACCTACATATGCAAGCAATGCTTCACATTTCCATCATATCCTGTCAAGGAATTCTGGACTTAGGGCCAGCAGTGTTTAAAAGAACACAATAAATACTGCAAAGTATGTGCCCACCGTTTTTCGGGATTTCGCAGCTGGGTGAAGCTAGTAGGCCACTACTAGCGAAATTAGATAATTACCACTTCATTAAGTACCTATCGTAGTGTATAATGATTTTGATGCAATAGTCATGCCCATTCTCACCTCCGAACCAGTTCTCAGTCGTTCATACACATGTGCCTAATAGAAGCACGAGGCTTACAGTTAATTTATATATGTACATATTGATATTAATGTAGTTCCTAAATCGCTCACATCGTCACTGTCTAAAGAACCGGTACTGTACATGGGACCAGATGCATAGAAGAATTTATGGGAGCAATTGTGGATATCAGCAATGCGGTCAAAATTGTCTGTAGCTTTTCAGGCCAGAGGACACCAATTACACTGGCTGAAAAGGCGAGTCACACAAAGGAGACGAGATGCTTCTATAGCGTTTATTCATTCACGCACGAAAATTACAGGTTGAAGGAACACGACCACTTCATCGAGCGGTAGATCGGGCCTGCATGCATCAGCTGTACTCTGCTGTGTCAAATATGGAAGAAACTTCTTATGTGAGCCAAGACGAGAATTTCATCACCAAACATACAAAAAGTATTTTCATCATTCCAAACACTACGGAGAAAATCATCGCATTTTCGAAACAGTTGGGTGATCGTTTTCAATTCGGTTTGTCGATATGATCTGGTTCATGTCTCACAAGTTGGCATTCCTGGCCAAGTACCTACCTCGCAATAAAATTAACAGCAAAGACAAGTTCTTCAAAGTCAACCAACTGCCGCTTGTTATTCATAAAGGTGTATCCCGTACTATTACGTCGAGCTATAAGCCAGGTTGGACCAGCCGTAGCTGCCCCAGTGAGAAGCAATCTACAAGAGATTGCATGACAAATATATCAGTGCTGAAGACTAATACACGCCCAGGCTGTCTTGCAAGAGTTTGGCTGCACGACACTAGGAAATTATTCCGACTTGTACCTGAAGAGAGATATGTTTGGCCGATATCTTCGAAACTCTCAGGGAAATATGCATTTCAACATACGTACACGAAAAGATCAAAATATCTAGAGAACCATGCCTAAATATACTATGAGACTTCCTCAGGTACACTGCGAAATATCGAACATTAATAAAGAGTGGGCCCATACACGCTCTTACTCTACGAGGGAGATTTTGCTAGGTGTCGGAACATCTCCGAGGGAATGGTCGACAATTCTTTCTGCAGGGCTGTAACAGTTTTAGTAGGTGGCGTGGGTCGTTGGAGTGGGCATGTAGTCACCATCCCAGTTCATCCCTAGAAGAGATCCATGGGATTGAGGTCGGCACTCTGAGATGGCAATCCCAATTCCGAAACACTCTTGTCAATAAACAGCACTCACGAACAGACAGTGACTAATGGGAGGAAGAATTGTTATGCTGGAAAACACAGCTATCGTCTCTGAACTGGCCTTCCACTCTATACAACGCACACGTGGTCAGAAAGTCCTTATAGCCTTCCGCCTTTTACAAGCCGCATAGTACTACGAGATGACCAAGTCAATTCCATTAAATAAAATCCCCATACTGTCATCTCACATCCGCCAAATTTCACTTGAGGTACTATTCACGCTGGCATGTAGCATTCACCTGACATTCACCACATCCAAACCCTCCCATCGGACTGCGACATGATAAAGTGTGATTAATCACTCCATTGAGCCTTGAACCCCAGTTCTCGTAGCTCCCAGTGGACACAGTTATGGAGATGGTGTCACAGCGGAATTCGCAGGTGATGATATCATAGACTGACATGCGATATCACCGTACCGCCTTCTTCAATTCTTAATGTTTCCTTTCGGTCAACACACATGGACTACCCAGCTGTGGTTTTGTCGTTCCCATTTACACTTCACAATCACATCCCTGACGGGTGACTTGAGAAACCTGAGAATGGCGGGAATGCCCCTAATGTATTGCTATCAAAGTAGCAACAAATAAGTACACCCCGTTCGAAGTTTATGAATTCACCTGTTCTCACGTTTCTGCATGTATCGCTTAGTACTGACCATCATTAATTTTGTTTTAACTGGAAACCACCAGCCTACTCACGTTAGCATGGCCTCCTTCACTCCTTCAACCTCCTGTATGCACGTTAGTTGTAGCCCAGTCAGTAAGCGCATTATATGTGTTTCCAACGTCGCATTTAATTATGTTAAAAGAATGGGTCTGGTGACAAGGCAACCATTGTAGCAATGGACACCCACCGAAAGGGAAATGGCCTATCTAGATGCAAGAGCGCAAAAAAACAGCGCAAAGTAAAGCGGGTGCTGGGAAAATATGTGTGGCAGTCGTGGAGGACTGAAGTATAAATTCATTTAGTAGTATAAAAAGGGGCGGTACACAGCCACCTGGCTGCTGGCTGTGGAACACCGCAGAACATAATTAGCATATTACCTGGCTGCAAGCTGTGGACCCAGGAGCAAGAATTTCACTTTTTCCCCTTTTCCTGGTTCAAAATGGTCAATTTCGCACTGTATTTTTGGTAGAGCATGCTTAGGAACAGCCAAGTAACTCATTTTTCTCAGACTTAGATTACAAATTTTAAATTTTCTCAAGGATTATTTAAAAAATAAATGAAACATAGTCTATGACGGTCTTGAAGAATGTAGCTAACTAATAGTTAAAGAATTATAAGAAACGGCCATGTAGTTTCCGAAATTACCCGAGACATATAAGAAAATTAACAAACCCACATTATCTCTTTATAATATTAGTATATATTGAGCTTCGGCACCACTTATTTAGCAATTTGTATAGACGTTCATTCTACTAAATGTTATCCTGAATAATTTTGTTCCATTTTAAATGTTCGTCATATTTCCACTAAATGTGTTTCAACTCCGCCTTCAATGTTGCGTACCACCCTTAAAAAGTATTGTCGCCCATATATCACATGTATATGTTTTCGATCGACTTATTTTCTGTAAGGAATATGCAAGCTGCGTTGGTTGGTGTTTTTTAGACTCATCTTGCTTATATTGATGTTATTTATTTGAACTCTTTGGAAATATTAATCGTCCATACGCAAAATATCATCGAAAATGTTGTGTTACTTCCTTGACCAAAGCAATTTCTATTGGGAAATCTCCACCCTTCTTTCATAATCTCTTGGAAGATGAGGAAAATAAGAAATTTTAAAATTTTAAAAGACATTTAGTCTTTTAATATGAAAGACGTACGTTTTTTCATAATTATTTAAGGAATTCTACATGTACTCATCAAAAAGCGACCAACTTTCGGATTTATTTTTAAGAAACCGACTAGCTTTTTGTGTAGTAAATAATAAGAATATCTGACAATAAATTAAATCTCTTGCTTCCTCCAGAAAACGTGCTTAAAGAAGAAAATAGATCATACTCTCAGTGTTATTAACATCCTTCATTAAGAATAGCGTAAATAAACTTGCAACCCACGTAACTCATTTCTTACGTAGACAAAAGTATTAAGCTGAGCAAAAATCAGAAAACTATTTGGCTGGCCGTAGGGCTGTCCTATTTTTTAATGTCTTTAGCACAGGCGAACGTGGTAAATGGGCTAAGGTGATGTTCAGTCCTCGACGCCATATAGATCAGTCATTGATATTAGTACCTCTCCTTTGGTTCGCACCTCGTAAACACGTGATCAATGTTCTTAACGTGACCTACAACTACACTTAAGCATTATATTTGATTTTCCAACACGACCCAGAACGAGCAGGAAATGGCGCATGACTGCATACACTACAGCGTAAGAGAGGGGCGTGTTGTTCAAGGCTGTTCACGATAAAGTGAGCACTTTCGAAATCAACCTTAAAAAAATAGTCGCTGTCTCTGTCTGCATACATTTTAACGGGTGCATTGAGTGACGTGCGCCGCGCCTAGTAAAGTTGGTAACGATGGATGGTAAGTAGTTCAATGTCTTAACGTCGAATAAAAAGTGTTTGGTAACCATTTGTGATAACTTATATTATTTATTTCGTTTTATGATTTTTTATGCATCGAAGTGTAAAAATAAGCAAAACTAAAAAAAAAAATATCAACTTATCTAAAATTTCAGTTTCACTTGACCGACGCAAGGATAAAGCGATGAGGTCATGGTAATCTTAATTTTACATGAGGCGGAGGAATACACAGCGTGTATACAAATAGATCTTAAGCAGATATTTAAAAAGTGCTCATTTTACCGTGAACCACTTATACTAATGAATCTATTTTAAAAGCTGAGTGAGAATAGACTAAACCAGGCCGAACTAACGAGATATTGCTGCTTGTGTCCAACTGGCTTACATATTAGCAAAGGGCCTTAACGCAGAAGTTATCGAAGATCTCCGGTGATGAGATTACAGTCTGAAAGTGTATTCCCACACAGAAGAGTCTTAGCTGTCGATGTGATGTTTCGGCTCCTGGCAAATGGCTGTAAGCTTGTGCACGGCTGTTTTATTGGTCGTATCGTAACTTTGTCTGCTTCAGCCGGGTTTACTTGGTCTGTAATCGCCAACGCATCAACATATGTGTAGTTAATATGGTCATTTCGAGCTGCTATGCACCTCGGGCAAAGCGCAGGGTTTTAGTGTGTTTGGTATATTAACGTTTTTCGTAGGGCCTGTGCGTGGTAGTCTGGGGCAGCACCGAATCTCTTGCATTCAAAATTCCCTCTAGAAATTCACGTTGGTTGCAGTGCGGATCCAAGTAATGGTTAGTTTTGTAAGTGTTTTTTGTTTCTTCAATGTAATAGTTTTTCTACCTTTGTGTGTATAAGTGTTAAATTGTCATTCCGCTCGGGGTTTGGTGGAAACACACTTGCTCGCACGTTTCTGGTTATATACACCTCAAGATTACCCACTGACAGGAACATTTTAAGTAAACTTAAAATCTCTGTACATTTTGCTTTGATCCCATTGTTTTAATGAATGTATATATATATATATATATATATATATATATATATATATATATATATATTTTTTTTTTTTTTTTTTTTTTTTTTTTCATAATTTTTTAGTCGTGGGGTTTGCTCGGCTCCATCAGTGAGGGCCCCTTCCTCTTTGTTTTGGTGATGTATTGTTGTAAATATTTTAAATCAGTTGTATTGTATTAATATGAGACTCTGTGACAGAGCCTATTTGTTGCAGTCCGTTAATGTATTTTAATTTTCATTTACTTGTCTTTTTTAATAAACGTTTTAGTCATGCTTTGTAATTTCAATTAAAATGGGTTTTAATTGTTCCGTAGTAAAAGGAAGCGCTCTGTAAGCCCAATTGTCAGTTAAATATCATATCAGATGTCATAATTTTGTTTGCATGTCACACTTGTGATCCTGTCACAATATGAATGGTTATTTCCGGAGCTATCTGAGATACGGTATATTACAGGATCACGTTTATAAGGTGCTGTTTAATATTCATGTATCGCATACTTGGTTTACAGTATCCTAAAGTATTGTATTTAAGGTCAGATTTTTAGGCGAGGTTACATTCTTAAAAAAGTTCGGTGAATATAACCTGTAAAATTTGTAAGATATTGGGCAATCAATTATTTTGCCCCCATTTGGGAAATATGCATTTGGTATTACTGTATACTACACAACTTTAATGCCCTTGATGGAGAATGCCACGTGTGATAGAAATCTCTATAAAGTTTCAAAAAAATAGGATGGGGCCTTACACACGCGTACGCAAATACACGCATACAGGTGGATCTCATTAGCCTTTAATTATAAAGACTTCTTAATCATGGGCGTTAAACATTAATTATTATTCCTAAACCTTAATTATTTCAATGTGGATCTTTAAGCCATCCATCGTCTGTCTTGCCAACACATGTGGAGTAAATAATAATAATTTCAGCCCTATAGACATTTTGAGGAACCAAGATCCTGGGTTTAAGAGGTAATCCTCAAAACGAAATTTTCTTCGAAACAAAAGTTTTAATTTATTTTTACTCTCTTATGCCGGATGACGGATTTTAAAAAAATACTATTAACAATTGATTTGATATTTAAACTCTTTTGTTCATAAATGAAAATCTGTTGTCAAGGCGATAACGAAATAAGAAAATAAATTTGCAAATAAAAATTTTATGCATTTTTCGTATTTTGAAAATTCATTTAAAAAACGTGAACGTGTTACCGGCTTTAAATGACTTACATATCTAGTCGAACAGAGAGAGTTAAAGAGAGAAAGAGAGAGAGAGAGAGAGGGAGGAAGAGAAGGCGAGTGATAGAAGTAACGATATTCTCGTATTTAAATCAACTTTATCCGAATTTTCCAGTATCTTCCAGGTTTTCACATGTATGTTTACTTCTTCATGAAAAAATTTTAATTTTTAACGATGGCAAACTATGATAATATTACAAATATACTGTCAATTTAAGACCAAACCGCTAGAAATCTCTGTAATGAATTCAGACCGAATTACTTCAGTTTTTCAAAAATGAATGTTTTCAGTACACATACTAAAATATTTGTGCCCTGTATGTGTGGTACGTATTTGGTGGAAGTAACCCACGAATGGAGAGCTACTCAAGTATATATGAAAAGAGTGAATTGTAATAATTCTAATATATCTGGCACTGAACCTAAATTATGTGAGACGGAGAACACATGTAGTAGCTTATCCTTGTAACATAGGACATCAGTACACAGCAAGATATGAACCACTTTCGTTGAGACACATAAACGAATAATTTGTACATAAAAGGAAAAACAATGCTACCAGAAAACTACAGAAAACCACTACCCAATGGGGAGGCATGGAATTTTAATTGCAGATGATATTTCTTAGGCAGCTGTCTCAAAATCAACCATCCAGATTTCGTAGTTTTGAAAATTCAATTAAGGCAGCGTATAAAATTCTGCCAGCTGTAAAATTCCTTTAATATTATTAAACTTTTAGTAATAATAAAGTTAAAGGAATTTGGCAGCTGGCAGTTAAGTGTCTTCAGGCAGTGAAAAATTTAAATTGTTCCGTCCAGAAGTTCAGTTCAAACATACTTTATTACACCAAACTTATTAAAAAAATTTTCCTGGCTTAGCTCAGTTAATGCGGTAGAGTCACAAACTAATCTTTCTCTGAGGGAGGTGTAGAGTACCTTCAAGAAGTTTAATCAGGTATTTATTGCATGATTACCTTCCACTGCTTCACCTTAGGTATTACTGCTTATTAATACTGCATGTTACCTACGCCATTTCACACCATTTCACTAGTAATGAAATGCAGAAAAAAAAAACACATGGGTCAGCAGCCCTGACTGCCCAGCTTAACGTACCTTAACATTGAACATGGCCTCTAAGTTCTGTCTCAAAACATAAATTTCTCAGCGAAAATTTCAAATTTAAAATTACATGAAAAATATAAGGTTTAACTCAAAAGCACATTCCAAAAGATCTTCCTGATTTTGACGTCATGCTGAGCTGCCAACTTAAGAATAATTTTAACATATTTGGTATTAACAAAACTGTCAAAAACATAAAAAATATATATGCGCTGCTTTTAAAATTACATTTAAAATAAAGCAACTAACGTAGAAATATATCTAAAATTAAAAAAAAAATTAATCACGCTGCCAAATATATGCACTTTACCAAAAGTAAACATGTAGCGATACATAAACATAGTCCACTACCAACATAATTGTCTACCAGATCAGTAAACAATACGTCACAATACACACAGGTACACACATTCAAGTTTTTTTTAGTGAGAGCATCCAGAAAATACATATTAAATAATATACTATGAATATATAGATATAGCGAAACTCAGTATTTCTACACTAAAAATAATTTTGTAAGGATAGGTAAGTGCACATTGTTAAAATCAAAAATTATGTGTAGTATATACGAAATATAAATAAAAAAATTCAAATATTATCTAACTAGTATAAGGATATTCAAAGAGAGTTTTGCTGCACTTTACAGCCAAAATTAATAATAATTTCCAAAATGTCAGTTTGAAATGCAGTATCCTAATCAATGGGAGAAATCTGACTGTGTATTTTATAGTGAATATACCAAAACGCTGATTCTTTCCGTTAAATGTCGGTACATATACTCTCAACGCTTGTCGTTAACAATACCACAATAAAGTATTCACATCCTGGACAACCAATATTTAAAGCGCATTTCGTAATGCGGCTGTATAAGACTTCTGTCGGGTAGTGAATCTTAACTTGTGTGTCTAGATAAGGCACTTGACAGACTTTATGGCATTATCAAAAATAAATTATGAGCATGATACACAGTTAATTAATAAATTAACTGTGTATCTGGATGATTGATTTTGAGACAGCTGCCTAAGAAATGTCATCTGCAATTAAAATGCCATGCTTCGCCATTGGGTAGTTGTTTTCAGACTGGGAGCCACAAGTCTCGTTTGCTGAAAGTGAGAATCCTTTTCACAAGAAAAGACCAGGTTTGTTTAACAACGCGCAACTTGCAAACATACGCCATTATTTTTCTAGACGCTGGCAGTTTTCGATTCATTCGCGAGTTTTCAATGCGAAAAAAACACACAGCCGCCAAAGTGGCATGAACAATAATACACAGGGAAAAAAAACTGTTTTAAAATATCATCTAAGGCAATGCAGGTATATTTATATTTTTTTTTTTCAAAATCCAAACTCTTTCCGGATTTTTATATTAGCCGTTGGTTTGGTGTCAGAAAAATTGTATTACGTGAGTTAGAAAATAATTTGCAACTATGTTATAAAAAAATAATAACAATAATTTGCAACTTTGTTATAAAACAATAATAACAATAATCAATTTAGTTTTATAAGGGCGTGTTTGTAATCTGGATTTACTCTAAGAAAAATCTATCTTCGAGTGTCAAGCGGTAGTCTAAAGGCTGATTTACCGCTAGTGTAGAGATAAATATTATTTCCCAATGTTTATTTGGGCTGGCAGAACATTGAATCGTCCATACGGAAACCGTAAAATATGTTTTCAGACTCTTACTTCTGTTATCAGTGAGTCTCGTTTTTATCTCACTTTTTTTTTTTTACATACCTGTCTTTCTTCTCCAGATGTTTTCACTCTGAAAGGGAAGCAAAATTTTTCACGTAACCGTGTAAAACTGTTCTAGTAATACTATCAATTTTAAATTTTTCATATTACTATATTTAATTTGCGTTGCACGTACCAAAAAAATTTGTAAACGACTACTAATTTTTTTATTTGTTAAGCATAAACACGAAAATGTCTACTGAAAAGAAAATCCTTGAGAGTTTTCCTGAAATCTGTTTGTTCAGACTGCTTCTTAGACAAACGAAAATGTCAGGCTGCATCGCTAAGATTTGTTTCGGAAATTTGGCGTAGGCTTCGTATTTCGCATTTAAGGTCGTTTTCTTCTATGTCTAATTTGTCATATAGACTAATTTTCATTCGGTGTTTTTAATTTTTTGAACTGTGGGACAAGAAGTTGTGAGCTTCTCTGGCCTTCAAGTAGATATCCAATTTCAATCATTAATCACGTGACACGTAATTTGTTAAATATTTCTTACAACTCTGACGTATAAATAGCTTTATAATCAAAGATATACTAATTGGACTTCTGAAATTTGCGGCAAAAGAAAAGTATGGATCCCAGTTCGTAGCCGCATCACACTGATTAGTTCGGTTTGCAACGCCCTTACCCGCAAGGGCGTGGCAAGGTGGACAAAAATCCGCAGATAAAAAACCTCCCAAAGAAAACAAACCCCTCGTAAAAACAGAGCAAATTTGAATCCTTAAATAATCATTATGTTTAAAACTTGGTGAGATCTAATAACCAATAAAATTCACGAGTAGTTTCAAGAGTATTTATTTGATTTTTTTGGTACCTTTTTTTTCATAACTGTTGCAATTAAAACATCGTGCCATATTTCATTTAGAACACAAACTATTAATAAGCACCAATGTGCTTTTATTGAACAAATATTAATATAGTAAATTGTTTTGCCTAAGGGCACAATGATAATATAGAATTCAAGAAAATTTCTAGTGTTAAGTGTTTCTCTAACATATATATATATATATATATATATATATATATATATATATATATATATATATATATATATATTCACATAATATGGACCTATAACCTCCATGCTAATTAATTTGAGAAGATTCATAGTAAATATAAAAAGCAACACGCCCTTCAAGGCGATTTTCTATACCTACAGCAGTTCGCACTATATCGGCACATTTTAATTTTTATGAGAATTTGTTATTATACTGCTGTCCTAGCATAAAGTTCCGCCGAAACATAGAAAAAGGCGGAAGCTAACTCTTTACTTTCAATTCAGGAATATATGATATAGATATTTTTCTCTATTATCCACAATGATCACAGATTACACACCATAATTATATATATATATATATATATATATATATATATATATATATATATATATATATATATATATATATATATCTTATAGGCCGACATATGGCCAATATTTACAGAAGTTACTATTTTGAGTCCGATAACAAGATTTTTAGTTTGGTTTCAACCATTGGTGGATTAACATAAAAAAAAACACAACTAAATCTGAAAATAGTTTCTGTTTTAGTTATTTTTCCACAATCTTTCAATAAATTAGTAATGGCGTTGTGCGCTCTTCACGAGGCCAACAACACACGATGCCTCCTAATTTATTCTTACAAACACCAGCAAAAAACACTATTTGCTTTAAAGATTCCAGCTCGATTAGAATTGTAGAATATGAAACTGCCATGTAAAACTTTTGGGAAAACGCCAAAGAAAATTCCCATTTTAAAACCATATTGTACTTGGCGTATGACTAGCAAACAATTAAAAAAACTGATCGGTAAGGTGACTCCTTCTGGGGCAGTGGCAGAATCCAACCCTGAGCCAGAGGTGCACCCATCATTTGTACACTCACAAAGCATTTTTCCAGAGAGGGGTGTGCAAATACCACAACCTATAGGAAAACATGTGTCCATTTAGGGAAAAGTTCGTTGGAGGTAAGCATGACTCCTTATAGGGGTGACTTTATTGCTGTCCAATCCGGGCTCTTAGAACCGCAACATGCCCAAATATGGGGCGCACACATTCTCACACGTCACAAAAAAAAAACGACGTTCATGCAGGCTGTAGAAAGTGATTTCACAAGCGCGCGAAACCCCAAGCGCCCAGCCTATTGGCCAGCTGAGCGTGACGACAGCCTCAATAGTTCCTCGGAATGCCGCTAGCAGGCGCGCAACAACGTCCAGCTGCCTTGCGCCTGCCACATGTGCTGAGAGGGAGCTGGTGTATAGTTGATACCCCGAAATGCTGCTGGAAACCACGCCGGTGGTGACTACGTCGAATGGCGCAGCCCACCCGGCTGAGCGTGACGACAGCCTCAATAGTTCCTCGGAGTGCCGCTAGCAGGCGCGCAACAACGTCCAGCTGCCTTGCGCCTGCCACACGTGCTGAGAGGTAGCTGGTGTATAGTTGATACCCCGAAATGCTGCTGGAAACCACGCCGGTGGTGACTACGTCGAATGGCGCAGCCCACCCGGCTGAGCGTGACGACAGCCTCAATAGTTCCTCGGAGTGCCGCTAGCAGGCGCGCAACAACGTCCAGCTGCCTTGCGCCTGCCACACGTGCTGAGAGGTAGCTGGTGGATAGTTGATACCCCGAAATGCTGCTGGAAACCACGCCGGTGGTGACTACGTCGAATGGCGCAGCCCACCCGGCTGAGCGTGACGACAGCCTCAATAGTTCCTCGGAGTGCAGCTAGCAGGCGCGCAACAACGTCCAGCTGCCTTGCGCCTGCCACACGTGCTGAGAGGGAACTGGTGGATAGTTGATACCCCGAAATGCTGCTGGAAACCACGCCGGTGGTGACTTCGTCGAATGGCGCAGCCCACCCCGGGATGCGTCATAACAAAGTACAAACTGCTGGTATGTGGTAAAAACCTCGTCTTATTCGAAAAATGTCGGGCAGGTATATGCAATTTTTCCCTGATGAAATACAGTAGAATTTTATAAGCAACTCCGTGCTCAAAAAGATGTTAATTTTGGGGTGTGGCGTCACAGGTTTCACTCTTCATACAATAATTTTATTAAAATAGTACGAATAAATAAAATATATATTTATGTCAAAAATTCACAGTGTTATTTATAGACGTTATAGACGTTCACAGTATCAATATATCATGGAGTCGAAGAAGCCTATCCTACCGAAAAGTCCGAATTTCCACAGCCAGAGAAATATTGTTTAAATGTCTTGTGTATATTTTATGCAGGACAGATTTCACTGTGACTTCAGTTCATTTAATAATTTCCTTTATGTCAATTTTGCTGTTAGAGTTAATAATATTTGAATATTTTCTGTTATCTTGGTGACCGATTTCGTTGATACATTTCTTCATCACGTGCTTTTATCTATGAACACATTCATGCTAGCTTTCTTTCTTTTCTACACCGATAATATTTAATATTTCGGAAACAAACCTAACTGTCTCAGTATGCAAAAACAGTGGGTTTGATTCTGACCGGAAGCCCTGAATTTTAATTTAAACTGTTGGTTTCCAATGTCCGTTTTAGGCAGTGGAAGGAATATTTCCTATGTAAACGCTAATAACCACTACATTGCTATAATAATAATAAGGATACTATTTCTTATAATCGCAGGAGGTTTTTGTGTACAAGAGCGAGAGAAATTTTAAACGAATTTCTCCTTAACGTCGTTAAAGAAAACTATGCAGTAAATATGACATTAAATACCGAAGTTATAATGTCTATTGGATGGCTACTTTACAAAGAACAAATTTCTAGTTATTTAAATTTTGAATAAAAGATTTTATTTAGTAGCTCAATATCCACTGAACACTAATTTGGTAGCCTTATACCGATTTGCGGACAAATGTAACTCGATGGAATAGTAATAATAAACTTCTGCATCGAAGGTAAGGCCGACTGCTTTTCTAAGTATAACCACATTATTATGAGTCGATATGTTGAAGATAAGATATTAAGTTAAAAATATTTGGCACATTTTGTTGTTCATATATATATATATATGGTAAACAACAAAATTGTGAATCATTGATGGTGGACCAAACAGCGCAGGGTTATTGACGAACCAAAAACACATCATTTAAACTCCTATATGTGTAATGCATAATGTGATAGTTTCGAAGCCATGCAATTTTAATTATTTCGGAGTAAATTGTTAACGATTGGTATTTATTGGGACGTTAACAACCAATTAGAATAAATTACACCCAATCGGAGTAAATTATGCCCAATTGTTGTACATTAAACCAAATCAGCAGAAATCGGGGTAAATTTTGCCCAGTCGGAGTATATTGTGCCCAGTCACGTAGCCAGGATTTGTTTTTAAGGGGACGGGGGAACATGGGAATTTCATAAACGAACACCGAGATCCCCAATAAAGCGGGGGGTCCGGGGTCTTCCCCGGAAAAATTTGGATTTAAATGCGCATAATATGCCAAAAGTGAAACCGTACAGTAGTAGATACTTGGTCTGTGTTTCTTTTGTCCAAAATTCGTATTCCTACAACGCTTATTTACCGAGGAAAGCTTAAACGCGTAAAGAAGATTTCACAGAAAGTCGGTTGGTACCGTATCCTCTTAAGCACAAAATGTTTCCAGCGTTCATCAGTCTAATCACTGTAATAATGGTTACTTCCCTCTGTCATCGATCAGATTATTGAAAATTGAAAAATTGACTGTTTTACGAAAATTTTTATAGTTAATTGATGTAAGTATATTCAAATATATAACATTAAAATAGTATAGGTTCATATTTTCAAAATTGATGTTTTAACTTTGGGGGGGGGGGGTAGGGGGAGCTGTAGCCCTCCTAACCACCCCCCCCCCACCCCGGATACGCCACTGAATGTGCCCAACTAGCATAAATTGGTGAAAAAGTACGACAAATTGGGGTAAATTAAGATATATACGTGTCAATTGTGTTAAAATTAAACCAATCGGAGTAAACTGTATCAAATAAGCGTCAATATATTTAAACAACTTCCAAACAAAGTAAAATACGCCCAATTGGCATACATTGGGATAAATGACACTCAAGTTGAGTAAATTACGTCTAGTAAGCATACTTTGGAGTGCATTATGACCACATGGATTAAATTACTCTCTGTGAGGTCTAACCAACTTGAAGCACTACCAGTGAGCATAAACTGGATTAAATTACGTAAATCCACATAAAGCATGCCGAATGTGGTTGCACTGGGGTAAATTACACCCAATCGGAGTACGTTAAAACAAAAAACACAAACTTAAACCTATCGGACATAATGTACTCCATGTGGACATAGTTTATCCCAATTAACTCTAACTGGGTGTACTTTTTCCAACTTATGCGTATGTGGCATCATTTACTCCAATTGGGTGTAATGTACCATAATTGACCTTAATTGGGTGTATTTTACTCCGATTGGGCCTACTTAGAGATGCGTAAAGTACGCGTAATGTACTCCATTTAGATATGCATTACTATGGTTGGACATTATTTACTCCAGTTTGTCATAATATACCCCAATTGGGCATAAATTACCCCAATTGATGCTAATTGGGCATAATTCACTCCAATTGGGAATAATTTACCCCGATTAGTCGTTATTTTACTAATATACGCAAACTGGAAATATTTTTCTCCGAAATCACTAAATGTTAAATGCCTTCTAGATTATCACATTTTGCATTAAACATATAGAGTTTTAATGTGTGCATATTAGGGCCTCCGTTACCCTGCCCTGTTCGATCCATTATCAATGATGCGTATTGTATATGTTTATATAATGTGTACGTATATATACACATGACAGTAAAAATGTCATGAAAGAGAATATTGTATTTTGGAGAAAAAGTAGAATTAAAAGAAATCCGTTTTTTTTGTTGATTCCTATAATTTTTTAAAGCTGTTATTGAGCACAGAACGAAAATACAGTACTTACATTGAATTTACTTGCATATACTGTTACACTCACAAATAAGCAATCACATAAGAAAGAAATGTATACTAGCATGAAGCTGTTAAACCCAGTAATTCAAATGACTGTTGAGTTCCAGTTTAACTATTCCTCTCTCTGCGAGGCACAATCCAGCTGTGATTGTTGCCAGGTCTTAGAGGAACTATGCAATATACAAAATTCGTTATTTTACAAAAACAAGCCCGGTAAAGAATTTCCCAATACTTTTTTGAAAAGTCGGCCCGGCTGGTCGTTCAATACAGGATTTTCTATTAATTTTACTGTACATTCGGTCAAATCACGGAACCCGTGTGGAAATTTTCTGGTCAGTGTTATTCCTGTTAATAAAAAGAAACGAAGAAAAAATCTTTGGATTTAGTTACGCACGTGTTTCACTGTGTGTGTAAAAAAAAAATTGAACTATTTCATTTTTGAGCAAGGATTGAACACGAATTGAAATCATGACAGTCCATAAAGTTTAATGACGTTCTTATAACAATAATGGATATAAGTATGTTTAAAGTTTGTAGAAATATGACAAATTGTGACTCAGTTTCCAGTTATATATGAATGTTTTCACATGCATACTGTTCTAGGTGCCTGGTGCTGGTTTTATATGTTTAAAGTAATAGGTGTACAGACACTCCGAAAAGTATTGGTACGCCCACATTTTAGAAACTGGATATGAAGAAAGCCATGAATTTTAGTAACAACGGCAGTAATTTCTGACGCACCTAAAATAAAAATAAATTCACACACAAACTACCTGTCTACAGCAAATACATTATAACAATCAATCGTCTCCTTTCTGCTGAATACAAAAGTATTTGAAAACATAATACAACAGTGGCCTTCACTAATATGCAAGTTTCAAAAGTTAGCGTCCATGCCCTAGCATTTATAACAGCTTCCAGAGGCCGTGGAACGTTGTTGAACCAACTCTGTGTCACTGCTGGGGTGGTTCTAGACAATTTACCTCTGGAGAAATGTGACATTTTTTAAAATTATGAACATTTTCTTACTTGTGGGTTAAGATGAGCTCACCGATGTTCCACTGCGTCCAAATCGTGACTCTGTGGCGTCGGGTGCGAGCCATCCGTAAACACTCTTGGGATTTCACGGCGGTGTGTTTCGGGTCATTATCACACTGGGAATGTGATAATGTGATCTCATAAAGTGATCATTTCTGCGCAAAGTCTATGTTACACAACAACTCAATGTACTTCGTATTGTACCTTGGATTACAGTTGGATATCCTACTCCAGAAGTCGCCGTGGATCGCCAATCCATTTCAGCATCACCTCCATGTTCAACGACTAGAATAATGTTTTTGGATTGGATTTCTGTGTTATGCTTGCGCCACATTTACTTCTTCCCCTTGGATGATATAAAATTCAACCTTGACTCATCCAATAAAAATGTCAAGTGTTACGAAGCTATACTGGCCAATTGACGTATGCCTATTACTTAGCGAACTGCAATTTTAATCAAACGAAGTTTGTTTGGTGATAATCAAATTAATTATTTGTGTAGAGGCAATGAAATACTTGGTTTTTGAAACCATTTTTTTTTTGCCCCAAACAACGGTGTGATTGGTGTACCTAAAGATTTGTTTGGCACTATATGCATTAAGCAGTTTCGGTTAATACAAGATAAGTTAGAAGCCCGGCCAAGATTCATATCTAGATCATCTACGCCCGAAAGCTACGCCTTATCGACCTTTGCTATAGGCTGTTCACGGTAAAAACAGCACTTTTGAAAGCCCTGCTTAAGATCTACTTGTATCCACTTCGTGTATTCCTCCGCCTTACGTAAAATTAACACTGCCATGAGCCTCGACATTTTATTCATGCATCGATCAGGTGAAACTGCGAGATTATTAGAAAAGATAACATTTTGCAAATCTGCTCATTTTTACACTTGAACGCATAAAATGCAGACAGAAAAAGAAATACTTTAAGTTATTACAAATGGTTACTTAGCGCTTTCGGTTCGACGTCAAGATATGGAACTACTTTCCATCGTGTTACTAACTTTACTGGGTACATGTCACTCAGTGAGCCCGTTGGAAAATATGCCACGCCGGAGCAGTGACATTTTTCTAAGGTTAATTCCAAATGCGCTCACTTAATCGCGAACAGCCTTTAACGAGACTACTGATGAAATTAAAATATTTTCGGCACTAGACAACGTACGCAAATAAATATTTCATGTTTTTGAGCTTTATTTTTTTTGTATCCTCTTAGACTTGTTTTATTTGTATGCTTATGCCACCATCAGACATCAGTATGTACATTAACAAACAATGTCACTATCCTAACTGTCACACAACATGCAATCTAACTCTAAAACTTTATTTTTGAACGTGGGTAGTAAAATGAGTGGCCAAACAGATATAAATATACTGTTCATTATATATATATATATATATATATATATATATAATATATATATATATATATATATATATATATATATATATAATTTTTGAACTTCCGAAATGTATCGCTTTGTACTTGTAACTCTACCATGTATATTAGTTCCATTTAAACTTTTAATGCAGGCTGAGCATTGGCCTTCCTGTTGGGAGTTTGCTGTATGTCTGAAACAACTGATTACGAACTTCTGTAGGGTTCCATCCGCGCAGGATTGACTATTCGTCTACGCTGTCAGTATGTTAGGTACCCTCGAGTGCCCAGATAGACGATTATATTCTCTTGTAAAAGTTTCACATTTATTGTTTATTTCCCTTACTGTAGCATAACAAAAAGTTCTTCTCCAGTCTTGTGGTTGCTTTTCTGTTATAAATAGAGCAACAATTCTATAAAACTTTAAGACAATGTATTTTTCCTTCTGCTTCCGCTTCATGGTACTGTAAGATTGTATGTTTAAGAATAGAGAAGAATAAAAGCAAAGGAATGGGGTATTCTTAAGTGCGGGGTCAAAACTAATAAAAATGTATGGATAATGTTATCACTGAACTAGCAAACTTACATGAGCAACGAGTTTAACTGTACGAACGTATGCTACATGCAACTTACGGTTTACTTGTATTCTTTGTCTAGGAAGAGTGGCATTCATAATATGCACTTTATAGACCCAACTAGGACTGAATCTGCTGTTAGCCAACGCTGGGAACATTGGTTATCAAGTGTCAAACGTTTCTTGTCTACTAAAGATTACATATATATATATATATAAGGAAAGTAAGAAGTTATCAATATAACTAATGAGCCTACTTTCCTCTATATAGGTGCAAAAATATTATGTAGTTCTTTTAATCTTAGATGGTGGGAGGCCTTGACGTAAATTGGCAGCAATATCATTAGAGATGAAACGCCAGGAATATATGCAACAGCAGTGATACAATTTTAAATACACACGTGCCTTACCCAAAACTCAAATACAGAATACCTCGTGCCATAAGCCAGCGCGCAAACACTGTATTATGGAGGTTGGAATCGCGCTTCAACTTCCAATTTAATGAATGTAAGGTTTCGAATAATAGGGTTTACTAACCTAACATATTTACAAGGCTCTCACTTTGAGAATATATGATTGAGCCACTTATATAAAATGTGACTTTACATGGCCTACCATAGAGCTACTTGTGTAGAGAATTTTGTGAAAATCTCTTCAGTGGACTCTGAGATATAGCATAAAATTTACATACTTTTCGTGTGAGGTTACTCATTTATAGATCACAAAAAGCTATGCATTAGCACATTCGAGGATTATATACTACCAGTATACGACGATTAGCAAAAATCTATTTCGCCTACATAGTTTATTAGCTATAGTACACCAAGCTAAAATGTTTGTATAGACACCATTCGGTAAATAAGAGACTTGCATGCCACCTTTCAAAGTGGACGACAAAAGGAACTCCGTGTCGACACATTTGATATTCATTATATATACTCCCAGTATAAAAAGTTAAGTTAAAATATATTAAATTTGGTCGAAAATAGAGTACACTATGCTAACATGGCCAGTTGTTTGCCATTTTGAAAATAAGTGCTTCACATACTTAAAACATATTTATACATATCAACTGCATCATTACTACTTGTTTGCTTAATTTGTTAGCCATCTGTCAATTGTTTCTTGAGATATCAAAAAAACTTTAATTATTAATGTAACAATATCTTAAAAAATTGTCAACAAAAGTGGTACTTTTGTTGCATATATGATGTTTGTAATATATACTGACAGCATACAAAGTTTGGTTCAAATTGGTAAAATGTGGTAAGTTTACCAAATAAATATAAATATTTGAATGACCGCCATTTTGAAAATAAGGACTTCATAAATTATAATTGCATAAATATACATAGCCTGCAAAAATACTAATTATATGCCAAAGTTGGTGAAAAATGGTTAAGCAGTTTTCGAGATATAATGAAAAATCTTATTTTTCTTCCTATGGCGCTATCTTCCAAAACAGCTGACCAACAACAATATTCATCTCTGCATTACATGCTTAAACCTTGCGCTGTCAACATAGAAAACTTTGTTTAAATCGATTGAATGGTTTGCGAGATATAAAATATCAACCTAAATTTTAAAATGGCCGCCATTTCGAAAGTAAGTGCCCGATGTGGTCGAAAACTATACAAGTTAGGTGTCCTTACTTAGTACGATATGTGTACCGAGTTTGGAAAAGTGAAATGGGGGACACACACATTGCTGCGGGCACAGGACTCGAACCCGCACACTTGATGACAGAGCGCTGTCCTGGCACACTTGCGGTGATGGGAGCTATGGAGTAGCGAGGGTGGTTGTAGGCGTAACTGTATGTCGGCCAGTCGCACAATACAAAAGGTAGCTGGGGCCTGACGACACCCCCACTCTTCGACCCACTCTGCTGGTGACCACTTCGAGAGCATATCGACGCTGGAGGCAGGCGCGAGCTACTTGAGGGCTACACTGCAACGTGAGCCGAGATACTGACATCTTGGAGAGACGTGACCAGATCGGCCAATCACACCACAACACAACATCACGAGGCGGAGGAGCTCCGGTCGATTGTCTTTAATTACCAGCGGGAAGGAGATATTAAGTTCTTGATCCAGGATAGATCCCGAAACGATATTACGCACAGCGAGCACTTGAGGTCCCCTATTAAGAACCTTAATGTTTGTAAACATAATAATAGCTTGGAAAGAGTCGAGTTTTACTCATTATTATTTTTGAGATATTTAAATATAGTATTCATTCAGTATTTGCTGTTAATATATTTGAGATCATTTACTGTATGATGAGTAAAAATAATAATTTGTAGTTTTTGTAATTGTCTTGTGGCATTGAACTCTCTAGAGTTATTACCCCCAAAGAACAGCAACATTAATAGGATTAGCCTCAGAGAGTTAGCAAGAGTATAAACTCGTGTTTAACAATAATAATGTTACAGTAGGCATCTCAAGCAAGAACGTTGCAATGCATATACACACATGCATACACACATGCAGACCCACAGACAGAAAAGTGATCTAATAAGTATTCATTTCCTTCGGATATTAGGCTAAAAAAGAGTACTGCTGTTACACTGCACAGGAGAACATGTACAAGATATGTTGTTTACTTTGCCTGAATCTTGTATCAGTGAGGACGAAAAGTCTTGTGATTGATGTCTGCATGCTTTAAATGTTTTTTTGGCCGCAAAAGAGCTAGACTTTCGAACAGCGTGTATTGCATAGCATACAACATTCACATTCCGAAAGTAACATTATTCGCAACATCTCTAAAACATCAAGCAGTGTATTGTAATCTCGCCAAATTTTAGGAAACAATAATTAGCAACAGATCGTTGACAAATGTTACTCCAGTGAATTAAGATGAACGCTTATAAAGGAGGTTGATAAATAAACATTGTCATTAGCATTACAAATATATGACACAAGCGAAAAAAAAACACAGCAACAGGCTCGTGCTATGGAGGGAGATGAGCCCTCTTCAGTTCATAAGCCAACAGCAATGAATAGAAACTCAATCAGCCGACAAAACATCACAATGGAGAGTGCTACAGGTGTTTAACTTTATGCCTCAAGTGACTCATGCCCTGCAGAACTCAAGTGTGTAACAAGTGCGGGAATGTTGGTCACTATTTTGTTTACTGTAAATCCAAACGTGTAATGATGATAAAAACAAAACATGTCAGTAAACATGTAAATACAATTAGTTCTGAGAAATCACAAAATGAAGAAGTGAATTCAGAGGATGAAAGAAATGAAGAGCATACATTCATGATTACCAATTCGAATGACAATCTACACGAGGATACTGATGGATGGGTCTCATATATTGTTGGGGAAATCACTGTAAAACTTATTTTGGGCTCTGGCACTTCTTGTAACATATTGGATCTAAAGACTTACGAATATTTGAAAAATATATGTGTGAAAGTATAATGTGAAAAAGAAATTAGAGATAAAATGATACCTGTGTGAGGGCAATGTACCCTTATCGTTGCTAGGGTAATGTTGAAGCACCAGGTATCGGCATTAAACTAGATGGTGTAAAATTGTATGCATTCAAAGGAGATGGAAACCGATTATACACAATAATATTACACGAGTACTGGGTGCCCTGATGTTCATCATACTACTATGCAGCCTTCAATACAGAAGAAGTGTCTGATATCACATTAGAACGGTTACGAATACGATACCCTGCTTTATTTTATGGAAAATATTTGTTTAAATTAAGCACTGACGAAACTGTGATTCGTATTTCCCAGTCAGGTCATCGAGTACCTCAACAGCTACATGAACCTCTAAAAAATCGTCTTAAAGAAAATGAAAGAGGGAATTATAGAAAGAATCTGTGAGCCCTCGAAACAGGCAACTTCTGTTGTGCTTACTGTCAAGAAATCAGGAAAACTAAGGTTATTTGTTGACATGTGTGCTGCTAATCATCCAACAATTAGAGAAAGTTTCCCTACCCGAGCTATTTCTGACATAACATATACATTAAAAGGAAGCAAGTTATTTTGTCCATTGGATATTATCTCAGCTTTTCACCAGCTTGAGCTGGAAGAGGATTCTCGGAAAATTTCATTTTCTACTAATGAAGGACTCTTCAGATTTAAAATGTTGTTTATCGGTCTTATTTGTGCGCCCGAAATATTTTAAAGAATAGTGGACAGTATTGCGACAAGGCACATACATTAATGACTGCCTTGTGCACGGCGAAAACCAATAACATGATGAGCATCTTCATAGGCTGTTGGAAGAGATCAAAGAACTTTGTTTGACACTAAATTCCCATAAGTGTGACATTAGTAAACAAAAAATTGTATTTTTAGGGCACAAAGTGAAGTCTGCTGGCATGAGACATTTTCAAAACCAAATAGAAACCATCGTAAATTGTAGATCACTATGCTTCAAAGAAGTGCTCAAAAGTTTCCTGGGACAAGGTGCAAATAACAATAAATTCGTAGCCAATTTCACCGCGATAATAGAAACACTTCGGAAGATATTACAAAACACAATGACATCAGAATAAAGCTTTCCAAATGGTGAAGGAGGGAACTTATTCTTCCCCTGCTATAAAGGTCTTTCGTCCAAAATCAAAAACTCTTATTGTGGCGGATGACAGTCATTATGGCTTAGGAGGCATTCTTCTACAAAGGATAGAAAGCGGCCATTGGATTGTGGAATATTCAGTACATTCTTCATCTCCTACTGAATGGAAATATAGTCAAATAGATAGAGAAACATTGAGCTTAGTTTGGGCATGTGAGCACTTCCACTGCTATATTTTCTTGCAGAGTTTGACGCAATCACAGTTCATAAACTCCATGCATTTATATTTTCTCCTAGATAAAAACCATGTCCTAGAATTGAGATATGGATCGTGAGAATTCAGGGCTACCACTTCAACATTATTTATAAGCCAGGGCAAAGTAATTTAGCAGATTCACTGTCTCATCTATTACCTGAGAGATACTCTCAGACGAAGAGGTTTGACGAAGGGGACTTGCATGTGTGGTGGGTAACAGAAAATGCCGTACTATGTGTTCTGACACGGGAAAAAATAAAGGAAGAATCACAAAAATATCGAGTATTCTGAGAGACTGAATGTTATTTGCACAGACATAAACAATTTACAACTAAACTAAAGAGGCATGAGTTAGTAAAATCAGATATGTGTATGTATGATCACATAATTCTACGAGGTATAGGCATATTGCTACCTGCTAATTTGAGACAGTGAACAATTTAAGTTGCTAATGAGGCCCACCAGAATATTGTCAAAACAAAACAGCAGTTGGGGTCAAAAGTATGGTGGTTTAGCATAGATGGACAGCTGAAGATTTATATAATACATGCCAAGGTTGTCAATTAGACAGCAAAACCGAACATCCCGAAACTCTCAACCCACCCCGACTCCCTGACCGTATGTGGCAAATGGCAGGCATTGATTTTTGGGGACCTCTGCCATAAGTCAATCTCTATATAATGGTGGTGACTGACTATTGCAGTCGTTTCTACAAGGTTAGATTGTTGCCTAAAATAACTTCAAAAACACTATACAAGAGATTAAAAATATTTCATGACATATGGACAGCTTGAGACAATTGTTATGGGCAACAGAGTACAGTTTATAGACTAAAAATTTCATGACTTTGACATAGTAAATGGTATTCACCAACAACTGTTAAATACCTGATGACCTCAAGGCAATGGAGAAGTTGAGAGAGAGAACAGATCCGTACTTGGAAGGCTAAAGAGTGTGCATTCGTGAAACCAAGATCTAATTACTGCTTTATTGTCGCTTATCACAAAATACCACATTCTACAACATGAGTGACTGCAGTTTCCTTGACGTTAGGCAGGGAACTCTGGGACAAGCTACCAGTGTTCAACGTTGATCAACCTCAAAGAATAGAGGTGCGTGATAGAGATTTTGAGAAAAAAATGGAGCAGAAACACAATAAAGAACCCATAACCATCAAACAATCAAGAACTCATGCCGATCCAACCCGTGGCGATAGGTACTTGTGCAAGAAGTATCAGCCAACAAATTATGCACAACCTGTAACCCTTCACCAAGTTTGGTGATAAGAAGGAATGGAATGGCAATCAAGTGACGGACAGGTCTCCAAAAAGAAGAGAGTAAAGAAGAAACATCAGTGCTTTGAAAAAATTCTTCACAGCAGAGACAGAGCAAACACAGGGTCATTAATTAGAAAACCTAGAAGCTTCTCCTTAAAAAGAAAGATCAGAAGTTACTTTTACCTACTCGACTGTGCAGCCATCAGAGAAAAATACTGTACTGGCGACCTCCCATATGGCTGACCAACTACAACACATAATACATATTATATTGTTTTAATGTGTGTTTAATATCAAGTGTTTACTTTGCTTGAAAGAAACAGTAATAGTTATTTAGTATTGTCTATGGAAAAGTAAAACAAAGGAATTAAATATTTACTATGCATGGGATTAAAACTAATAAAATTGTATGAACTATTTTCTTATTGACCTAGCAAACTTACAGTACCTGCTGCAACATAACACTAAATTAGATTTGTCAGTAATCTACAAACCACCTCCCGTGGGTATTTCGTTAAATGAAATTGCATGTAACATGCCTTAACTGATATGCAGGAATTCGTTCTTTGCGCCATGCGCCAATACTCATTTATTGTTTACAAAAAAGGTTTTGTTTCTTATACTGTATTTAGATGGTATGGATGGCAGATTTGTTTAGCCATACATTTGTACATCGTGTATCTCAATAATTACTTGTTTTAATTACTGAATTCTATGGGTTTTTTCGTTACCATCGTCCATAATGTGGGTGTGCCAAAACTTTTTGGGGCGAGTGTAAATGGACGTCGATATCGTAAGTGCTTTAGAAACTATAGTTTTCTGGTTACCGCGTCTATGAAAGCTAAATCTAGCATTGGCATTGCCGATTTCCGAAACTGGAAGGTATATAAAATAATGAAACATTTATATATTTTAACTAAACATTTCTGCAGAAATTCCAGTAAAAATGCACATATTTTAAACAGTGTGCTGCACTTGATATTTCAATTGCTGCTAGACATAAATATCATCTCGTGAGTGGTGGCAGCAACAAATCAGAGTGTTGTAATTATGTCAAAGGGACGTGAACGAAGAATAACAAAACTGTATTATCAAATTTATCATTTGTAAATTCATTACAGTAAATTCAGAAATATTTACCTTGGATATAAATGCATCCAGATGTACATACAAGTCATCGCAAACAATACTCGGTAGTCTGAATAATGTGGAGAACTGAGCTATGAAACTGAAACTACGCCTGCTAATACAATATCACATTCCCCTAATTTTGGCACTTATTAATATGGTATTACGTGATATTTTGTCTCAAATTTGAGGGACTCATTATTTAAACTTGGTTTGTAGCAAATTTATTGTCAGTCAGTCTGTCAGCCCCCCTCCCCTCCTCTCACTGCATTCAGTTTTGTCAGAAGTCTTCCATCAATCTACCATATTTATATGGAGTGTAAAGTCAGTGTAACTAGTAAAGCATCTTTCATGGGTTCACAGTAAAAATGAACTGTTTTTTTTTTAAACCCGTATAACTATTTTCTTTTAAAGCATAAAGTAAAATTAATTGCGTGAGACGATTTATGTAAAATAGGTTTCCGAACCCCAGATCACCTGTAAGGTCGTGCTTCCTGGTCAATGTATTTTCTTAAGTGAACAAACCATGTGCTAGTGTCATCTGAAAGATAGAAAACCAATGTACCACCCCATCTTATAGGTGAACAGTGTGCTAGTGCCATATTACAAGTGAAGAGATAATGTGCCACTATCAACACAGATGTGAACAACATGCCAGTATTATATAAGCGGTGAAAAAATAATATATCACCACCACCTCATAGGTGCACAAACAACGTATCATCGCATCCTGATTGGTGAACAATTTGACAACACCATCTGAGAGGAGAAGAAAATGTTATACCAGCAACTAATAGGTGAGCAATGTGATAGCACCATCTGACATGCGAACAATGTGCCACTAACACCTTACCGGTTAACGATGTGCCAGCACTGTCTAACAGGCGAATTAAGAACCACCACATCACGGGTGGACAATGTGCCAGCACCATCTGAAAGGCAAACGTGTATCACCACTACCTTACAAGTGAGCAATGTGCCAGCACTGTCTTTCTGGTGAAAAATGTGCCATTACCATATGACCAGTGAAAAAACAATGAACCCGCAAAACTTACACGTGAACAATGTGCCAGCACTGTCTGATAGGCGAACAAACAATGTGCCATCACCATAGGACAGGCTGTAGTGAACACAGCCACCCTACCTTACTAAGATGTTTCAGTAAACAAGCGGCAAGGTTGTTTACAAACCGCGCACATAAATAGGGGGCCAGCAGCCCCCCCCCCCTACACACACACACACACACACACAGTTTGCAAATATCCTTTCATTAGCATGTAAAAAGCTGTTTGTTAGAAATATATATTTTTTTTTTTATACTATGTCAACCTCTACAGTATTAATGTTTTACAAACATAACATAAGTATGTGTGTGTTAAAACTAATATTTGCTCATGGAAATTTTAATTTTTCGCTGTGACTGCAAAACAAACCAAAATGGGCATTTCATATAACGAATCTATGTGATTCGATACCTCCAAACTACTTTGTAAATCCATACAACAGTCAGCAATATGGGTTACATAGTTGTATGTCATGTGGCTGATCAATTTGAATTGACGCGTTTCTCATCGACCAAAATGCAATCGACTGTAAATAAGCATTAATACACTTTGAATTTTATTAGTGGTATTTTGTGAATTTTTAGTAAATGTTGATTTATGTTCTCTTCAATTAATTAGTAAGTTGTACTAACCTTCGTTTAACGAATGCGCATACTGAGAAGATACCATGAAAGTTTCCTGAAAGTGGAATGTAATCCATGTACAAGAAACATCTCGTGATCAGCCAGTTACATTTACATTCTTTGCCGTTATTATTAGGAGGTTAATGAGAAGATGCGATCCAGAGTGTTGTCTGCACTGGCGCACTGGTGCACTGAAAAGAAAAGATTTGTTAGTGCTACAAAAATTGTTTGGTTGATGTTTTCCAACGCGAAATTTTCATGTTGGTAAAAAATCGATTTGTACTGCCCAATAACACGTGGATTGACTAGCACTAAAGGTATTTAGGGCTTACTAAAAGGTTTATTGGCTGCCACCAAATGTTTAGTTGGCAGCAACAGCATTCATGTTATCCACAGTAAAACACTTTTGCTACGACCGCAAAACTACATCCGCTAAATTCTGCGCATGCGCGCTGACATATTTGAAATGGCTACATGTGGCCACGACGTCATATTTGTCTTTGTTCTCTTTTCATCAGGTTACGAACTAATTCATGAGAGACATTCTTTAGTACTTACGAGCAGATTACATCATTTCTTTTTTCCAATTAAGTTAATATTACACGTAAGTAATTACCGAAAATCAACCTTCCACTAGGTGCAGTGTGTGAGCCTTGTCGTATGTGCTACTTATTAGAATTCTTTTATATATATTGTGTGTGTATGTATATATGTATATATATATATATATATATATATATATATATATATATATATATATATATATATATATATATATATATATATACACACACACACACATACACACACACTGAAGACGACGTTTGAACGCCGAACAAGGTAGCTTAATGGTAACATGCTGAGCTTGTAGATTGTACGTCCAAGGTTCGAATCTCACCTAAGAATGCCTTATTTAATTGTTGTTAAGCTATACCTGCCTAAAAAATCCCACGACCCACAAATCACCTCTGAGAACCTCACTAAAGATTGTTCACGATAAAATGAGCACTTTTGAAATCAACCTTAGAAAATTGTTACTGCTCATACCTGCATGTATTTTAACGGGCGAACTGAGTAAAGTTGGTAACGGTAAATGGAAAGTAGTTCCAGATATTAACGTTGAATGAAATATATCACGTAACCATTTGGGACAACTGAAATTATTCCTTTCGGTTATTTTTATGTATCGAAGTGTAAACTCTTAATTTATCGGTGACCAGAAACGTCTTTTTCAGTTTCCACTAAATAATAGAAAGACAAAACTGCTTTCAAGTGCGAAATATAAAGCAAAGGATTTCTCAAGCTGTAAAAATGTTATCGCAGACTTTTATCGAATATCTGTGAAAATCAAAGATTAAATGCAGAGGACTACTGACATTTAACACTTAGATATGTAAATTCTAACAAAACTATACTAAAAATATGACATCTTCAGATTCATATACTATTTACGAAAAAATATCACTTCAAATATGTATTGACGTATAGAATATATTCTTAGTAATATGAGAAATGTCAAAACCAATTATTCGTTTCTTAAACGAGCAGATCGCTGGTAAATTACCTTCCTTTAACTGTAATAATTTTTTCACAATAACGCCCATTTTTCCGGTGTTTATCTACCCATGTTCCTTCTGCCGGGTGAAACTGAAATGAAGGACGTAATATTAAAACAGCCTCTAGAGAGTTAATTAATATTTTTCCTGTAGCCAAGATAATTAGTTTAATTAAAGAAGCATAGGTACATGTGGGTTGAAACAGCACATGAGATGAAATGCGGAGGATAAAATGACCGCTGTGCCTCTTTTCCGCGGTTAGTTAATTACTATCGTCTGCCATTTTTACGGGTCTTTGTATCCCTTACCTCTTCTGGGAGTTTTTTTTTTCTTTCTCTTATACATGATCATTCACGTGGAGTTACCGCCACTCGCAGATCACATTCCTTACATCTTTTCGAGCAAAATATCTCATAAACGTTGACTCCTGTTCTCAATATTTGCAGAATAATACCACAATCAGCATGTTCACCCTACAGTGTAAAGGAGTTATTAACACCGTCTAAGCATCAATGTGTGGTGTGGTGTGGTGTGGTGTGGTGTCCTACACGATCAGCTGATTGGGACATCCATTTTTCCCGGGACGCTTGACTCGTGTGGTGTATCTGCAATTGTTTCAAGAACAACTGCCGCTGTTACTTGAGGATATTCCGTTAGCAGTGAGATGTCGTATGATCTTCCAGCAAGATGGTGCAAATCCTCACTTCCACTGTGCTGTGGTTGAACACTTCAATGTGCATTTCCCTGAGGGATGGATAGGACAAGGCTGGTTCCACCCCCGGCTTACTCCATCGCCAGACCCATCACCACTAGATTATTGCGTATGGGAATGGCTGAAGGATATTGTTTACCGATGGACTGCACAAACACGTGAGGAACTACTTGCGCGTATCATGCACGCCGCTACAGATATCAAAGACAATCGTGTGCAGCTACGTAGAGAAACACTTGAGGTTCGTAAGCTTGCGGTAAAGTGTACGGAAGTAGACGGAAAACTTTATGGACTTTTTTGTAAGCCTTTAAGACACAAATGTGGTACTCAACTGTAAACAATACGGTCTGTTAATATATCCTTGTTTTTACTTCTGAAAGAGCTGTTATTTCATTCGTCAGTTGTCAATTTTTTCTAATTACTCTGCAAATATTGGGAATTGGGACCACATTAATTTATTTACTATCTTATAAAGACAGTGATCATCATATAAATGAGATTAATTTGCCGAGTTAAGTAATTTGCTGAGTTAAGTAATTGCCGAGTTAAGTAATTTGCCGAGTGAAGTAATTTGCCTAGTTAAGTAATTTGTTCTTAGTTGTCTGAAACGCAAATTTCGAGAAATGGAATGTATGTACTTGAAATATAAAAAAAAAAGTTTCCTTTAACTCTAACTTATTGTGAGTGCATAGAAATCCTGCTTTATATAGAATGCGAAAAAAAAAGCTTTTAATTTGATGCCAGATATTGATAAAATGTACTTAAATTTTTGAAAATTATAATTTCCTCTATAAGATTCTTTCCTAGTTTTTATAAATTAACGAAATTTTCAGTGACTTAAACATTTGCGTGTGTCGAAAGCATTTCAGTTGTTAGCAAGGTCATAAATGTATTGAGGAAGTGTTGAAGTGAGTGTAACATTTATTTTTATGTTATTAGCGTTTTACGAAAGATTGCGAGTAAAATAAGTAAGGGCATTAGAAAGGGAAACTGTTTGTATAAGAATTAAATTAATTTAATATAATTATTATATAAGAATAAAAAACTGAAACACCAAATTTCATAAAAGAAATTTGGGTAAAAGTTATGTAAAAATTATAAAAATAATTAAACAGACAAGCAAGTACGATGTTATATTGTATACGCCCAAAATTATTAAAGCTAAAATAATTTATTTTAAGAAAAATGCGCGTTTAAAAAAAACAACTTTGCTATTTTATATTCTATTAGAACGAAATCCCCAACAGTTAGTTATTTATTATATAAACACGTTCTCGCACAAATTTTGCATTGCAGGAAGACGACTTCGGCCATTCGTACAATATACAGTAAGAATACTTGAGATATGTTTTCGGCGTACTTGATAGCTAGTCTTTTTTGTGAGTTTACATATACTACGACAACTTTAAACACTTTAATAACTTACCCGTCCATTTTAGGACTTGAAAGGTTCTCTTAAATTGTCTTATTATTGATAAAGTCTACACTTCAAACACTTTTTGGGCTATAGCTCGAAGAGAAACAGTTTTGTAAATAACACAATGAACCGGATAGTAAGACGCAAGTATATGGTTGCTGTAACTGTCAATAAGGAATAAATAAATAAAAAAACAAACACGGTAAATAAATTGGTAACAGTTATAACCAAAAACTATGACACTGACCACATTTAACTTATTATTATTGTAATTAAATGGTATGGGGATGTTATGGCGGAACCCTTCGGCTGCCATCTTCAAAACATGTTTACTGCTACTACTTCTGTCGTCATATAGAAAAAATTATAACAACTACTTCATATTTAATTACCATTACCTAACATGAGAGATTCCCATGTCTTCGGTATCTAAATAAGAATAGCATTTTTCTGTATATTTTAGATCCGTTATGTGGTAACGAGTGAGGTAGGCGCAATTGTCTTACTTATGTAATTATATTTGGCAGCGCATTTAAAATTGCAATCTTTATTTTAAATTAAACAATTTTGAAATGCGGTTTTCATATTCATGGGGGTTGGAATGTTTATTATATTTTTAATTTTGCAGCATATTTTTCTTTGTTTGAGATTTTATTTGTTTTTAAACATTTAAGTTCTAGAAACAATATTTAAGTACATTTCATGAAAACAACACAGCAGTCTGATAATTTTTTTTTCACTTTTACGTGACCTATTTGTGCCAAAAATGTGCATTTTTTATAGCTTATCTCAGTAATAAGTAACACGTGACATGTGATAATGCGTTTTGCGGGACTAATAATTTCTAAGTATGGTGATGTAGCCCTTCTAAATTTACGTGCTTACTTGCCTATTCACAATCCATAAATTGCATGCTGACGCGGTTCCTGTCATATAACATAGACCGATATTCGATTATCAAAATATTATCAACAGAGGTAATGTTCCATACTACATGCATTTACTAACACTTGCCTGACTAGAAGATCAGCTTCATCTTCAGTGATTATTGTGTTTATTGTCGTAAGGAATCGCATATATGTTTGTTACATTCGTATTTAAATAATAAGTTTCAAAATAAACATTTTTATGATAAATGTGTATTCAAAGTTCTCAGTTACACTCATCAGTTAGATACATATTATTCATAACAAATGTTAATTAAATACATGCAGTACACATCGTTTAAAAACAGAGAATTATTCATGTGACAAGATCTGTACAATTTTCCGAAGTTACAGCCTGTTATAGAATCAATTAAGAGAAAAACTTGAAGGATCAAGGACAGGAAATATGACGTAGTAGAATTAAGAAAGAAGACCAATTAAATTAGGGTTCTGCAAGGCCATTTACTTAAACTTAAATTGACCATCACAAACAAACGAGAATAATATGTGATCTGGCCAAGAATATAGAAGGGATAAGGTAATAAGGCTAAGTTAAAGAGACGGGAGAAGAAACATGATTAAGGTACTCACCAGGTCTCGAACCCGGAGAAGCTGCTGCTGCCTCTGCCTGGCCTTGCTGCCGCGCCTCCTGCCCTCGAGTCACTGATTTTCTCTCCTCTGGCACTCGCAGCTCCGTCCACACTCCTCACCCCCCCCACCCCACGTGTATTTGTTGTCGTAATGGATTCTGATTGGTCCCCGCCGTGCTCTGTAGGTGGAGTCTTGTCGACTAGATGTTATGCTTACCGGTGAAACTACTGACTTGGCTGGACCCTACTGTGTTATCTTCGGTCCATTTCTTTAACTGTTTACAGATTGAACTTTTGGTCGAGTGTTTTGTAAACTAACTTTGTACTAGTTACTGTCGCTTCACTTGGTCGAAGCCTTGTGGAACAGGTGCACGGCGGGGCTTTCATAACAAGCCTACAATAGTCCATAGTCTCCACGCTTCACATAGAAGGTATTACCATTTGACCATCTGGATTATTGTATACAACAAAAGATTTCAAAATGACATACTTTACTCCCGGTTATACGCAGTACCGGTACATCCGAAGAATTCTCTACAGTACTCGTTCAGTGTCATGCGAAAATGTTGAAGGCTCTCAAAGTTAATTAAATATGACCTTATATTCTTAAAAAAGTACCAATTTAAGAGTTAAGTTAAATTCACTCGACGAGTGAGCAGGCAAGTTTATTACGGTGTTCACATCAGGCATCACCTTGTTACTAGAATTGAAGTCCTCTAAAATGCTGGAACCATGTCAGCAGTTGATAACACATTCGATCAATCAGGCGACTGGATTTCCAGGAAGTTTTGGCATATATTATTATTATTATACCACAACAGTTGGCGATACGTGTGAACAAGCAAAGTTGATACTTGAATGACTTGTCGCCAACATGGTATAAAATGTGTATAAGTTCTTGTATATTCTTACTGAAATAACGTGATGCACTTTTCGGAAATATTTTGCTAAAAAAATGTTATTTTTCTTTTATACTATCTTACAACTAAAACGACTGTAGTCACTTAACGAAGCAGAATTGGACGCATGCTGTCTTGTGAAATATGTTTGCACTGAAACATTTTAATAAAATTGACTTATGTAACGTAAGTTAAAATCAATTTTTATGTCTACCTAGGGAATGCGGATAAAGGTGAAATTAAACAAGTTTTCATGAATAAATAAAATCATAAGTCACTAGTTTACATGCATACATAACTGTTGAGCGCGTGCCTACGGAACAGACACGTATACAATTAGTATACGTTACCCAAGGTGTAGTCAGTAAGTTACGTTTTTTAAATAAAGACGAAGTTATAAACTACATATGAAAAAATTCTCCCAAAGGTCGCATTTATATTTACTGCTCAGTTTACTACGAGACTATGGGATCTATATACCCTTGTAGAATCATAGAATTGTAGTCATTAAATTCCTGGCAGCCAGCAGTAAATTCGAAAAACTTACGAAATTGTAATAACATAACCAGATACCTTGGTGTAAAACCAAATCATACAATTAAAATTACTCAATACACAATTGTGGGATGGGCATACCTATCATATCCGTGAGAAAGGATGTGTTATATCTGAAATGCAGTATGGTTTGTTTTATTGTGTATGTATATATCATGGAAGAGTCATAATTCAAGAAACGCTAATAATGTTATATGCCAAAGCAACCGAAAATATTCGGCATTTGAGGCGATGTACGTGCGCTTATTAGTCCCTATATACGTACGTTATATGTCAATGAAAAGGCAGGCCAAGAAATCATTATATTATGTCAAGCGTGGCTAAGCTACTCTATCTGAAGAGACCGCCTTGAATAAATCCACACAATGTTGTAAGTATGACCGATAAAATTTCACAGTGAACAGATTTACAAGGTGACAAAGTATATACTGTATGAGAATTAACCAAATAAATGCATATGTTGATTAAATTCTCATCTAAACAGCTGCATAGGTACCAAAATTCATTAATGGTATATCCACGATAGATATGTAGGTTAAAATGAAGTGACTATATTTAATATACACTGATTTACAAAGAAATTGATCACCCTGAAGTTGCCATCGCAGGGGCTCGTAAGTTGGTACGGGCCGAAGTTGCCGTTCACTCTGGTCCCAAGTGTTCTCGGTGGCTAGATGTCTGAGTAAGCATGTCGAATTCACGAATTCAGGTCGGACATACCCGTGCTATGTGAGGCCGGGCATTATCCCGCTCAATAATGGCCGGACATACCCGTGCTATGTGAGGCCGGGCATTATCCCGCTGAATAATGGGGTTGCCAACCTGCACCAGGAAGGGGAGAGCACTTGATCGTAGAATTTCCTCGACGTCAGGGTTTTTTTTCAATCACCGCCATTGTGATGCGGGAACCGTAGGAAATGGCACCCCACGGCATTATTCCTCTCGTTGGGGCGGTGTGGGTGCCCTAGAATGAAGAGTGGATCACACAGCTGGCCAGGACGTCTCCAGACTGGAATTCGACGATCGTCTGTATCCAGGTAGAACCGAGATTCATCACTGAACACCACTTGCCACCAATCCGCAAGCTGTAATGGCGCCCGTTCCCGGCAGTAGGTCACACATGCTCGGCGATGTTCAGGTTGAAATGTTTAACATGGTAATGGAAGCCTGCGACGACAGATCCCGCTCTGCTAGCCACCTAGATGTGGTACTATCGGACACACGTGCATCCCAAGCTTTGGCGACACGTCTCTGGATGAAGCGAGACGACGTACGCTGAGTGCTTACAGCCTGTCGCGGGATGAAATGGTCCTCCCTGATGGTGTGTGTACTCTCCGGCTCCTACTGCGTCCAACACCGACTCGCAGTGTAAGCAGGGTGGTTCAAGTAGCGACCTACCTGCCTCCCAGAGGTCAACTACGCGACCTCATTGCCTCTCAGAGGTCAACTACGCGACCTCTCTCAGACTCATCCAGCTTGGCTTTGTGGCTAACATTGCTACTAAGTCCTTACTCAGTGTCTCGCAGCTGTGAATTATACATGGACACGTATGCCCCCTGGTGACACATCCGTGCAAGCAAACCGCATTAACCGTATTAAACTAAAATGGACCACTTTCGGGCTATGGCCATAATGTGGGGCAATATTCGTGGTACTTGCACGATTTGTTCATGGTGATCAATTTTTTTTGCAAAAAAAGAGTACATAAACACGTTTATGTATATAAATAATAAATGCGTGTATGTATAAAACTTTAACATGATGCGAAGTTAGCGAAAAAGATCAACCAAAACTACATGATTCCAGTTTTATCTAACTGTGCTTTAATTAAATGATGAATGTATATTTTGCCTCAAATGTTACCATGTAAAAACTAGGCTAACGAGAACCTACATGACGTTTGTAGATCTCAGATTTTATTTTTCGTTCAACGTAAAATCGAAAAGAGGATCGCTGTGCTCTTTTCTTACGTTTCCTTCGGGGTAACAAGTGGCATATTTGCATCGGTTTCCTATCGTTGTATGTTTGCTCATGAATGACATTTGATAGTTAGCTCTGATACGTTAGTACAGAAAACTGTTAGTTTTGTCAGCTGACGCAAGAGATTCCCATTTCTTAACAACCAAACTCAATTTTTCTCTCCCTCCTGGGACTTCGGTGGAACAGCGGCAGGAGCGCTCGCTTCCGCCAACCAGAACTTGGTACTATTCCGGGCGGTGTTGCTCTCGGATTTTCGCAGAAGGGGAGTCCTACCTTACGATGCCGATTGCCAACGGGTGTTCTCGTCACACGCGCCTTTCCATTCCGGTGCTGATCCGTACTCACCTCGCTTCACCCTCATCGGCTCTCAAGACAAAACGCCGCGTCTAAGAGCCTCCCAAACCTCTTCACTCCACTTCACTGTCTCTTCTAAACGAAGGGTTGGCCGTAGCATTCATATACAACAGTAGAGATGATCCTCCTCATAATACGCTATCATGAAATACCACAATCAAACAACCTTTGTTGTTGAACTGAGCTCTGTTTGGACACTGGTCTTATGTTTAGGACGTAGTCTAATTAGCTGGTCGCTACCTGCCACGCCATTATTGAATCCAAGCGATTATTGAACAACCACTTCCCGAACTCACGAAGAGACGGAGCAGGTACGCCGACAGTACAGAATATGGAAGATGACGTCACAAATGTGTGTTCAAAACCAAACATGTTGTATACAATTACCTTCAGAATATCGTTTGTCCAACGAAACGCAAGACATACGTCGGTTCGGCATAGTTAGTAAATTTTCTTGCTTAAGAAGATATATTTTATCTAGAAGGCTAGGTACAAAATGTTGTAATTTTATTACATTTCAAGGAGAAAAAGTCACATGAGGTAATCTTCCTGCCTGTCTGTCTCCCCCAAACCAACTTTTAACCGTTTCCAGAATTTTGTCAAACTCGAAAGTGTTACGTTAATTAGTACCAATAATACACATTCTGTACATGCGAAGGAATTGTTTTAGAAGTGGTGCCTATAAAGTTTTTGACACTATGATATATTTCAGAAACAATTCAGCCGATTTGAATAAATGTTGTGATTGTCAATTCACGAAATGTATACACATTTCTGAAGTCCTGGTTAAGTTCTGTTTTCAGATACTTATTATGTATCCTTCACCTAAATGTAAACAAAACCATTACCACGTGTTGTCTATATTTCAAGTGCAAAATGCAATGTTTTCATTCTTCAGGAGTTGAATCGATGCTAGAGTGCTTTGAAAAAGCATTGCACACTAATAATAAGTTTTTTTTATCGTTAAAATGTTGGCTTTATTATGATCTTAACAATTATTATTTTGAATATGGTTCGATTAGTGATGATTTTTACAATGATTAAAATATGTGTTTTTCATAGTTTTCATAGTGGCGCAATACGAATAATTCCGTTAATATTTTGCAGTGACTGTTCTATTTTTAACTTGGGGTGTAAAAGGTTAAGAATTTATTTAATTCCTTGTAACGTATGTGGGTTATATTAATGGGATTTAAGAATGGCTTTAGAACGATTAAATATTCAAAAGAACGAGCAGCCTGTCCAACGTAAAAAGAGGAAACTTTAGCACACAAACAATTACGTTCATTTTATCACGTAACCTTACACTTGTACAACAGCTGCATAAAATGACTAAGTGGTTAGACTGATCGCCTCCCACCAAGGCGAACCGGGTTCAATCCCCCGCCGGTTCTCTCTGGATTTTCGCTAGTGGGAATCGTGCTGGACGATGCCGCTGGTCGACGGGTTTTCTCGGGGATCTCTCGTTTCCCCCACCCTTTCATTCCGGTGGTGCTCCATACTAATCTCACTTCATCGTCATCCGCTCTCAAGACCTAGATGTGACGAGCTGCCCAAATATCTTCACTAACTCATAGAGTAGAACTTTGTAAACAATCCCACCCACGTGCACTTACGTTGTATCATCTATTTCACTAAAATTTTTTCAGCATACGTCATCATAATTTGGGCTTTTTTCTGACTGTCCTTTAGCAATTTGAGATTTTCACTGGAACTGTGGCAAGTTATTAATTCGTATATACGTCTAAGTACGTAACATAATTATGTTTCAAACCCCGAAGAAAAAGTTGCAAATTATTTATATAAATATACACGCCCTCGAAATGGTCAATGCAGTAAACGTCTTTGAATATTAAAAATATTTAAACTTTGTACGTCTATTACTCGACATCACACACAGAACAAATTTGAGCGCCACGTAACTCGGCCAACAATTGCAATTTAATTTGATCTTCACTCTTTACGTCCAACCGAAACGAGATGCGTTAAAAATTTCTTCCAGCTATAGTAGAATATAAAATATTCATTACTTTGTTTCTTATGTACGCAAGTTATAATGACGTCCAAAAATTTTATTCGATAGTAATATCTTAATTTCACCAGAAGACATGTGCCATGCCGCCAAATTATAAGGATGCTATCGATGGACCAGTTTAAAAAAACTACCATAACTATGAAACAGTTAACATCAACATTTTAGGAAAAAATGTATAAAATGCAGCAATATAGAAACAAAAACTACTGGTTACATTATAACAAATATTAAAAAGTATTAATAAAAATTCAACGAAATTTTTACTGAAATTTTCCAACCATGGACACCCATCGCCATGAATGGACCACTAAGTTGCTATGAAAGGACCACTACTATATGTTTAAAAAATACAATTGTTTTTTAAACATTTGTTAAACTAACACAAACTTTATTATACTATTGCATTTTCTGGGTATAGATGGCATGGTGAAGCATCACTGTTACCACAAAAAAAATCTTGCCAAATTGTCTTTAGTTTTAAGGCGTTGTCTTGTCCATAGACAAAAGCAATTAAATGATTGCTTACTTCAAACATGAAAAGTCTCAATATTAGGTCTAATGAAGGCAGTTTTCTCAGAAAAACAGTTTTGCCCCTCGACTTAACACCTGCACAGTTTGAATGGACCCAAATGTTACATGTCATGCATTGGATCATTTCTTCAACAGATACTTCTTGGCACAACTCACAGTACCAGTCCTTTTCAACATTTGGAGGCGTTCTAGAATCAGCAAAGTTTAATCTTATTGTTGGCTTCAGAGCAGTAGTTTCTGGTGCTCCTACTGGTTCATTACTCTTTTTCGATTAGCCTTGGACTCACACCTAGGCTTAGATGTAGACTTTTTTTCGGCTTCTTCCAAGCTCTTTTTATAAGGGGAATCTGTGAGTATTTGAACTCTTTGGCATCCTTTCTTTCCTCGATCAGCTACAGCAATGGCTGCTCTTGGAAGTGGGGAAATTGACTGTACTGAAACTGGAAGCAAATTCCTATTTCGTTCAACGCTGGTACTAGGAATACTATTTCCCATTCCAGAGTTGGCTGTTTCGTTTCTCGTGAGATTTTCTGTGGCTTGTAAATTCTTCGCACATGATGGTCCAGGCTGAACTGCATTGGAAGCTGAAAAATGATGATCTTTAAACACATCAGGATCGACTTGCCACAAACCTGAGTGTGCAAATTCACTTATCGCTGTCCCAACAGTAGCTGCTCGTCCATATGCTCTTCCGAAAATCTCAGCGATTTGGAACTGAGTAACACATCGACCTGGATGACATCTTAACCATTTTTCGATTTAGTCAATATAATATGAACTGAGTGGTTTAAGGAAAGATACATCCAGAGGCTGTAATCTGTGGGTGGTGTGTCCTGGAAGTGCGAGCATAACTATTTCATTTTATCGAGCTTGTGTAAGGCTTCAATATTCTTGAGTGGGTGGAATGTCCATCCAGCAAAATGAGTACTTTATTTGTCTGAGTCGGGCGAACAATTGAAATAAAATGCTGCAGCTACTGTACGAATATCTCTTCAGTAATGTACCAGCTGTCGGGATTAAATGCAAAAATACTGCCCGGTGGCGCACCGTCTTTCAGTTCGTCTTTACAGCGAGCGCGTTTAAAAATTAACATCGGCAGAAGGAATTGCCAAGTAACACTGGCACAACAAAGTGCAGTAGTTGTGATGCCTCTTTCTCCACTATAAATCCAACCATCCTGATGTTTGCCCTTGTGTGTAATGACTTTCCGTGTTTATTGCACTGCTGTCAGTCCACTCTCATCCATGTTAAAGATTCTAGTACCATCTAAATGATGTTTATAAACAACTTCCATTAAAACCTCAAAAAAATGTCTTTACTCGCTGTGTTGAAACCAGATGCCCTAGCCATTGATGTGGCCTCTGGCTGCCTAAGAGAAAGCTCTTTGTGTCTGTTCATGAACTGGTAATACCACTTTTTACCAGTGATTTTTTCAGTTCTGTTGAATCTGTGTGGTATGCCATTTCTCTCCGCGACAGCATAAGATAACATTTTGAGATCGGTGGCAGTAACACCAAACAAACACTCCCCTAATTTTAAAATATGCTGCACAATTTCATATTCAATGTGCGGTGGTATGTCACATACGCTACCAATTAGTTTCTTATCTTCAATAGCATAAAAGTTCTTACCATCTTTGTGACGTTTCAACGTGGCTTTGGGAACTCCATATTGCGTAGCTGCCTCTTTCAAACCCATATCACCATTTCTTACTGCAGACAAGGCTCGGCTCATTGATTCTTCTGACCACGTGCCGTACTTCACGCCTTTAGGCATTCTGAAACAGTAGCCCAAATTGATTAAATGTTTAGTCAAATAATGCGTTAACACTACACAAATTAGTATACAGCATAGGCCTACATTCCGTACACTGCATGCAGACCAAAACATATGGCCTACGAATGGAAGAAAGTTTATTGGTAATATGTTATGTTAATATTTTGATCTCAGTGAAGCTTGTACATCCCTTGTATTTAAAAAACTACTACTGCGCTAGTTTAGCTTATGTAGGTCTGAGGTCATGCAGTATTAAAAATTGGATTGGTCCTCTTTATCTATAAGAAGCAGACAAGAAGAATGCACGAGACAGCACAGCCTTCTTATCCACGCATTGACTCAGCTACAATTACAGATAGCGGTTCTCTTCCATTCCTGCCTTCCTGCCGCGTAAAATTGTAAGACAGTGATATCTAGGAAATGGTTGCCGTGATTGGACCAGTTCATTGATGAGAAACAGTTCTGGTCAATGATGGCAACATGTTTGGTTTGTATGTAACCTCTTTACTATCGCGCACATATTAATCGCAAGGAGTAAATGCCATATGCCATATTCAAGAAATAGCCAAAGGAACGCCTTTTCATTTAGTAACAACAGCTAATTAGATGTTATAACATTAGTACTTATTATTCAGTACAGTAATTACATTAACACTATGAAAATCTCACCTGGACGTGTTACTCAATCATCCGTTACACGAACGTTTTCAAACTGACATGGGGTCATCTCGCGAAGTAGAGGTGCGCTTTATCACCGCTAGAGTACACTAGCAGTGTCAGATGACAGAAATATTGCGGCGGTCCATTGATAGCAACCTTCCCCTATTACTTTGAAGTTGTAAACGCATGGCCAACACAGTTTTATTATTGTTTTAGTAAGTATTTCTACATCAAAATTACATTTAGTTAATTTTAAAACGGGATACGACCGAAAGCATCTACCTTCTACAAGTGCTGATAAAATTGAAAAATGCAAAATACAATGAAATTCAGCAAAAAAAAAAAAAAAAAAAAAAAAAAAACACCTATAAAAGTTTCTTCCATCCTGAGGTGGTGAGTATACGAGAATACTACGACCTACGCGCCGTGCTTTGTGCTGATAAATTATTAATAAACATTTGAATAAGTAACAATGAAGTACGTTTCCCCCAGTGTTACCTGAAAATTAAATATTTTCAATTAAATATATTCTCTTCGTAAGTAGCATGCCAAATCTCAATTTAGTAATATTTTACAAGCAAGATGATTCTTACTTGTCAATTTTTAACATAATGGTGCTCTCGCAATGTTTACTAGAAATAAGTATTGTAAAATGACAATATATAGGCCTATGTGAAATCTTCTCGAAAGATTTATTTAACTAAATATTTAATTCTTTCATGTTAATTACCAAATATAATTATTGTGATTTATGATTTACTATAAAACAATGTAACATTTGGGGTGATTTTATATATGTTAGTTTCAAAAATTTTTCAGATATCGTGCAGACTCTAAGGCGGAGAAACACGCAGTATCAGCAATACATTCAAAAATTTGTAAAATTTTTTATCAACATATCTGAAACTTAAAGCAGACTGAAAAAAAGGCTTCTTTGAACGTATCCCCGCCAATTTGGCACACAGTTAGCACAACAGTTCGCGCATAATCCAGGTATACGTCGTCTTGCTTGTCGGAGATTTTATTAGATTATGATATGAGGAAAAAATTTACCTTTTCTTTGTTGTTTCAGGAATTTTCAAAATTTAATACCAACAATTTTCGTTTAGAAATTTGTACTACGATATTCGGCTTAGCTGGGGTAATACAAATAGAAAAATGCAGATATTTTTAAGTCGGTAGCTTCGTTAAGATACTGCGAATAGACTATGTTAAGTGGGCGCCTTCTTAAAAAAAATGGGTTGTCTCTGCTGATACGCCTAGACACAAGAAAGGTAGAGTGTTCATTCGCGTGCACATTATCGAGCTGTCGTCTCTCTAAGAAATGAAACCGGAATGGTATTTCCGAGGTCTGCAGTTCGTGCTACACGAGGGGTGAGTGAGACGGTACACTTGGGCACGTTCGTCCTGGAGCGACGACTGCGCGCGAGGATGCAGGCAGACGAAAGCGCTCCCAGCGGCACAAAGAAGAGGCTCTTCTTCGTTTAGGGCGGCGGGCGCCCCCTGTTCCACGCTGGTAACGTCGTTAGCCGCCATTGCCGATTCTCAGCGTCGGTCGGGGGCGGGCGTCTGTCTCGGCGCCGGGGGTGTTTTCATTGTGTAGGCTGGCGGCGGCGACCCCTCCCCCCACACACAACCCCCTCACAACCCCGGGGCTACCCCGGGACACGTCGGTAAAGCAAGGGGATGATGGGGTCGTGCCCGATGTGCTGGAGGGCTAGACGAGGAAGAATCTATTAGCAGAGCGTAATCGCCCGGAGTGAGAAACATTACACTCTGCGCTGCCTCGTCTCTAATTCACGGTAAATTAATTAACAATAGCTCTCTCGCGGGCGCCGGATAACAAGGACAACAGAATTAGTGCACCCTCCCCCCCCCCCCCCTAATTTCTTCAGGCCTACCGCTTGCCTTTCCTAGAGACGCTCCCAGCACGCCAACACAACGCGCTCTGCTTTATCCGCGGAATGAAAATAAGCACTTTCTTTATTTGCCCTCTTGTTCACTCCTATTTAACACAGTCGAGGCAACGTTTGTTCTGAGCGAGACTCTACCAGACATGAAAAGAAAACAAACAGACGTTCTAATTGTTTGATAAAAGCAAGGATGAAAACAGCCAACTTTCAAGACCTTATAGATACATGGAATGCATTACGATAAGATGTAAAGCTGACTATTTCAATCAGGCGACGCATTTTTTTCCTTGCTGTGACTTATTTAGACTATGTTTTAGTACAAGTTGCGTGTATGTATACTGATGTATGTATATACGTGTACGTGTCACAAATTTCACCTTCCTAAATATCTCAAACATTCATTTTATTGGTAGGTAAGACATATTTTCCAACTGCTATTCAAACACTCGTACATCCAAGGCGTTTACTGCCAACAAAAACTATCAGAATTCAGACATTTATTGCACTGAGAGAACGGCCAACAAATTTTTTTTTTTTTTAGGAACAAAAATATATTTAGCTGCTCCAACAAAAATTCTTAGTTGAGTCAAAAAGCAACTAGATTTATTTTGTTTATCTAACAAAATATACGTGTGAATAAACTAAACTTTTTTGTTTGGCCAAAATAACGTAGACTGTTAAAAAAATATTTAGTTGAATCAACTGTGTGGCATTGTTTAGCCGCTCATTTTATTGCCTTCGTTACAAAATAAAGATTGAGAGTGTTTGAATTTTTTGTGACATTGCAGATAGTAACAATATTTGTTAAAGCATTTATTGATACTAAACAATGGTAGGTATGAACGTTCTAATAAAAGACGTTCAACGGGAAACTAAAAAGTAAATTTACCAAACTTTAAATATGTATTTAAAAACATTTCACCTTCACATGTTGTCACATTGGTCTAGATGCTTAGGGTGCATCATTCGGGCGCAGACGATTTAGGTAGGAATATCTGTCGGTCCGGCACATTTTTGTTATCAACCGGAACTCTATAATGTAGGCCTACGTAGTGACAAATAAATAATCGATTGCACCAACCAAATCTTTGTTTGGGGCAACCAAATCAAAAATAGAATAATTTGTTTACAACAACAAAATATTTTGTTGTCCCTATACAAACAATTAACTTGCGTGCGTAAAACAAACTGTGTTTAATTCAACACAATACCTTTTTCTCAACGTAACTATTTGTGTAACACATTTTTTTTTTGTCGCCCTGCGTGCTTTCTGTATACCATAATTACTTAAAGAAAATAAATTTTGAGCTCAACGTAGCATCACAGTTATTCAGTGTTAAGCAATAATTGCGGGTTTTTTTTTATAACGTAGTATACTATACTAGATCCTTGGTCTGAAATTAAGAGACATAGATCTATATTGTACTTTACGTTCATGGTACATCAAATGTGTGGCCCGAGCGGGTGTTATAGCATTTTAGTATAGTTTATTACTGCGCCTCCTTTTCAATGTTGCGTGTTGTCTGAGGAGCGAAACAAACTTGCATTATAAAAAGTGACATCATAATTTAATTGGAAAATTCGCAACGTATACTTACATATTCCTGTGCTACTTTGGTCGATAATTTCTCGAGAATACGTTAAAATGCTTTCATTTTAAAATTTAGTTTGTTGTAGCCGAAGCAGCAAATTTAGAATCACATCTGCAACATTCGTGACGTTAAGCAAGTTGTATTCTCTAATACTCTAATATGGCGTTGTATGTTCTCGAGGGAAAGAGATTAATGGGCACTTGGGATTGTTAGCTTTGGAGATGCTTGTTACGGACATACCGTTACTCAGTTCACGCGCAGGAAAGGACGGAGGACGCTGTCACACGAAGAAAATTATTAAATATTAAGTTGCATTGTCGTGAGTGAAGCGAGTCAAGAGAGAGAGAGAGAGAGAGAGAGAGAGAGAGAGAGAGAGAGAGAGAGTACTTGAATGCTTCCTCCTTCCCCCTCCCTCCGCAGGAGCAGCCGCGGTTGGTATAGTAGTTATTCTGATCACCGAGGTGAACCGGGCTCGATTCCCGGCCAAGTCACTCGCATGTGGGTGACTTGGCGGACGTTGCGGCTGGCTCGGGGCACGTACGCCACACCGCTGCTCCGCGTTCTCCTCGCCTCGCCCTCGCCTGCGCTGGACATTCCACTCTTACGAGTCGCCTTGCCTCTCGTCGCCTCTCTTCCGAGGTATGCCTATGGCAGTGGTTCCCAAACTGTGCTCCGTGGTCCACTGCTGGTGTGTAGCTCGCTCCTTGGCGACCGCTAAACACTCTCAACTCGCCATCATTCATTCATTTCAGCTGCATATTTACAAATATTAATAATATCGTTTCCTCTTTCCTCTTTAATGCTCTGGCCAATGACTTGCCCATTATTTTTTGTTTTTCATTGTAATAAAACACAATTTTTTTAACGAAAATATTTTTTATTAAGTTATTAGCGTTTTATTTGTATATATGGGTACTCGAATTAAAGAAGTGCCAATGTCTATGGTACCGTGTTAGGTTGAGAATATACACCTATTGGCTGTTCACTGTTAAGTGAGCACTTTTGAAGCCCTAGTTACTTTTTTCTCTGACCCGTTTCTTATCCTTTAATCACATTTTAAAATAAATATCGTCATGTAAGTAACAAACACCTATTATACATTCCATCGTACTCGAAAGATTACGTCTAAAGTTAAAATAAAATATATTTATTGACTATTATTTTAAGTGAGAGGACTTTCAAAAATGCTCACTTTACCGGGAACAGCCTATAGTAGTCCGTGATAAAGTAATGAGTAAAGATATTTGGACGGCTCTTAACATCGAGGTGTCGAGATCCGATAAGGGTGAAGCGAGGTGAGTATAGAGGAGCACAGGAATGAAGGGGAGGGGGAAACGGGAGATCACCGAGAAAACCCCGGCGACAAGCGGCATCGTCCGACACGATTCCCACGTGCGGAAATCCGGGAGCGACCCCGCCAGGAATGTGATAAAGTGATGGTTTATAAACACTGCGTCTAAGGTGTCACGTCACGTTCATGTAATGGACTGAAAATGTGGTAGACCGATTATTCGTCTTCTGCGCTTGTGCCCAACATTCACCTACTCCAATCATACCTAACTATCAAAATCACGTGGTCAACACTGATCAACGTGCTTGTTTACATCTTGATATTCAAATGACAAGCACTATTATATTAATAAAATATTTTTACCAGTTTAAATTCAATCAAACTGCTTTACAAATTGATTAGAGGAAGAATACATACATCGCAAAGCATTTGTTTAAAAATCAGATTTCTAACCCCAGATTCAATCCATGGCGTTTTCGCTAGACTTGTTGGCAAGAAAGCAGTTAAAGGTTGTCTCACGGAGATTGATTGTGCGCAGCCAGTGAGATCGGTCCACCTCGACTTTAGTCTATGGTTCATGTAGCGATGAGGCTTGACATGTGGCGTTTCACGTCCAACGTCCGGTATGTCTGTGGCCACGCGGGTGGTATTCCAGTGGTCAGGTACCTGCGATATTTAAGGCCATTCCTTAACATTCAACCTCACCGTGCTCAGCCGCGTGGCATTACACCGAAACTTAGGTTATATTTGAAACTCTTTCAGGGGCTCGTAAAATATTGAAAGACGATCAAAGACTGTAGCAGAAAAGCGTAACAATATTATGTAGGTTTTGCGTTTGTAATTTAGTAATTGTATGGGGATTTACTTTAAAAGAGTACCAAATGTAAGCACCGAGTCAAATTATAATGTTTTAGGTAAAATCTCTATGGACATAGAAATGCTTTCTTGATATCTTTCGAGATTAATTCTGTATAAATAAAAATAGCATCAACTATTTTGGTTGTGGACATTCCTAACCTATTATTAGTAAAAAATAACTACATTTTGAAAAACTGAAAATTCAACTATGTGATTTATAAATGTGATACGTTCCAGGGGCAACTTAATTATATAACAGCTATGTAGTACGATACATTCAACCAATAGTTGGCGAATCAGCGCCAGGTAAGGAAAAAAGCTCGGCAATGCATGCGAAGAGCAGGGTTTGCAACCCCTATATGGTTCTTAGTGTCAATGGATTTATAATTTTGTTGCTTGCTCTCCAAATCGATTTTTCCGTCTGTTGACATGGACTGGTTAGAGCCAAACTGTGGAACGAATACTCTAAATAACTATGATATATTTCACAAAATTAAAGCAATTCAACAAATATTTTTATTAAAGTGTTGAGTTACAGTATTTGTCCCCAATAAGTGCTGAGTGCCAGGATTGGCGTATTAAATGATGTGTAATACACAAATATAAAAATATCTTTTTCAAGTAACTGTAATAGATTTTTAATGTTGAGCTAATATCATTCATATTAGCAAATTAAGTATGCCGGCTACACAATTAAATTTGTAAGCAATGGAACATAATTTTCCTTCCAAATATTTATAAATTATTGTTTTTAAAAGTAAATCAATAACGCCAATTTATTTCTGTGCATAGATCAGACTGATATTTAAACCAAATTAAATAGGAAAGTAATTTTAACACTTAGATTTTTAAAAATTCAATTTTCTTGAATTAACTAATTTTGACAAGTATCTTACAACTGGAGTGATAGAGCATGCCAGTTAAAAATATTTATATATAAATGCTTGTAATACATCCAAATATTTAAAAAAATATTCTTTTAACAGAAAATTAATATTTTTGCATACTGGTTTCGCGTCTGATAAGCCATCATCTCCCGTAAAAATCTGAAGTTTACTGAAATTCAAGCTGGTGACTTGCTCGCGGAGTTAAGTGTACGAAACCTGCCGTAGGGCCAAAATCACAAAGCAATATATAGTTTACACACGACTAATTAAGCACACGTGAAATCAAGAGTTGAAAATAATAATTACCATCAATAATAAACAGTTTAAAGTAATTTCTAACTAGTATGTATGCAAACAGTTTCGACAGCGAATAATGAAGAGTATATATCGAACTTAAAATGTGCATAAAAGAGAAATATTCAAACGAGCAACTAAACTCGTTATTTTAATTACAGAAATGTGAAAGAATTTGTACAACATGGACAGTTCCAAGTTTGTAACAGTTCTTCGGTGTTATTGAATGAGCGGTTGCTCTTGTAAGGCGAAAGATATGTACACTGAACTCAGAAATCAAGCAGGACCTTCAGATGTAGCACAGAACTTGCTGTACAAGTGAAAGACAAAATTAAATATTACACTACTTACAAAAGTGAACTGTCTTGTCTTCACTATAGGCAACAACCGGCTTCAGATATCTATAATTGGTTGCACTTGGTGTTATTTGATGTTTGTGATCAGTTTTCTTAGAATTTTTCTTACAGTTCAAATATTGAATGTTAATTTATATATAATGAAAATTCTTCACACCTGTGTGAATTAGATCACGAGACACCAATTAAGTTGATTCCAGATATTTAAAAATACCTGTTATTTACGAGTTAGGCCTATTATTACTGATAGAATTGTAAGTTATTTAAACACACATTCGACGATAGATAAGAGAACCCAACGCACTTGCAGGAAAGCATTGTATTGGCGATGATCGTATTACACATCAGTTTATACACGAGAATATGTAAGCAAGAGCTTTTGGTAACCGTGTGGACAAGGAAGTAGTGAAGAACGAATTAGACTGAAAGAGCTTTGAGAGCATGAATTAAATACGTGCATGTTTTATGATACTATAGCAACTGACGTTATAATACTTCACGAAATATATACACTTATTAAAAAAAATATCGGTGTTTCGTTTAGTCAGATAACCACTAGAGGCGAAGTTTTTTGCTAAATATACCATGTTAAGAAAAATACATATTTAAATATCAACTACGCGATATCATAAATAAAATTTAAAGAAACTGAAAATAAAATATCTAAAATAAGGTAAATGTCATTAAATAATTGGCGAGGATATGTTTTAGAATTATTTCTCACCATGCATTTGCTCATAGTATACTCGAAGTTTCTTCACATTATTTGATTCAAACCCTTTTCAAATCACTTCATGTGCTACGTGTTTGGTTGTCTCCTAAATAAAACATGTACAACGTGCGTTTTATACTTCTGTTAAAATATAAGGAAGTTATCCTATTTTTGGTTAATTTGAAAATCTACATATATTTTATTTATAAAATATAAAATATCACTTTTAATTACTTCGAATAAAAAGAGAAAATAAAATAGTTGCGCTGGGAATGCTTGATAACAAATAGTTTTCATGCAAAATGTTATGAAACTGAGTGAACACGAATGACATGCGTTCTCCCTTTCGTGTAATTTTCTAGACAGGATTCGTCTCCATGAAGCTTAGGAAGTGCCTGAAAGTGGAACTTCAGCAGGGATTCAGAAAATGTGGGCGTAATCATGAATGGACTCTATTATGTCATTCGGTATTCCACGTTAGATACTTTCCTCGATGTAGCTACCTGGCTCACTTCTGAGATTCTCCTTAAAAGACGTATAGAGTTTTTAGGAACCCCTATATAGCAAAATAATATTTTTATATTTCCACTAAATAATAAAGAGACAACGAAATCTCCTTTCCTCCCTGTGCTCTCAGTCAACCTGCTAAATAAGAAGCTATGACACTTTGTTATTAAAACATGGGAACAAACTTCGGAAGGCTATTCCTTGCGGAAATGTATGTACATCTTATCCCGTGAAGTAATAAAGAGACAACGAAATCTCCTTTCCTCCCTGTGCTCTCAGTCAACCTGCTAAATAAGAAGCTATGACACTTTGTTATTAAAACATGGGAACAAACTTCGGCAGGCTATTCCTTACGGAAATGTATGTACATCTTATCCCGTGAAGTAATAACGAGACAACGAAATCTCCTTTCCTCCCTGTGCTCTCAGTCAACCTGCTAAATAAGAAGCTATGACACTTTGTTATTAAAACATGGGAACAAACTTCGGCAGGCTATTCCTTACGGAAATGTATGTACATCTTATCCCGTGAAGTAATAAAGAGAGACAACGAAATCTCCTTTCCTCCCTGTGCTCTCAGTCAACCTGCTAAATAAGAAGCTATGACACTTTGTTATTAAAACATGGGAACAAACTTCGGCAGGCTATATTCCTTACGGAAATGTATGTACATCTTATCCCGTGAAGTAATTATTAAGGTAGCTGTGCGCCCCCAAAATTTGAGTTCTAAGATGCGCTTAGTTGAATATATCAGAAACCCCTTGTGATTAAGCAACAAATCTGTGAATGTGTTTTGCATAAAAAAGATCTTATACCTCTAAAAATGCGGTCTGTAATGTAATCGCCCTTCCTTTTGGAAATGGCTGTAGGGACCCCATGTTTGCATAAAACTTTGTAACACCACGTTCTCTCTGGCGAACCGTCTGTGAGATAATTCAGGATGAACATTCTAAACGGAATGTGTGTTGGATACAAGGTAAGAAAGCCACAATACAAAGCAAGGAAATTTAATTGTGGATTTTTTCAGCGGCGCACAGCTTCCTTAATAATCACTTGACGAGAAAAATGGTTCTTACATCATTTGTCTTATATTTTCGTCAGGAATACACGGTCAAAGTATGGCCCCATATTTTATAAACACGTTGCTTGAACTCCGTCCACGTGTTGCTGCCATGATGACTAAACGAAGAGAGTTGAGTTCCGTAGAAACGGGCATGATTGTAGGGACCCGTAAATTGAGGTGTTCCGTCAACAGGAATTTCTCAACATTTCAGCGTGCCTAAGTCCACTGTTTATGTCACTGTCAAGTTGAAATTTCAAGTAAGTACTAGTTCCAAAGCATCGTTCTGGTAGGCGGAAGAAATTCACCAGGACCGGTGAACTATGAAGACTACGGGCAAAGCAGATTGCTGTCCATAACACCGTGCTTTATCAGATATTCATCAGCCCAGTCTCACCACATTTTGCATGCAAGTAGGGTTACAAAAGGCAACCGGAAATACTTAAACATTACACTTTAAGTGTTGTACCTCTGTCATCGTTTCATGCCTTATCTAGAAACCATTAGAAATGTTTAAACTAGGGAAGGTGTGTAGGAGTTTCTAATGGGTAAATTGCATTTTCTAAGCAATCATTATCCTTCTTCAATTTCTAGTGTAACGCCACGAAAATATTATATTTTGTTGTGCCCTAAGAACTACGTTTCTGATTTTAAAATGTGGTGGAAAATTCGTTGTGTTTGGTTGTGCTCTTAAAAAATATATACACTACTATGACAATCCAATCTTTTGAGAAATGTATAAAAAAATGTTTAATATAACTGTAGAGGAAATAAAGACTGGTTAATTATTCATATACGTCTTTCTTTTTTTATTTTGGTTATAACATTACATTTGGAAAGGAGGCAGGTTGGGGAATATTTTACGCTGTAATCATTATTTAAAATATATAGGTAATTGAAACACACTTATGTGAACAATTTATATTTTAAGAAATCAGCAATAGCACTGTAATATTATGAAAATAATTAAAATAATTGTCTGCTTAATATATTTATCGTTCTTTTAAAATGCTGATCTCGATCATGACAATTGTAATTCGCTACACCCTACAGTTTATTTCTCTTCCTGTTTTTCGTAAGGTTGTTCTTTTTTTTTTTCAGTACTTTTATTGCCCCATAGCGTGATTTCTCGACTATGAGAGCCATTCGGGAAAATACGCGAGTGCCATTTACATACTGAATTAGAGATTTGTACGAATTCGTTTCCTGACGTATCACGGACACGTACCCTGCAGTATCTGGGGTACGCTTAGATTGCACGGCACGGACTGGGTGGCAGGCTTAGCAGGCGGGTCACGTTCATGAGGCCCTGCAGCAAGCTTAACAACCCATTCCTCTGTCGGCTCACGTACTGATTACAAAGTTAAAAATAAAATACCTGCATCAACCTGAGCGCTGTAAATTGCCCAGGCATTGGACCGATAGGCCCATTCGGAAATAACGTGGCTTGCGAAAGGGTATTTTGTAAAAGGGAAATTTAGACGTTTATTTAGTGAAGGTTGCTCGGAAGTTTTTATATAAAACTCGCTTGGAAAGACCGTTGATGTCTGCTCAGGAATAATTTTGTTCTACCCACGAGTCATAAAATAAATGGAAATTTGCACAGAAAATGTTTTCCGGTGAAATAATTATTATTTTATTGTTTCTCTCAAAGCTGCAATAAACTAGAGCTATACGAGGAAAAGTAACAGAACTTATTTTCGATTTCTTTAAACGTCCTACACTATTACTTTTTTATTTATAAGTTTCGGCTTTCGAAAGATACATTCCTGTCTGATGTTGGCTACCTCGTGAACAATAAAATAAAGATGAGATCATGACTCAGAATTCATTTCATTGAAAGCAATGCTTCTGGTAGAATTATGCTTTGTTTCACTGAATCAGTGAAAATTACACTCCTTAAATCAGTTAGTCTGACTTAATTACAGTCACATCAGTCAATTTAACTGACGAATTAGACTAAATAATCCCGATTTCTTTCACTTATTAATTCTGTGACATTTTTCACTGAATTACCAACCATTTAAGTAATTGTTTTTCAACGATTTGCTTTATGACTAATGGATCATTGAAATCAAGTATATCCTTTTAAATGGGCAAATGAACTTTAAACCTGAATAATTGAGAATGTCTATTTTTCAGTCAGTGAAGAATATTATGACCGGCAAAAAATATTACTATTAAACGCTTCAACTGGAATTCGGTGAAAATACGCCCATTTTCCTTCACTTGTTGAATACGTGACATTTTTCCACTGACGTGTTAGCTTGCGGCCACATATCAGGGCAGATTTAGGGCCAGCCGCCATTCGGGCGACTGACAGCAGCGTTCTGAACACACTTATGCTACACAAATAAGTGCTTGTGTTCACCCATCTCCGGCACGTGTCAAGGCCGTGACAGAGCTCCGGTTCAGGGATTGATTAAAAATAGTTTTGTTTACTTTTTCCTGGTCCTGAACCTGTACCTGATCAATGCTTTATGACATTTCGGATGGAAGGACTTTAAGGTAGCGTTGCACCAAGAGTTTCATGTTTAACTTGTCCTGCGATTTTTATTAATTTAATAATTTATACAATATTTTCTGTTATGTAAAAATAAGTTAAATGTAAGTTATATTTCATAGATCATTTATGGCATGTATGGCACATATTATCTGACCAGTCAAAAAAACGCTTTCCAAATTTTGTGTTTACATAGCTGTGTAAATGGAATGTTTCATAAGCGTAGCGTTTTGTTAGTTTTCTTATAAATACTTTACTCTTAAAAATAATTAGGCTAATAATTTTGTGCGCTTTATTTATGGCGGGTGAAAATCACTTTATCCAAATTATTTCAGTTCATTCATATAAAAATATGACGTGGGAACTATTCTATTCCATGTACAATGTATGCCATATATCTAATCGTAAAATTTTTAATGTGGCATTTCACAACGGATCTAAACATTTTGAGAATGATTCGGTTTAACACCTATTATAAGCATGCAAGCACTTTAGTATAGGGAATAGCTTACCTCACATCAACTGGTAGAGGCTGTTTTGGTGTAATATCAAGTCATTAAAGGATGTGCTTTATTCATATGATTCCGCCGTAACAAGAATAGCATTTGCAATGATACCTACCGCATTTTAACCTATTAAAATTAATTAATTTCGTCTTCCATCAACTTAGTGAACGAAGTTAAAAACTCCCTTTCCAATGACCTACGTATCAAACCAATCTGAGCTTACAGTATTTTGTCGGCCTCTTAGCTCTTCTACACTCTTCCTGGTCTTTCAATGCTAGTGCTATGTTTCAAAATTCGCTATTACATAATTTAAAACATGTTATTATATTGGATGAGAAAATTTTGACACCACGCAAAGAAATCTGCAGACTGCTCTACGGTTTATCTTGCTTGGCTAGACTGTGGCCCTAAAGAGTGTAGTACCCGCTTGACAGAGCCGGGTCAGAGCAGGAAACCCTCATTCACCAGGAAGGGGTCCGGCTTTGAACCGGCTCTGATATGTGCAGCCAGACTTTGTTATTAGTTATCCTACGTAATACGTTTTAAATTAAATATATCCGTAAACAGATGACAACGTAAACAAAATACGAATTAATGAAACTCTTATAGCATACTTTTTAAAATGTGGGTGTCATCTGCCATTTTACGATGTATCATGAACTTTGTCTTTCATTTCGTTCTCACGTAATGATCATGGCGCTCGATCTAGAGGGTTGAACTACGTGAAATGTGGTGAGGTAGGTGAAGTCATACGTGATAGTATATACTCACAATGATTATGTTAACAATTTGCTTAAAAACGAAAATTAATTACATACAGTTTAAAGCTTTGTATGTTTGATAAAACTGGTTAATACGTGTATTTTACCAACGAGATGTTAACGCCGTAGCTCAGTTCGTCAGATGGCAGTCTGGAATCAGAGTATGGTGAGTTGAAATCCTAGTCAAGACGATTTTTTTTATTGTACTGCACGAAATTAACAGTGCCTGTTGGAAATATGTTTATATATCAAATTATTTGGCTAAATTCGATAAAAACAATATTAAATTCGATGCACGCAGTTCGCTCTGAGGCCTACTTAAACGGTGAAAACGTTTTCCTGAAATAAAAGTGTTTTTCGGCCGATTATATTTTGAACTATATTCATTATTTCAAGTTATTGCATTTGACTGCGAATCAGGTAGTTTTTCACTGATTAGAATATATATATATATAAAGATTTTAAGAATGTGTACTAAAGCAATATATAATAAAAAAAAATTTTTTTCAGTGCTGCACACTTTATTTTTATTTTTAAAATCGCATGTTACTTATTGTGATCTACTTTACTTTAAAAATTGGATTGTTATAACAACATGTTCCTTTGTAAACTACTTCAAAACTTTGTAATATGCTTTCAGTATGATATAAATCTCGTTGGCGAAATTTACTTCACAAATAATCAAAATTTCCCATTATGCGCCAAATATGCCGGAAATGAAAACACAAAATTTTGCTATCGCTGATCAGTTTCCAATTATTTATAATCAACCACACAGTGCGGTTTTAAAAATTTTGTGAAATACGAAGGTCTCTCTCATCTCCACAAATCAACATGACATAAATTGGTATACCAAACATACACAGAAAGTATGTGTAGAGTAACGTACTCGAAATATTTTCGATGAAATTATCTTCAGTTCCCGAAATGAAACCCTTATGATCATCATCAAATTATTCTGTAGAATAAGCAATAACAAACCAATTAATATAGTCCCAATTTAACTGTCGTAATTTATAATGTTAAATTTATCTTCTTGAATATGAAAAAAGAAATCTCTATTTACAACTTCAAAGTTTCATTTACCTGGCAAAGTTTATATTTAACATTTTTTAAAATACCTTAGGAGAATCTCTGTTTCAGTAAAGTGTACCTATGTGAGATGCAATGTACTGCCACTACTCGTTTCCCCTCCCTTCGAGTAGCCAGTTGAGGACATTCAGAAAACCATTACACATATAATACTGACATTACTGAGTCAAATACCTTACAAATTGATGTGCAATTAGGTTGCTCATTTGTATCAATATTCGCGAGTTTGCCATGTTGCGGTGTAAGCATGTGTAGTAATGGAAATTAAGAAGCTAAATAGATTATTGTCGTGGTATGATACATAATACAGGGCATTTATTGTGGTCATGTGCTGTGCGTAGCTGTATCAACAAATATGGGACTGGTATAAAAAGATATTCCACTTTAATTAGTACAGATTTAATTAATTATATGGTGTTAAATTGTACTGGCTTTACTTGCTTGATAGTTAAGACAGCAATATTTCTAAAAGTTCTTAAAGAAATCAACAAACTTCGCATTATTCGTTTTATAAGCTGGGCATATGTACAGTGCTTAAAATTGTTAATGCTAGATTCCAAACATTCCGTTTCTGTATTCGACATGTTAATTAAAAGGTTAGTTGTTATAATGTTTCCCGTAGGTATAATAATGTCACAAGGGGGATGGGGTTGTGGAGTATGGACCTTGATATTGGACGACAGCCATATTGGATGTGGATGACGTTGACCTTGACCCAGGTTGACCTTTGCTTCGATCAGGGTGGATCTTGGCGTTAACCTGGGGTGACCTTGATCTTGGGATAATCTTTAACTCTAAGGTTTGAAAAAAAATTGCTAAAGGTCGTAGAAAAAACATTTAAACACCTAGGCAAAAATTATATTCTTGTTCACGACCACCATATTGGATATTCGAGACCTTGACATTAGCACCGAGTTATGGTGTAACCGAAAATTCAAGGAAAATCAGAATATTTTTAATTAAAAATGGAGGGAAAATTTTAAGTTATTGACACCGACCTTCAAAGTGGTTATCAGCGATCTTCACCCTTTACACCAGGTAAACTTAAATTTAAAAAAAAAAAATTAAAAATATACAAAAACGATAAGAACATAAAAAATTAGAAAAAGATTTGAAAAAAAAAAAAAATCGAAGAAATTCGGAAAATTGTAAGGGAAAAAGTATAATCTCACAAACTGAAGGTCCAGTTTTTCAGTCCCATAAGGATATCAGAGCAGATAAACTCCCAGCACAGTGACCAGCAGACAATTGACACCTATAGGCCATTCATGATAAAGTGAGTACTTTTGATAGCCCTGCTAAAATTCTGCTTTCTTTCCCATTATGCATCCTTCCACCGCACGTAAACATAAATTGCCATATGACTACCATGTGATTGCCACATGTTAATAAACTCAATGTTTACATTTTAGGACTGCTAAATGTCACACGTATATTATATAAAAAACATCTAACATATATGATGTATATAACACATAATATATAATGTCTATATATATGCATATATATGTATGCATATGTATGTATATATATCATGTAAAATATACAAGATATATAAAATATGTAACATATATAATTGTTTGGGTCATCTCACAGCTCCGATAGACAAAAACTTTACACAACAAACAATTGAAAAATGAACGCCCTAGCGATGAAGTCATGGAAACTGTGAAAAAAGCAAACATTAAACTTTGATGGCGAACAAGGACAACACGAGATGTTGAAAAAGGACACATATTAGTTAAGCCGAAAAATAATTTGGAAGGGCAGCCAAATCCAGATTTTGAAATAGACTAGCACTACTGCACACCCAAGGTACACCACCACTTGTCACACAAATTACCAAACATTTAAAAACTGTACCGCAAACTTAACAATTCCCATGACTCACCATTTTCTAAGTGCCCCATCGATCTATAGCGAGACAAGTAAAACGTCAGCTCTAAAACATGGTAGCTGTGTTTGGCCTCAGCTGACTGAAGTTAGGTGCAATTAAGCCATCTGGAAAAAACACACATCCTGCAGTCATAAGGTAGCAGCGTAATGTAGCACATGTCTGAAAAGTATAAAGTAGACAGAGCGAGGCCGTGCAAGGACTTAAATAAAAAATGACAAATAAAAAAAATTACCCACGAAGGGGAAAGGGGAAGGTAGGGAGGCATGGAAAGACGAGGGGATGAGCCGATTAAAGAGTACACCACTGCACAGAAGTAGATGGTGCTAATAAACTTAATGTGATGGTGCAAACGTGGCAGTATATAAATATATATATATTATATACATGTATATGTATATTTTAAGGGTAGTTTTATATGCATTTTTATAAATGCAGAAAAATAAATTTCAACATAGGCCTATAACATATATATCAAATAAAAATAATTTACACTAAATATAAACATATCAACAAATGCATTAGTTTATATGTACATATAGTTTTTTTGACACTATTGCTCTGTGTTCGTACCCTTCTGAGATCCTCAAAAAATAACTGAACATTTATACTGTGAATTGAAGTGGTAAAATAAGTGTATACCAAGCTTGTAACTGGCACCACCTTCATTTGTACAAAATAATTCTAAAAATAATGTATATTATTTATAGCTAAGTGAAATGCCGATCCAGTGATGGCCACATTTTCGGTGTCTCTTGTGGCCCAAATGGGTGCAACATTTCCTTTTTGTCAAACCCACACAGACCTCAAGAAATCAATCTTACAGGTAAAGTGCATGGACTCTCATCTCTGTTGTGGTTCCTTCATTGCAATGACTGCAGCAAAACTGAACACTTAAATGAGAAAAGCATTTAAAGGAAATTACTATACTTACAAAAATGGTCCATGCGTGCACACACAAAGCTGAAATAAATGTCTTATTATTAATGTAAAACCAATACATATCAAATGACAGCAAAATGATAATGTAAAGGACAAATTATAGAAGTAATACTTACAGGCAAGTTACTGTGCATAGCGATAAGCACTTGGTTTAACTTTACACGCTACTATAACTGTGCATCAATAAACAGCCAATCAGAAGCCCCGACACTTATACTATGTTATCCATTGAAAAACGTTTTTACAAATCAAGAAAGTGTGTATTTTCATTTCATTTCATGGGAAGATATTTTCTTTTTTTTTATTTATGGATAATCACAACCACGGAAGTTTTGTAACGCTATTAGGCAATTTTTAAAATAAAAATTGAAATCTAAATAATTTAACATTTTAAAAATGTCTCAGATCAATAGCAAATATTTATTTTTGAAAAAACCCACTACCAACTCTATGTACACACCTTAATTTCTTCCGTACAAATGTAGCAACATAAACAAAGTAATATCGTTATCGTTATATCAATTGTAGCCAGGACACAGTGCTTTTGTGTTTCGTATGTGCTTATCACTATAACTGTGAATGTGTTTGGTATGTCAATTGTAGCCTGGCCCTTATTGAAAGCTAGCTCATACAGCTTCTTTAGAAATACTGTACTTAAATTAAAACATACACTGCGTAATGTAACCTAACCTTTACAAAACATGCACTCGCAAGTAAACAGGAGCTCTGGGAGTCTGGGGTGTTGACTATGATGTGTAATTTACAGTTACATTAAATTTCAATAACTACGATTTTTTGTGGCCAAAGTGGCAGATATTACAAACAATTATGCCTACTCAGTAACGCAAACTATCTTCGTTGATCTTTCTCATAAGGTAGCAAGTTGTCATGTCGAACATCCATTTCAAAATTTAAACGTGGAATTGTTATATAGGCCTAACTGTTCACAATTAACTGTAAATACTTTCTAATTCTTATTACGGCAAGCATTACCAAATAAAACAATTAGGCCTACACTTACATCATGAACGAATGTCGGCAACAAGCCCACCTATAGATCTATAGTTAACGATATCTGCTTCAAGATTTTATAGTTTATATGTTGGAACACCTTTGGTGTAGCATCGAACTGCGACATTTATGTTATGTTAACAACAGTAAAACTTAACACTGTAACTTGGGATGAATAACTACATGAACACAAGTTTGAGGTTAGGCCTACATTACAAAATAACACAGTGATTTAAAACATGTAAAATTAATGTATAATTATTGACAGGCACACATGCACTTGTTATCAAGGCAGATTTAAGAAAGGTTACATGACTGGGCATAAATAGATATGTACAGATGTATGTGAGGTAAGGCCTACATTACAAAACTACACAGTGATATAAAAACGTGTAAAATTAACATATTATTATTGACTGCCAAATTTGCACTTGTTAAAGTGACAGTTTTGAAAGAAAGGTTTAATAGATGGTCGTAGGTAGATAGGTACAGATAACTTTTAATATTATTTGTCAAACTCAGGATACAAAATGTACTTCACAAACGCACACAAACATATACATATATAGTATTGTATTTATGCTGTCGTTCATTTACTTTATAATTGTTATTAAACTTTCCGTTTATAATATCATGTTTCTAACTGTCGATTTCTACTTGTTCTTTTTAACTTGTTCTTTTTTTACTGGGGATAGGCGGCGGAAACACGTCGTAAAAACACATTTACATGTACCTCTGGACAGTTGCGGTTGAAATTTCCATCATTTCTGCAATTAATTCGATCACCGTGCACAGCTTCATCTCTCCTCGACGAATTAAAGAATAAATACTTTCGGTGAGATTTATAATGTCCTCGTGATGCTGAATATTTGTAAATACTTTGCTGTAACTCATAACTATACACAAAAACACTAAAACAAAATTAAACACTATACTACCTATAAAAACAATGCTTATTGCAGATAAACTGAAATATAAATGAGAAATATTAAAACACAACCACTTCCAGTTTCCAAATTTGTACTTTGCCTTGCAACCACTCCACATGAGCAAAGCCAAGCAACAAGCATGACGGAACCACAACAGGCCATTGGTTTTGACCATTGTGCTGATCACGTGACACAATATAATTATGAGTTACAGTAAATATATTATCTTTATGCCAGTAATTACTTTAAAATGTATCAAATAATCTTTAAGCAGCTTAATAGGCAATAAATTAAAACATTACACTTGCAATATCGCATTATTTCATAGAACTACTTTTCACATTTCACTGCCAACATAACTGGGTGTGTTCATCCCCAGTCTGTGTGGTGACACACATGGTTATACATACGCAGTTACGGGCAGTGGTTTTTTTCAAAGGTTGATTTCTAGAGTGCTCACTTTAATGTAAATGGCCTTTACCAATGTTTTTCATTGGTTATTCAGGTAGCTCATTTCTGCCCCTACACCATCCAATGGATCATTGTATTTTGTATTGTCCCGCCACTAATTTTTTGCCGCTACCACTTGACTCTCACGACAAACACTAGACTATGCTAATGATTTAAAGATGATGTCACATTGTCGACATTTCACTGACTGTTGATCACGAACTCAGTAGATAATTAATGCTGCCAAAATCACACCATGTCACAGTTTTTCATCTGATGCGAAAGGTCACATATCGCTATCTTATCTGAAGTTCCTGGAATTCAGTCAGGTAAGATAGTATTTTATATTCTAATCTTCCATCTAAAATTGCAGGGAATTATATGCAGTGGTCATAAATGCACATACATTTCCACACTAAAGTAAAAAACTATGCAAAATTTTCAAGTACATGTGCAGAAATAGAAAACTATTGGAGTGTAGAGGTAAAGATTAAGCAATTGTTTATTAGCTTGCCTGTGATCAGCATTCCAACTTCGTCATTTTTGGTGCCATCTCTGACTCAAACTGGACGGGTTACATTGTTGGTGATGCCATTTGCAGACCACAAGGATCAGACCTGTGAATAGTGGAATGTACAAGACAGAATCGAATGGTAGGCAGTGCTACATTCCGTCTTATTATTGGCTATGAATTCATTATACCATATAATTTCGATCACTCTACCTACCTTTAGTTCAATCTTTCAATCGCATTTCGAACATTCTCTCAAAAATATGCTTCTCAAAAAGGTTTTAAAACATTCTCCACAAAAAGGCTTTAAAACATTCTTCTCAAAAATGGTTTAAACATGCCTATCAAAAATTCCTTTAAAAGATACCTCAAAATGCCTCTAAAATATACCTCAATTTGAAACATAATGGAACCTTGAAATAAAACCTCAAAATGAAACCCAAAAAAAAAAAACCCTGAAAGCGAAACATCATCTCGAAATATCGAAATAAACCCTCAGACTAAATCTTGAAAATAAACCCTCACATGTAAACCTAAAAATTTAACCTAAAAATTAAATCTCAAAATGTAACCTTGAATTGAAACCTCAAGAATGCAACTAAAAAAGAACTCGTTAACTCAAATGATTTTGGAAATACATAATGCTTCGGAGTTAACCATAACCCTTCTTTTTCACGTGCTCGCATATGAGTTATAGTAAAATAAGTCATCAAGTGCAGGGGATTGGGGATGCGGACTTGTGGACAAGCGGCGGCGATCTTGAATGATGTCACATGGTAACCTCATCCTCTGTCATTCCTATCCAGGGGTATCCATCTTTGAGTCCTCCTTTCCCTCAGAATTACCCTAATTCCCTCCTGCTCTGCATTCCATTGATACTTTATCTTTGTCTTTCATTCCGAAGTTATTGAGTCTCTCATGCTCTGTTATTCCATCCTACTGTGGTTTTCTCGTATTCCTTCTGGTTTCCTATATATTTTTCCTCAGCTCTTGCATTCGTGTTCTAGTTCCTCCTGATCTTTCAGTACAATGATATGTTTGTTTCTTGTGCTCTGTCATTCCATCCTATTATGGTTTTCTCATATTTATTTCAGCTTTATTTATATTCTTATTCTCATGATCTTTCATTCTAGCATTATTATTTTCTCATCATCACTCATTCCTTCCTGCTGCTCATCCACATCCCCAATCCCATGGGAGTTTTCTCATATTGCTTCCAGTCTTCACTTTTTTCTCTCCACCCTTCTCTTGCTTTACGTGCCCAACATTACTGTTGGTGGCATCTTCTACAGGTGGTCATCTTCTCTTAAGAATATAGATGATATTTGTAGCATCTCCCTCACACTTTACCATCCACAAGGTTATGCCATGTGAATGACTCACGGGGTCTGGGCAAGAGCAGTAAGCTATGCTTGCGATGTCACAGGTATTTATTTAGTTATTTTGCTTATATACAAACAAGTCATGTACATATATGCAGATAAGCGGAAATAAATCCAGTTACACCACAAGCATAATGCACAAGCAATTTACAAAGATGATAATGGGAGAGCAATCCACCTAAATCAATCGAAGGGGACAAGGAAACGCACAGACAGCAGAAAGCCACAAAGTAAGAATACAGAAGAGGTATATGAAGTGTAAAAGGGGGACAGTGCTGTAAAAAGATAAGAATAAATGCATGTATGATGTGGTCACTATGAACTTTGTACTAGTCTGATACAAATACACTTTCACATATACAACCCCCTGCTAGCAAAAGTATTGTATACCCTAGGAATTGACTATAAACTCCAGGTCAGAGACCCAACATGAACACCAAATTTGGTGTGCAGGTACATGCATGAGTGAGAACAGAATATGAAAATATAAACATATCACCTCACATCTGTAACACACAAAACAGCAACACTCCTGACAAGATTAAAATGGCTCTTGTATGTGCTGCTGAAAAAAACAGTATACACACAACAGGAAATACTGGTAACACACCTGGCAAGGAAAGGATGTCTCTTGCATGGGCTACAGCATACTACGAGTCAGTATACCTGGCAAGCAGAATATGGCTCTTGTATGCAATACAGTACACTGTAAGAAAACAAATATGTATATGAGTGTTGCAGAAGGTGGACATATAGCTACATCTACACAACATTAATGGTTGCCATAAGGAATGATATGAATGCCACTGTCCGGGATCTTGAATTTGCCATCCATCCTAGAATGGTCTAGTTGGTTTGTACATTCAGTATATACAAAGTGAAGGAGCGACCTATTGCAGTTGACTTGGACTTTCATTACCTGTTGTTTCACTAATATTCATTTATTGTCTGCTAAGGTGATCTTATTTTGCACGACTCTTTTCTGAACTTCTTCATCCTGCTTCATTACATAGTCCTTATTTGCATAAACATATAACTTCGCCCTCATTCGGAAAAACTCCATAATATTGTTGTATCTAGACTCATCCTTGAGTTTGCCAATCACCCTTGTGTTGGTGGGCGAGTAGCAGAGATGAGTGGGAGTGTAGGCACTGGTATCTAACTCAGCCATTAGTGCTGGCTCTGAGGTGAGGTTCTTGTAGAAGTAAGGACAACCAATTTCCATCACAAATGAGTCATTGTTGGTATATACCACACTCACATGATCACTATACCATGCCTTAATGACATTGTAGTGTAACTAGTACATGAGAGTATTTGACAGGTCAAGTACAATGGAGCCAGTGTAGATAGGTTTATTAGACATAATACTTCTGTAGTGAAACTTTACCAGCAATAGAAATTTGTCATATGTTGTCCTACATTTTAAGGCTTGTTTAGAAAAAAGATTATTTGCATATGTTTCCATGCTTATAAGTTCCATACCCTGTTGTTTGCACTTATTTTCCACAAGTATACCATACACAGCATTGTTCATTAGCTATTAAAATTTATTTCAATGGTATTTGTGGCTGCCCGGCATTTAGCGATGTTCAGTTCAATACAGGGCTTGAGCCATGACTTCTGGTTAAATTGAAGGACTCGATGTATAACTTTCAGCTATAACCCATGAGCCAATGACTGCTTGAGGTTAACATAATATAAAATATAACTTTTATTCTCCTCGGGGTTGGTTATGAGCTAGGGTTTTTGCACCCCAGAGGACACTTATTCACCAGCAGAACAACAGATATTTATGGCCCTTGTGGAGTTTGATAGGCTACTCTATATCTGCCTCCATTATATAGCTAATATTGTCATTGTCTGGCACTGACATAAGATCAATATTCAGTCCAATCCATTAAAAACCACCATATGGCAGCAGCAGGGACATTGCCCATACATATAAGTTGTTTGCATATACATACTGGAGGTAGGTAGACAGCCTGCTGGCATCATACATAGTGTTTATTATTATTATTGGCAACTATGTAATGCTGAATGCAATGGGCCACTCCTCCCTGCATACAAGCCTCGTTAAACCAGTGGACATTATAGTCGACAAGGAGATCCATTTCCACCTCTGTCCTGCCCAGCATCACATCGAATGAGGATCCAGGGTCACTCATGTACTGGACAGAGTCCAGCTTATAAGTCAACAGACACATCCTCCAGAAGTTCTCGAAGTCATCACACAGTATCACAACTATACTAAAATAGAGCTCAGCATAATTCCTCAGTGTGCAACAGCTGAACATCACCCAGACTGTATGTACATGATGGCACTCCTCGGCACTGATACCGAATCTGGTGAGTTGGTTGTAGAATCCATAAATGCCTGGCAGCTGTGGTTCGATGAGCTTCCTCCACAAGTCGACATAGTTGTACTGGAACACCCCCTTCTGAGTCAGCAACTTGAGGTACCAAGGCTTGAAAACATTGCTGTAGTCTTGAAGTTGGTGAATGGTAGGTTCTGCGCAAGAGTTGCGAGGCTGGCAGGCATAAATCGAAATGCATTGATAAAAAATGCTTAAATTGGTAAAATGCTTAATCTTTTGCTAAGAGTAATTAGTTTCCCCTCTATGTAAGGGATAAGAAAGATTTCCTGGGTATCATAAACAGGCTGCTTAATAATAAAATTAGCATTTTATGCCAAGTTATGAAAGAGGATTAGCAATCTCTGGGAGCAGCAGCAGAGCTTGTTATAATTATCACATGCAACACTAATATAGTTATTGGTGAAATTATTGTGTTCATGCACCTTTCTGTTGTCACAAGTAAAGGTGCCAGAATAGTGGTAGCAGATGGTAGCCAGAGAATAGTCAGTCCATCCACAAGTTGTCAGAATATGCATTGGGTCAGACAGGCTATATACATTCTTCACCAGACCATCAATTCTCATGACTTCCTCTATTACCTTTCTCGATGTGTCCTCCTGGATTACACTTCCCCATGTGTGGTGCTGCTGGTTGTTTTGGGGGATGATATTACATCATAATCTACCTTTATGCAGATGCCATAGCTATAGAGCTCATGCTATTAGTACCTATAGGTAGAAGATTTCTGTGTGTTTTTGGCTGACAAGGCTGCATCAGGCCCAGCATTGCTTCAAATCAGCATAAATTACTACAGGTAACTTACTGGTGTTATGATAATTACTAAACTTGAGCACAGGAGGCTTAATATTCTTCTGACATATCGACATAAGGACATGGTCTGGTGTATGTCCATTACAATACCTCCTCTGCTCAGCCAGTGCCTCAGCACCTACAAGCCCTGACACATGTGGAAAATCTGTGGTATCTGTTGAGGCAATGCTTGCAGATGTACATCAATATGCTATGTGATGTCACCTGGTTGTGTAATAGTCAGGATATATCAGTTATGTAACAATAGTCAGAGTTTTTATCTTTCATTTTCATAATGAATAGATTGAAGTGGTGAGCCATTTTCCTTTGATGCACATAATGGAACCACTTTATCATTTTCATCATGTGCATATACACTGACAGTGACCCCTGGATTGTTCCTCTCGAACAAAAGTATATATCATAGAGGGGTGAGGAACCACAAAAGTTAAATTTTGTCTTAAGTTTGTTGCAGTTCTTGTTGATGTGTTCAGATTCACACCCTATAAACATAATGCCAGAATTGCTCATTTCGAAACACCCTGGTCCTGGTTTTGTGGTTTAGAAATCACAGTATTGCCTACAAGGTGAACAGGAAGGGCGATATAGGAGGATGCTCCTAGTGGGTCAAATCTGTTGACATGCATCTGTAACCCTTTCATTGCAGTGAGTGTTCAGCCACTTCCTTTACAAGTGTATTTGTCCTCCTCCAGGCTTATCTTGGCACTTGCTTTTGTCACAGCATCTTCAACATCACCAACAATGAAGAGGAGCATGTTCTTCATCTTGATGTCATGCTGGTCTGTCATATCTTTGTGCTGCTCTGATTTACCATACTCATATTCGAGGAAGATGATATACTGGATACCTCCCCCTCCTGGTCTTCGGTTTCAGGCTTCAGTTTGTCGACACTATTCTTCTTCATACTCTCTGTAAATTAACAAATATATATATGGCCTTGGTCAAGATTTTCTCAGTGATGTACATCTTCATTACACTCTGAAATCTGCTTTCTGCCTCCACAAATCCATATGCATTACCTTTGCTAGTGCCAGTGATAATGACCCTACATCGATAATGACACCACATCAATACAGCAGGCCGCCACTAATGGTGCAGCCCTGGCAAAATAATGCTTAAGAAATCTTTATGACTGGCTCTACAGACCCCAATGGTTACAGTCACCAGCATACATGATGAATGTTACTATTCAAGAGGTACTTGCATGTGTTTTGTGCTTTAAGGGCATCACTCTCTCCGTCTTTCTCTACAGAGAACTAAGTTACCTTTACTATACTGGCAAATTTTTTTAAGGAAAACAAGTAGGTGTATGTGAGGGTAATATAGGTATTACCTTCATCATACATATAATTACAGTTTATATATAACATGTAATTACTAAAATAATATTATTAAGTAAGAAGTAAAGAAAGTAACATATATGATTACAAACATATATGCATTTATTTTGTCACAGTGATATACACAATCACACAAAGCTTACCAGGAGAGCAGGCAAAATATTCATGTTAATATTATATACACTTCTGATGTACCAACATATGACTATTGCCTTGCCACACATACATACATGGAGTTTAGGAATTAATGTTTTATTAAGAATTACAGAATTGTGCATTGGTACACATAATTGAAAAAACAGATTTATATACTTGCATAAATGGTGATACTAGTTGTCACTAACATAATGGAATAAATATGTTTCTATTCATACATGCATTGACCCATACTTGACAATACAACAGAGAAACACAATTCTTACCACGACAGAAGGCCATCATGTTAATACAATATACATATTGTATGTGCAAACACATGCCTCTTGCCACACCCCACACACATACACACATAATTTTGTAAATAGTTTGAATTTAAAAATGACAAGGACTTGTGTATGATGCACATAGGCAAATAAATAGTTACATAATTGAATAAATAGTGAAAGTAGTTGCCACACATATGTACGGGAATAAATATATTTACATTCACACACCCATCACACAATACTTGAAAATACAACCTCTTTCTCACTTCATATGACCATTTATATATAATTACACACAAGCACATATTCTACTTGAATATATATATATATATATATATATATATATATATATATATATATATATATATATATTTACATACTTGAAATATACAACCTCTCTCACTATGTATATTATATTTTAAAATCAAAAGGGGTGCACGATTTTATATGCCCATTAAATAAAAATAACATACAAACTGCTTTACAAAAGCATTTATCTATCCCCCACAAACTACAATATCTACTTATACAGAAATGATGACCAAGACTATATATAGTTCCTTTCAAAACTAATGATGTGTGGGTGCATTTACACATATACTGTATAAACAAAACATTACATTTGCCTGTCTCTCTCACACTTCTTCTAGCTGTACATATCTACTTATACAAAAATTGACAACCAACACTTTATATATTTATTTGAAAAATCTAATGGAGCTTGTGTGCATGATAATGCACACACACACACACATATATATATACATACTTTAAAATGACTTTATACAGTGCCTCAATTAAACTACACATCACACACTGCAGATATTCCTTTGCCTCATTGAGGGGAATCGATGCAATTTCTGGCAGAAGCTGCTATCTGGGCAGTATCAGACCACATTTCAGATATATGGTGGGGATGATGACAATAGCTGACATGGTTGTGGCTGGCACAGAGGTTCTTGGCATCTCGATGACCCGTCACTGTTTGCAGGCGACTCGAGGCTGTCTACACTTCACCAACAGTACCACAGTCTCCATGGCGACATCCAGATACTCATCTTCATATTACTCTTATATCCCAGAATTGAAGGTGATTACTTCACCACTGTGTAGATGATGGCCAACGGGTTACCTCATCATCGACATTGTGGACAGTCTCTGCTGTTGTTGGCTGTGAGACCTCGACTTCGATGTGGACTAGTGCATGTTCTGCAATTGGTTGGTAGTTGGCCACATACAGCAAGATGGGCATGTGTAGACATGCATGTGTCAACACCATGTCCTTGCAGTTCAGTAGTAGTGTATCTGCCCACATGTTTAAAATGCTGCACATACCATATGTGATACATATAATCAGTTCTTGGCCATTTTAGCTTCATGCATTTGGTTGTGTCAGTGAGAGATAATTCTTTGTGGTGGCCATGATTCCAACAACTCTCATTACATAAATTTCACATCCATTCATTTCATATGCAACTGTACTTATCATGTGCAATATTCAGTTTCTAATTATTTTCATTGTCACATGTTCAGCACCACCAGCCTTTGTAATCATTCCCTGGAAGTTCAAATACGAATTACACAGCACAAAGTATATATCTCTTGGTTTTATACTAGGATCTGAACCTTGGACGAGGCTACATATGGTCGGGTAGATAAAGCATAAAAATGTGTATTTCGGCCTTCGTGATTGTTTCTTCAAAGTCTGCCAGCTCTACTATATTTGATATTTCCGCATACTTTATTTGATGAACATCAATCACAACCCTCGAAAAAAAACACACATTTTCAGATGTTAGTGCGCTGGGTGCTTGCCTTGTACTCACTTCCAGTTTGGTATAATTGGCTGCTTTTATTACCTTAATATGCACCTGCTTAAATTTCAGACCCATCTTTTCATAAATGAAGGCTTATTTTTTCCCCATCACCTGTATACCCTCCATTACAACTAGAATGTAAATGGGCATCTCCTGTACATCGACTAACTTAAAGACTGGGATACCCAAAATACATGAAAAATTCGTACAGAGTTTGGCTAGGCCTACCATGGAGGTATGATCCAGTAACTAAGTTACATTTATTCTTATCATGTTAATGGGGAAGATGTTTACCAGTAGTTTGGATTCGTATGTTTTCTTCACTTCACACTTCTCATTTACAAATCCGAGCATTGCAACAAATGTTTTGTTTCACATTAAGTCTATCTGAGCAGTACAATAAATCCTGCTATGCAGCATATTAGCATTACATCATAGCGCTGTCACTTCCGTCTCCAGTGTGTGCTTAAGGTGCTCCCTTATATCTTTACTGTCATACGATCCTGTGGGCACATATACCTTGCCTCTCTTACAGTCTTCTGTGTCATAACAAAGCATAAAATTGTGTTCATCTGTGTTCGGTACAGAGAAGAAAATTTAAAAATCTATTAATGATATGGTCCACACCCTCTCCAGGTTCATCAGAGGGAAGTACATGAAGCACAAATTTAAACTATAGCGCAAAAAGATCATGGTGATGGACATTTCTGATGCTTATGACTTGTGAGGTACTATTATGTATGTTTTTTTACCTTCAAAAAAGTACAGTTATTAATTACTACAGTTCCATTCTTGTGGTAGTTGCTCTGCTCTGTAGTTGTAATGTAGTCTCATCCCTCTCAAATGCATTTTCAATTCTGGCAATGCTCTTAAATTACCATAGATGTTATAGTATTCTGCTTCAGCCCCACACTTTTTATATGCAGTCCAATGTTGCCCCAACACCTGGCTAGTATCTAGGTTTACTATACCACATTCCAATAGTCTTGTACTATGTGGCAGCTGGTTGTGTATAAACATGCTTTGGAATTTGGGTATATTTATTATACACGCAAACTTTTGTATGGATATGCCCATGAGTGGGCAGCTGGGTAGTGACCTTAACACTGAATCCTTCATCTGTCCCTCCTTTATTTCTCTTTCCCTTTCACAACCTACATGGTAGAGTCGAAGATATAGGCCATTGCCATTTTTTGCTTCTAGTAAATGCTTACACATGTCTCTTGTATTTAATTGCTTCACTCAATTGCTTAGTTTCATATTTGGCCATCTTCACTGCTCTTGCTGTATCCCATGCACCACCAATAAGTCTGCTGAGGATGCTGAGCAGTAGCAGAATGGAGGGCAAGATACCTCCACACTTCCCTACTTCTTTCCAAGATTTCCTCCATGTCTTCCAAATTTGTCTTTCTTCCAAACTGCAAACCCATACACCTTTTGACTTTAGTTTTCATAATCTTGGAGAATCCCCATGCAGCTAGACGTTCATCAAGTTTTGATGTGGGGGATCTACCTATCACCTTGGCTTTTTCTCTGAGAATGCAGTTGGCAAAATGCCTGTCATCCAAACTGCTTCTGGTTGTGAAGGCAATGTCAGATTCCTTGCATATCATGTCCGTTAAATTGCCAGGGAAGTCACCACACTTCAATCTTGGTGCTAGTCTCATTCTGGGCCCTCAGTATATGTAATCTGAAATGTGAGCCTTGAAAGGGAGGTTGCTGATAAGTGTATTCACCAGACCTCATCTTCTCTTGGTGTTATTTCCATGGCACATTATGGCATACTAATACAACTGATTGTCATGTCTACTTTATATGTTGGTTTCACAGCACATGTGTGGCTGTCCACACCACTCGACCTCGAACTTTACCACCCGCATCACCTGACCTCAGGTGCTGCAGATACCTCACCCATTCTCGAACATGGTCATGTTGCCATAGGTATGACATGTTTGCTGTTCATATATCAGTTCATTGGAGAATATGCCACAAAACAGCATGCTTCCCATTCGCATCACCACCAATGATAAAATTAAGGCTCGTGAATGATGTCAAGGGAAGCTGCTGCCGACCACTGAGCACGGTATTATAGATGGACCAAGAAAATGTGGAAAGACATGTGAGTGTCTGAGCTTGTTGGTGGAACCTAATAGTTTTCAGTTCAAGAATATTTACCTATATTCTAAGTCACTGCAGGAGCCTAAGTACCTATGTATAGTGCAAATACTTCATGCTGTAAATGATCTACACTATTTTCCATGTAGTGACCATGAAGTAGATGTACTGCCACATGAAACCATGCCTTACTATGTGTTTGTTTTCAATGATGTTGCATGCGAAAAACAGTAGACAATATACCAGTATTTATCATGGGCATCATGTAGCTGTGGATTCGATTTACCTGTGTCAAACTACGAATGCATGTCTACGAAGTTTCTGCATGACAATACAAATTTCCTCATTCTCTTCCATATAGCTGACCTGACTTAACATCTGGTTTACTCTGGCCATGTTAAAACTGATATGACATGGAGTTAAGGACATGTGTTAATGTTGCTGATGCAAAGCTCACAATTTCCTTTTTATAATTAATGGCTTTCTGCTTCATAAGGTCAGGTAGCATAGGGTGTGTGATCAGCTCATTATCGCACATCAGTGAATGATGAGCTATGCCATATCTAAGTTTGCCATAGTAGCATGAAGCATGCATCGGGCAACTGTATTACATCTACTAACAACAACTGCAGTTTCGGAGGGAAACAAGTCAAGAACCTGGGTGGAACAAAGCATGATAGTGATGCAACCACTGTGTCTCCTTTGTCTGCAAATCCACTTTCAAGGCTTTGCAGCTGTTGGAGATACTGCAGACATCAAGCACTAAAGCTGAAACTTCCCTTTGCCCACTGACAAGTGGAATGAACTAGCTCACAACTTTAGAGAGCAAATTTATATTGGGGAACAAATTGACTGCAATTTTCTTCAAATAACATGTGCTGAACTCTCTGTTGGGGTGTGTCGCCAAATACTCTGCTTTAGACAAAAAGTTCATGACTGTGGATGTTTTCTTGTCTAGAAGTATGCATTGTCCTCTAAATTCGACAGCTAGGTTAGCGCATTGACTGAGGTGTTGAACAAATTTTCCACTCTTGGCAGTTGCATCGAAGTTATGGAAGACAGGTTGTTAACCTGTATTATTCTGGCCTTGTCCAATACAAATTCAGAATACGCACTTTGGATTCATTGCAAGTATATTTGGGATGCCATAGCCCATTGTAACTGTAGGTATGAAGTGTGTATTTCGAACCTACTCAGACCAACACAATATGTTGTCAAAGGCTCGATCATACTGGCACAATGATAACACACCTAAGTGCTACAACTTGTGTGTTATAAATACTAAATATATCATGCTTACTGTTTTAGAACAATAACTGCCACTGTCAAGGATTTATATCACGTAATTGAAAGTGTACACACTAAGTAATTGCTGGTGGCGAAGTGTGCATGTCTGGAGTATGATGTTAATTTAGAAGAAGCCTTCCAACAGTTAACATCTTGGCTAGATAATTTATAACAAGCTGTACCCTTGCTGTACTGGAGACTGAACTGAATGCCGAACCTTGGACTGCAAGGAAGCACGAAATACTTCCAGATGATTCTGCAGCTAATGAATGTGTTGATTTACATTTGGCAGTATGGAAATATAAAAAGGACCAATCTAATTTGTGCACCACAAATGTTTGCAGATACCTGCAATCGTACACAGCGATGTTTAGTAATGCTATATATAGGAGTTATACTCGCTATGGGAAATGGCTTTCGGGAATAAAACATATTTTTTCCTGCCCAATGACATCCAGATTGGTGACTAAGTAATGTGTGCCTTATCAGGTCTCTATGAGCTGGCTGTTTAAACATGAGCCTGACATGTACTCAGTCGAGGCACTTTGCATATATAAATGCCTACATAGTATTATGAGTGCACATTTGACAGTAAATAACCCTTCCAGCCATGCTTATAAGGATCAGTCACACAAAATTCGTCATTATCGCTGAACTGTTCGCAGATGTTGGCATTGTGACAGCCTCGGGTCTGACTTCATAGCTGGATGGGGGCAACCGACTTGAATATGGATTCTGGGACAATGCCAAAGGGATTCTACCACTTCTATGCCTACTAATTGAATCTCAGCAGGCCAGCTATAATTCCCACATGAACAAGATTCTCAACATTTTTTATGAACTTTTTATGAACTAAGAAGAAACAAAAATAAATAATGTAATGCGCACAGATTTCTGTATAGCTCCATCGACTTGCTTTTTGCTTTTCATAATTATCCCAGGCGAAAAACACTCGTTTTTGAGTTGAGCGATTTGTACCAGTCCAACTTGGTTGAAATTATCCTGTATGCCTCTGTTAATAATGGCTTCAGATAAATTTTGACAGTAATTAATACTTTGAGTAAATACACATGCAGTGCCCTGATCCCAGAAAAGGCATTGTTGTTAGAGATATAACGAGGACTGTGTTGCATTATAAGGGTTCGCCTAAGAGTTTACAGATGGATCTTGGCAGATAATTCTACTATTCTGCCTTCTGTTAGATAATGGCTGCTACCAGTTTGGAAGCTTTCACTGTGGAGTGATTTAAATGTACCTGAATAATTACATGTGGCAAGAATTTTTGTCTCTAAGAAGTTACATGTGGTTGGACCTGTTGCCTTGTTTGTTAGTGTCCTGCAATCGATGAGTACATCGAACTACCTGCATTCGACTAGTGGATGTTAAAGATATTTCTCTCCATGTCAGTTTTACAAGGTTGACAAGTAATTGGATCTATGTAGATCTAAGGTGAAGGTTGATGACTATGTCCAGATATCGCGAGTGAAAGTAACGTTTGCTAAATCATACATTCCGAACTGGAGTGCAGATATATACAGGATTACCAAGGTTCGACCTTACGAACCAAGAACCTACTATCTTGAAGTTATGGATGGTACCATATTCAGAGGGGCATTTTACAATCAGAAGGTACAGCTGACAAAATTGCCAGTTATTATTCACAATTTTTGTGTGCTTTTGTCACTAACTGTATTTGAATTCTGACAGGCAGGCAAATTAATGCTGGTATTACATGAGAGAGAGAGAGAGAGAGAAAGAGAGAGAGAGAGAGAGAGAGCTGTATATCTGAATGTACCCTACTGTTTTCTTTTGGAGAGAGTATTTGAATAAAGATTATTTATAATTATTTTCTGTGTTTTTGTAATTACCTGTAGCCTACTTGAAGTTGTGTGGATGCCTGTATGAGCTGGAATATTTGTAGACTGGTGAAGGGGAGTGCCCTTCTCATGCTGCAAAGCAGTAGGAGGATTAAAGTATTTTACCTCTTGTGATTCTTTATTTTGGTATTGTCCTGTCTTTAATATTGAGAGCACACCTGTGTGCATTCTGACGAAGAAAGGTCATTTCCCATATCTTGGCGTAGGGGGAGGACTAATATGTATTTATACTGCAGTAGACACACCTTGGCAATAAAGTTAGAATTTTTCATCTTGAAAGGGCATTGCGAGCGCAGCTGCGAATGTCCAGGGGATTTTTCATTGTATATGTTTTGGTTGCATAGCAGCATCGTCCACCATACTTTGTGCTGCCAAGTGGTGAAGGCTGCTGCTATTGTGGCTGTGTTTATTGTGCGACTGCCACCTGACTACATGCTGTATTGTATTGGTGCGAGGGGGTTGGAGTTTATTATTAATGGCTGGATGTGCTCTTTCAGTGTGTGATGTTGTCTGGTCGAGTGTGGCTGATTTCTTGGAAATACCAACTGCTTTCATGGGAACACTTTTACCTTAGTGCCAGGGGGACCATCGGCTGCTGAGGATTTTTTGTCGGTAGATATGTGTGCAGGTCTGTGGCATACTTGATTATATTTATGTAGTTTAATCTCATCAGTCAGTTGTTACATATACAGCAGTGCACATGTAACTTGCTGTGCAATTGTCTCTGTAAGAAAAACATATTTCCTGTGCACAAGTGGTGGCTGTATACCATACCTCGCATGCGAGGGCACAGAGAAACTGGAGTACAGATGTACAGAGGTGCGGTTCGTGCTCTCATACAAATCCGAGAAACAGATGAGTGCATATGACACACATATACATTGTTGCACAATTAGCTCTGTATGCATATATATATAACATGAGAGGTACAACCTGCACAAATTTTCTTATGCATGTATAAATACTTTTTCTGAATGTTAGATTGATGGTAATTGTTTTCATGGTATTCATTCATTTATATATTTGTGTATATATTTATTTATACACATATGAGAAGTATGAGGCATGACAACACAGCTGCTGATGAGGCTGTGTAAGTATAACTGGTGTTTTTCAAACTACCATTGCCCGAATGTTAGAATAATTTTTGCGCGATATGTGTATATATATACACACATATATATATATATATATATATAACGCACATAAGCAGTTCATGTGTGTGCATGTGCACATGCAGAGACTGTGCTGTTATTTTATGCGATAGTGTCATGATAGAGTATGAGACTCATCCCTGCCAGGACACTAGGTGAAAGGAGACCAGACGTAATAGGAGAAAATCATGGTGTAATGATAGGACAACAGACTCCTCCCTGCCAGGATGCCAGGCAAAAGGTTACCAGAAGGAATATGATAAAACCTGCGAGTATGGCTGCCCATCTGCATGTCCGCAGCCAGCAGGTAGGTGTATGTAATTGGTGTGAGATATGTTCGCATATTCACAATTGGCATCATTAGCATTGGCGAATACAGAAGGGATATGAAAAAACCTGTAAGAATGCTAGCACGTTCCCTCTTACCCAGCCAACAGTCAGGTGGCTCGCACAGGAATTAAAGTACAACATTTACATTTATAAGAGGTGTGTGTATACAGGTGTGTGGTGACTTTAATGCAATGTATTTCTTGTGTTAAGAATGTGTAGACTGATGAGTGTATTTCGTCTCATAACTGTTCAATGGCAATTTTTTTTTGTGATTACAAGTTTTTTTGTCTGGTGAGTGAGAATGTCGATGCTTATATACACACTATTTCATCTCCTAACACATCACTTGCACTGGGGGTAGTGTGGACAATATGCCGGACTGGTGAGCCAAGTGTGGTCGTATCGAAACCGCATTTCTTCTGTTTTTTTGAGTTCCCAACCACCTAAATATTCCCAGCACTACCAAAATGGTTGTGCTGATACCAGCACTCCTAGTGGCCAACTGTAAAACTTCAAATACACTCTTGTGGTGAGTGTGGGTATCAAAGATGATGGCAGGCATGGGAATTTAAGATGGAGGACATAGAAGGAAAGAATACACTGTGGTGGCAGATGCAGGAATCAAATGTGGCCGCCTATAGAAGACGACAAGTGGTGGGAATTCAAGATGGACACCTGCAAAAAGATGACATCGATGACAACGAAGATAGAGTGGGAAATTATGTGATGATAGAAAATAAAGGAGACCAGAATGAATATGAGAGAACCTCACCAGGGGATTGGGGATGCAGATGAATAGCAGGAAGAAGAATGAGAGAGTATGAGAAAGTAATAATGCCAGAATGAAAGAGCAGGAAACAGTGAAACAAAAAGAGCAGCAGATAATTAGGAGACTTGAAGGAGTATGAGAAAAAACAGTAGGGCGGAATTATGGACCATAATAAACAAAATTGTGTTGGAATAAAAGAGCAGGTTAAAAAATAAATTGAATGTAAGATCAGGAGAAAATATAAACAGGGTGTAAGAGCAGCAAAACAAATAGGTAAATGAAGGCAGAAGGTATATGATAAAATCTGGTAGGATGGAATGCAAGGGTATGAGAAACAAAATAACATTCGAATCCAAGAGCAGGATAACACTAATGGAAATGCAAAAGCAGGAGTAAAATAACTGAAATACAAGAGAAAGATGGAGATTAAATGAAATTCGGAGGGAAAGAGGAAATACAAGATGGCTACCGATTGAGAGAAATGAGAGGGCAGGAGGTTGCTTGTGATATCATCCAATATAGCCACCACTCGTCTGCAAGTCAGCATCCCCAATCCCCTGCACTATATCCCTTATTATTCTATTACTCATATGTTTTACCTATACATACTCTTGCAATCTGTTGAATAGAAAACTAAATTAATAAACCGCACACGAAAACAGGAGGATCTGTGTAAGAAATCAAATAAGCACTATTTAGTGTCGATACATTTATCGTTTTACTTACTCCATACCCTTAAAATTTGCAAGTTTCAGATGCTTGCAGATTATGGACAATACGCAAGGGTCTTATTTGATATAATACTCTTCCTTTAGATCATCTGTGATTGAATGTTATATCTCATCATTGTGCGAGTGAACCCCAGCTTTACGAAAGTCAAACAAATATCAAATTCTATAAACTAGTCAACTCGGGCCTTCGAAAATATTTAGCGAAGGTTCTCGTAGTTTCCTGACCAACAACCTTGACACTTTTTCAAATGCCGATACTGATTTGTCATTGCAATCAATTATCCCCTTTTGGTGCTCAAGTAACTGTTATCAATATTATGTCTGTATCATTAAATTTACTATGTAAAATAAATGGTATTAATGGGAAAAATTAATATCTGAAAATCTTCAAATTTAATGTCACTAATTGTTGTTAATGTATTTAACGAATATTTTAGTTAAACTTGTATGTATGTTGTTCATTTCGTTATAGTTGGCCCCACTTTTAAGTAATTTCATTTAAAGTATAATTGGATTCATTTTTAAGGTTATAGAGGGCAGCCCTTTTTGTAAATCACTTTATTTCTGCATTAAGTATGTTATTATTAATGTCAATATCAGATGCCGTAAAATTTGCTAATTTAATTATTTAGAACACTTATGTTTTGAATAATTATTTTTTGAGCATATCTTTTTCTGAAAGCAAGTATAACCATAGAAATATCGAGACTGCTATCGATATGTATCGTGTAAAGGAGTGCTGACGTGACGTTCTTTCTTCTACTTCTCGACATCTGGAAAATATGACTCGTTTTTTGAAGACTACTGATATTATCTTATAACATTATGTAAATTCTTCATTCCCGCCGCATTCGGTAAGTTTAAAGTGTTACTTATTTTCCCAGCTATGTTTTGATGTAATTCTTACGCCCATGGAATTTTTATATTGTCCTTAAAACTGTGGTTAAGTGCGGTTACAGTTTACTGTGCCTTACACCATGGAGCCAATGTAGTTTCATCAATTTTCAGCTTGTGAACGAGTTGTTCGTAATTGTGTGAAGGCAAAATAATGGCTTGCGTCTGCACTACCTAAATCAGGAAAGAAAAACTTTTTATATTCTAAAATAGTTATTTTTTCTGGCAAGCATGAAGTGAATTGTGCAGGTGTTTCAATTCACCCATGATAGTTCTCAAGCACTACATGAACATTCTTCTTCCTAATGAAACTCAATAATAAAAGAAAAAGAAAAAAACAACACTTTGTAACAACCACATCAAAACATTATGTTATTCTTAAAATTAATGAATTTACTCGTTTTGCGAGGTGCACCTCTATTGTAACAAGTTTACCCCACTTTTAATCAATTTTACCTCTATCAAGTATACTCAGTTAAGCCTACCTTTACGTTTGGTGAATTCATTCTTGTTGCCATCATGTTAATTAATATAAACTTCCAAAGTGGTTTTGTGCTGAAACTATATGCATTCTGATATTATGAAAGGGCAATACTCATCTATGTAACAAAGTATTTGTTTATAGGAATTATCTTTTATAAAGAAGTCATTAAATACATTTGTGAGTCACAGAATTTGGGCACAATGTTGTTCTTTCATATTATAATTTCCTCCTATTCAGTAATTTTTCTAAAGTATAAAGTTTTCTGCAATTATGTCAATGTTACTTGACTTCTTTATGTACATGATTTAATGCATTGTAATTTTATATATACATATATATAGACTCGGCCTAAGTCGCTTTCAACTTCTCTTCACAAAACACAGGTAAGATCAACGGGATTCACCCTTTTGTATTCACCATCTTCGGTCTTGTAAGTTGTGTGTTGTCGATGTCTAAAGCACTATCCGACATATAACTTGCATCACCCGAGGTGGTAGAACAGTTATCTCTCAAGTCGTCGACTCATCAAGCAGGTTGGTGCAGTAGCACCCGTCCAGGTCAGCTGTAAATCATACCCCTGTCTTCTTGACGGTGTAGAGACAAATGAGTCTGCCTTGGGGAGATATGGGTCGAGGTGAGTCATCCTTACAGTGCCGAGACTGGCTGCGCGATACACTGTTGTATCTACAAGTCTGTTTGCCCTGGACAGGCTTTCCATCTTCAGGACGTTTGGAGAGTGCCAGTCGTTTGATGTGGCCAACCTCAGGCTTCGCCCAAGAGCTCTGTCTACAAATTCGGTAGACCACATCATGGATCTGTTTCAGGAACCCATATGGAACTTCCAAAACCATCGACACCGAAATATGTGGCCCGAAGGTGTTTACTGCTATGCAACCACACTATCTATCATTGCTTAAATATTGTACCTTGAACTCTCGTGTGAAGTCATGTGTTCCTCTTGATGCCAGTATACACAGTGGGATAATATTTTCTTCTTCAAATCTTTGGCTATCTTCCTTGTCTTAAAGGCATGTATTTGTAACTACATCCTTTAAAAGAAATCCACTCATTTGGTTTACTGCATTAGCTATGGGGCATATTCATAGGCATTATCGCTGTTCTACTTACAACTATTTTGTGATTTTTTTCATTTCCTATGGTACTGCGTCGCCAGTAGTTTTACCTCGGCTTTCCATCAGAATATCATTACTGCTACTGTCAATTCTAATTACTTGTGAAGCTGTCATTTCACCTCCTTTTTGTTTATAGGCATATATCGGGTGGCTTTCCTGGACACAAGGATTGTAGGTGTCCCTGATTTCCACATTTCCATCATACTTGTCTCTTTCTTCGACGAGGGACAGTTATCACAAACTCTGTGGGGTTAAGAATTCCCCCCACCACCAACTTCCGCCTCGTCAGCAAGTTCTCAGTTGTATTCACTCATGGTTTTTGGATCCTACATTTCCATTGGGGGCATTGGGCTCTCAGATGGCCTGTTTAGCCACACTCATAAAAATCCCGATACTTAAATAAACAAAATCCGAACTCCTTATCACAGACTGTGGCAGTAGTGTGTTATGGTGACCTCCGACATTTTCAAGTTGTCGAAGATGCGATATCCATTGTCATGGCACAGTGTAGTAGCCTGCACTGAAATGCCAGGACATCGGCTCCTGCTTCGCCGATTCAATATCCAGTGATCCGGCCATTTCATCCAGAAATTTGCTCGGTGCTGCCAGGTGCACAGCTTGGCGAACATCTGCATCGGCGATAACATCCGCGAAGAAGTAAAATGCGATGATGTCTCATGCCACCCCAGGACACCCTCCCAGAGACAGGTAAAACAGCAACATTATGTCCTGCCACAGCTTCTTCAGTTGTTCCCCTGGGCGTTGGGTACAGCTACGCAGTTTGGCATGTGAGAATGTCACAGGTATTTGTTACTGAAATGCTGCTCCAAGGCCGCAACCATTGCGGAATACTCTAGGCAATGTCGTCTTGGTTGGGACAGCAGAATACTCAATGTAGTTCCCATCTGTACTGTCAAAGAGCACATCCTTCTCCTCTCGGATCAGGTTTAATGTAGTAATCTTATCCACATTATTCGACATTTAGCTGCTAGAGCGAACTATGTTATGTGGGTGGAATTACTATTTTCCGTTTAGTTATTTGTGGTAGAAATCGACTGTTCATGAATATCTTATAAGGCTGCGAACGACTACCGTATGCAAACTTGAGAGCTATCTAGCGTGTAATAAATGAAACTCGTGGTTTGACATATAACTGTCCCGTTTGTAAAATTGATATTTTAAGGCTGACAATTTACAGTTTTTTGGTTGGTCAAATTAGGGGAACGTGTATTATTATTGAAATATAACATTGTCAAGACATATTGACAAATTTGTTAGATTTGTAATAATTGTCGCATATGTCATACCTGTCACGTTTTATGAAATAGGGCCCAGCCAGGAGGAAGTAAATCCGCTTCTAGCGAGTACAACCATTTAGAGTGGTGACGATCTCTAATTGGTGCTGGTTTTGGCGCCAAGATGTCTGTCTAACGTAGGCGGTGGGCTTAATCGTAACCCCTTCAACCACCCCTGTCTGAGACGTACCTTACTGCGAAATTGCTGGGTTTCTCATGCTATTGCTGTTTTGGGGGTGACATTTATATTATCCTCGCTGTCCATGTTCATTGGCTTAGTGATAGTCAGCCTCAAATCCCTCTTAGCTGCTGGCTAAATGTATCTTCTTATCTGCTGCTATAGGAACTCCTACCATTATTTGTAGAGTGTGCCTATATTCTGTTTTATTTCCTGCTCAACACTGTCCCCTCTTTTACTCAAACTGTTCATTATATTTTGCATTGACAATTATTTATTTAAAGTGTCAATTCTTTAACCTATGCTATCAATTATCTTGTCCGTTGTCTATTGTAAATAACTTCAACTGTCTGATGCCTTTTTATCTACATTTTTATTTACACTGATTCCCTAACATTACTTATTTAGTTATTTCTCCCATAAATTAAACCATGCAATGATTAACATTATCCTAGATATCATTTACTACCAAAATTATGAAATTACGCAAGAATGGCCATCCCCCTAACCAATAGATAAACAATATATATTATGTAACCTAAAATAAAAACACAATGTTGAATTAAAGCCTCCACCCCACATATAACAGTGTTGAAGTTGTTCAGAGTCTCTAGGCATAGCCAGTCCATTTAACAATAGATATCTTAATAAAATAAAAGAGCCTATAATAATCTCATAACTTTTATATGCCATCCACAAAATGAAAAATGTTTGTTGTGTGAATCTTGCTAGTTACAGAATCGTCTGTCAACTAACAGAAATACATACACTAAAATAGTTCAAATTAATCTTTATAAAATGTATAACACCTGACATTGTCAGTATTAACAATGAAGTCTTGGTTCACTCGTACATACAGTTTCGCCTTGTTCCAGTCAAGATATCATCATTATTTCCTGCCTGGAATGTAGTTGATTGTCCCGAGCGCGTCCACACACACACACACACACACACACACACTAGTAGTGTATTCGTCTTTCTCACAACTCGCGCTCACTCGTTCGTAGGCGCCGCACACACACTCGTCCGCTGCAGTCCCTCACAAACTCGATAGCAGTCGGTCCGTTTTTTTTTTAAATCTGCCGATGCCCCAATCTATGCTAGACACTTGACGCCCTAAAGCCAAGTTACTGTCACAGACTGCCGACCCGCAGGCTGTGACCGTATTTATATTATAGGTGTCGTGACCCAGAACTTTCTTTACACCTCAGTACATGCTCCTCAATTCGTCTGCACCTCCAGCAGGTTTGGGCAGTGGCGCCAGTCGAGGTAAGCTGTCAATAATTATCCGGAAATGTGCTGGCCAGACGATGTTGCAGCGGCTGAGTTTACCTAGGCGAAGGCGTGTCATGGTTATTCGTCTCTACCGCCCTGAGACCGACTGCACATAACAGTATTCTGCCAGATGTATAGTAGTTGGGCATCCTGGTGATCGGTTGCATTATTTAGACAGCAGTATTTGTTTTGCTGATAAGAAATCTTATGGCAGTAATGCGAGGAATTTAAAACCCATTAACCATATTACCCATTTTAAAAAAACATGAAATTTTTCTTTCATAGAATGGAGACGATATAAACTGTATCTTACAATTTGTAGACTATCGCATGACCATATCTTCCACAAAAGAAAATAAAACCTAGGGTTTATTCATACTCAGCATATTAAAGAAAAATCTTTATCGCTGTGAATGTGTGTGGTTACAGTTAATATATCTACAGTTTTCCAGTTTTTTCTAGTTTTTTTTTTTTATATGTACCATATAAACAAAAATTATTTATACTCAATGAAAAGTGAAGTGATATACACGTGTTTTTATTTCGTGCTTGGGATTTAAGAACACCTTTCCAAATTTTTTGTCGGGAATGTGTTGCGGGAGGCAAAATGATCGTTCCTATTGTGGCAGGTATCCGCAGCGGAAGCTAAGCCCGCACACTTCCACAAGTTCCGCTGGCAGAAACACTGCTGTGCACGGTAGTTGCGTCACAAACACTTCCCTTCCCTCGGCCCCTACCCGCCCCGTTCATGTTTGTATGCCGGCAGCCTGGCGAAATATCTCCTCAGTTCGTGAACTTGCCTCTCGCCCGGAACGATGAAGGTTTTCGACTCTAGGACGGGGGTATGAAGGAGGGTTCCCAGGAGTTTGGGCTCGCAGTCGCAAGATGCTGGGGGAGGTGGGTTGGCAAGAAGGCTGCGAGGTGTCCCGGCGTTAACTCGAGAGGCGGTCCCTTTTGTCGCCAAGACGCCGGCACTACGCCATGGGTTACTGTGGAGACGAAGGAACCTTCAGAGCCGGAGGGAGGAGAGGAGGTTGGGTAAGGATGCACAGCTCTCCCAATTTGACGAGTTTGGAGCACGAAAAGGCTTATGTGCAAGGTATGAAAGGGCGTGAGATCCCGAGAGAGCAAACTCGATGAAAAATGATAAAAATGGGAGGGTCGGAGGAACAGGATTACAAAGTACTTTCCAAGCTACGTCCTCTTCTAGGTAACACAACGGAGGGCTTCTCTTTAACGCCCCCCCTTCCCCCCCCCCCCAAAGTTATACTTCTCTGTGTGTGTCATCTTTGCTAATTTGCTATCGTAACAGCAGATAGATTTGCTGTATGTAGGAGTCTACTGATTGGGATCAACTTGGCAGACGATTTTTTTTCCAATTGTGGACATTAAATCAAAACTGTACCACAGACACATAAGTACAGCAGAGGTCGTGTAAAATAAATATAACTATATATTTATTCATAATCATGGCTGGAACTAAAATATTTTGCACTAAAAGTTACGAAAGTTCTCTGAGCTGGTCGTCGTAGCGTGTTCATAATTACGTGTCTCTAGAGTTGAGAATGGCGTAACCAGAGCCTCACGGGTTTCTAAATAAAACAGCATTTTTTTTTTTTTAGTGATGAATCATGTTTCTGTATCACCAACAATGATCACCGCGTGAGAGTTCGGCGACGATGTGGCCTTCGTGCGGATAATACTTCTACTGCTCTGGAGAAGCTCTATAATTTACTAAATGGTACTTTGTTCGAAATATTGTACCACACTCGGGTGAACAAAGCATTGCCACTTCTGCCTCGTATTTTATATAAACAGACACCCACATGTCCATTTTCGTTGATTCAATTCAATACTGATTTGTAAGGACTTCAGCGAAATAATTTTATTAGTTTTTTTAACCATATTTTTTTGATAATGTATTAATTTCAGTATCTTTAATATAAATTTCAAAACATCAAATGGCTGTTTTTTTCTAGACACTTTGAAATAAATATCCGTATGATACGTACGTTTGCATTACTTCTGTGTGAGTAATCTTTCCGTAATACATCGATAAATTTTTTTACCTAAGACTTAAATTTTCACTCAAAAATGTGAAACAAAACATTATGAATGGCATTTTTTACCAAATGCACCGTGACTTGACCCTGTTAGGAAATATTAATCTAATACTGTCGCGATTGTCCCGGCAAATGTTTGCTTTACAATGTAAATACAAGGTACTTTTTTTTAAAGTAAGTTCCATTTAGAAATTAGATTAAAACTCTATAAATAAAAAGAATATAAAGAAAATCGACATATTGTAACTATATATATATATATATATACATGTTTACTTTATTTTTTTACATAATCGCCATTGGCTTCCAAACACTCCTGGGGGCTTATTCTAATTTCCGTCGGCAACTGCCCACACTGGCCCACGCCGTCATGAACCTACTGTCTTGCAGCCGACAAAATTATCGTCGGATCCAAAAGGGTATTCAGAGTTATCAGTCGTTTAGCAATCGGGCATCTTCGGCTTACCGACTTTCCCCACTCCAAACTACAGGAGCGTTCGTCTCTCTGTGCACGGTCGACAACGTACCAAAAAAATATTACAAGAATTACTTGTTTTAAAATTTCACAAATCTGTTGAAAAAAACATTAGTTAAAGACACGAATGGTAAGCTTCATATTTTTTTAACTCGTAAACAATAGTACATGATTTTGTGAGGAGTTTGAGAAACTGTGGTTGGTGGCCATGTTGAACAGTATTTTTTTCCTCTTCGTGAGATATAGATGTTTACGTGTGACGGACGAGGCCCGTGTGTTTAGCAAACTATTTGTGTACATGGAAAATAAAATATTTGGCCAAGGCTAAGTGGAGGAATGTTAGCAGATGGTAATTATAGATTTCACGTAAATCTGTCCTGAATAAGAAAGAAATGTAAAAGTCTTAAATCGATTATATTAAAATTCCTAACATTGGTGTCCGCCGAAGTGTACTACAGAGCCATGGAAAACCTCGTATTCAAGTGATTGCGAATTTTACAAACAGTAAGTTTCCGTGTTTTGGAAATGTATTTGTTAACCGTTAATATAATTATTGAAATGAAAGTGGCCTGAAAAAGCGGCACTTTCCATATCTTTATAGTAAGTGGATAATATTTATTTGTGTATTTTTGCATCTATACGAATACGAACATCGATGTATATGAATCGCGTTTTGTTTTTCATTAATATTAAAATTTTTGAAGTTAAATAATTTGAGTGTTATTTCTTAATAAGCAAAACAAAATGCCGCACACTCGTAAGAACATCAAAATACTGTCGTCTCACCCCCCCCCCCCCCCTTCCGCCGCTTCCCCCCCCCCCCCCCCCCCCCCCCTTCCTCATTACTCCACTTACATGAAATAGACTACAACAGAGCCAGTCCCAAAACCTTCCCAGCTGTAAGCTATTAGGGACCAAAATGCCAATGCGCACGACCTATAAGCTTTCCTTTTTAAAGAATCTTGTTATCGCAACATCACGTAACTGTATTTCACACAATTAAACAAAGTAAAAATTATTCATCAGAGGAGTTTCGATTTCATACCATGGAGAGGCTTGTGTTATAAAGCACGCAACAAAGCCGCTAGACCACCGAATACATGCGTTTTTGACTGGGTGAATATATGGATATTTAACATAAGTAATAGTAATTTATTAAATTAATATTTATAATTAAATATTTGTATATTTACGCGCTTGTAGTAATATCCAACACGTAAAATAGTCTGTATAATGTTGTGCAGAGTGTTTAATACGTGTGTGATGCACGTTTGTAATAGTTATAACCAATATTTTCTCGCTTATTCGTGTCTTAAAAGTACGTGTAGAAAAATTATAACGCCATACAACACAAACACGTGCTGCTCTGACTTCATACTACACAATATTTATATCCGTATCATCGAAATACACGGCCACATTTGATATCGACGCCCGCCATATTGGTTTGCCTACGAAATTCTAGCCTGCCAACTGCTCGTGAGCCGTTGAGAAGTTCCAACTCCACTCGTGACGTCACTCGACCTTCGTTTCAATAACACCCTTGGCAGCGTGTCACCAGTTTCTTTAACCACTGTTTACCCGCCGCATGTGTGCTGTACTGTTGGTTAGCGGTGTTCTTCAGTACATCATCATCATCACCATCATCATCACGTGTAAGTCGTTGCGATACAAGCTATTTCTTTAAATTTTTTTAATGCACAAATAGATGATAGCCACTTGGTGTCACATCGGGGCTACAAGGAGTTCTTCGTTATGAATATATGTTCTCCTTTAACACCAGGGCCTAACCATCCTGCCAATCATAACATATGGCTGATAAGCTTTACAGATTTCCCCGTGGAAATCGGGTCCCAACACGAACTTCACAATTGACAGGGTTATTTATCTAAGAACGTATTTTAAATTACTCACGCGCGGCACTCCAACTGGATCGACTACAATAAAATAATGAAATCTACCAACTATACCAATCAGTAAAATAGCACGTCAATATCTCGATTCGCAATATTGATTGCTGAAAGTTTATAAACGGACCCTACTTGAAATACGCGCCTTCTAGATTGGATTACTTAAAAATGTGCGAAATTATACTATAATAGTATATCATTGCGTTTACAGCCCCGTGTTATAACATTATTCAACAGAAACAGGAAAATTTTCGGTATCATGGCTCTCATACGGAAACTTTTTTTCCAGGTATGCTAATTTACTCCTCTTCCTCAGTCTGTCTATGCTGATCTCATCTCATCTCACTTCATCCATTCTTCGGGCTGGAGAGAAATTTTGTTCGTCGTGCGGGACAGCCAGTTCGATTTAGTGCAACATTCCTTGCGTATGTGTTATTGGCCATGGCTAAAGACTGGGAACACAAGTAGATTTTAATTTATTGAAGTCGCCGTAGTTAAGTTGTGCATTATGTATGCAACCACTTTGTTAATGGGTTGAAATTACACTGATGGCTATTAAAATTACTATACAAAGAAGAACGTGAACTATGACAACGAGATTTATTGGACAGAATACCCATCATACACAGGTTCAGCTCGGTATAATATACAGAACATTTTCACGTCACTACTGTGCGACGTCTCAACGGGCCGCAATAACCGCAGCAACACGACGTGTGGCATTGAAAGGAAAAATTTGGATGTTCATACGAGATACCTGAGCACGCACCGAATCAGCATTTGTCGATGAGTGTCCAAAGTTCATCCGTTTTCGCCGCGAGTTTTATGTAGCAGGCCAGTCGTCATCTGACCATGTACAGCGTGTTTTTGACTAGGGAGAAATCTGATGCACGCACAGGCTAAGGAGGCATTGTGGCCTGGAAGTCATCCAGGATCTGTCGGACGATGTCTGCCACATACCATAGACCAAAGATGAGGTAGACCGATCTCGCTGGCTGCGCACTACCAATCTCCGTGTCCCAACATTGAACTGGTTTTCGGCCAACATAACTAGCGAGAATGGCATGGTTTTCGTAATTATATTAATTACCTAACTGATATGTAAACAAACGCTTTGAGATATTTCTATACACCCTCTAAATAATTTATTATTCCTTTTGATTAAATAAAATATTAATATAAAAGTGCTAGTAGTTGAAAAATTAATGTATAAACAAATATGATCATCTTTGCATACCATGCTACTTTGACAGTTGTGTTCCTTTGGGGTAGGTCAATGTTGGGTACATACAGAGAAGACGAATATGCGATCTACATCATTTTTACTCTATTCCACATGGACACGCGCATTTCCCTGTTTATACAGTGGTTCATTTTGGTGCTGAAGAGAGGGACAACATCACCTCAATTATTTAACAGATGCTGATCAGCGTACGTGATTAGGGGCGGGCGGGACTGGTATCTGATGACACTCCATACCGTAAACCCTGGTGCTGAGCCGGTATGACGGTAGATAAAGCCGGATTCGTGGCGTTGCAAGTAGAAGCTGAGTTCGTCGGAGAAGACGATGTCATTACATCCGTCCCTCCAGGCCCGACGGCCCACACACCATCACAGCGGCAGGCGGCTCTGGTGAGCAATCAGTGGCAGTGACAGTAATAGGCGCCGTGGACAAGGTGCACAGACGCTGCAGACGGTGATGAGCGGGCACAGATTGATGCGCCACATGCTTGGACTTCTGAGCGAGAGTGTTCGACATGGCTGAATGGTCTACAATCGCCATGCGCACCAGATATCTCGCCTCGGGCTCGTTGGTGCGATGGGGCCGTTGGGCTCCCTACAAGTCGTTCAGCCCATCACTCCTCGACCCACTGATCCCATACCCGCTTCACTATGGTTTCATTTATTCCAATGCGAGGATCAATTTCGTGGTAAGGTAATCCACAACATCTACAGGCCGCGGTCCAAGTGGCAACTTGTTTTTATTATTGTCATGTTCTTCAGTGCGGTATGCTCACTCTGTGCGTACGAACGGTGGGGATGCACACTGCTACTAACTCTCAGTGGCTCTCCAACTTACACTTATATACTCCTTGTAATTGTCGCTTTTAGCTAATATGTTGCGTCATTTTATTGAACCACTGATCACATCATTGTCCAACCTTGCCATACGCATTCCTCCAGTTGGTGTTACATATTTAATGGCAAGCAGTGTAAGTCTATTTGCGGTTTCTTCACACTTTTTGAATCAAACCTTTGAAAAATTACCCCATGCATGACTAGCAGAGTTATTTATTAAATATGCCATGTATCAGAAGCGCTTTATACTTCTGTTAACATAAAAGTACCCTACTTTTAGTTAAATGGAAGTTATACGTATAAATAAATTATAATATGTCATTTATAACAAATACGAATTAAGACAGTGAGATATAATTTGTATTTAGTAGCCCATAGTAAGATGTAGTTTTCATGCAAAATACTATTACAACTAAGTGCGCACGAATTCTGTGCGTTGTCCCTTTGGTGTTATTTTCTAGACGTAGATAAGCTTATTTGTACGAGGCGGAGGATTATCCTGGAAGTAGAACTTTAACACGGCTTCAGAAGAGTGCGAAGTAACCGTGAATATATTATAAACATATCTGCTGTTAGCGAGAATATTCATTGACTCCAAATTCCCTGTCGTGATCTCGACTAATCGAAAGCAATAAATATAAATATTTTCAACCCTCGCGTACTATTCGAAAAATTATTTCTTTTCATAGGCGGCACCTTCTTGCCTCCAAATGGGGGACTAATTTCAAAATTTATGTACCCCATCTCTGTTTTTATTGCATGTTGTATGTTAGTGTCTGCGATTATTTACGCTACTTAGGTCAAGGTTTTAGACAGTATGAGATATGCGTATTTGAGAAAACGCAAATTGAAAGCTATTCTAGGGAATGTAGAATTTGTTTTCAATAAAAAAAATATACAAAATAATTTCCGCTAAAATGTAGGTAGGTTTTGTATTTAAGGTTAGTGGTTTTGTATAAAACAAAAAAAAATAAAAAAAAAATGAAATTAAAATTAATGAGGCAGCAGTTAACAATATGTTATAAATACTTATAAACTAAAGCAGTGACCAACCACTAGCAAACCAAAAGGAACGACATACCTTCTAACTATAAAGTTTTGGAGAGGTGGACGTGTCTTTGTCCCTTCCCTCCACCAAGCATCTTTCCCTTTTGAATTCGGCGCCTATGCTCATCTAGCTTCACGATTACGACATATCGTCCATAAAATGATTTCACAACGTGTCACAATGTCTTCCTATATTGTATGCCAGTGTCGGACAGGCAGCCTTCTGGGCCCTCGGCAAAATTTATCTGAGCCTCCCCCACCCCCCTGTTAAAAAAACATGTTTCATACGGAATGTACTCCTAGAAATAGTGTAGAGACTAGTGGCTAGAGACGTCATATACTCACAATAAATTCAATTTAATTCTGAGAGGAAGGGATTGTAATAACGTTTAACACAAGTATCTAGTTTTACAAAATTATTTTATTGAGTTAAACTTTTTACTACTAAATATAGAATCAAGCACAATATTGTAGATTTCCTAATACAATGGCATTGACTGTCGTTGAAATAGTTATTTTTTTAGAAAAAGTAACATTTCTTTCATATAAGAAGATGATGAAAACTGAACAGTAAAAATCATAACATTAATTTTTTTTTAAGTTCGTCATTTGTACATGCAATGTCACCTATTATTTTACTTTTGGTAATTTTCTGGAATAAGTACCTCTCGCAGTTCATAAGCAGGAATTGATTAAAAATTTCCTGACCTAAAGAATTTCTTAGTTGGTTTTTAACCATTTTTAGTTTGGAAAAGAATCTTTCGCAAGAAAGTTGAGGACATGGAACCGTCATTAAATATTTATAAACTGAACACAAATTATTGAAAATACCAGATTGAGCAGATAGATCATGCAATACGGTAAAATCACATGGTAAACATTGGGAACAGTTAACATTAGTGTTGATTCCACACAAAGACTTATGATCGAAATCGACGTCACCATCGCTTGATGCTTCTTCACCAGGTACAAGTTTATCAGGGCATTCTCTTTCCAGGAACAGCTAGAAAACATCGCACTGTGCGGCAAACTGTTTTAGCTCATTAATAAGATCCTATCTGCTAACGTTTGTAAAATTGTATACTACTAGCAATGAAGACGCAGAAATTTCTTGATTAGAGTGATTTAATATTTTTCGAAAGTTTTTAGGATCCAAAATAGCACAATCTTCTAGTAAATCCTGATTTGGAACAAACCGTTCTTCGATGCTTTTCATAGCACAGTCTAAAATGTTAAAATACAACACCTTACTTAAACTTTTCGGTAGCAATAACCGAGCGTGATTAATCCTGTGCATGTTCTCCTGGCAATTTCAGTTTTTTTGCTAATTTCATGTTCAGGGAAATCCACCTCCATTTACGGTTCACTGTATTTAAACATTGTATGTGAACAGTGTAATTTTTACAGCATTGCAGTAATTTATCAAAACGTGTCAAATCCCTCTTTTTTGGATTAATTTGATCAAGTTTTCTACTAATTTCCATGCTTTTGAGTAATGAAGATTTTTACTGTGTAAAAAATCATACACTGGCGAAGTCATTACGAACAGATCGAAAATGATAAAAGCAGTAAATAAATGTTCAAATTTAGTCAATTGGTTAATGAGTGTTTCAGCTGTAAAATTACTTTTGCAATCGAAGTTACCTTCATAAATTAATAATAATACATTAAACAGATTTACCAACTTCCAAGTATCATTGGCACAGCCAAAATAATCTGAAAATGATGCATAGTGATTTATTGAAGTTAGGGCTTTGTGCTTGCTTCACCATCTTGTAGCGCCAATTTTTTTAAGACTCTGTAAATTTTCTTGACCTTTGAAATGGCTTTTTGTGTGTTTATCCCAAACAGTCATTCTTTTGTAGGACTGGCTGAGGAAACAAGTTGTCTCCTCTACTAAGCCAAATAAGTTTTCTGCCTGAAGGCAATTCACTGTAAAATCTGCCACAATCAGGTTTAAAACATGTGCCATGCAGTGGATATATATTATATTCGGGTTATCTTACTTCAGTTGAGCGTGTAGCCCGTTATAGCAACCCTTCATATTGACATCTCCATCAAAAGAACCAACTACTAAATTTTTGAGACATGATCCATATTTTGTTAAATATGATTTTATTACTTCGAATTGTTCTTGGCCACTGGAGTCTACTACTACACACACGTCAAGAACTCGCTCATACCCCTTTCCTTGTACTATGTACCAACACAGATTGCCAGCTGGTCTATGGTAGCCATATCTTGTGTGGAATGAATTATCAAACCACAGATAATACTATCGGATAAATATTTCAAAATCATTTGCCTTCCAGTGTTTCCTACTGTATTTATTAAAAATTTATTGATAAACGTTTTAAACAAGAATGTAACAAGAGATCCTCTCCCAAAATGTTTCTTCTCATTTCCCATTACTTCTCTCTTCATATTAGCAAAACAAGCTCCATAAATTATCCATGATTTCCTATTTAGTTAAGAAAATAAAATGCCTCTGCCTTCCATCAATAAGCCAGTCCTTGTCTTCCAATAAAAAGTCTGATATCTATAAGGCGCTGAAGAATTTGTCTTCTAGTTTAAATTTGTTTCTCTCTATGTGTGGCTTGACTGTTGAGAGGAGATTCAATGCATCCTTGTTTGCACAACTGAAGCGCTGCTGTAACAGAATTTTCATGAATTTCCACAGCCTTGTGAATATGTTTATATGAAACCTCGTGTCCTGAAATGAATGAGGATTCCCTGTTTTCTTTCCCACCGCATGCCATACATGTTGAACAGAACACTTAATTTAACTGAAAAGAGTATGAAAGCCATTTTCTTTGGTCTTTCTCACCACTAGGCAAAGTTCTATAATAGAGATTGCTGTGTTCGAATGGATGTTTTTCCCCTTGCACATAATGAATTTGGACAGGATGATGTTTCAAAAATGCTCTCTTCAACGTAACGGGTTCATTGATATTCGGAGTTCTAAAATTAGCTAAGTTATGCGTGGAAACATTTTAATCAGGATCACTGTCTTCAACTTCACATTCGGACGAACTATACCTACTGTAGTTCTCAGCAATCAAAGCGCAAGCGGTATCGGCATCTTTAATTTTGGAATAAACATCTTAACCCACACCCAAATCGATCACATCTGAGGTAGACAGATATGATGCTGGTTGGCCATCTTTGGTTGATGCTAAGATAAAGCAACTGTTTTAATAATGGATTTTCACAATTTGCTGTGGGATGGTTTCATTTTAAATTATAATAACTCACGCCATTTTTTTTTAATTATTTTAATATGCGACGAAATTTTTATTTATTATTGCAGGCTTTCGCGGCCATTGTCAGGCTCTATCTGAACTGCTTGACTTCCAGGCTGAAGCCGCATCTTGCTGGTATTTCGTACCGACGTTTCGCAGTACCTTTTAGCAGGGATCTACAGGTTGTCAATATTGTTCTTGCTCGAACAACCCTGAAAGTGCCTGCTGCAAGGTACGGCAAAACGTCTGTACGAAATACCACTAAGATGCGGCTCCAACCTCCAACCCAGAAGCCAAAGATATTCAATCTTAGCCTTCAAATTTCTATAAATATTTGTTTGGCTTGGCTTGAACAAATGTGCCTTAAACCATTGGTGGATGGTATAAAAGAAGATAAAGAGCACGAAGAGCCCAGCAGAAATATAATTAGGGTAGCCTGTTTAGAGAGTCTTAGAGTTTCAACTGTTTCAAGTTCTTACTATATATTTGGTATAACTTGCAATTACACTCATGAACTCGTGTTTTGCGTTACATAAAGTGAGAGGAAGGGACGATAGTAATATAATACGTTAAAGAATTTTTGTGACGAAAGCCTACTCGTGTGATGAAGTTTTACAAGAGTTGTATTACAATTTACTGAAGAAAAAAATGCATTTATACTATGGTGTCTTAAACTTAAACTATTACTGTTATTCTGGATTTTTATTACCATAGAAAAGGAATAGTGATTTCAATTACCCCCCATTTGTAGTGGACAAAACAACGTATGCTCCCGTAATTCGACATTTTAAGAATATTTTCGCACAAAAATAATTTCCTTGCAGATTACAAAGGATAAGTCCGAGTAGGCCTATAGCCGTGTCCGAATCCACTATTTAGGGTACTAAGTCAACCACGTGACCATGTTAGTGCACTAAATATTTGTGGATTAAGGGCGTAAATTTACGGAGCTCGAGTAGCACACTAAATCCCCAAATAGCTCCGCAATAAATGTCTTGTACACAAACGGAAGCCAACATTCAACATGGTTAACTTGTTATGGTCATTTTAATTACCAAATTTTTTTACAGTGTAGCCTAAATTTTTTCAAAGCAAAACACTGAGCACTTTTTAGCTAATTAGTTACTTAATTAAATTTTCGTTAATTGAATAATAAGCTAAAACTATATGGTTTTTCGTCTTATAATAAAAACAATTTGTAGACAAAGTAGCTAGAAAAATCATATGATGTCAGCTCCCTTTTCTGTTTCGGTAAAAAAAAAAAATACTATAGCAAAATGTAAAGAAATATAAATCCAGGTTTAAAGATAGAATTACATGAATCGCAATTACCTTGAGACTGTTCAGGCTTCGCAATAGCATTAAAGTACGTGTCAAGAACTTTATTTGTCTTCTTTACATTGACCTCCCGTTCGTTCTTGAGTTTTAAAGCCCCGCTACGTCTAGGTCTGCACTCTCCTTTATTCATTTTATCAATGGTTTACATACAAAAGAATCGCATCACGACAAGTCAACAACTACACACCTCATGAAACACATTCAACAACACTCCTGCCTAGACAAACGAGACACGACAGTCAAGTCGTGGCAGGAACAGGGGAAAACTGATTCCTGGCGCATGCGCCCAGCGGCTCCCACGCACTTAGCGCCAGCGGCAGCACGGCAGCTGCAGGTAACGTGTCGCCTCCCTCCCTCCGTCAAGAATCTATTCCTATAAATTTACGTACCAATAAACTATTGGCCAATTGGCTTGTACTATCTATTTGGATATTTATTACTTTCCAGTTTCACTTGAGTTTATAGAAACATTAGAATAAACAGTTAATAATATTTTAAGTACACCATCATTCACTCCCACTGAATAAAATTTACGGCATTGAAGTTATAATCATAAATCGATTATTTGAAGAAAAAAAATCCTGTCACTTGTGAGCCCTTTCGAGGTCCCCTTGGGTCCGTGGGCCCTCGGCAATTGCCGACCTGCCGACCTTGTTAGTCCGACACTCTTGTATACCTCTTGCCATATAATTCGACGGTCGTATGGAATAAGAAGATAACACAAATTATTGAACGTTGTTAGAAGGCCTGGTGTTTTGTTGTTGCGCACGCGTAAAACATAGCGCGTGTGTGAAGATGAGGGATAATTTTAATGGTTCGAACACATCCCTCACAATGATTAAAATTGTAGCGCATCTATGCCAGTACACTGTGGTTTCTGATACCATATAAGGCAAACCTACTTCACTTGTTGGTGAACATTTCGCCATGCTGTAAACATTTATTTCACCAACAGGTGTTAATAATGCGGCACGATGATGCATTTAAATATCACGTATGGTTTAATATAGGCCTATGTTTTGCGTTATTACACCTATTTACTACATTTCCGGGGGTTCGCTTACTTCGCATATTTATGCAGCAATAAAGAAAGCGTGGAGGTGCGTGTTCACACTTGTGCCTGTCAATTAAATAATTGCGATTAGAAATAAATTATTTATTCTGTTAACTACACATAGAAAAATTATTCACCGGCGTTGTGAAGTGTCAGTTTTAATTGCGATATGACAAAAAAAAAAGTTTCTTCTTAGATATAGCCACGTTGAAACACGCATTTGATATAACTACGCAAAATAAATACACATTGATTTATTTTACTATGAGTGTTTTTTCGATAAAATTTTTTAAGCTTAAATCAGTATGTATAATATTGTTTAAACAATAGCTACTGCAGTATATTATGACCAACATATATATGGTTTTATTAACTTTATGGGTATCTCATTGAATTTTCTTAAATTCTGGATCTTTAACTTATAAATACCATGCATTTTGTTACGGAGGTACGCGAATATCCAAAACTGAAGTATCAAAACAGACATCCTTTCTTCGCGTGATAATTCGCCACAAAATAGTATCGTGTGATAGTAAATTATAAAGCTTGCTCAAATCAAACTCTGTAAAATAATAAACAATAATTTCGTTAAAAAAAAAATAAGACACTAAAAATTGATATTACAAAAATTTAAGTTTTGGGTAATCAGAGACGAGCCATATGATACTAGAGTTTTGGAAGCAATCGTTTTGATGTAAACAGGCAATACAAACAAACTTTGTTTTCTTAAATTCTTTGTATTTTCAGTAGTTACGTATTCACTGATTTTATTCTTTGTATCACCAATTATTATATAGATTGATTTAATTCTAAAAAGTCGAGATATTTTCGAATAAGTTAACTTATACATGTGGATAATAGGAGGAATACACAGCCTAAAATAATTTTGTTTTCGTGTGCATATAAAGTTTTAAATTTATAATTTAATACATGGTCGCACCGAAGACAAGACATTCATTGAAAAGTAGCAGATGGGATAATCTTCAGTTTGAAACCGGAAACTACCTTTTTCCCCGTCGCGCACAGAAAATACCGTAATAAATGTTTCACCGTTTTAAGACAGGTGATAAATTTTTTGATAACTGACACAAAAAAGATATCCTTTACACTAGTATTCTCATAAAATATACGTATAAGTTATATCCCAAAACTTATAATATACATGTTCTAGAGACTGGAAAAATCCTCGAACATCACATTATATACTTGCAAATGTTCTAGTTTTATGCACTTACGCAACTTACTGTAGAGAAATGGAGCAAAAAATTGTAATACTAAAAATATTTTTTTCAAAGATCATGTGGACCAAATAGTAACGTCTATGGCATTTTCGATCTGTTTACTGCAGAGATCCAATGGAAAATTTAAGTGCGATTTTCATAGTGTAAATAACTCCGTGCTCAAGTTTTTTGGAGGTTCTACCTTATCGCTATTTACATAGCTACTTATAAAATGTCCACATTCTGTATTTATTTAGTAAAAATCAATTAGTCTGAACGGGTTTTGCGTCATTTTTATAAAAATGAACGAAAAATTTTCATATGCCCGTACTTCTCTACCATGTTTTTTTTTATCAAAAGTAGGAATAAAAAAAGAAGCGCTGAAATGAGATCACCGCTGGCGTCAGAGACTTTTACTTAAAAGAGATATTTTACCAGCAATTGACGCTACGAGCGTTGCATTAGTGTATCTCTCTGTATCAGGCATGAAAAAAAAAATAAAAAGGGAATATAGTACATCTGGAAAAGCTTTCCAGCTATGTGTGTGAATGTAGAATACCGTCCATCAAAAATAACATTTGGCAAGTCTAATATATTTGTTACCTAAATTTTCAACAAAGCAGCGCATCATTACTGTGAAACATGAGAACATCTATAGTAAAATACAAAACATTTACACACAAATGTTTGTTTAATTACATAATATTAAGGCACTTTTTTTTTAGCCTGCATTCCGACGGAAAGAAAGGTTTATGAGATCACTTACCTATCAGTGTGTCTGTGTTGTATGTGTGTCTGTGTGTGTGAATAGTTGTGTGCATGTGTGTGCGTGAACCGAATTTTACCGAACTCGATAAACATATAGTAGGGCCTACAGAGTAAGCACACATGACATAATATTTTCAACCAGGTTAGAAACCTACTTTAAAATGGCGGCTATTCAAAGATTTAAGGCAATATATCATATCCCAGAGACCATTCAGCCTATTTGAAACAAATTTTGTATGTTGACAGCGCGAGTTGTAAGCATTAACTTCAGAGGTAAATATTGTTGCTAGTACGCCCTTTTGAAAGACAGCGCCAGATAAATAACAAAGTTTTTTACATTATATCTCGAAAACTGCTCCCCTATTGTCGCCCAATTTGGCACGGTCGTAATACTGTGACAGTCTAGGTTAAAATTAATAATTAAACATTAATAGTCACTTATTTTAAAGATGGCAGTCATGTAAATATTTCAGGATTATTTGGCGTAACTACAATATCATTTGATCAATTTCAACCAAATCTTGTAGGTTTATACTATCTATTACAAGCATTAACTATGCAAAAAACCAGCCACTTTTCCCGGCCATTTTGAAAGATAGCACTTCATGTGTGAAATTTCTCGGGAGATAATTGACAGATTCCTATCGAATTTGGCAGTCAAGAAGTACTGCTACAGTTTATATGTACAAATATGTTTCAAATATGTGAGATAGTTATTTTCAAAATGGTGGCCATGCAGCTATTTTAGAACAGTATGCTATAACTTCGAAAACATTTGGTAAGTTTCAACTGAAATTCCTATGCTGGAAGTATATCAAACAAACATCAAATGTGTCTACACGGAGCCTCTTTTGTCTTCCATTTCTGGAAGATAGTGCTACACGAATAAAGTTTTTATATCATATCTCAGGAAACAATTGGCTGATTCTTATCAAATATGGTAAACAAGTAGCACTGCGGGGAGGTAATGTTAACTGATATGCTTTAGGTATGTCAGATACTCATTTTAAAAATGGCGGCCATATACCGTTTTTAGTTTTGTATGTTATAATGTTGAAACCATGTAATTAATTCCAATAGAACTTTGTATGATGGCTGTATATATTACAACACTAAAATGGTGACACAAAATCTCTTTTGTCCGCCATTTTGTAAATTAGTTTCACTTGACAAAAAACATTTCGCGATTTACGAAAAAAAACAGCGGATTTCTACCTATTTTGGCTAACAATTAGCACTATCACAGACTATGTAAACTAATCAATAGCGACGTCAAACACACATATTTTTTAATGGTGGCCATATAAATTTCTAACTCCAAAATTGTTATCTACGAAACTGCAAAAGAAATTTCAACTTAACTCTGTAAGCTGAGAGTATCAGTTATATCCATCAAAATTGTCTACGGAAAGCCTCAGTTCTCCACCATTTTGTAACATAGTCCCACATGAAATAATATAATTTTTATGCCGTATCTCGGGAAACAATTAATCGATTTCATTCAAATTTGGCGAAGAAGTTGTACTTTGGTAGGCTATATTAATTTATATGTTTTAAGTATAAGAGTCACTTATTTTAGGAATGGCGTCCAGTTGATTACACGATAGCTTAATTTTATGATTTTTTCTGAATTCGAATCCCGAGTAAGTCACTCGTGTATTTTAATTGTCTTTGTACTGTTTCACATGTTTCTAGTTTCATCTATAATAATACTGCTGTTAATGAGACGTCAACGACTACCTAACATCTTAGCTTTTAAGAACGTCACTAAAATTTATTTTCACTTATGTAGAGGAATGAAGGCTCATTAGTTATTAGTAACTTCTTGTTTCAATTTCCGTAGTTTTGTTTTGATTCTCTTTCCCTTAACCCTTTCAAACTCACTTTAATTTACGGTTTCCGGGCCACAAAATATTTTATGATGCATGCTCTACTTAAGTCGACATAACACTTATTTCGTTGTTAAGCCAATGAGCTGTAGGGTATGTTTTCGGTTATAGTTATGTGAACCAATTATGACCTAGACCAGTGGGGGTTTGCGAATCATTTACCTACAGGTAATACCATTGGTCATTGAGTTTCGCGGTGTGTGATACGGAGCAAAAATTACCTACACGAGCATAATCTACACAATTGTGTTCACTAAGTCTGAATGGGTTAATACACGCGAGTAGAATGATTCGGCTGGTTCTAGAACAATGTATTTTGAATAGGGCCAGAGATCGTGGACCCAGGAGTTCTGGAGCAGTAGTGCTCTGTCACTCTAGTCGGTTGACGGGCATTTTGTCCTCCATACTGGATGTCGATGTACGTGACTTTGACCTTTGACATTGACCCCCTTTCCATTGACTTTGGAAATCGCATAAATATTAAAATATTCCAAATAATATATAAATATTTACTTAAAAATGTGGAAGGAATTATTTTAAAATTTTATTTTTAAATAACTCAAATTTTTGTAGGTCCTTCCAGCATCATGTCCAGCTGACAACTGACCCTCACAAATAAATCTCATTAGTTAATTAGTCAGTCCCACTCCACTGTCTCATCAACACCCACCCTCACCACCTCACCTTCGTTCATTCCATCAAATGCAGCCACTTTTGTCAATTGTTTACATTGCTGGAGTTCGTCTCTCGCCTATGCTTAACATGGCGCCTTAAGTTTTCCATTATCCGAGCGCCTTAAAAATACAGTAACAGAAATGATTCTCCAATTATATGGATCGTTCACGATGTGTTTCATGAAGTGATTCGAGAGGGCAAGTTCGTAAAATTGATGAATGTTTTGTGAAAAGTTTTGCGAGATGCTTCTCAAATAGGGAGACATGCTACTGAGCATTGAAGTTGTTGGCGAGTATGTTGCCGGTTCGAGTCCTGATGAGATGGTGCTTCATCGACGGTCATGGGCATGATCGCCAGTGTGCGGTATCGCTGGTGTGTTTTCTATCAGCTGTTCGTTTGGCTTGAGATTTGGTAGAGCAATAGCTTGTTAAACGGCATCGGCCATGCACCATATGGCGCATGGCTGATACTCGACAGAACATTCAATGAAGACGACGAATTATCCGCATGTATAAATAAAAATATTCATATCTTAGAATTAAGTCGTTATTCAACAGCGCATCATAAACACCTTGGTAGTACTCGGTCGACAGGAGTCAGTCGGCAGCAGTCAGTCGGCAGGATACAGCCTGCAGGAGTCATTCCGCAGGAGTCAACCAGTACGATTCAACCGATATAAGTCAGTTTGTAGGAATCAGTCGGCATGAGTCAGTAGGCAGGAGTCAGTTTTTAGAAATCAGTCAGCAGGAGTAACATTTATTAATTAGTGTGTTTGAAGACGATGCAAACTACTGACAAACTGAAAATGAGTTTGTCATGTACGACTACATGCATATCTTCAACGACTGTTCACAAATTACATGGAAAACAGTGCGGTTACTGCGCCAAAACCTTCGGTAAAAGTTGCAATGCGCGGCAACATGAGAAGACTCATTGTTCGAAGAACACATCTCATGCGATTCTTAGCTGCTAAAAATCATTCAGACATTTAATTCTACCTGATAACCAAAATAGCCACTTTAAGCCCGACAGATCTAGTGTTCTTTCGCCTAATGAGAAACAGTATGTGATGACTTGATTGCCTTATTTTAATTCAATATAATATGTACGACAATGATCACTTGCAGTTTATGCAAGGAGATACTTTGGAGGAACACATCAAGGTCTGTAAGGGTCCGTCAACTGTGGATCCAGCAAGTGATTTCGTGAATACCCCATGCTTTATAGTTAGGTACTGATACTACAGACGATTATGGCGAGACAGTTAATGATAATGACGAAATCAGAGACCTACGGTGCGAGGTAGTGTCGGTTTGTGCGAAATGTACACTTGCAAAACTTTCATGTGAAATCGACGAAATTCAAAATAAATAATCTATGGTTCTAAATACTGATGATGACCATGCGGCTCCAACAAAAAAAAAAGAGTAAACATGAAATTGAGGACGTAATATGAGGTGAAGACGATTATGAAGACAGCATTGTTGATAATGACCATGACGACAGTGTTGACGAAGTATCTTATGAGAAGAATGGCGATACTCCTAGCGTTCCCGCCCATTTCGCTAACGAGTTTCCTTCTACAATTGACGTGAAGATGACGTAAGACATCAAGAACGTTTATTACATATTTCCCGAAGACCCAAATTAAGCTTTTCTGGATTCATTCATATAATTGAGCTTTAAAAATGCGGAGATCTCTCACATATTTTTCAGATATCTTAAATTATCGACGAACAGAAGGATCGGGGTTATATCATATAAGACTGTTGTCTACTAACCATCATCTGCAATCATCTAAGAGATGTAAAGATATAGTGAACGAAACAATTGGAAATATAGAATGTATAAAATAAGTAAAATAATTACATTTATATTTACATAGTAATGTTCCTTAATTTCGTATACAGTCGGTTTTGCTTTTAATAATCTAGGGCTGTACACAATTGATTTCGAGAGTCTGTTTTAGATCAAATTGATGCAATTGTGTGCAGAATGAGTGCTGTGTTTCGATCTGAAGTATTATGCAATATCGTTTGTCAAGTGGTTGAGCGACCCAGTCTGGTACAATTCCTGGGTCGCCGATGCGAAAATCCAGCAGTGAACACGGAATATTGCAATTAATATAGGCTACCTGTGTTTGCAAATTTTTTCAGTTGCGTTTTCTCACTTTGCATAGTCCGAATAAAATTAGTTTTTTCAAAAGTCGCGTTGTGTCTTTATTTAATTTTTTGACACAATGATGATTGAAATTGCTTGTTTTATGTGAAATATGTTTAAGAAAAAAAACACATTTTGAAAATAAAATAAAAACCATATATGTCAATTTACATACTTTGCGTGTATGGAACCCATCACCATTCGGTACAGGTCAATAGCAGACGTTGAAATCTAGAAATTGTCACCACCAAGGCATTGAAAATAGAATCCAAAATGGAGGGCTACGACAGCACCATCTATACTACAATAACATTGAAAGAATTTGGCTGCCACATGTTGACTATATAGGCACATTCCCTGGATGCGAAATCTCTATTTAATTCAATAGCGTCACCTAGGTGATATAAAAGTAAACATATGAATACTAAGATGGTAGCCTTCAACAATGTAAGAAATTTACAAACGAAATAACAAGATGGAATGTCAAGCATGGTAGTGTTGTTTCTATTAAAGGTTGGGAAGATTATTTTGACAACCATAAATGTTTAGCACTTGGTAAATGCTTGTGTCGCATGTTTACAGATTTTATCTATGATGAACGTTAAAAACAACATGGTTGGAACAACCATAAATCAGTTATTATATAACCTCGTAACTAAGTAAAATCTTTCTCTTATATGATTAATGAATCATAAATTTTTTATTAAATACCACGTTTTGAAACACTGCACACCTAGCGGCGTGCATTTTCACCATGCCAATATCTCCCATTGTAAATCATATTTTGTTTTATACCTGAGTAGAATCAACCTTTGCATAGGCGAGAGACAAACTCCAACAAAATAAATAAATGACAAACGAAAAAATCCAAGATTGCTGCATTAGACGAAATGAACAAAGGGGTGAATGTTTGTAAGCGGGTGGAGAGAGACTGACAAATTAACCAATAATAAAAATTGGTGTGGGTCAGTAGGCTGCTGGATGTGGTGCTGGGGGGACATCCGGAAATGAAAGTTTTGAATATAATTTTCAAAATCAATTTTTTGGTAAATTTTAAACCTATTTTTATAATATTTTATATATGTTGTTTATAATTGCTTTGGAAATTTTGTATTTTTGTAATTGTTCAGAATGTTTGGGGTTTTAAGCGCTAAAGGTCACAGGGTCAAGGTCAAAGGTCAAGGTAAAATGTCAAGGTCAAGGACATCGAGATCCAACATGATGGGCAAGATGGCCTCCGGCTGAACTGAATGGCAGCATTATAGTTTCGGCGCTCCGGTGCCCTACGCACTCTGGTCTCTACTTAAAATGCATTACACCATAATCTGGCAAATCATTCTACTCATGCGATAAATGCTAAATGGCTATGGCTAACACAGTTGCAAGTGTTAAGATTACTAGAAGAGTATAAGTATACTAGGCACAAATGTTTGGCTTATTGGTAAACTGATACACACTAAAAGTTTTCGATTTCAAAGGCACCATGTATGCAATAGTGTCTCAAGCTCGCACTTACAGTATTTGTTGAGTTACGCGAGTCTCATATTTGGCGAATATAGTATGAATGGCCAGCCTTTAATTACTCTATGCAAATAAAAATTATTTACGTACGTAGAAGTCAGTCAGTTGGCATAAATATATGCTTTACCTATTTATGAACGCATATGCAATACACTTTCCTTCTTCGTTACTCATCGTTTATTTGTATTTTTTGACTAAATATTGTTACTTGTAGCTTACATTCGTTATTTGTCACTTATTATATTTTTTGGGCCATTTTGCCAAGGTGTAATTTTTGTCACCTCTGTTACTGTGGTGTGGAAATAAGTGAGCCTGTCGTTATGGTGGCTAGCATCCACCATATTTGTAATTTCGTGGCCTAATGTAGGCTACTCTGTGCCACTCGTAGTGTCAACACAAATGCAACGAATTCTCATATGTAAGAGTCGGTCCAGCAGGTTGGGCTCAATAATGGAGATAACGAGCAATAGTACACACAAACACGTGACAAATATCACCCTCCGTTTTTCTTCGGCATTGTTAGGTAAAAATTACGAACCCTTAAATTCTTCACAATGATTCATGCTCCCGATTCCTCGGCAAATGAGAGAGCATCGCAGTGAAGGCGGATTTCGCGGTAGCTCAGTTCCGCCAGGAAAATAAGCTGTGGAATTGCAAGACCTTGATTCAGAGTAAGCGTTAACAGGTTTTCAAAACATCCAAAACTTGTACACTCAGTATACACTGCTTCGTATGAAGCACTTGTGTAACTGCTTATATTACCGAGGCTTCATATTCGACAGAAGTGACGGGCAACCAGCATACAGGCTGTTCGCATTTATTTGAGTACTTTTGAAATCAACCTTTGAAAATGTCACTGTCTCTATCTGAATGGTTTTTAATGCGTGTGGTGGCTGGCAAGTGTCCAGTGAAGTTGACAACGGCTGAAAGTGTTATGTAAACGTTTTTGAATATTGAAACTATCAGTATTTCTTTCTCTCTTTTTAAAACATATAAAATACAAGAATAAGTAAACTTGTATATATCATCTACTTTGCTAATAAATTCACAGTGTGACTTCACCGATCCACGAATAAAGTTATTAGGCTCAAGGCAATGGTATTGCACATCTGGTGGAAGAATACGCAGCGTGCATACAAGTAAATATTAAGCAGGGCTTCCAAAATTACTCAGTTCACCTTCAATAAAAATACCGTTAAAGATTATAAACTGGCTGTCATCATCCCTATCACAGAACAGAAAGTATTAACATTAAACAACTACAGAGCATTTGCACTCTGGAGCTAAACGGGATATATAGGCTGTTCACTGTAAAGTGAGCACTTTTTAAGGCCCTTCTAAATTTTTCCTTTCATCAAATTCTCACCTTTCTGCTAGTTTTTAATATAAATATTGCAATGTGACCGATAAACACTGTGTATATATTTCACGACTCTCAAAATTGAACGCCTGAATCTGCTTTAAGATATATTTATTAGTGGTTAATGCTTGTTGGGAGGGCCTTAAAAAGTGCTCACTTTACCGTGAACAGCCTATACGAATATTGACCCATTGAAGAACGTTATTATTATGGGTTCGTTTCAGAAAAGTGCGTGCCGTATACTTAAAACACTGCAAGTCTTGCCTTAGCAACGTGCTTACAGTATCAACATGAACGTTCAACAATTCAACAACGTTCTGACCGGCATATTTGGCGTCTCGACTGTGGTCGAGCGCCGAGGACCGTGTTAGCGCGTGGGAGGCGGGATCGCCCTCAACCAGCCATGAATTATTCGGTGCCTGGTGTCAAGCCGCACTCTTTGGATTCCCCCCGCTGTCAAACACTGCAACATCTGAGAGTTCACACGCCGTCCCGAGCGCAAGAGAGTGCTAAAGCCTGTCCGATTCTTTCTCCGATACACGACACGCGTCGCTCTGCGAAGCAACATGCTCCTCCTTACGGCTCTCAACAATTTCTTTTTATCTAGCGGCGTAACATTTCCGCACAGAGCCTGGAAGTGTTCATAACATTATATCGTCCGGAAATTTTCGACAAAAAAACTATTTTACCAATATAGCAGGTTTTAGTACCGGGGAACTATAATCATATGATCAGAAATTGAAAGTGCGTGGAAACTTTAGAGCTTACAGCAATTTTACAGGCTTTTTATAATAACTGGCAATCCCAAACTACATGCTACAACATAAAGGAAAGTATTTTAAACGTTGGTAAACCTGAAGTTAACATACAAATTGACTGCGATTCGTAAAAGTTTGTTTAATAAGATAACGGTATAAATAACTTTGTTTCTTGTTTCGTTCGTGACATTTCCAGTGTTTCCTTTTCGAAGTTGGCTATTATTGGCCTATATCAAAATTAGCACTCCCAGAGTTACAAAATATTTTATGTTTTCGTTATTCGGATTATCAGAAATCCCCTCATTTGTTTTGGCTGTTCATGCAATATCATAACTTGATTATTTCGCTTTGTTCAAGAAAGGTGTTATTCTGGTATAAAGTAAAGCTGTAGGATGTTTGAACATATTTGTAACATCGAAAAAAATCACGTGAAAACCAAAGTGGGGACAGTGGAATTTTTGGCACTTATTCGTGGTGTATTCGGGTTGAATGTATTTTTTTATACGAGCAACTGCAACCAGAATACTGGGAAATGTTGATGCAGAAATGTTAGACAGGCCAATACCACTGACGGGAAGTTTACTTGCCACTCCACAGTGATTTTATACTTTCATTGAGCATAATAGTAATTTGATAATAGCACGATAGTCATTACCTATTAAATACAGAGGTAATTTACGAAAACAATATTTTTAGAAGTAACATTTATTTTTAGTTCTACGATAGTCAGTTTTTAAAATATTACGAATAAAGTAAGCTACATGTTACGTCACGGAACCGATAAAATGAAAAAAAGACTGAAAAATGAAATATTAGCGGCTATGTATGCTTGTTGAATATGTTTGGAAAAATCATATGTAACAAACGAACGTCAGGTAACCGATCACTTTCTTAATCTGTCTCGCTTTGTCTCGAAAGCTTGCACATTGAGACAAAACATATTTTGTGTACTCCGTACTTTTAATTAAATTTACAAACGTTAGACTTACAAATCTGATATAACAATGGTTGTATAGGAACTCTCAATATATGTACAGAGAACAACGTCGGGTGGTGAACTAAAAACAAACTGCCTCCTCCGAATGTCGTTTTACCGCAGTTAGCTCAATTATTACATTGAGAGGTAAGCTTGTTATGCATTGCATGGCGTGCTTGAAAAACTTTAAAGTCTAATTTTGTAATGGGCCTTGTTCTTAATCTTTCTTGTTTTAAAGTACAGACACATGCACAACGGAATCAAGACTATAGTGAAGTATTAATATAATATCTTAAACTTATCTTTTGTCTTCTCTGTTCATGGTAGTAGCGTCCTCGTGTATGGCCTTCATATTATACTAAACAAAAATTTCATTTAAAAATTACTTTCACGGTCATGTCTTCATCGAGTTTCGAATCCTGTCTCCGTATCATCGTACTGATGAATACGGCAAAGGCCAAATTCATACTGGACATAAGCAAAGTTTAACTTTCCTGCTGCATAGTCCAGAGATTACTGTACGAACATTTCGGCAAGACTTATCGTTTGAAGTAACCAAAAGCAAGATTTTTGCCGTCTTTGCTTATCAGAGGTGGCACAATGTATGCAACTATGAAAGTAATTGAATAAGTGTTAGATTACATGGCTCCTTCCTCTGCGTATATTAAGACTTCAGCGTAATCCCATGGGATTTTACAGCGATAGCCAATTCATAAATCCAGTATCACTTTAAAAAAGAAACAGTCATGCGAATACTGAGCTTAATTCCGGATAATTTGCATCATGAAAATCGGAGAGCCATGTCAATGCCTCTGAACATAATGTTGCTGATTTTGTTATCCCTCCAGTATTTTTCTAAGTTTTGGCCCGATCTTATACGTTCGCATTGCTGCTGAACGATTCACTAATGATCTTCTATGCATCATTCTTTGTCACGTGCTTACATTTTATTTCTGAGTGTATGTGTTTTGTTCTCGGCTAATTCAAGAAAAACTTCCCTGTTAATGTCACTCGTGGGAAATTTTTTCTTGTCCAATTGAATTTTTGCGGTGAAGCGACGTACCTTCAAACGTAGAATAATAAAATGTTTGTAATACACGTTTATAAGTTACCGTTGCTCTACAATTCTACTTCGATCAGAAACCATACAATCGTTATGAATAGCTTTTCAGTACCAGGATATATGTTTTTTTTTTTTTTGCGCTTCCGATATAATAGCGATTATCATAAATATCGACTATGTAATGCTTACTTTAATTAAACGCGACTTTGATTCCGAGGCACCTTTGAAATACAATTCTTATAAAGTTTATGGTTGGCTCTCTAAAATCATAGGTCGTATACTCAAATGTTACCATTACGTTACATGTGTTTCTAGTACAGATGGCTGATGTTCCCTTGTAACACCACGCAGGATTTTTAGAGTGACGCGAGCTACGCTACTACAGGCGGCCGTTTAAATTGCTGATAAATGACTCTTGGTGTAAAAAAAAAGGTTTGCGAAAATTGTAAGCTTTTATACGTTTCCTTTGCCAAATACCCCAGAAAATTACATGGTGCAACTAACAGCGCCAGTTAATACATATGCAAGATGTTTTTAATCTACATGTCTAAATTGCAACCACGGTATTTATGGGCAAATATAAACTACTAATCCTTGTTACAAATGTTCGGAAAATTCATTTTGTATTTTTTAATTGAAATTGAATTTAGCAGTACAGTGCTGGAAATCCGCAACTTCACTTACCTTCGTGCGCATGAAGTTGCATATCACGAAGGCGAACGAGACTGGCGTGTCATGCGGCGACCGTTTGACATAGACCACCATGAGAATACGTGCAGACCTTAGATCGCCAATACTGCTGTTTGTGTGTTGTTGGAAATAAAATGCAATCACTTCTGGCAACCTCTACTAATCAATTGCTAATCTCCTGTTGTTCATGTAGTTTGACACACGTATACTAACAACCACAAGCAGCGCACACGCACCTCCAGATTATGGTGTCTTATGTGCAGGCGTTTTCCATATGGTGCGCCTGTTCCGTTCGCCCTCGACATATACAACTTCTTGGCCATGCATTTAAGTGACATTGTGGACTCTCGGCACTGACTTACTAACCGCAATTTCAATTAAAAAATACCAGACAAATTTTCCAAACTTTTGCTACTGGGATTTATTGTTTATATTATTCCGTAGATGCCATGTTTTGATTTTCGACATTTAGTTTAAAAACACTGTGTATATATGAATTTCTGATGACCGTATAGTACGTAATTTTAAAATAATGATTTCTTGTATACCTGTAAATTACGTAATGTCTTGTTGTGGTCAAATTAATATGATGATATATGTAGATGTATGGCTCAACGTAGGCATTACTAACTTGTGACATTCATTAATTTTATCTTTCCCACTTCGACAAAAGTTTACGTCTTCTGACTGTAAAGTAGCAGCCGGTTGATTCAGAATATATCGCGCAGACGGCCAACTACAAGACAGGGTAAAAATTATTTCGCGATATCTTTAACGTCTGGATTGTTTAAAGATTAATTACAGCGGGCTGGAAGTCTGCAAAAAAATTCACCTGGTCCTTTGTTTTCAGGAGTTTGTGTCACACCACCCATAAGAACTTTGCAAACTTTATTGCGTGGTGTAGGGAAACTACACTAAGAAGATATATATATAACCACTTGTGTATGACACCTACACACCAGGAAACTTAAAACGTCATAGTTTGTAATTAATTGTACCTTACTCCTCCGATTTGCCAGTCGAATATGTGGACTCATTTGCTAAATATTTGAAAACGTAATGTGCACACGTTTATAAAGCCTTAAGGATAGGACGTACAGTAATTTATAGCAGGAATAAAAAGTTTATCAAAACGTCTTGAGAATTGAATCACGAGTTATATCTTGGCATTGACGGAAGTGATTATGGTTTGCTATTCGTTCTCCAATATTATAATATTTGAAAACGTAATGTGCACACGTTTATAAAGCCTTAAGGATAGGACGTACAGTAATTTATAGCAGGAATAAAAAGTTTATCAAAACGTCTTGAGAATTGAATCACGAGTTATATCTTGGTATTGACGGAAGTGATTATGGTTTGCTATTCGTTCTCCAATATTATAATGTTAAGGACTGCGGTACGGAGAATCGTCTGCTAATTTCTTCTGTAACAGTCTCGCGTCACTCAGGGTTTTCGGCGTGCAATGTTTGAGTTTACATATTTTGAAAAAAAATAAATGAAGTTTTAGGAGAATAATTTTATGAGGAGGCTTGGGGAATAAAATTTCACGCTACAGATGGCAAGTCTGACAAACTACCAGCCGACCATACTTCTATAGAAGCTTACATTTGTTTATATGGATTTTACGTATCTTTACCATTATAAAAATACTAATTTTTTTATGTGTTCTTTAAAACATTCTGCTCCTTCAAAATGTCTATCCGCAAAAATTTATAATATCGAAAAATATGCGAGAAAACGTTTTCATAATGCTAAACCATTTGTTATGTAAATTTTGGTCACTTCATATCAAAAAATTAACACTATTAAAATTTAACATTATTAAAATACAATTTGTAAAACTGGTATAATACATTACCCTTCCAATTATGTACCCGGATGTTCCCTTTTATAACCTTCTTACAGATATGTTAAATCCATTGGTTTGAAATCGCATTATGTGTCGCACAATTAAAGTCTGAGTACCTTAGGAGAAAGTTTCCTTAAAAAATCACCCAACAACACCATCACCTGTATGTTGTGGGAATATAGTTTGTGTAACCTTCTGGTTTTTATCTAAGTTTAACACACAAAACTATGCGTTTGTCACAACATATAATCAGCGAAACATTTAAATACATAGGCTAACCTAACTTGAGTTTATATTTCCTTTTATCTCTTTTTGACACAACATTTTGAAATTAAATTTTTTGTTAGTAATGTATTTCGGCCATGAAAAGTTAAATTTAGGTTGTTAGTTCATATTTTGAAAAGAGTTATATTTTTAAAATTGTTGCTGCAAATTATTAGCAATATATTAGTTTTATTAAGCTATGTATTACACGGTAAGATTTATTACAGCATAAGTTGCTAACAAAATTTTTTTTGTCAAAATATACGTATAAACATGTGTCATAATAGTCGTATTTATGCTTTTACTAGTTTATATACACATAACAGCGTTGTCAGATTTTGTAATGATTATCTCCGGACTGTTTACAAACCATAGAATTTTGTTTCCTAATGCAATAAGTGTATAGTTATTATCATTCCTAATTTGTTATTGTATACAGGATGATTCACGAACAGTCACCGCCGCTCACCAGGCTTATTCGTTACATCATATGGAGTAAAATATGTCATATATATTTGGGTCTTATTTCCAATAGTAACAGAGTAACTCGACAATCAAGACGTACACCCTACAATGCAAAGGAGTTTTCAACACTGGTTCATCATCAATGTGTGGTGTGGTGTGGTGTCTTACATAATCAGCTGATTGGGCCATTCATTTTTCCCGGACGCTTGACTCGTGTGGTGTATCTGCAATTGTTGCAAGAACAACTGCCGCTGTTACTTGAGGATATTCCGTTAGCAGTGAGATGTCGTATGATCTTCCAGCAAGATGCACCTCCTCACTTCCACTTTGCTGTGGTTGAACACTTAAATGTACATTTCCCTGAGAGATGAATAGGACGAGGCTGGTTCCACACCTGGCTTACTCCATCGCCAGACCCATCACCACTAGATTATTGCGTATGGGAATGGATGAAGGATATTGTTTACCGATGGACTGCACAAACACGTAAGGAACTACTTGCGCGTATCATACATGCCGCTACAGATATCAAAGACAATCGTGTGCAGCTACGTAGAGAAACACTTGAGGTTCGTAAGCGTGCGGCTAAGTGTATGGAAGTAGACGGAAACATTTCTGAACTTCTCTTGTAAGCTTGTTAGACGCAGTTGTTATGCTCAACTGTAAACAATATGTTCTGATAATACATCACTGTATATACCTACTTATAAAAGGGTTACTATTTTATTCGTCTTTTTTCAGTTGTTTCGAATTACTCTGTAGTTTTTGGGAATAGTACCCACATATAGACGTCATATTTTACTCCAAATGATGTAACTAATAAGCCCGGTGAGTGGCGGTAGCACCTCGTGAATCACCATTTATTATATTTATATAACTGTTAATAATCGTTAGTAACTTGTTTCTAAGTAAGAAACTTGTTTTATATTTTAATCTTTGATGGTGATTAGTAAGTTCACAGCTTACTTGGGGACTAAAATTACTATTTTAAGTGAAACTGCCATGATTTCTAGGTGAGATCTGGCCATATTTAGTGAAAATAAACTTGTGGTAAGAGGGAAGATAGCTGCTTCTGTCATGTGTTAAATTCGAACTTTTTTTAGCCACATGAGTAGTATATAAGAGTGTGTTCTGGTGAAGGCATCAGGCACATTATTCAGGATCCGCCATCTTATATTATATTACAGCGGCCTTCTTGAAAGGCCTTCATCCAGTGTGTTTCTGACTTGAACTCCAGGATGACCTTGGGATGACCTTAAAACTGAATAATAGAGAAAACACACTCTTTAAAAAAAAAGAAATGTTAGTATTATTTGTAAAATTTTAATGAATTCCAAAACATAAAAATATTTTTAATTAACTTAGACCTGTGTGATAAAAAATAAAAATACTGAGTTAATTTAGAAAATATTTTTATTATATTTTTTATAAAAAAATTTTATTTCTATTTTATTTTAACCAATTTTTAAACCCATACTATTTATTAGAAAATCGCCACAGGGCCGAGGTCAGAGTCTGCCTGGGTAAAGATCAAGGCCACACAAATTAAATATTGCTGCCATTCGAGGTTGCTGACCTAGCATCAAGAACTACACTTACTTCCCACAGACAAAACAGCATTGGGCATGTTGCCACATGAGAGAAACACAGCTATAGATACGCATATTTTTAAATGTATATTTTGGTTTCACAACCGTTCCTAAGGTGAGAACAAAATAAAAAATAATCTGGGGCCGAACTCTGAAATAGTGTCACCCAAAGAAAACAAAATAACCCGAAAATAAATTGTGATTTGCAAATTGGGTAAGGCCATTTGACCTAATTGTGCTTCCTATCAGACAATATTCCAAAACAAAATGATGTCGAGTGAGATTCACTATTTCAATACCGACTTATATTTTATAACTTTTTTAACAGTGTATGTCAGTGAATTTCTGACTGTTTATACATATATTATATAAAGAGGATATGCTTATAGATGATTATATATGCATGTATTCTAATTATCTTCGACACCCGCTAATTGAAGAGATTTATAAATATTTTGTTAGTAGGCTTCAATATTGTGTTATTAAAAATGTATCCTATAAGTTTACCTGGGTACAAGTAAGGTACATTTGTGTATTAGGTGTTGTATTAGGTGTGTGAATCGTAATGTGTTTCGCGAAGTGATTTGCGAGGCCAAGTTCGTACAGCAGATGAGTGGTTCGCGACGAGTGTCACGAAGTGTTCGCAAACGTGAAACATGCCTCTGGACATCAACTGTATCAGTGAGAATGTCGCTGGTTCTGAGCCTGATTAGAAGGCGCGACATTGTCAGTCGTGGTGAATATTGTGAGCGTAAGGCATCGATGGCGTGTTCTCCACAGTCAGCTCTTCTGGCTCAAAACTTCGTCAGTAAGTAGCTTGTGTAAGAGCATTGGCCACATGATATGTGACAGAAGCATAGATGTAGAGATCTTTAATAACCAGTGGTCGTCGGCTCCGTCTAAGACTAAGTCAAGGCCATTACAATCTTTTGGGGATTTGAATATTTTTTTGTTTCTGTGCACTTTCTAAAGTACTTCGAAATCTGGGTGTCCGGGGCGGGAATCAAACCCTCGATGAGCGAAGGCAATATAACTTCTTATAACAACATCGGCTATTCTGGAATGTCTGTGATTGCCACGGAACGGGGACCTAGTTGTGCAAGGTTTGGCGGACTTCATATAACTTTGCTTCGTTTACTCATGTATTCTCTAAAGAAAGTTCGTTTCTCAGATAATAAGTGAATACTATGTGAAAACAGTACGGGTTTGTGGAGCAGCATTTGTCATGATGTAAGCATGTAGCTCCAGGCAGGATGAGTGTATGCAGAGTTGTGACAAGAACGTGTAGAATAATATGTATTTTTACATTACGATATAAATATCTACTTGAAAGAACTTTCTCCTTGTTCTGAAAATTAACTGTGTGTACATAGGTTTGTCACTGACTGCGATAAATATGAAGGCAAGACCTATAATTTCATCGCGAGGTTACCAATAGGGCCGATTCTGCGACGAAGATTATCCCTTCGAATGCACAGCCCGCCGACGTTAGAAAAGTATGTGGTATTTGTCTTCAATAAGTTTTCTAGGCCGTTCGATAGAATAGATAGCTAGAATAGATACTTCAAGTCCTGTAAAGTAGTAGCTTTTGGCCCACTAAGAAACAGCATGTTTAGTTATTAACGGTTGATTCTATGCTGCATAATATGTTCGCAGAATATAAGACGACTATACAGACAATGCACGTGATGTACAACATGCAATGCAGTGATTCGTGAAAAGAAGGAATTTGTTAACTAACGTGAAATGGACAAGCTTCAGCGTAATATACCAGCACCACTATGTGGGAAGATTACTGTCGCCAGCAAGAACAGTATTCATGAAGATGCTGGTGAAAATGTTGATGGTTTTTCCTGACGACTTCGCACATTTCTCCGACGAGTTTCGTGCGACAATTCGAGTAGAATGTGGAAGGCAATTAATTTGAAGACCAGCTTTTTAGAAGACCCTAGTAAAGTGGTTTACAGACTCAGACTTATGATCACTTTTCAAAGAAGTGGAGAATTCTCACACATAAATGCGACATCTTCTACAATCGATGAATTGAACGGAGTGGTGGAATTGAGTGACTCCATTAGGTATTGTCTGCAAACTCTAAGCATCCGAGACATCTGAAATGTTAGTCTGTGAAATAAATTAAATTATTTATACGTACAATATGAAAATTTTTTATCTCCCCATACACTTCTTTTGGTTGATTGTATAGTATTAATTATAACTTAATACATTTAAAACAATACATTAATTTTTTAGGCGTTGAATAATAATATGCCCACAGAGCATTTGTGGGTAATCCTTCGAAATTATTCGTTTTTACTTTATTTTTTTACTACGTATTTGCTGTGAGCTTACGCCACCACGTCTAAAGTAAATGTTTTAATGAATTTACTGTATTCCATTCAGAGAAATACATTTACAATAAAATAAAATCTTACACTTACGGGTAAAAAATTGATCGATTGGTGATTTCTTGCTTCTTTGCTTACCTGAGCTCTGACTGCAGTTATTTTCAGGAGATAAACTGATACGTGAGCAACAGAACGGCAGTATATTGAATTTTCAGTGCATGTTTGTACAAAATGTTGGTGTAACAAGTAATTATCTGCAGTTAGAGGTTTTTCACATTTGTTTGAGCACTTTGGAAATAAACTTTTTGAAAAATGTCTCTGCCTTTACCTTCACACATTATAACCGGCACAGTGAATGGCAAGCGCCAAGTAAAGGTGGTTACGATGATGCGAAATAGAACCGGGTTATAACATCGAATTAGAACTTTTAAGTAAAGCATTGTGGATAGCAAAACTATTAATTTGGTTTTCTGTTTTTTTTTTTTTGTGCATATAAGTGTAAGAATGATGTATTTTGTAAACTATTATATTTTAAAATGGTTTTACAGTTTCACTTCACCAACGCATGAATAAAGTTACCAGTCCCACGGCAATGTTAATTTTACATGCGGTGGATAGATACACAATATGCTTACAAGTAGATCTTAAGGAAGTATTTCATAAGTGCTCAGACTGCACCGAACAGCGCATAATTATGCAAATCATTCCTCTGACAACTCTATAAAAAACTTGGTGTCTTGCAGCTTGACAGTAAAGATGATTATAATTATGAATTAATATTTGTATACATATTACATCTAGGTGATAATACCTTAACAAGGTTTTTGTTGCCGACAAAAAACACAAATATAATTTTTTTTAAATATTATATATTTTGTACTTTGTATCGCAAGGAATAGCCCCAGCATAATAAATGCAACGGCGTCAAAAAAAAATCCAGTATTATAAACATCATATAACATTAATTCGCTCTCCACCTGTCGATTTGCGCGTACTAAAACACAACATTATTGGTCTCCTTTCAGGTGTCACAATTCTCAATTTGATTTAGGTAGTTAAAAATGTAGATTTTACAACTGAAAAGAAAAGCAATAAGTTAGCACTGGGACAGACGCTGCACACTTAGAAACGAGCTTATGAACACAGGCATAAATGTAATGTAAATGCCGAAATAAAACTAAGATAATAGAGTTATTAGAAAGGACCACTACACCAGCACAAGTATTAATGTGAACAAATTTAATTAAATTAATGCAATTAATTAACATTTTTTGTAAATTACAAGTGGTAGGATAAGTTGCCGCAGGTAGGGTGGGACGTATGGCTTACGTGAAACTACGTGCTAAGTTCATTATTTTTGGGTGTATTATTTGCCTTTTCTTTGTTATTCTTTGCGCTCTGACTTACATTAAATACCGACATATAGAGTGCACAATTCGCGAAGACACCTTTTACATTTCTAACACAGAATCCAGTGCGATGTAGATGTACAGTTGAACTGTAAAGATCCAGACATTCCACACATTCTGCCATAATGTCATCTCTAGCACTTCTTAACAGGCTTACGTCGCCATCTTCATCTCCTTGCGAACTTGACTACTCAAACCTCAGTCTCTTTCTGTAATATTTTCTTTGGTGAGTTTTCCATTTTTCTTCCTCAGCTTATCTTTCTTTGGCGATTTTGTCTGTTTTCTTTGGCCACTGTTTTGTTTCTCTGTTTGTTTTCTTCAATTCGTTTTGTTTTCTTTTTTGATGTTCTCCTATTATCTGAGATCAACCACTGTCTGCTAGCTTCTTCCCTTGCTTACAGTTGCTTTAGGCACTGGTTCAGTTTTATAAAAATGTTTTCTTGGAGTGTCTCCTGCAGTGTAACCTGTTCTGATGGGCGTAAGTGAGTTCTCCAGTTCTTGATTTCCGCATATGGAATCGTCAGTTTCAGTTCTATCACGAGATGTTGATGGCCATGTTGCATCCAAATCTGTAGCAAGTGCGGTAATGTTATTAAGGCTAGGAAAGTCATCCCCTTATTGCTCATCGCATGTTTGATCTGAGAGGAACACATAATCTTGAATTGCAGTCCTGTCAAGCTGTATGATGCCACATGCCCTGAATCCAGAAACTCAATTTTGGACTGTTACTGCGCGATTTTGTGCCTTTCAGAGTAAACAACCAAATTGAAGCATTATAATTTTTCCTTTCTTTTCAGATGCTGTATGTGCTATAAACCACGTAAGACAAGCTCCTTTAAATCAATTTTTTAAGGGCTCGACAAATGACCGGCCGATTGGATGCTAATAATGAGTTGTGTGATTTGGTAGACAAATATCGCAACAATAATTTCGGCTAAGTGGTCCAACAAAGAATACGAATCCATGTTGGATGACTGTCCATCCAACACAATAAGTGCTGACACTCGTGTTTTCCTGCGAAGAAACTGATTTACAAAACACTCCAAGATTTTCCTGCATTTAAATGTGCAGACTCTTGTTATTAATACCACATAATATAGTGATATTCAATCTTCAGCTACTTGTTTGTTTAACACTCCTTTATAAAACAGTAGAGGAGTATAGAATATCCTTGCCCATTATAGCAGGCAATTACGGATATTATTTCTCCTCCCTCAGTAGAAGTGAGTACATGGTCATATTTGGTCACTCTGGCAGCTTAAACTTACTTCTTTTGTTTTTCAGTTTTAGTCCTCTTTAAACAACATTATATATGCTTCCAAGCATTCTGTTAAATGATTTTCAAACACCGATTTTGTCAAAATATCGAAATATGCATCAAACTATGTTCTGTTAATTCCAATGTCTCTAGCAAGATGGATTCTTTGGGGTTTCCGGACCCTTAAATATTCATTATGTTCTGATAATGATAACAGCCAATCTATTCGAGAATTTTACTTTTCTGCTAGAATTTTCATTTCAACCCCATATGCATCGCCACATCAAACGCAATTTTACTTTGGTTTGTTGTTGTGGGAGAGAAACTACTAAATGTAAATTTTTTATGTGCATAACCTACTTGTTCCCAAGTAAGACGATGGCCCAAATTCAGTTTTCTCAAATTTACATGACACTAATCTTCAAAGTGATCTTTGATGAATGTAAACAAGACATTAATTTCTCCCTCGAATTCTTCTTATTTAACAAGTCGTACTGCCTCTCTCATAGTCTTCTGTCTACTTCCCTCGCGCAGTTGATGTTAGTCGCATACTTGGCATTTTGCTCCTGGGAAATTAAATCAACCTTAATTACCGATAAGTTATAACGTTACAATAGATGCGGCGTATGTCCACACTGTCGTAGATATGCGGTATCTACCCCATGTTATCATTGCATCGATCGACCCGAAGTGTTGGGACAAATGCCACACCTCCACTAAAGTCTGGAGAACGGGTACAGCGAACAGCTGCGGGGCTTAACATAACCTACAGTACCTCCTCTAAGCAGTGTATATGCGAGTAACTTATCAAAACTTCAGTACCTGAATGTAGGCCATTCACGGTTACTTCACACTTTTCTGAAGCCTCTGCTGAAGTTCTACTTCCAGGATATTCCTCCGCCTCGTGTAAACTAAGCTTAACCGAATGTAGACAATTGCACCAAACGGACAGCGCACCGCATTTGTGGGCACTTAGTGTAATAATATTTTCCATAAGAACTATTTATTACTATGCGTTACCTACACACCCATCAACTCCCTGTTTTATTAATATTAATAAAAATAAAATATAATTTCAATATTAAATATATGTAAAAGTTCAGTCTGACGAAAAATAATATACATTTCTGTTAACATTATCTCGAAACTTTTGTGATACAAGTCATATATAGGAAACAACCAAACACATAATATATGCTGTGAAGTAACCGCAAACATACTATAACATTGGGAATTCATAAATGAGCATAAAAACTTTGATAACTTACCCTTTACGTAGGAGCAGTAAACTCGACTATTTCTTCCGTTACTGTGAAACAAAATCTTTACTGCACGCCCCTTTTGCCGTGAGTCAAAACTGGTACTAACTGCGCGCGCCTCACCCCCCCCCCCCCCCTTCCTACTTCACATACGTATCTGATACACGTGGCGTCTGTTCTGCCGCTGGGTCATTGCCCGTCTTAACTTACATGTAAATATGGGAAATAAAAGAGTTGAATAATTTCGCCATCATGAAATTTAAACTAGAAAAATTCTGGTCTTACTTATTTACAAATTTATGTGAGCGGCCTACTGAAGCAAAAAAATACGTGCGGTATCGCATTGTGCCTACGGGATATTGAATATTCCGAAAACAAATTGTATTCCTACCTCAAATGTCGAACTTCCCAATTAATTAAATAAATTTTTAGACAATGTCGTCAGCGGTTTACAGCAAAATGATCCGTGATGTCTCATCGGGATTTTTAAGAATGGGAAGTATATATATTAAATTACATTTTACCTTTTCACACTTGGCCAAGGAGTGAATTACAAATAGTTCTAAAATGGTATTCTACGCCTTTTTATAAGCAGTATTTTGATGTAAACACCCTGGAAATTTCGTCTGAGCAAAAATTATTGATAATTTCGTGAATGCACTGTTTCCTTTCAGCCTTCCTAATTGTCTATTTCTCCACCAATCTCTCTTTTTACTGGCTTCCTACGCACTAAGAAGAAGCGACACGTAACATCTCATAAGCTCAAGTCCGATGGTTTTGGATTGTGGGTTGATAAGTTAGTGAGTGAATCCTTTTAACAGCATGGTCCCGAACTGCATGTATAAACAATGTGAGATGTTTCGTTGTGGAAGATGGGGTAGAAACTATAATATGAATTATGAACGAACGTAATTAAAAAAGGGAAATTCGTGAATAACGTTAGCCTCATTTGATATCTGCAACCTGTGAGCGATAAGTGGGCGATAATATCGCCAGACATTAGATTATTAACGGATGCTGTGTAATGGACCAACGAAACTGTTTGACTCGGAAGGGTTTATTGATTGCTATGATGTAATAGTCACGTGTACATTTAAGGAAGGAAAATGTTTCATTGGTGAAACATTTTCAAACGAACAGTTCTTTAGAAATCATAGGTGGTAGGGTAGCTTCTAAAATTTTGCAAATAATTAGATTTAATTCCTTATTTCACGGGTGTGATTCTCCCCCATTTAATAACGTAATGTCATATGTCATGCTATGTTCTCTACATTATATCCCAAAAGAAATCACCGCAGAAATGTTGTACCTGATGCTCAGGATAAATCTGTATGGAGATGTAACATTGATACTAAGTTAAATAATTATTGCACGTTTTCTAGCAACCTTGAAACTAAAAAGATTTTAGAGTAATTGCGTTCAAGTATTGCTTAACGTTGTAAATTGCATCAGTGCATACCTAGGAATATTATATTGTGTACAGCGTTTCAAAACCAACCTCCGCCATATGTATCTTGATACACGGTATAACAAATATACACAAATCATGAAATACGATCTTCGTCAACACGTCGTGGTACTGCGTATTCATGCAGTACAAAACAAAACGAAGAACAAAATAACTGCGCACATAAAAAAAACACCACTGTGGTGTAAACTCAATAAATTTCAAATATTCCATCCGTAAAATATCAAAGATTTTATTTTCGCAGATGTTAGGTACCGTTGATATTCTCCTATAGTTAACATTTCAACCGTTAATATTGAATACAAACACTTTCCTGATTTCTTGAATATTTTTGGTGGCGACAGATCCTGATTATCTACTCGGACTCTGGGAAAGATCGTAGCATATGTTGGTTAAAAACTGCAGTTTTCACAAAACAAATAAAAAAGAAATCTCATGGATTAAAATCTGGGCATTTGGAGTCCACCAATGTCTTATTACTGCAGGCACAATTTCGTCTCCCATAATAAGACGTGTTCAAATATCCCAGACGAGCTGTAGGAGTTTCAAGCTTTATTGAACAGTTTAACAAGCCTAGCTTAGGAACTTTTCTTAATTTTTAGTTTCGTTTCCTTCTCCCATATGTAAAATTAACTTCGCCATCGTTCTGAATACTTTATTCATGCGCTATCCATGAGAAAGAGGCTAACTATTAGGAATTTTAATGTGTTACTGAATATGCAATATATTATTCTACTGTGTATAAAACGAAAAGTACTAAAATGACTGTCCATTAATTGAAATCTCTTACTCTTAATAATACTGCAAGCCTTAAAATAAATGTGTACTAATTCGCTGTTAGCTTCGTGAATGGCCTGTGTGTCTGTGTGTAAATGTAACGCCAAGTTATGGGCGGTTATTTTTATTTTATTTTTTTCAAATGTTTTAATTTCACAAGTGTTTACTTTTCCTTGGACAGCCTATAAAAGGGACATGCTCTATCTTTCCAGATGATTAATTTGTTGGAATATTTTTGTAACTAAATAAGACACAGGGAATACATGTCTCGTCTATTTAAATGGAAGTGATTGAAAATACTCTAACCTATCCATTGACATGGCACAATAAATAATTTCTTTTTCATGTTAAATATCGTCAAGATTATGTCCTCTTATAGGCTGCTGATGGTGAAACGAGCACATATGAATGTAAACGTTGAAAAAAACTAACTTGCCTATTATATGTACAGATTCTGCCGATGCATGCCAGTCATATCAGTTCCCAGTTTAGTCGGTTGTCAATTAAGAGTCATGGCGTCGAACTGCAAGTGTAAAGTTTTAATTTATTAAAATACTTATTCGTGTTGTTCAGCTTTGTCGACATAAGAGTACGAAAAATCACGTCACTGACATGTTAAAGTTTCTAATAACATCGTATTTTCAGGAGGCAAATGGCGATTTAAATTTTACATACTGCCGAAGGATACAAAAAGAGTAGGTGAATGGATCTTACAGCGAGGCATTCAAAAAAGGCTCAATACACCTCGAACAATCTATGTAGATAATTCGTGGTTATTTTCAACTTTTCTGAAGCCAACCTGCTGAGCTGTACTTTCAGCCTCACGCAAGCAGAACTTATGCAAGTACAGAGATTTACACCAGAGGGACAACGCACCGCATTCGTGCGCACTCAGTTTAATAATATTCAGTATGAGAACTATTTTTTTACAAGGTATTACCAACACACTTGTTTTATCCCTTTTTTTATTCATATTTATTACAAACGAAATAATAGGTTATAGATGAACGATAAATAACAGTTCAATATTGTCTACAATAAGAAAGTTTTATGTTTACTGTGATACAGGACAAAATTTTGGACACCACCAAAAATGTCATACATGGGATATTTTTTCAAAGCTTTGATACAAAAAGTGTGAAGAAACCGCAAACAGACTATATATAAAAATGCACGTCATTATATTTTACTTTAAAAATTGTTTCAAAAATATGCCGTAAAGAATATTATATTCGCCAATCCTCACTGTGCGTAGGAATAAATTGTGTAATCTGTCATGTGTGAACGCCTCTATATTAAATAGAGTCGGTACGAGCTCGTGTGTATACTTTTAGGCCGAATTCCTGCCCAGCAAACACAACTTGTCGGCAAAGAGTCGGCAAGTTGTCGGCCCGATACTTGTATTGTCCGCAACTGTCGTTCGAATGCAAGAAGAAAGCCATTTAACAACGGCGTGATGTCTTTTTTGAGACAGAATGTTTGCCGTTACAAAAAATACGATCGCCAGTTGTATTTTTTCAGTGTAACAGATTTATATCACCGAAAATATGACGGCATGATACCATAGAGCAAACATGTTGCAAGCACCTTAAAAATGTTGCTGGGTCGATTCCCATACAGCATCTTTGTCTTTTAGGTAAGCTGGCCATTTTCTTATTAATTCCGGCCCAGTAACGTTTTCGAGACAAGACTCTTTATCACAATAAAGATATAAATGTGATGTCTTTTTGCCGACTAACTTTTGTAAATGGTTTCAAATAGGCAAGATGTAAGCTTGCTGTTAATGGCACGATGTCTTTTTTGAGACCATGTGTTCACGATTAGCAATTTTTCGTAATTATATATGTGTAATGTGGTAGCCCATGGCATTTGTTTACTTTGAAATTTTTTCATTTGCACAACCATCTGACAGATTGTAATAAAAATTAACAAAGACTATTTGTTTGCAAGCCTTTGAAGAAACGAAGAAATAGTTTTTAAATAATCCATGTTTTAAATTTATTTGTTATATTGTCATGGAATTTGTACATTCCTTTATAATAATTTGTCATGATATATTTTTGATTACTGAATGTGATCGGCAACTTACAATGGGGTGTATTTGTAAGCATGCTTGGCTGTTAACTCAATGGTCTCCCACACTCGGCAAGCAAAAGTTTTTCATACCAATGTGTTGGAAAGTATATGAAATGAATAGATGTAAAGAGAAAATAACAATTACTAACATTTTTAATCTAAAGTTCAGTTTTTTTATGGCCATACTGCTTTTTTTCTGGACATCATGTCACTGCAGGACTGTCATGGTAATGACATCCAGCCGTCGTACGCCCGGCATCGTAGCGACATCCAACCGTCGCAGGCCCGGCATCGTAGCGACACCTAGCTGTTGTAGGCCCGGCATCGTAGCGACATCCAGTCGTCGTAGGCCCGGCATCGTAGCGACACCCAGCTGTTGTAGGCCTGGCATCGTAGCGACATCCAGTCGTCGCAGGCCCGGCATCGTAGCGACAACCAGCCGTCGCATGCCCTGCTTCGTTGCGACACCCAGATGTCGCAGGCTCCGCTTCGTAGTGATATCCAGCCGTCACAGGCCCGACATCGTAGCGACATCCAGCCATCGCAGGCCCGACATCGTAGCGACATCCAGCCATCGCAGGCCCGACACTGTCGGCCAATAGTTAGCCGCTATTCCATATTTCCATCGGGCAGCTACGGCATAAGACAGTGGACCGGCATCGACTGGCCGGAGTTTGTCGGCTAGCTTTTACAGGCCAGATTCTGGCCCATATTTTCCGTATTTGTTGGGTCGTGTCTTCTATCATTCACTACTTCATCTCCATATTTTCGTTTGCGCATAAAAATTGCATGAACTCGATCATATTTTACTACTCTGTACCTATAAATAGAGGCCGTCTTCTTCAAACATAATCTGCGAAACGTAATCGAATCATTGGTGTTTCGTTTAGTTATCAGAATTGCGTGTGAATATTTTTCATACTGTAGCTGTTACAGGATGGTTTTGGTGTGCAGAAGGATAGCACCACTGTGTTGTACTTCTTGGCAGTATCTTGCCACAAAATCATTCCGCCATATTAGTAAAGTAACAGCTGAAAAATGAGATATTTTTCTAAAATGATAAAGTCTTAGCGTTTTCAATTACATTGAAATAGTTTTTTTTTTTTTTCTATTATAATGTAGTGCCGCGGGCACTCCGCAAGCTTTCCAGTTCAGAGAGAGAACGTTTTAGTGAAGTATTTTCGCAACTTATCAGGTTCTGCGGTGCCTGCAACAGGAAGCTGTATCCGCTCTAATATTGCCTGCGGTGATATCAACACCGCGTGACTTCGATTTTCTAACCACTTTTGACGGGAAATACGTCCTGTTTTTGTCAATATTTTCGTCCCATGACTCCTGGATTCACGCGCCGTATCACGCGCTATTTTCCCATCACATGATTTCAATACCACACTTTGGGGCCGTGTGCAAAGTTCCAGTTTATTGGCTAACGCCCTAACCTTGCTCTCTCATTGGTTGGCGACTCTTCTCGCCATGACTTCTCATTGGTGAGAGACTGCTCATGCATGACTTCTTGGTGGAGGGAGACTTCTCCCCACTACACTCATGTTGCTTTATTATGCCATGCACGGCCTGAGGAAGACAGACTTCAGCAGAGGAGACCAGAGACTGCACATCACCGCCTGGGACGACTCGCCTGAGCTGCGTTGAGACTCCTCTCCCCTTCACCATCGTGGCTCTAGCATGTTATTGCTTCTAATGATAATATTTTATTTTATATTAACAATTCCCATGTCATCTTCCGCCACATCGCCAAGTAAGTAGATGTATAATTAAAAGTGTAACCATTTCAGTGTTTGATTTAATTTAAAGTGTTAAATTGACATAGATTATTTCTTATTGAGTGTTTGCTCTCAGCTCTAGACCGCTCGGGCATCACAATATGTAGCGCAGCTACACTTTCTTATAGATGCCATGGTGACAAAGGTATCTAATAAATTCCTAATTTTGGTGGTGAATGGATAGTTAATGTGTCGATTTCGTGATGGGATAATAATATTCTTGTTTTAATTAAGTAGGAATTGTAATAACGCTTTGCGGAAACACAAAAATAATTTGTGTGTTTGGGATTTAGAGTGTGGCGCGGGTATATTAGAACATTTTCAAGAGTTTTCCTAGATTTATGTGATCATAAAAATGATTGCTGTTATTACATGTCTGCTTTTGAGTTAATAACAATAACATTCCCGAATGTTCTTTTTGTATGCGTGGGTAAGCAGCATAGTCAAACTATTAGTCATAGATCATAACTATTTTATTTGTACAAGTGCTTTTTAACATAATCTGTGGCACAGGGGTACAGTTCTCTTGCCATGGAAAAGTTAATTTTTTCGTGGGAAACACTACCTACCATGTATCTTAAGACATAATATTCCAATATATCTTCTGCGCATCAGATAAATGCTCGATTACTCTTAGCCAACATTCGTTGGCTACATTCGTAAGCGAGGTAAGACAAAACCACATCATTAAAATTTAACGTCTAGCACACACATCTCTACACACACAGATACACACATATTTAAAATCAACAGACCATGTTTATTTAAGACAAGTCCATGTTAAGAAATTTGAAAATTGTTTTCTCACCAGCTAGTACAATGAAGCTTTTCGATATAAAGTGGAACCCACATTTAGTTTTATCTATAGTTACAGAAGGCATACTGCATTCATACTTCTTCAACAGCTGCTGTTTCGGCTCATGTCAATTATGAATATGCTAACTAATTTATTAGAAATCCTTCAAGGAATGTATGAAAAGAAAATTCTCTTCGTCTTTGCAGGCTACGAACTCGAAATAAAGCTATCAAAGTATCTAATTAATTCTACTTTTCTTTGAAGGAAATGCAGAAATATTAATACAGACCGTTTTTTCAGAACCTAAGAGAAACTCCGATGTACTCATAACATCCAAAAATTGCACCAAAAGAAAATGGAGCCCTTGGAATCAATCGAAATAATAAAGCAAGACTAATTAGTAAACAATTGCATTGAGAAATTGTTCCGCTCCCATAGGAGTAGAAGAAGCTCACTTTTATAACACAATCTATTTGCATCAACTCTTGAATAAGTTGACCGACATGCGCCAATACGCTATATCTTGAATACAAATAGTTTTATTTTGTTTTGCAGCACATGAAAATTACATTTTAAAATACGAAAACTTCGAGAAAGAGGAACTCGCATTCAATACAGTAGAATGGGCGAGCCGTCGAAGTTTGGAAACATGACGCTATACATTCCATGAATACAGAGCTATCTGCAAGTGAGTGGTATCTTACTGAAGCGTGGTTCCTGTGCTCCGAGGCAGTGAATGCATTATAATTCATGAGACTGCAGAATCTCTTCAAGTCACTGTTGTGTGTTCAGTGATCGTAGTATCACTACCAGTGGCGAACGGCGACTGTATGCAGCGGCTACCAGCTTATAAACCCATTTGTATGGATTTTGTACCACTGTAACTTGAGAACAGGAATTGAAGCACTCCGCTGCTGTCCTCCAGGCTCTGGCACGGTAATTATCCATCAAGAAACTAAATAATATGAAAAAGAGTATTTGTCTCTAATGACAATACGTTGCCAATCAACGACATTCCCCGAATCTTTCTGCTAACTCCACTCTGCGAAAATTGGGCAGTTCTGTCTATATTATGTATCTCAAAATGCATGGAGCTACGGTGACTGAGCGGTTAGACTGCTTGCTTCCCCAAAAAAAGGTGAACCGGGTCTAATCCCGGCCGGATTACTAAGTGGGAATCGTGCCGGACGATGCCATTGGTCGGCGGGGTTTCTCGGGGATCTCCTGGGTCTCCCTCTTTCATTCCGGTGCTGCTCCAAACTCACCTCACTTCACTCTCATCGGCTCTCGTGATCATGCTGTCAAAACCCGCCGAAATCTCGTCACTCACTCATTCATTCGATCACTCGAAATGCATTTTGGCAGAGATGCGGTACTCTAGTGAAACTGCCACGCCTCGCTGTATTGTGGACAATGAATCCGTCTGCTTCTCTTCGTGTCTGTTTAGCAATCGATACCGTCCTAATCAAACTTTTACGAATGAGTTCACATATCCGGTTATCTGAAAACAAAATACGATTGCGGATTCCGACCGAACCAAACGACGCCAATTCGGAGCATTCCCACAATTCTCGCTGTCTTATATCACGGCCTCTTCATAACTACGTCAGTTGTCCGTACGGCATTTTCGTATGTCTCGCTGGCATGCCAACCGCTCGTTTATTACTTCTGGCAACAATTTTTTGTGTCTGATAAAACTCGCTGTTCTGAAATTTTTTTATATACGCCACGTGAAGAGCGATGTCAGCGCACCCATTTTACTTAAATGCATGCAGGGCTCTAAAAAGACTGAGAAAAATCGCCAGCAATTTTTGCCCACGCTTGCGCTTTTTGGCCTCTCTCATTTTACCATTATTTGAGCAATTAAAATTAACTTAAAATAATTATAGTTTTAAATATTCTTATCTTGTCCGAGAATGGCATTCATTTTCAATCTACTTTCCGATTCAGTCCCAAATAATACGCCTTTGCTGTGAAAATTTGCCACTTTCGGAGTCTTTTCGACAAAAACACATGAGGGATACCAACAAGCGACGTTAACCCTGCAGAGGTACCATTATTCCTCAATAGATTGAACTTTCCCTGTTAAATGCCATTATTGAAGTTTTTTGTTTGGGATCCGGGTTTACATAATTGCTTGCAGTTTTAAACATAGTTATCCGCATAAGTTATCTCAAAAAGTTATTTTAAACTTATCTTAGAATTAAACGTAATCACAGGCACCACTGATCAAATATTAGGTACATTAAATAGGTATGGTAAGATTAATTCGGCTGAAATTATTTTTTCCGTGTGCTCTGTGATAGTTGCAATTATTTTCTTAGGCGTGTGCTGAAAATAGATTGTTTATATTACTTGAAATAATCTCTTCATGTATGAATGCACGGATTATATTTTTTTTATCCTCATGCCCATCATCAAATTTTAAACAACAGGCTGTAGACCTTATAATATAAATCTCCTGCACTACCACTTGATCCGCCTTGCTAACTCAATTGCCGTCCAAAGGGAAAATAGTTATATTGCATTGGGGACTCAGTGTTATGAAATCTACTCTTTTACAGCAATTTTCTATTAAAAAGCAATATTAATATCAAATGCAATAGTAACAAAACATGCATATTACTCTTTAATGTATAACGCCCGTGAGATTTTTGAAGTAATGTATTTAAAGTAAAATTTTCAAATGACACGATAACTCTCAAAATGATGTCCTTTATAGTGGTAGTCAGATGCCTCACCGAAAAAGACAATAGGTTTATAATTGATCATTTCAATCATGTATTAATACATAGTGTATTTTCCTTATACGAAAAATATGCATTAGTAGCGGAGCTGTAAATAATGGAATAACTGCACAAAGCTTCGTGTTAGATCGTGACTTATATTTCTCATGTCTGCAGTTTTGAAAACTGAATTCATTTATCGCAAGGAGGAAATTTTCTACGGCTAAGCATCCGTGATTGAGCTGTTTGTGCAATTTAGCACAGAATGGCGTACATTTTTAACGTAAATCATATTACACAAGTAACGTTACTAAATTGTCTATGTTTATTAATCTTATTTGTAACAAGAGCCGGATCAGAAGTAATTCGAGCAGCAACTTACTCTCAGACGTTTAACCACATTTGTAGGAGTACCTTAGTAAGTACCACGATACGCAAATTTTCTATGTTTGTGTATCATACACCGATGTGCCTGTTCACCATATTTTACGGTAAAATTTTTTTTCGCAATTTGTACGGATTTTCGTGTTAATGAGTACCTTAACAAAAGCGCAGAGTGAAAGAATATTTTAATCCCCAATCTTCTCACGAAATAAATATTATCATTCATTAGGACGAATCACTCTAAAATGTAACAGTACGATGTAATTTAATAGGCAATTAGCGCTGTAGAAAATAAGTTAGTAATTAGATATGTAGGCCAAATAAATAAAAATCCCAACAACAACTGCAGGCATTCAATCTTTGTGTACTGTCCTTGTATACAACTGAACATTTTACGGCCAAAATCAGCTCTTCGTAGGTGTTCAGCTAGCCGTTTCTAAAATCTACTGTTTCGAGCTGGAACAATGACGATCACACATTTTACGGCCAAAATCAGCTCTTCGTAGGTCTTCAGCTAGCCGTTACTAAAATCTACTGTTTCGAGCTGGAACAATGACGATCACACATTTTACGGCCAATATCAGTTCTTCGTAGGTCTTCAGCTAGCCGTTACTAAAATCTACTGTTTCGAGCTGGAACAATGACGATCACACATTTTCTATCGTGATATATATGCACGAATCTATTCCGTTTGCTCTATTAAACATTTAAATCATCATGCAAAAACGTTTTATAAAACGTTATCTTACACTTCGGGAAAGATTAATGAAAGTGACAGTAAAAAACGTATTTTTACAGTAGTCTGTGATTACGCCTTTAACTATATCATCGTTATGAGAATAGATTACTAATAAGCCTAGACGAATGGATATTTTCCTTATGTATGTTCTTCACTTCAAGCATACATTTAGATAGTAAGTATTTTTTTTTAAGATATTTAAAACATTCTTTAATATATTAATAGCTAGTTTTAAATCTACCTGAAAGGCAGCCAAGGTTATGAATAACAACGTAACACCAGTTTAACATTTAGCCAAAGTGTCAGTAGTATGCGCATTTCCCTTACAGTTATAACTGCCATTTTGAGTCAACTTTTAAGGACCCGGCATGAACAGGACCATTGCCATAATATTAACAGTTCCAGCCACTGTTACACATTTCGCGCATTGCTTCCTTTTATTAAAATTTAAATATTTTACTCACTCTAAATACAGACTGCAACGTGTTCATGTGATGGTGTGAAACTCCTCCATTATAGACTCTACAAAACGGCAACCGCGTATTATTATGTTATGTTTATTGAAATACTATTATTTTAAAACCAGCTTGTTAACAACGAGCTTTATTTCAATAAAAGTTGTATTCATACTATTAAAAAAATACAAAAGAATAAAGTATTTCTAATAGCTGATACGCACTAATATCAGTCCCGTATTCGCTGCCAATCGTGCAATAAAGGAAGGGTCGTAATATGTAGCAGTTTCTTGCTTATTACGCACATTTGCAACAGAGACTTTAACTCTACAGAACGGTTCTTGAACTCTGTTACTCTGTCGCATATCCACTACTATAAGTATTGCAATGTACAAATCGATTTTAGCTATCCTATAAATATTATAAATTAGTTCTTCCGTAATTCATCATTTCGCTGACGGTTAACTAATTCCTACTATAGCGAAGATTCGTGCAATTTAATATGACAGCTACAAAATCTGCAATTTATCGCACATACAGATGGCCGAAGGCAACCGGTCAATATAGTTTAAAATGCAATGTTATAAGGATTTTTACAGCTTTAATAACAAAAAAAAAAAAAGTCAGCCAAAAATTTTAAATTTAAAATGCCATGACCCACCAATAGCGAGATATATAATGACTTATTTCTACACATGATAAATATATACGCAAATTAAAAAAAAAATCTCACGCCAGAATAAGTACCGACAAGATGTAATCACAACTGGTATTTCATAGTATAGCATGCTGGCGTAAATCCTCTCCTTACTGGCGAGAATGAAATGATAAGTCTTTCAGGAAGACACCAAATGTGAAGTAAAGTTGTCTGTAGCGGGCAGACGGGGGAGCACGCAGAACCAACTGGGATATAGGCTATTCACGGTAAAGTGAGCACTTTTTAAAGCCCTTTATTTTGTAATAATAGTCAATAAATATATTTCATTTTAGCCTTAGACTTGGATGCCCGAGTAGTTTGGAATATAAGATCTGTGTTTATTTGTTACATGGCAACATTTATTTGAAAAAGCCGACTAAAGAATAAAAATTCGCTGAAAGGAAAAGTAAGTAGCACATCAAAAGTGCTCACTTTACCTTGGACAGCCTTGGACACGAAACACTTTGCCGCTGTAAAGGCATTACGAGTGGCTACCGGTTTGTGGTTCTTTTAGAAATATCCTTGATTGCATAGTATGCTGAAGAGAGTGCAAGTATAGTATAAACAGCTTCACTTCCATTAGAAAAGTACATCTACTTGCTCTCTACTTGAAAATGTATTTAGGTCTAATCATTTCACCATTACTAAAATGTGAAGGTAGACTATATATCTGGAATATTTGAATTCTAGGTGGCCAATAAGAATAGCATGATAAATCAGCGGTGCTTTTTTCTTTTAAATTTGACATTTCAGACGCATTATTTATTGTTATCAGTAGTTGGACTTCTAGTTACATTATATGAGTATTCTGAAGAAATTTCTTTTCAAATAAAGCATTTAAAATTTTAACAGAATTCCTTAAAAAAAAGCTTACAATGTTTACTCGTGTCCATCAAACACTACCTAAATAATTAAAATTAAACTTTTAATATAATTCGAAATTAAACTCTACTCAAATATGCTTACACATATTAAGGCAGCGGTAACACATATCAAAAGAGTACAATTTCTAAGTGAGGAAATTAAATTCGAAAAGAATAACCGAAGACGGTAGATGAAGTGTAGCGTGGTGTATACTGATGAGGGGCTTGAAGTGAAATGCACTAGGCCCCTAATCGTGAATTCTAGCCGCGGCCCCAAACAGCCCACACACGCGCGATGGAGAGGTTTTTGCCGCGCCCAGGCCGCCCACACACTCTTCGGATCCACAATAAGCTTAGCGGATCGATTGCAAGGTTGCCATAAGCCGGTTTCGCAGGAAGCGAGCGGGGAGGAATCGCGACCTGGCATCCGGCGCGGCGCGCGTTAATAATGCATGCCGCGATAGGGCGACGTGGCAGTGGTGATGCCCAACTCTATTCTTCAGCCACCCCCCCCCCCCCCCCCCCGCGACACAACCAGCCCTCCCGACACCCTCCTCGACAATGATACTCCGCCAATCAGCGGCTTCGATACATACCCTCCAGGTTGTGACGGCGGGTCGCATCGATGGCATCTCTGCTCCGCGGCTTTTGCACCTGCGTCTAAACAGGAACACAAAAACCTCGGTTGCTGTGTTATACTCCATTCACGGTTACTTCCAACTTTTCTGAAGGTCTCCTTAAGTTCTACGTCCAAAATATCAAACAAAGCTCGGGAAACCAAACCAGAAGGCCAACGCACCGCATTCGTGCGCAGCTACTGTACAAAATGTGCCATAAGAACTATTCCTTGCTATACGATGTTCACGGTAAAATGAGCCCTTTTGAAAACACTGCTAAAGATCTACTTGTACGCATGGTGCAGTCTTATGCTTTATTCAAAACTAACATTGTAATGTGCCTTATCACTTTATTCATCCGTCGGTCCAGTGAAACTGTGAAATTATCATAATATAAAATATTTTTCAAATCTGCTCATTTTTACACTTTAATGCATTAAAAGAAAACACAACGCGAAATAAATAGTTTAATTCGTCACAAAATGTTACCTAACACTTTTCATTCGACGCAGTTATATAAAACTACTTTCCCTCCATCGTGACCAACTTTACTGAGCGCATGTCACGCAGTGCGCCAGTTAAAATACATGCAGGTAAGAGAAGTGACATTTTTCTAAGGTTGGTTTCAAATGGTCTCATATTATCGTGAACAGCCTTTAGACGTTACCTTCACGCCTATTTTCTCTTTGTCATTATTCGCATAAGTTCTTAAATTAATATTGCAATTTACAGGTAAAATGTAATAAAAAGTCATTTTAATCAAAACTGTTAAGACGTCATCTGCTGCGGGCTGGACTGGTGACACGCATGCCATTGCGTCCACTTCCATTGTCCAGAAACCACAAACGCCTCAGACGAGAAAGAGCACGTGAACGCCGTCACAGGCATGCTGAGTGGCAAAACGTAGTGTTTTTCTGACGAGTCCGGCTTCAACCGTCCCTAAAGTGAAGGCTGAATGCGTGTTAGACTGTACCGTGGTGACCGCAATCTGGAAGCCTGCATTGTGAAGCGGCAAAACGGGCAAATGCCAAGTGTGATGGCCTAAGGCGCCGTTGGATATAAATGCGATCTGAACTCCTACATCGTGGAGGTTTTAGAGCCCTAGGTACTGCGCCTCATTCAGGCAGTTCCACATGCCATATTTCAGCAGGACAATGGCTGGCCAGATGTGGGGAGGAATGTGCAAGCCTTCCTCGATGAACGGCGGATGCCACTGCTTCCTTGGCCTGCACGTTCGCCTGACATATCGCCCATGGAACATGTCTGGGACATGGTTGGTCGGCGACTTGTTCGTCACGGTCCTCCCACAACCACTGTTGTTGCTTTGTGGACTCGCATACAAACTGTGTGGAGGGAGATACCACAGGAACATATCCAGGTCCTTTTTGATTCCATGCCGCGACGTTTAGGGGCTCTGATTGCAGCACATGGAGGCTTCACACCATACTGAATTCTCAAGGTCAGGTACCATGTAAAGTTATGTAATCCTAAACAGTTGTGCATTGTAATGTACCTCATCTGTGGAATAAAGTTCACTTCAACCACATGTTTCCTTCTTGGTGTAGTATTTCTCACAAACGTTAGTGTATATAGAGAATACGCAGCATTTCTGTGAAGTGACATCACCACAGCAGATATAAACTGTTACCACTGATTTGGTACCCAGTTCTTTTAAAACCTTTGTTTCTAGACGTAATTATTCTCAGCGTGCCTGAAAAAAAGACACTGATTATGAAATGAAACACATTTACAAAGAAGTACTCAAAGAATATTATGTTGGTATACGTTTGATGCTAACTTACAAAGTATAACTATAATCCTCTATTTACTTCTTAATTATGTAACTTTAAAAAAAAAATTCTGGTTCCATACTCTTCGCATAATGGTTTAGTAACATGCAAGGAAATGTTAAAAGAGCCTGAATAAACATTTAAAAGTTATTATCATAATCATATATGATGATCAACCGCGAAATACGTAGATACGAGACAAGACTTTTTTGGGGAAATCTTGTTCTGATAATCAATACGGTTTAGTGATTCTTCGTACACATATTCTGCATTTAAAAGCTTTTCGGTTAAGGGAAATAACAGCTAGACATGATACAGAAACTTGGGCGTGGCACAAAAATAAACATTATATTAATGACTGCGCGTGAAGTAATTAATAATCAATTCTAGAATAACTTGAAGGGGGGATGTCGGATGGCAATTAATCTGGAACCACTGCACGAAATGTTAGAAACGTCCAGTAAAAGGAAAATGCAATTTTGTAATAATCTTGGCAATCCTGTAGATTATAAGATAAAATCTTTTTCCAAATATTGGTCTGTGAAACCTTAAGTAATAAGTATTCATGAGTGACCAGTCAGGGGAGTGCACAGCCCTAAAAAGTGGGGGGTGAAAATATAACATTTCGCCCCCCTCCCCCCCCCCCCCCAAATAAAAAAATTATTCAAAACATTTTTCAATAATATATCAACTTCATTTTGAAACTATCTTAACATTCTTCAGTAGTAGATAAACTTTATTTTAAACTTAACATCCTTTAACCGTTGATAAACTTAAGTTTCACCTATCGTCACATTCTTCAATGGTAGATAAACTTTATTTTAAACCTGTCATTGCACATAAACTTACTAAACTGGGGATACAAACTAGTGCAGACGATGTGCCATAATAGCTGCAATCTGTTCTACAACTGCATCAAAAGAGAGGTTGCGAGTAATGTCAATTTCTATTGAAAGTATAGCCAGTCCAGATAACCGTTCTCGGACAATAGTGGATAGCTAATAGTTTTTGATAATTTTCAGCTTGCTGAAATTTCTTTCGCGTGTAGCTATTGAAACTGGGATGGCCAGCAACAATGCTGTCAGAGTGTCACACACACTTTCTCGATATTTCGCCCCTTGTAGAGGATTTCGCCCCCTTAAGCGATTCGCGTGGGGAAGATGCCCCTCACTAAGCACAGCCCTGTGACCAGTGTTGGGGTGAAGAATAAACAATCGTTTTAAGGATATCAGCTCTCCTTAGAATACTGCAGTCAAAGAAATAATGGAATTATGGCACCTAGCACCTACTGTAGAAGTAATTTGAAGTTTTTTTTACACCGGTAACTGCAAATAAAAATTAAAGTGGAGTGAAAATGTTACGATACTTGCCTAATATATGAACAAGCAGGTATGGAAAACACGCGACTCTACATAATAGACCATACTAAAGTGCAAACGTACATCATTTAATAGGCCCTATCGAATGGAACACCGTCAATGCGTCATGCACGGAAAGAAGGAAGGAATGAGGAAATTAGATCACCAGACAATGTGTGCATCGCAAATCAAGAAAGACAACTACGGCAAACTGATGTCAACGATTCTTAACATTGCTGAACATGTCTCACGACATGTTAGGGGTCGCGGTGGTGTAGTGGTCAGACTACTCGCCTCTCACCAAGGCGAACCGAATTCAATTTCAGTTGGAGTCGTTCCCGGATTGTTCCTATGTGAAACGTGCCGGACGATGCAGCTGGTCGGCGGGTTTTCTTGGGGATCCATCGTTTCCCCCGCCCTTGAATTCCGAAGCTGCTCCATACTGACCTCACTTCACCCGTATCAGCTCTCCATACCTTATTGTTAACAGTCGCTGAAATCTCTCCACTTTACTCCACTCCACTCTCCTGGCATGTTGAGTTTGCACGGTTTCATCGCAACATTGCGTTCCAGGAGACTGGAAACTTTTCGGAGCTGCTGATATTAGGATACGAATAATTATATTTCATAATTCTTATAATAAAGGTGTTAACTGCTGCCCACTTTACGGTTACTTTCCAAAGTAAAGAAGGGCTCGTGAGATCACATTACTGTCTGTGACTGTGTGTATGTGTGTAAATGTGTTTGTGTGTGTCTCCGACCTTCAATTTTTGAACGCGTGGACCGAATTTCACCAAACTTGGTGCTCATAAAATTGTTAGTAAGGATACCAGAATTTTATTGTTTTCGAACATGTCGGGAACATATTTTCAAAATTACGGCCTTTTTAAAAGTTTGGGGTGATACGCCGTATCTCGGAAACCCTCAAACCGATTTAAACCAAATTTTAAATGCTACCATAAATAATTGTTTGTCCACCATTTTGTAAACTAGCATTAAATGAAGGAATAAATAATTTTCAATATATCTCAAAAACTATTAAAACACTTCTCATCCAATTTGGCAGGTATGTAATATTATCATAGGCCCAGTAACTTTACTACTTACTCATTTTCAATATTGAAGCTGTACAAATTGTTTCGGTTTATTTTTATAGCTAACATACAAGTGAAATAATTATGACCAAAATTTTGTATACTGAAAGTATCTGTTACAAGCATCATATGTGCCAACATATAACCACTTTGGTGGGCCATTTTTGAAGATAGCGCCATACGAATAAACGAAGTTACTATGTCATATGTTGGGGAAAATTTGTCAGATTCCTACCAAATTTGGCAAACAAATAGTACTGCAGCAGGTGGTATAAATTGGTATGTTTTAAGTAGGTAATACATTTGTTTTTATAATGGTGGCTATATAAATATTTTAGCGCAGTATATTTTATCAACGAAAGAAATTCCAAATAAATTTTTATTCTGTCATTGCTTATGACAACCATCAAATAGCCTATGCAAAGTTTCATTTCTCTGTAATTTTGTATGATAGCCCCACCAATAAAAATTAAAGTTTTTCTCTGGTATCTCGAAATATAATCAACCCATTCTTACAAAACTTGGCGAAGTAGGTGTGATGTGGCAGGCCATATTATGTATATATATATATATATATATATATATATATATATATATATATATATAAGTTATATATATATATTTATAAGTAAGTTTTCAGAATGGTGGCTACAAAATAATTTCAGTTTTGTGTACTATATCTACGAAACTATTTGTACCAAAATGTGCACACCATAAATGATACAGAATTCCATGTAAACTTTCATGATTCAAATGGGTGTTCAAAATTGCGGCTTTATAAAATTAGTTATGTTTACACATATATTACAGAATTTAACCAAATTCTACCACAACTTGTATATGGTCAGTGTTGATTAGAAACATCGTATATAGGGCCTCCTTTTTGGCAGTTTTGTACGATAGCTTCAAATTATAAAATTAAGGTTTGTGTCATATCTCAGGGACGAAACAACCGACTTCCACCGTATTATTCGCACGTGTAGCGTTGCGGTAGGTCATGTAAACTTTCATGTTGTAAGTGCCTCAGTCAGTTATTTTCAACATGATGGCCCTCTCAATATTTTAGGTTTGTAAACCCTATAGCTGGAAACATTATACTAGTTAAATCGAAAGTTGGTTCCCCGAATATAACCTCCATAATCCAGTGCATTGCACGCTTCCTTGTTGAACCAGATTTTCTGGGTTCAAGTCCCGGGAAAGTTACATGTGTATTTCTACTTGACTCACTACTTTTCCATACGTTTCTGGTTACATTTCTTAAGTTTTCGATTTCAAAGAGAAGTCAAGTCCTACCTAACTAACTCAGATTTTAAGATCTCACTAAAAAATTAATTCTACCAATGTTTAGGAAAGTAAGCGTATTATTTATATCAGTAACGTATTATTATTTTGGATATCGTAGCCAGATGTACCGTTAAGGTACTAAACTATAAGTTCCTACAAATGTGCAATGAGCTGACGCCTAAAGTAGACAAAGCTGACTTTATTCTGCAGTCGGCTTTCTGAAAACACTCAATATAGTTACATTCTCTGCTGGGTATACTTATGCCAGCATTTGCTCAGGTTACGTTAAGTGACCCAGTCAGACATTGAAACGATATAACGTTATAACTATGTTTGATTTGCAACAGTGTTCACAATTCATCATCTCTTTTCATCTAGTTTTGCGACAGTTAATGTTGAATTTGTTGTTAAAATCTTAAATAGGCCTATTTACACTACGGAATTTTTTGAGTTTTACTGATGCAGTGTCTCCTTATTTTACAATGGCCACGTAAATACGTGTTTTCTCGTTAGGGTTTATAGATAGATATATGTAAAATGGCGGTGATAATATCATTATAGTACTCTCGTAACGCATTGCAGTTGTAAAATTTTAATAACAACGATAGTATTACTTGGTTGTTCTTCACCGGAATAGTTGTTATTTATGCCTTGACACAAAAGCCTTTCCAAAAGCTATTATATGCCCCTGAATATGAAAGTACACCATTATTTTCCTGCTAAGAAAATGTAGAAAATATTTATTTCAGATGTAGGGAGTCTGGAACAAGTGTAATTCAGTAAAGACCTGTGTCAACTGCAAAACCGATTGTCGTCATCAAAATATTTACTGGAAATAATATGCTTTGTCTAATACACTTTCCAGGATAACTATGATACGCAAATGAAAGTAGTTGTCCCAAAGTAAAATATTAGTTAAGAATTTCCTACTGTCGTATGCAATAAATTTTTGAAGTGTTCACATCAAAGTATTTCAATACCAATTAGGTTGGTAGCTATACCCTCGATATGATACGGTTCCTATATTGGGGTTACATGAACGGAAGGCAAAAACGTGCCATAAAAATTTGTTTAAATATGAAATGTAGACTAACATTAACATATGTTTCATTTTAAATAGCAAACCTTCACGAATAAGCGGTTATTATTATCACTTTTGAATAAAAGTTTCAAATGTTACCCCAAACCTCAACCCTGGCATTGGATCAATAAGTAGTGATGGGAACAATCGAGATGTTTTAGGAATCGAATAAAAATTCGATTGTTCAAAAAAGTTATCGATTGATTCATCAGAATGAAATCTCTCAGACTACTTAGCATTTCAATACAAATGGCATTAGTAATATGAAACCAAGAGAATAACAGTAACATTAGAATAAATACACGTTTGTAATTTTAAAAAAATTACACAGATATAAAGACTAACAGCAAGGATTCTTGCTTCTGTAAAATATTTGCAAGTGCGCACTGGAAGTAGGGCTTTTTTTTTTTGTTTTATTGTTAACCCTCGTATGAGTTATACGTATAACATGCTATGATTTCATGGTAGTTGAAAAGCAGGTCGATCATGAAGCACTTTGAGAATTAAGCTATGAGTAATTAGTTTCATTAAAGTGATTGTTAAACTTATTGTTAAAGTAGAGGACCTTCTTTTAATATCACATATTTTGGAACATAATTTTGATATTTTGGCATAGAAGGGAATAGTTCACACTATCCAAAAATTCTATTATTTAACACTAATCGTAGTAGTTCCTTCTTTTGGTAACTTTATTATTTTCGCCATTTCTCTCGACTAATATTTCTCTCTGCAGCTGTTTCATTCGCATTTCTTTAAAACCCTTGCGAAATAGTTTCTTTTGCATTTCGTGTATACATCTCTGTAAAAATTCATCTCGGTAACATTCTCTTGTTCATTGCTTCTTTAGGCTTATATATTCCACGAATTTCATTTGCGAGATTTTATATAGCATTTTTTATTTCGCTGTAGCAATAATGTACGTCTACGAATGAAATAAAGTCACGATCTATACCAATTGATACTCAATCATATAAATAAAGTATTATGTAATGAAGTATCAAATTATTTACATTTGGTGATAATCACTCCGATTCCTCATCGCACCTCTTTCATCTTAACAAGAAGTTGTTTTGAGAGCCGGTAAAATCATGCGGAGTTATTTACTGGGGAGTGTAGTCGAATTTTCTTAAGTGATCCATTCGATGTAGCCCATCACTGCATCCAATGTTCACGTGTCAGTGAGTTGACATGAGGCTGCCTGTGAGAAGTGAATAATTTGTAGTGCACACGCATTTCTACTCCTAGCACCCCTGCAATTCTGCATGTAGATAACATAACTGCAATGCCTGTTGCCCATCGAATGAGGACTGAAAAGGTCGAAGTTCTGTCTTGATGCATATGCCCACAAAATTGTATCATTTAGTCAGCAGTTTTATCAGCTCACTCTCTGAAGGAAATATATGTTTATAAGATTACATACCAGTTTGTCTGTGGGTGTGGACATAAGGTTTGCTTGTTCATATGTTTGCATGTATGGACACGTAAATATATGTATATAAATATGTAAACAGTTATGTGTATTTACGCGTGTTTACATGTGTGCATATATGAATTAATAATCATGTATGTAAATACACATGTTGATATTTTCATTATGCATGTATGGATGACTTGATGGATGTATGTATGTACGGTTGGATTTGCGCCTGTAATTATGCATTAATTTATGATTGTGTGGACGCACTTAAGCATCAATGTAAGTATGTATACATTCATGCCTGTATGTAAGCCTATGCCCGAATGTGTATAAATGTATGCATATATATATGCACATTTGTAGGTGCATATGTATAGGCCTACATGCAATTAATATAATTATATATTAATGTACCTGTATGGATGTATGTATTTATAATTGTATATATATATATATATAGTTGTTTCATTTAAAGCGTGGAAAAATGAACCTGGAAAAGGAGACTAAATCACAGAACGTTTTGATACTGGGAACGTGTGGTCCAGGAGGCCAGTGAAGATTGTAAACTTGTGGGGTGACCTGTGTAGTATGTGAGATTTACCTATCGTACACAAGGTGGCTCTGTTTACCCTACAGTAACACAGAACGTGTGTGTATCAACGGCAGGCGCAGAAACTCGTGGGATATTTGAACTTGTGCGACAGAAACTCGTAGGCTCTTGTCATGCTTGCATTGAGGTTAGTAGCCGTCACTTTGACCAACTCTTGTGAGCTGCAGACTGATACGTCAACACCGGTCCGTCAATAGAGTGGTCTTGTACAATACTACCCGTCAACAATACAATACAATACAAGATAAAATTTATATACCCCTCTCAGTCAACAGGCCCTTCCGGGTATTTTTTTTGCCGTATCTGTTGTTGTTCGTTAATTTTGCTGGTTCGGGACCAAAGGAGCCTTAAACCTGGCTGGGTAACTAGTCCTCGAGCCCCGCGTCCTCTCTTACCATTCAGGAACATTCTATTTATAATCGGCAACTGACACCTGGCCTTCCAGTTCTCCTGTGTTCGGGATAACATCCACTAGGTAGTGGATACCTGGGCATTAACCCAGGCTCTCGCCACTGCCAGCACGAGTCCTACTTCATTCTGACCACTGGGCACCCAAAATGAACCAGCGGGGAAATATAAGTCAGCCCGTGCTTCCCCTTCCTTTCCATCTAGGGTTTTCCACAAACGGGTGAACCCAAAAGTAGTCCCTCCAGTCTGAATCTTTTCCAATTGAAATCCACATTTAGGGCCCCTCTGACTGTAAAGGAGTCGACCGACCCACCAACAGGCACCGCCATTATGATTGCTCGTGATTCAAGCTTAGCCTGGGAGGCAGATACCGCTTTCAGTATCTTGGCATAGGGCACGTCCAGGATTTTCCACCTTGGTTCATGAGTGTGGTACTGACCATGTGGTGATCACTCGTAGGTGCGGTTCCCTTGGGCTATGAGAGGCTATAAGAGACTCATCAATAGCCCTTTCCGGTTTCACGCATCGGTATGCTCTCCATTACTACTACTACTACTAATCAACAGTGAGAACACGCATTGTCAATAATCCACGTAACCAATACGGACACATGCATTCGTGTTAGACATGTTGGCGCCCATAGTCTCCTATTGCTGGCTTCGAGGACCCTACGTTCTCAATCTCAGATCTTTCAGTGGTGCGGCCTCTTATCCCTGGGTATGGTCATATGAACTTTAAATATTTTTCAAGGTTTATTGTCCACACCGTGGGTACTTTCCACATAAATCGTTATATTTTTTAATGTTTTGCTCAAGTACGGAAATGCAAACGTGAAATTAGTTGCTACTCATTTGTGTTGTAGTTCGTTTATCTTAAAATATCGTCTAAATCGTGGATGCGTATGCCGGTATTGGAAAGATATTTAAATTTTCGTTGTATATTTGGGTTACCTATTAAGAGCCGAATCATAACGGGAATGAAATGGTTCAAACAAAGAGGTGAATATTCAGTTCATCCTATCAGTTCCCGGAAGTCCCATTCCACGAGGCTATCAACTTGTTTCATGTACTCAGGCGTACGAGTCAACGCGTGATCATCGCTCTCTAGGAGACACTATTTCACCTCCTCCAAGCCTTTTCAGGTTGGGATATTTCCTTTATACGAGGTTCCACAGTGGCGTAACGATCAGACCTGCCACTTCTCATCACGGCGCCATGTTCGATTTCCGGCGGGGGCCAAAACAAGATGTTTATTTTCGGGAAAATTTGGGAATCTGCCTATTCCTGATGCGCAGCCAGAAAATTCCAACATCATCAACCACTGCGCTCCGTTCATCTCCGCCGCTGTTTAAGAATAGAGTGGTTGAGTGCCGTCCATACCTCACATTCTGTACTTATGAAATTACAACATTTCAGAATCCATTCCAGTTATGTATGTGTTCGTGCAAGACGTCAAGTGGTGAGATAATTTTTTTATTTAAATTTGAGGTATTTTTATGTATTCTACAGATAAAAACAAAAATGCGTATTTTTTAAAAATAATTTTGGGATGGATTTCAATTTATTTCGTCTGTCCAAATGAAATCTTGTTAACAAGACAACTACGTTAGCCCAATACAAAATAAAATAGTATTTTCGTAACGGCTGTTCACGATAAAGTGAGCCATTTTGAAATCAACCATAGATAAAGAGGCTTCCACTGACTGCATATATTTTAACGGGCGTACTGTGTCACATGTGCCCGGTAAAGTTGGTAACGATTGGTGGGAAGTAATTCCATATACTAACGTCGAATAAAAATTGATAGGTAACCATATTTTAAAATTTAAATGATTTCATTCGCTTTCTGATTGTTTTAACTCCTCAGTGCGTAAAAATTAGCAGAAATATAAAATGTTTACTTTTATTATAATTTCACAGTTTCATTTGACCGACTCATTAATAGAGTGCTGAAGCCTAGGGCAATGTAAATTTTACATAAGGTGGAAAAATACACAACGTGCATACAAGTAGATATTTAGCAGAGCTTTCAAAAGGAGTCATTTTACCTTGAACAGCCTATAATATACAAAATTAGCACACTCTTGTCAAATGTCCGAACCTCACGTTAGGTATACTTATAAAATATTTGGAAAGACAGCATTTAATAATAAAAGTCACAAATAAACTGTATGTCCATTATTTTATTTAAATGGTACGTACATTAAATCCTCATATTTATTTTGAGATAACGTGCACATATTTGTCGATTCTGGACACCGCCTCTTTCCATGCGTAAAATTGTTCAGCGCTGTTTTTTTCTGAGGTAATTTTAGATTGGAAATTCCCTATCGTCTTTGCCATGTGTGAAACTGCTGGCTGGGATGTGTACTTGGGCATGGCAACACTAAGTTATGCATTTTTGCTTGACATTTCATAAGCTTGAAATTTGTACAGCTTCGTGTACCCCACGCGACAACCAATTCCCCGTCACACGCACGCTCCCCTGTCATCTTTCTCTCTCTCTCTTTCTCTTTGTATTTATTCGCATGATTTAAACTGACGTCGCAATTACTGACACGCTGTCTTGCAGCTCAAGCTGCGATATTGCTATTTGTACTCGTATTACTTCGAAAGCGTTTCGCTTGCAAATATGGAACGCCTTACTTAGCACACAGGCACATATGTCCAAAAACAGAAAATTTATTACTCAAAAAACATACCTGGCACGGTGAAATAAATGCTTCTGTTTAAGGGCTCCTGTCAGATGAAAACTGCATTTCCAAGAATGATAAGCACTTTTTCATGTGTGCAAGGACAGCGCAGAAACAAACGTTTTCAAGTGAAATACTTGTATGTTCTTGTCTTGTTATGAAATATACGCTTTATCCATATATTAGGAAATGTTTTATGATAGACTTGACAAAAAAGTTTTTGAAATTTGTAACTCGTTTCCTTCATGTGTAATCGTATCCAATATAACAGAAAAAAATATATTTTTAGTGAATGTATTATTTTACCATTGTCAAGGTGCGTGTAATGGCTTTGCACAAATAACTGCGTTCAATTAGGACTAATTCTATTAACGTACTTCCATGACTTTGGAATTTTGATGGAAGTTTCATTGTCCATTTAATAACAAGAGATTTTAAGAATACTCACACACTAGCTTGAATCTCACTGATTTGAAATACCTGGTTGCATTTCTTCAAAGATTCTGATTACTCTATTATTAATCCTAGCCAATGGGATTTCCGGCTGAAGATCGTACATGATTTCTATTGTTTTATTTGTAATATTAAACCTTTTGCTTTAGCTATTCCAAGAAGTAGAGCAAATGAAGCAATTACAAAAATCTTCATCACGATTAGTAAAATCGAATACAGTTCATGTGATTGGACATGTATTTGTTATGCCACGCATCGTTAATCTTTACCAAGTAGGAGGAGGTTAGTGTTCATTTAATATGATGAGGTTTTATGTACATACCCTTAGTTTGCTCTAGATTGACAGAATAAGTTAATACAAACTAAATAATTCAGGTCGAAAACCATCCGACAACACATGTTTTATATCACTGCTGAAACACTACAAGTTTGCATTGGGCAAAGTGTTTTTTAACTTTTAACAATTGTAATTTGATGCTGACTTCAGACACTAAGAGAATTGGTGTGTTATCACGCTTATAGGAACAGTTTTGTAGTATTTTTGGGGGTTATATTTTTGCTTTTTTTGTGATCCAGTTTAAAACATAACACCTGAGGCAAAGAAAAAATAATGCAGAATTTTACCAGCAAACTGAAGAAGATGATTTATCTTTTCCGTACTATTCCACGAAATTTTATGATACGAGTGTAATTAATACTATGTTGTTAATATCAGTCGCTCTGAATAAAGCATGTATAAGTCAATGAAATATCGAAAACGTAAGTAATTTTATTTGAGGTAAATTGTATATATTATATTAATAGTATTACCATTCATGCTTATACAACATACATTTGTAGTTCTTCGTATTTATTGGTAAACATATGTCTTTACAGAGTGTGTCTTCAAGTCTGTATAATCAGTGTTTCATGTTAAACACACACTACATATCAATAGGCGTCCACAAAATATAATAGTAGAGGGCTCTGAACTTAGAGTGAGTACTTTTGAAAGTCCTGCGAATATTATACCTTCAGTCAATATGTTGTGTATCCAATTTTAATATCTGTAATCATTGCTACGTGACGTTTAGCTTTATCAGCTGCTCAAAATTTCAATGCATGCACTCATTCAATAAAATAAAAAATATAATGACTCTTAATACCATAAATGTTAATTGAAGTAGTATTAACATTTGAGTGCCATTAACTCTTTTCTACATTTAAAGAGTTATTTTCAGAAGAAATATGTTTTGTTGAGTAAGCTGCGTCTCAGAGCGTGACACATGATTTCCCTTTTCGCTTTTTGCTAGGTGCAAGGACCACACAGAGAAGTTAAAAGATCCACTTTAAATATGTGTACTATTAGAAACTAATCATTTTTCTATAGAAGCAGTACGCTTTCAATTATACAGGATAATTTTTTCAGCAAATATTACGTCTTAAATGATATTTAAATGCGATAACTATTATTTGTAACAATAGGTACGAATAACGGTGAACGGTCTGCTTGTTCAGTGCTTTTGTGTTATGCGTAATTTTATTTCGCAAGAACACTGAAAACATTTTCCTTTCGGTATTATGTCCATAAAAATATTAACAGACATATCAAAATTCCTGCTGAAATATCACTTTGGTCAAACACTACTTTATAAACATGGGAACGGAGAGTGAAAAAAAAAAAAACCGTAATCCTGTTTGTCCTAACACAAAAATACTTTTCGTAATTCACTGTAAAATTTATTGTGAATGTTACACTAATTTGTTTGCGTTAGTATATATGCAGTTACGATAATGTTATATTTTTCAAAGGTTGGTTGGTTGTAAAAGTGTTTGCTTTACTGTAAAGAGCGTATCCCAAAGCAGACATTCTCTTCTTAATATACCTTTCGTTGTTTTATTATTTTCAGAATACATCCGCGGTCTATACTTTTGTAAAAGAGAAAAATAAAATGTATATTTATTACATATGTGAAAAGACGATGTGTGAATATTTCAGTACAACTCGTCTAGATTGAAATTTGATGAACAGCTTTTAAAGTATGGCGAATCTCCCGATAAGTAAGAAGTTGGAGTTGCGGAAGCGATTTGCTCGAAAACTTTCAGAATCCTACAGAAGGCCAAAATTCCTACTTCCAAAATAACCAGAGGGCAACGACAGGCACTAGAATAACTGAGCTGTAGAAAAGACATATGCATACTCATATCTGCCAAATGTAATGCCACACACGGTATTCTAAGATGCAGAACATTATGAAGTATACTAGCGTATCCATTACACTGTTGCCAATCTTAACCCTATTATATTACACAAATTGAAATAAACACCAAGAAACTCATGACTGAGACTTCGCTTCCTGAAGAAACCAAGAAAGGCCTCATTACCGAAGATGCCAGAACTAATCTTTCTATGGCCCATTAAAGATTCACAAAGCCGATATACTGTACGTCTCCGACTTATCGCTCATGCTATTGGTTCATCAATGCATCCATTAGCTAAATTTATAAACAAAATTCTGACTCCGATACTTCCAATCCCCAAGTCACATATCATGAATGAGCTTACTTTGCAGAAATATAACAAAAACTATGAAATTACGAGGTAGACACCCTAGTTATCATCACAAGAGTTCTTGCTACACCGACCCTCAAAATGTTTCGTTGACACCGTGGTCGAGGCCCAAAAAGTCAGGAAAAGGTTCGTTTGCTAGAACACTGCGCCAATTCCATATATTCTCACACAAAAACAACTCCATCTCCAGATTGACGACACACGCATGGGCTCGCCACTATCTCCACTGCTTGCCAACATCTTCATGGCACACTTCGAAGAGAGAGCAGTCAATACAAACATGAATACTGGTTCATGTATGTTGACGAGACATTCGTGATTTGAAGCCATGATGAGGAAAACTTAAGCTCTTCCTGGAACATCTCAACAGCTTACATGCCAACATTAACTTCACGATGAAATTAGGATGATGGGAGGGGGGGGAACTACAATTTCTGGTTGTTCTAGTAACCAAAAATCGCAAACCAAACTATACTAATCATTATTTTAGTGCTAATTCCCACCATCCTTCTGCTCAATAAAGAAAAGCCATCTCCACCTTAGTCTAATTGGCAAAATAACCAATGAAAACTCCGAACTTGGAGAGGAATTCAAATCGTCTGACTTCAGCCCTAAAGGCTAATAGATACAAGACGAGAAACATGCAGCTTGTCATTAACAAAGTCCCAATAAAAGAGAAGAATAAAAATCGAAAACCATATAGTTGCTGTACTATTCTGTCAAGGAGTATCAAGCTGTATAAGACTAATATTGCAGAAACACGAAGTCAACGCCATATAAAACCTTTACAGAAATTAATAACCATTCTTCGTTTAATCAAAGACAAAACTCCTGTCGAAAACCTGGCAGGGATGTACAAGATACCATGGTTCTGTGGTCTATTATTTGTTGGACAGACCGGCAGAATGAAAATTACAAGGCCAAAGGACCATAGTCATGACTAAAAACAAGAAATCTATAGATCCGCAATAAAAGAATGACTAAATAGACAATTGATAGACATTCGCCATTGCGATGGAGATGTCTGTCATGGATAAACAGGACTGACCTCGAGGAAAATGCTTCAATAAGACAAGGAATCTAAGGACGAGAAAATAAATGTGTATAAGACTATATAATACTCCAAGAGGGAATACAGTAAAAAACAGCAATATATGCGACAAAATATATGTGCTGTTCCCATGTACGACCACAAACAAAATAAAGGATCAATTTTCCACTTCATCTTAAAACAAAGTCAGTCCTTGGTACAGGAAAACCCCATATACATCAATAATCGTGGTTAATAACATCATGCAGCAAAACATTAAACCAAAATACTGCTCATAAACAAGAGGGAGACGAAGCGGCAAAAAGAAAAGGAAACGATGCAAACATACAAATTAAAGTATTAATCAAGCTAGGCGATCGTACATGGTACGAGAAGAAAGAGAGAAGTTTAAACACGTAATTAAAACAGAATATAGTTATCAAAATAGACCCTGTGTAAAATGTATATATATATATATATATATATATATATATATATATATATATATATATATATTAAATAACAACATTTTCTTTTGTTGTAGTGCATAAAATAATTCTTTTATTAATTTATTGATTTTTTTTCGTGAGATTATAAAATTCAACAAATGAACATTATCAGCACATTTGAGTACATTAATAAACAAGCAATAAAATAAGCACTTTGTAACATAGATTAAAACTGTAGTCCATTGGAACAAAATGGGATATACTTAAACACATATATGATAACTTTGGTTTAATAATATATTAATGTTTATTTACTGCTAGCATAAAATATTAATAAAAAAGTATCCCGCACAAAATGTAAATACATAATTTATATTTAAAGACATATCTATTTAGATTCGATTAACCATTAAATTGAGTTTCTTAGGTGGGTGGAAAACATTATAGTTACAAAACTGAATTATGTAAACATTGGTAAAAGAATTGATAAACCTCACAAATAAAGTGAAAAATAACCTGAGCGCGAAGAAAGATAATTTAAGGAAACCAATCTTGTCATCCACTTAGCTGTCCTGATGGCTAATACGAGTCCGATGAGAGGCCAGAGATGCACAGTAGTTTGCACACACATTTCCCTGGAGACTAGGTAATCGGAGTTGGAAGTGCACACTTCCAACAGCAAGGACTCTCAAAAGGGATGTGTGCCACACATCACAAAGACATCTGGGAGACCAATACTACTTGAGTAGTCGGATGACTATGTCGGTTACATCGGTTGAAACAATAATTTGATTTACTTCAATTAATTACGTCGTCCCTCTCTGCAACAGAGAGGGAAAGAGACCATTAGTTAAACAACCAAGCTGTTAAGAAAAAGGGGGAAATAAGTATTTGAAGATATTACTCACCAAGGAGGGAACACGGAAATATCCAAACATGTCGGAGGTGAAGCTTCGAGGCGTGCGAAAACGGGGAGGAGCAAGCCCAAGGTTTAGTACGAAAGTCCGCTACTAGATTGCATGGGCGTTCCAGAAGCGGAGAAAGTTTTTTAGACGACAGCTAGAATAGAGAAAAATCATTTGGGCACTCTGGGTATTTTTACGTGAGCAGCGACATGGTCATCCAAAGAAGTAACGGCAGAAAACAGCGGGAAGAAGGGGCGACTACGGACACCAAGGCGAAGGAATTCGCGAACGTCGCAGTACATACTGTCGTTCGAAAAACAAATACCGAGAACGCGGGCCTGGAAGCCTTCCTACCAGCTAAAAGAGTGAAAAGTTGAAAGTACAAATCCTGAACAGAACTGAAATAAAACTTACGAACAGAATATTTAGATTATAGATTACTACTACATAATAATGAAATAACCCGAAAGAGTTAATTAAATTCATTTAGGCAGATACACCATTACTGAAAATATAAAAAATATTTATTAAATTTAAAACTGGCATAAATAAATATCCAACCAAATCGACTTTAATTGTTAATGAACTGAATGACAGATAATTAAAACTGACAATAGAGGTATTAATTAGTGAAGTAATTAAAAAAATTAATATAACGAGACATATAAAATTACTCGCAAAGCAGAAAATGAGTTTAATACCCAAAATTAAGTTCTCAAAACAGTTATAGTAAAGTTAATTGGCAGTGACGTATTTTAAAGCCGCACAGTACATGACCAATATATATCACACAGAAAATCAACACATGCTAGAAACCTGCTAGAAATAGTTCGGACAACACAGACAAAATAAGTAGGAACAAAATGGGATAACACAACAAATAAACACACACAAACACAGCAGTTTTTCCAGACACGACAGAAAACAAGCCAGGCATGTTGTAGTCAACAAGAATATATATTGACAGAGCCAGAAAATTCCCTGAAGGAATCTGGTCAATTAAAACAGAACAGCAAGCTAAATGCGGAAAAATAATACACTTTATATGTTTACGACAGTGTCGCATACACATATTTATTTTCTCGTCCTTAGATTACTTGTTTTTTTAAAGCATTTTCTCGTGCTCGGTCCTGTTTCCCATGAAAGACATCTACATAGAAATGGCAAATGTCACAAAATCTCCATCTCGTCATTCACCCCTATTGCACTATTCATCAAAGATCACAATAAAATAATATGCATTCACAACAAAACCTGGAATAGAGTTGCCCCATATTGAAACAATAGCCAACATCAGTAACTACCGGGCGAGAAAATTTCGAGAGTCTATAGAAATAATGAAATACCCTGGAAATGTCAACAGAAATGATAGTTACAAGCTGAGCGAAAATTGGGAACCACTTTTCTGCAAATATAGGCGAATGAACTGCCAAACCTCGAGCCACTGTGCATCTGATCATGATTGGCCATGATTCCAGTCAATCAGGAGAGGTAGACAGTGATTGACAACACAGAAGCCAATCAGGAGATTCTTATTCTTTCATTGGTCACCTGCAAATCAAGACAAGGAGTCTCATGACTTAGAATTTTCCACCTGCTTGCCACTCCAATTTTACCGTCAACTCTCTTGCCCGCTACGATTTTGCCTGTTCGGTGGTCTGATCGCAATCTCAGCTTTGTTCATCAACATTAGACATCTGTCTACACTGAACACTTCCAAAAATGACAAGTTTATTAATTAATTATACTTGAAGACACTCTACCTTTTGAATAAATAATGTGTGTTGAAACCGAACGTGAAAAATACGTGTTGCTGCAGTGACATTTTCCGATGCATAGACATGCGACCACTTCACTCGCGAACTCGTGAAGGATTTAAAATGGCCGGCACTCTTTGCCTGTGTGTTTAATTACCTCTCCGTTTGGAGCGCTAGGAGCGCTGGACGGCCGGCAGTAGTGGGCAACAGCCGTAAAGAGAGCGCTACTGTGCCAGAATCTATGTAATAACTAAAAGTTTCTATACGTGTAAAGACTAGTCTTGAGTGGTATTTTTGATAAAGGTGGCGCTAGTTTCGCTAGAAATTATTTTTGATTGGAGGACAGGTCAATAAGAAATTTGGTGGGGATGATTTCCCCTGTTAATTTTTTGATTATAAATGGTCACTCCAACAGGCTGGTTAGGCAGAGAGACCTGGCCGTTGGGGGTGACCAATCAGCACTGCAGATAATGAGATAAGTAACATACTTTATGGCCATAAGGTCAGATTTCGGTAGAAATGGGTGTTGAACCCCTCTAAAATTGGTAGACACTTTGAAATTTCCTGGTGACATCTTAGTTATTAAAGAACACAAAAAATTACTCAATGTAAAATACAAGATAAAATTTTATCTCGAAATTAAAAGGTCTTGTATCAAGGAAAAGAAATCAAGCAAAAGCATTATGTTAATGCATTAATGTTTAAAGTTTTGAGTAAATGTGGTTGAAAAATATTTTACTCATTTATGTAGTATTTTGCTGAAAATATAAAATATGTACAAATATTTTGTAAAATATTTGATTAATTTCTCAATCATTTCTCAATTTTCAGAAGTTCTTTTAACTTTTGTGCAATTACAATGCATAGAGTTACCCTTGTCAGTATTAAATATCGAGGTGAAATTCTTAATAAGGGGAAATTATTCCCAATTGAAATAACATACAGTGTGAAAACCCAAAAGAATTTTTGAGACTGTTATAGTGGGTTTGTTTTTAAAAGCCTACCAAATATTCAGGTATTGTGTTTGCAGGCATTTTATACTATCAGTTTTAGCCTGTTATAAGATTATCAAATGTTGGAAATTTTACATAGGCCTAGATCTTTCGTATTGATTGTATGCCAGGAATGCCCTCTATTGGGTTTGAAATGTAGATATTTTGTATATGAAGTTTGTAGAACCATGAGATGAAATATTTCAATATATAACTTTTCTGAACTCATGGGAGTGACCTGGTAGTTAGTTTGTCTCACTTTTTTTAAGCTGTTAGCTCTAAGGGAGTATTTATATGTGTGTTGGTTATCAACTTGGTCGTTGATGTTTCTTTGCAGAAAGTGTCCTTGCTTTGTACTTACCCGAAGGACTAAGCAAGAGCCTCAATATCCAATGAGAAGCAAGGCACTCCGCAGCCTTGTGTAAATGCCTCCTCCAGTTTCTGGGTTCCCGTCTAGCGTAAAGGACCTTGAAGATACTTACTACAAGGTACAGCGAAACGTGGATTGGAGAACCCAACAAAATTCTGCTCCAGTCTGGAAGCTGCCGCACTCGCTGAAAAAGTCGTATAAACGCTTCTCTGCCTCTCAGATATTATACTGATGAAGCGTATCATTGTGTTGGCTCTGTATCAAGCTTCTCCGAACCAAACACTAAATGATATCGGTAGAATTTCTGCTTTGAGAATTGCGAGAAAACGTCAGAATTTTAAATTTATCTGCAGTTTTCTTACTTGTTAGGCATCATAATTTGAAGTAAACATATTAAAATACTACAAAAATATTTTCATCAAACTTACAAAATATCATGGAAAATTTTAATAGTGCTAACAGACAACAATGTCCGATGAAGGGTTCAACAGAGTTATCACGAATGCTGAAGAGTTTGCTAAAAAATTATTGGCGTTGCTCCTGAGTTTAAATCTGAAATGCTGATGCGTACAAAAAAATTCAGATGGAAATTTCCCTATGGAAATGTAAATTATACAATTTAGGTTGGGAAAATATCTTTCCAGGTAAATTTCTTTTATATTATGCTTGAAATGGCAATCAGTTCTCTGAAAGAAAGTTTCGATTTCATGGAAAACAATAGCAACAGATTACCTATTCTCTGTAGCATTAATATTCTGAGTTGAAATGAAGAAGAGTTGAGAAAAGCATTTGCAATCCTTCAAGTGGTACTAAGTGATGGAGACAAATGTCATATAAATGGAAATAATCCAATAACGAGCTTCAGATATATGCTTGCATTATGCCTCCTAGGAGCTCTCTCTCAATCCAATGCTTTAATTATCATAACGTAGAATTGTTAAGAGTACACGTTCCCAAACGTTTTAGTTATTTTTAATAATCCTCTGAATCTTCCTTTTTCAGTTGCCTGTTACGAATGAAAATGTTTTAAATTGAAATTAATCAATAGTTATGTACACTGTAAAATAATGTAAAAATACACGTACAACCTTTTGGTAATTTTACATTTTCTGTGGGTAATTTGTTAAAACAAGTACAGTATGTGCAAATTTACAGCAGTGTACAACTTGATTCATAATATAGTACAATGATAGTATAAAAAAAATTGTTATATTAACAATAAGAGGGGTGTAAATTTACAAATTTGAAAGTACGTGTCAAATTCCACGAACATGTAGTATTAAAACCCAAATATCTGTATTTTTACAACTATGCCAACATTGTATTGAAACATGTACATCGTTGTAAAAGTATATATAGTTGTATTTTATTCAAAAGGTGGTAAGATCTTACTGGAAAAAAACACAAGTATACTGGTATATATACATAACAAAGGGCGTAAAACTACAAATACGAAAGTATATGTAAAATACTTTAATTCATGGTACTAAAACCTCAAGCCTGTGTGTTTTTACAACCATGCCAATGTTGTATAAACTCGTACATCAGTGAAAAAGTACATGTTTTCCAATTTCACTCAAGATGTAATACTATATGACAGTAAAAAAAAACACAAATATACTGGTATATTGACGTTAACAAGGGTAAAAATTACAAATTCGAAGTGTATGAGCGACTATTTACACCTACAAATTTACGGTAGTTTTTACATTTCTGTGTGTAATTTCCTAAAACGAGTACATTATTTGTAACTTTACTGTAATGTTCATGTGAATTTAAATATAACTACCAGTATTTCCTAAAAAAAAAAAAAAAAAAAAAAAAAAACATGCGATCTCGCGGTAGAGAGTAGAACTACTTCGAACTCCTTTTGTGTTCAAAAGGAAATCTTAACTCCTACTGATGGTATATGCTGGCTTTTGTGTATAACTACCAATTCTATATCTGATGACAATTGTTATCTACATTTTGGAGATAACTTTTTATAACTCTGTTAATGTACAGAAATTTTGTAATTATAATTGCAGTGAATCTGCGATTTTACATTTTTGTTAGTGAGAAAATACAATTGCGATTTTTGTGTAAATTTACAATATGTGGCAGTAAATATATAATTTACATTGTCAAATTGCATGCCCAGAGTGCATGTTATTTAACATTATAATAAATTAAAATTACAGACTGGTATGGTAATATTACACCTGCAGTGAACATGTAATTAGGTATGATGAACATTAAACAGTAACAGACTTATGTAGTAAAGTTACCATACAAATGATTGTGTTAATTTACAATGTGTGGTAGAAAATTAGTAGCAAGAATAGTAAAGTAACATGTACAGAGTACGTGTGATTTGATGTGAAGATTGGTAAAAGAAACTCACAGGTATGGTCAAATAACACTAACAAATTTTGTGTAAATTTACATTATGTGGCTTGATATTGCGAACAAAAAAAAATTAAAATGACACATGCACAGTACTTGTGATTGAACATAATGATTAGTGAAAAGATTAACAAGTACAGTAAAAAAAATTACACTGGCACTGTATTTGTAAATATACACGGGACACACAGTAAAAGTACACGCACACATGTACGTGTAAAAATACACGAACATGTGTGGAGACGGTGCTGCCACGTACAATCGTGTAAAATTACACCATATTTTTTACAGTGTAAGACCGACCGTATTACGATAGCTATTGCGTGGTTCTGCATCAATAGCAATTATCTGAAATTTTTGTGTAAAATCTAATAAGGATAATACGGGAAGGAACTTGCGAGAGAATCAAAACCAATAGAATATCTTCGTAATTTCATGTGTATCCTTAGCCTTTCCTATAAAAATTAATATCAATATTAACAACTACAGTACCTTTCCTATTATAACTATTTAAAATTATTTCTCATTAAGAATATTTTTAAGTTTACATACTGATTGTAACTCCAAGCTTTAAATTTAAAATGTGGTGAATTTGGCTACTGGCCCATACCAAAATTCTTCAAACTGGAACCAGAACAGTATGACAGTGTGATAATATTTTTCTTATGTAGTGGAAAGGGGGAACCAAATTATTTCTCTAATAATCTTGAACAATTATAAGGATTGACCCTTCTTCTAGTAGTCGACACAACAGTTCATACAACAGACCAAAGATCAAAAGTTTGCAACACAAACGTGAAATCTTTATTCCACCCATTTATTAATAAAACTACGGAAAACTAAATCTGTATGTTCATTTAGAATTTCACTCTTAGCATGTGATACTACTATTAAAGCAACATCTAACTAAACGTTATTTTTTAATAACACTTGTAAAAAGAACCAAATATATAAGTCAAACAATCGAATTTGACATAATTTAATACCAGGAAGCGACAGACGTAATGGTTTTAGAAATAGGCCTACATTAAATATTTCACCTTCAATTAATGAAGTGCTTTGATATTACCGGAAAATTGTGGTCTTAGGAAACCACAGATTTCTCAAAACAATATCGGAACGATGTCTGCAAGCTAATGAGGAGAGATGCCCTGCTGCAGACAACGTGAAAACTAACTCAAGATAACACGCATACATATCGCTTACCCGCGTTGTTAATGGGAAACACCGCGTGTAAGATCTGACCCAGCTCCTACAGTCACTGCCGGATACACCGTTCCTCTCACAGCAGTTTGTGCAGTCCTACGATAGAGTGCGTCCGAACGGGCCCTCAAACATACGTGCAGCACATGTGATTACGATCTCGAAAATAGCTTACGCAATTAAAGGCAAAACGAAATTTACTAAACGCAGGCAGGAAACATCTGAGAAATGAGAGGTAGCCGCAAACCGATGAGCGATATATTACAGTAAAATAAAATAAATACTAAGTTATACATTCCTTCATAAACATGTGTACGAAGAAGTACTCAAAATTTCCGACCGATACATGCACACTCAGTTACATTTTTTCGCATATGATCATTACACTATTGTCACTTCGTTTAACTTTTCATATAACATTGAATAAATTAATATTCAAGATAGGCCAACCCTTATGGTTTGAATTTTTGGTTGTTGTCGATGAAGTGAAAAATGTCCTTTTGATTTAGCAAACCGAGATTATATTTATTCGTTTTTCATTCATTACATTCAGTGGTGTGTTAATAACCACATACGTGTACTTTTTAAAAGAATCCCTAAATATAAGATAGGAAAATACGCTTGTTAAAATTTACCCTTAATTCAAATAAGATATATCTTATATAAATAATTCGTTGAAGTACGGAAAGACGCTCCTAATTAGGGGGTAGGAAATTGCTGCTGTTTATCAGTCAAATAACGTGAAATAATTCTCAGTTTTAAGAAATTATTTTTCAATTCCACTGTAAATCAAATAAAATAAGTTACAGAAAAATTTAGGTGAATATAAATTAAATAAATCAGAATCATTTTTCCTTAAATAAATTTTTGAAATTATGTTTGATAAATATTTTTTTGGCCGTACGCGTATTTAAATTACTCCATCAAGTAAAGTGATTTAAACTCACAAATGTAATTATAAACCGTATTTCATGATATATCTTTCCTGCCACATCCTTTAGGTATCATGAAACCGTCCGCAGCAAGTTGTTTATTCGCATTGTACTCCGAGAGGATGTTGCATTAATGTATGTAATTCTGTTTGGAGTGCTTCGTAATCGACTGTAGTCTTCTGTATCTGATAGGCCGGTCTCTGAGTTTCCCATCACATTTGTGGACAGAACGGTGGCGGTCCCGGGTGCGTTGTTTACACCCACATGTCACCTGTTCATGTCGTGAGCTAGCTACTGCTTCGTCACGGAGAATGAAGGGGAATGAAGACAATGGGCTGTTCCGGGGGTCAAGCGCGGGCCGCTATCTAAGAAGACCGCCAGGCGCTCGCTATTTCAATTTGTCAGGATGGCGCGGAGTGGTAAGGAGGAGGAGAGAGAGAGAGAGAGAGAACGATAGATAAAGAAGACGAGAAGAGGAATGGGAATGTCCAGGGAGACAAGGATAAGAGCTGCGAGAACTTTCGCAATGTCGTTGCCAGGCCTCGTGCTTCGCGCCCTTATCTCGGCTCGCGCACCCACCAACTCTCTCTCTCTCTCTCTCTCTCCCTCTCTCACTGGTCTCGGACATTGGGGACTAACTGCTCCGTCATCCGCGTGACGTCATACTCGACCTACGCGACTCGCTCTTGCGGATTTATGCCGACACACGACCGCTTTTAAGTCTACCAAAAAACGCTCCTTTCCTGTCGAATCGTGTGTACCTTTCGCAGCGGGTATGTGATGAATTTGTTCTAAACATCACGCCTAAGGCATATAATGATGGACCGGTGGCGAAAATTAATTCGCAATTAGAAAGTTTTGCTGCTTGAAGGATTGTAGAAGTTGATGTGATTACCTTGCCTCTTGGCTTTTCCTACTAATTGCATTACCAATAATTTAGAGACGTCCTGCGGGAGTTTGAACAGTCGTCAGAAAAGTTTAAATAAATCGCAGGCGTGAGAATGAAATTGTTGGGACCTTACTGAACAATTTTGTTTTAAATTTATTCACTCACAAATACCTTATAATGAAAGACACTTCCATGGAATATTATTCAAACAAAATTATGCCAGTGTAGTAATAGGAATATGACAATTTTAAGACACATGTATATACATTCACATACAGGAATGTAATATTCGTGTCATATCTTAAACCAGAAGTTGTTTTAAGTTCATATTTTTACGTCTAATTCAGTGTTGAACATTTTTTATGATATGCGTTCGGGACGAGGCGAATGTAACATGACTATGCAGGCCGCGAGGAGTACGTTACTATGGTAACAAAATATTTTCCCGCCTAGCAACAAGATCACAAGAATAAGTGGGAACCACACAATGCACGGCTCATTATTTTTGTAAAAGAAAAATAATTCCACTTAAATTTTATTTTGCAGGGATTATGCATATATTATCAATATTCTACACTATACACCATTTTATGATTAAATTGCTGACTAGCCAAATATTATTACTTCTTTTAATTTCTACATTTTGGGAAATAAAACATAAAAATTAGTCTAAATGGTAATGGATTGCTTAAAGAATAAATCGTGTAGCAAAAGGGGCCAAAGTTAGTAATTACTCTCTAAAGCTGACTATATGTGTAATAAAAGTACCAGCATTTAACACAAGAATTATTTGGCACTTATGTTAATACTGTATTCTAACAAACAAATATTACCAAATATGAAATAAAGTCTCAGCAAACTAACGCCTCTTTCACTCGCTAATTGGAATGGAAGTCCAAGGGATATGTAAATAAAACCAGAAGTCACTGATAACTAATGAAACTACATTCCTCTACATGGGTGACAATATTTCTTAGTAAAGTTCTTATAGGTACTCTATGACGTCTCGTTGACACCATTAGAGGTTAATCCGGAAACATTTGCAAGTGTACTAAGACAATCAAAATATACAAGCGCCTTACCAAGGATTCGAACTAAGAAAACATAAAAAAAATTAATCTATCGTGAAATAAAATGCATCATGGCGTAGGAATAAAAGCATAAACTTCTATGTAATCAGTCAAATGTTTTGAATGATAAGATTCACTACACTGAAATATTTACACTGCCAACATTTTAAAAATAGTGGCTGAGCTACTTAAATAACTTAAGTTTACATGGACTACCACAACGCTACTCGTTAAAAAAAATTTCCTGGAAATAGGCAGAATGATCTCCGAGGTATAGAATGAAAACATTATTTTCTTGAACCGGATTATCTTACAAAATTGCCAAAAATTGTTTCAGCATACGATGTTTCTGTTCCGGAAATATGGCAAAATATTCAATTTGGTGTAAATTAGTTGAATTGTTCTACAAATATGTCCAATTTACTCACCAGGCACTATTTAGCTAAAAGGACGGCAAAAGATCTCTGCGTGCATAATTGACGCTTCTAGTTAATACAGTTTGGCTCAATTTTGTTGAATCTAAAATATCCTATTTTCTATAACCTACTGTATCACTACTACCATGAAATTTTGGTATGAATCGATGATGGTCCTTGATATATGGCATACAACCTCCATTTTTCATTCGACAATCTTCATAAAAGGAGTGAAGAGATTTGGGGCGGGTCTTAACAGCGAGGTTTCAGAGCCGATGAGGTTGATTGAGGTGATCGTGGATCAGCGTTGGAATGAACTGTGCAAGGAGGGGGGATATTCCCGAGAAAACCCGCTGACCAATGGCATCGTCCAGCACAATTCCCACATGCAAAAATCCGGGAGTGACCCAGCCGGGGATTGAACCCGAATAGCCTTGATGAGAGGCGAGCATTATAATCCCTCAGTCACTGCAGCCCCGTCTTAAATGGAGGATCAAAAGTTTATTTATTAGCACTTTCGATAAATTGCCATAGGTACAGTAGTAGTAAGAGGAGCATGTATGTTCTGGCCCACTTTGCGCAAGAGTGACCTAAGACGCATTTGGTGCAAGAGTGGCCTAAGTGCCAAATAATAATATGAAAATTATAATAGTTAAGTTTTTGGTTAATTTAATAATTAGTTAGATTAATTAGCAGATAAATTAAATTGGCCAATTCGATTGATCGATTATTTACAGAATGTTTCATATCAATTTTTTTTCATTTTATAGAATATTTTGATATCAAAGAAAGTTTATTAATTTCTTCATGTCATAAGGGTCATATTGATGGAGTTGGTTCGGTGTGCACTCTGTGCGGTTCTGTGACCGACTGACCAGAGTAGTGGGTTGCAATTGTTTATATAGGAGTTAAAGTTGGTGTAAGAGTGGTATAACAGAATTTTTTTTATTGTATGCATGGATGGAGCAAGACCACATGTGTCACTTCTGGCCCACTAGATGTGTATGGGTGTGGATGGAGCAGGAGCATGTGGGTATGTTCTAACCCACTACGATTTATGTTCAAATAGCCAAATGAAATAAGTATGAATCATTAAAAAGTTACTTTATTCATGTAATCTACACAACAAAACATGTATTCATCAAACAGACTCTAATCATGCCATTTATATTACTATCAATAAATGCTGACTGAATTCATAAAACAAACGAATCACCCAGCTAACACAATAAAACAAATTGCAACTCACCATTTCTCCAGATCCCCCCTCCCCTGACAAAAATTAGCACCCAACAAAAGTACACATACTTTACTCACTTCTCCCTTATCGGCTCTCGGCACATGCATCGAAATACAAGCAAGGAATGCCTTACACAAACAAATTAATTGCTATAGTAAATCACAAACAAAACTGAATGATTAAACTAAATTGAGAAGTGTTCAATGTATTATGCTACCCAATGTGGCAGTTCGACGTTGTGTATTCACGCCGCCGAGACAAAGCAGGATCGGGCGATATCTCAGGTGGGTGAGCCAAACTGTTGCCCTCGCTTCACTGCACGGATCTGCTCCCCCGACTTTCCCTGCAGACCTCTAGTGTGTGCTTCTTCGCCATCGCCTTAATCTGCTTCCACCGCCTGACCTACTGTCTGTGTATGCGCAAGTGCTCTCTCCAGCTTGGACGTCCATGCCAGAACATTCAACCTCTCTTCAACTCCGCTCCCCGAAGCAATGAATGTCGCTTCTGGCTCACTAAGCAACCAACAATCCAGGATTAGTTGCAGGCCAGCTTGATTCCCTTTCGCCTCCCTCCTCTGCCCACAGCCTTCATGTTTCGTTTACTTTTGCCATGCACCCGACAAAACCTCGCCATTCATCTCATCCGACAGCACACCTTGCACCTCTGCTGCTGACGTGGCTCTGCTCTCGCACTCACAATGAATGACCTGTAATATCTCAAATTGAGACAGATGTGGAGGTTGACACACGGCCAGCTGATACCTGCCCCATGGGAAGCAGCTCTCCCGGGCAGCAAAACTCACCTACCAAAGCAAGATTACCCCAGCAGGGAAAATTTCACGTCCCCAGCAAACCACATTTACTCCTTCAAAAGTCCAGGAATCTTTTACTGAAACAAACCGATTTGAGATAAGTCTAAGTAACAACACAAATATTATGTTGTTCAATCAATAAAACTAAATATTTGAAAAATCTGTTTTCCAGTCTTCAAACATTTATTCTATCCAAACATTTTTTAAGTATGTGCATATATATACTATCCAAAAGTTTTTAATCCAATCTTTGTATACGCGAAAATTAAATATGATTTCACAAACGCACTCAACTAAGATTTTTGGATATTACTGAGATTAATAAACATACAGAAAAAATAGTGCATGGTTCTTGTGAACTTTAGTCTCTAAAAAATCATATATACTATGAGAGTAATCAGTGAACACAAACTTGTGTCTTGAGAGAAAAAATATATAGTCGATCGCAATTTCAAGAAAAAAAGTACTTAGGGAAATTCATGCCCTAATGAATAACAGTTTTAAAAATCTCAAACTTTCATTAACAAGAGAGCTTAAACACTCTATACCAATTCCACAGACAAATATGAAACAGGTTTAACATAAATCCCTAACAAAACAAGTTAAAACAATTTCTAGCATTGAATTTTAAGGCTTCAGAGTGAACCCTCTGTCCACGAATTTTATTACAAGATTTTCAATGCTGGCTAACAAGCAACTTTAAGAAAAGAGAGTCTCTCTCAACTCCACATCTTCCCCTGTTCCACCCCTCCAGAATCCTGCTTGAGGACTCTTCACTCCCCTCTTTCTTCCCCTCCAAATGCAAACTGTGCAGGTATGGTGGAAAACAAGTTAAGATATGATTTTTCCCTCCCTGTCTCTCAACAAGGTCAGCCCTACAGCCTGCTGAACTTCTCCGCACTGCACAAGCAAACACGGAGAATGAGTAGTTAAAAGTTTCCCCACCAGAGGGTGCAAAGAGTTGCACAACTTGCTCATCTGCTCCCCCCAGCCTGCCCTGCATGCAGAGAAAGCCAAGAGGCATGCACCCCCTTCCCCCTTTGCAGAAGCAACCACACCTCACTAACAATAAATATATTTATAAAATGTTACATCTCCAATATTATATTACACTACCCAATACAAAATTAAGAAATTCTCCCTAAAATCCTTAACACATTTCAATATATTACATGATATTAAAAATTAACTGGTGGTAAACACTGTAACCACTTGTGAAATAGTGTATACAGTTCAAAGAACATTTATCATGTGAACAACGCGAGATCAAAGCTGGGAAATAAGAATTGTATCCATAGCCACCAAACTCCCAGTTACCTGACACACAGAGAACACCATTTCAAGCCAAGACTTGGGAAGAAAGATTTGGTTTTGTGTTGCTGAAAGGAGTTTCCAAGTATGGCACTGTTCTCCCACTCCCCAACATGGTCCTGCTGTGCAGAGGATAGCGAGAAATACCTTTTGTAGAACTAAAAGCGAGAGTAACTTTTCATAATTCCCATCCCTGTTCATGTAAACCCGGTCCGGCCTGCTAACATAGTTCTAGCACAATACAAATACCCAATAGTAATTGTGTTACATCACTAACCTCCATGGCTAAGTCAGATTATGCCACAATGAAGGTTCCAGGTTCGAATCTCGGGTAAGGCATGGCTCTTGAAAGATAGATTCTGAGCTCACATCCCAGGTACATTTTGACAAGTTAGTTTGTAGGTTTTAATCCCTTGATAAAATACACTGGGTTCTATTTCCAGACAAAACATGGGCAGTAAAACTGGGTTCAATTCCTGAGAAAGACATGGCTTAGTTTCCCGTGTAATATAATACAGAATCCTTACACAATAATAGACGAGACACTAATGGCCTCAATGCTTGTTACATAATTGCAATTAATAGTTATTTCCAAAACCGTATACGCTGTATTACAAAGACCAATAGTGTGTCTCGAATCGTATTGTATAATAAAATTAGTATGAAATCGGTAAATAATTGTAAACATAACAGCTAACACCGAAGAAATTTGGATATTTCACCTCGCATTTCCAGTTTGACATAATTGTTCATGGTAAAATTCATAAAACACATCAGTTCATTTAAAATCTTTTAATTTCACTTAAAATCATTTAAGTAAATCATATTTCCTTTAATAAAAAAAATGTTTTATTATCAAATACGGCTATTTCCAAATCTATATATTTGTAAATGGTAAGATTCAGAAAATGTGTTAAAATATTTTAATTTCTATTAAAATCAATTAATTTACTGTTAAAATTATTTTTACTTTAGTAAAATTGCATTATATTATCACATCAGACCAATTGCCTTGTTTCAGTAGGTTCACTAGGGAGGGGAAGTGGGTGTCAGGATATATATTCATGCACCAGAGCGGCGGCCACCAGTGTTCATCCAGCCGCCAAGGGTTGCAAACTGCTACCGCCCTGTCGGGAAGGGGCTATCGGGCAAGGAGAAAGGAACTGCAGTGCTGAAGTTTACTGCCGGTGAGCAGTTCTAGTTAGACCTGCTCACTTTTGTTAGTGGAAGATAGTGGGGATATTTCTTTTTAGAACTTCACACAAATTGAAAGATTTTACCTTTAGTTAGGTTTAAATACAAAAAAATATCAATCTTATTTAGTGCTAGAACACAGAGCTTCAGTCACCCCCTACCTCCCTGGCCTTGTCTCTGGAAGAGGGGAGAGGATAGGAGGGAGGGGCTTGGACGACACACACCAACCGAGTGAGGTACACTGTAAACTTGGTGTTAATTAAAGATAATGCGAATGGGTGATTATGGCGATGTGGTCCAGTTCGTCATACACTTTCTTTGCTATTTCTCAAATTGGAATGAATCTTGCTCAAATTTTTATATGATATAATAATTAAAACCTTTCGATTATATCTAAAATCGATTAACTTTAAGAATTCCCACTTAGTTGTAAAATCTTTTACAGTTTAGTATCTTTTACCGATTTTTTGAAAATTGTTTAATGGTTTTACTAACTTTCACTGCTTTTTTGTCAATATCTTTAAATTTATTAATATTCTTCGAAATTTTTAAGAATTTGCTTCAGATTATTAACTTTTAACATATCTTCGCGAATTGGTTAAATTTTATCTGGATATATGTAAATGTTTGTATTTTTGTTAGTTTTACATAGTTTGAACAATTTTTTACATAGAATTACTCATTTTTATATGGATTCATACATGCTATGTAGTTTTAACTATTTTTTCATGGTTTAAGGGTGTGTTTTGTTTATTATTGTGAGCGTGAATTATGAAATTGAGAAAACCAAAGAAGGAACTGAGCCACTTGTGCGATTCACAATTGGGGAGTGCATAGCTAGAGCCAGAATCTCAATTCGGAATGTGTTGTTTGGTGATGAACAATTGTATGATGGATTTTTGGACCTTGAGTACTTCTTATGAATGAAATGAGTTGATGTGTAATGGGATGGTTTGGGCATATAATTTAATCTTTAGTAGTTTTAATATTATTTTTAAATAAGTGTAGACAGTGAGTATATGAGTGTAGGGGAAAAGTTATGTAAATATATATTTCCAGATGTAATTTTTTCATGTAGTTTTGAGTTTATTCGGCAGAGCTGAGAGGAGACGTATACCACCAGTAGTAGCATCTTCTACTATATGGAATAGTGCTTGTGACAATAACACGCACCTACAGCTTCTCTCCATTATTTGAATATCCACAAAACTATATGAAAAAGCATCTAGAATGTATGGCCAAGTACTCTAGAAATTTTGGTTAGGTAGTTGTGAGTGTGGGGGAATAATGTGTTGTAGTTTTTGTTTTTAATTTAGTTAGTTAGTTTTAAGATATTTAATTGTGGGCTGTTGTGTGTACAAGATATGAATTATGGAGCATGTCTGGAGGGCGAAAAGCCATGCCCATGTCTATGTTCTGAATGCATTGTTTGAGTGAAGGATGTCTGTGTGATATATGTTTGGACAGTAAGTAACCTTAACGATTGTGAAATGTATTTGACAAGGTGGGAAGTTTTAAGTATGTTATTTAGTTGTAATAGTACAAATTTTCTAAAAGTTTTAATTAATCTTTCATAATTTCAACAAGTGATTTCAATGTGTAATAACAGGGTTGTTTCCTTCACAAAAATTTTGTAGACAAAATTCGTTATTAAATTTTAAAACGATGTTTGAGAGTGTAGTATTTTTGTAGTGTAAACTATTTTTACTGTGCACCCTTGAACATATTTTTTGATGGTGTAATATTCATAAGTTTTTTACAGTGTAGCGTATTTTTGATAGTGTACACTTGTTTTATTTTGACATGGAGTAATTCACATTATTTTTAACATTTATATTTAAAGTATTTTCTTAAAAAAACGATTTTTCTAGTCAAAATAAAAGTATTGAATAGTTTGTAAACACAGTCCATTTTCTTGGTACAAAGCGTGAAGACCATGCCCAAAATGCCTGCTGTGAAGTCAACTGTCGCGTGACGGTCGACAGCAATCGTATCGCCTGGCCAGTTGGGGAGTCGCAGGAGGGCAGGGGAAGTGGTGCTATAATTCTCGGGCCAATGCTTAGCCCAGGCTTGGAAGGAATGGTTCATTGCAGAGCACTGGGAAAGGGAAGCAGTGTTTAGGCGGTTGCACGGGGAAGGGGGTTGGAAGAGAATGCACATGCAGAGACAAGCGGTCTGGTTGTGTTGTGGAACCGCAGATGAGAAGGTCACTGCCTGAAAGGATGGAAGATGGTATCGCATATGTGGTGCTAGGCGGCCAAGATCCCTCCTTCCTTCATCCCGCTGTTTGCCCACGACACCATTTGTTTCACTCAGCTTGCTTCGCCCTCCCTCCCGCCTTCGCTTCCATGCTTCTCCAACACTCTCGGCAGCTGGTGCTCAGCAGCTGTTTCTGGAAACCTCTTCCCTCTCTACAACTGTTCCTCCTTGCTGTGCATGTCACAGCTCACCCCGTCTCTTTCACACACTGCCTCCCTCTCCCCGCCATGCCCTCCTGTTTCATGCAGCTCTGTTAGTCTTGCTTTGTCGGGCGCACTTCGGCACACCTGCCCTCCCAACACTATCTCTCGCCGCCTGCTGTCCCAGTCTATTTGTAAACAATAACGGCTCCAATGTGGTTCGCGTTCATTGCCGGAAATAAACTGTATTATGCTGTGGACGATTCTTTGTTTACACAAGTCTTTAGTGCATTAAATATTAATTATTTCATTGTGATATCCGTTTGTATGAATATCATTTATAACAGTATTGGGTTGTGATATGGTCCAACAAAGTATAATGTCAGTCATTAGACTGAGGCATGATTATTTCGTATTTTGATCATGGAATACATAGTAATGTTTTTTGTTAGGTTGATATGCTTGTTCAAGATAAATATGTAAAAAGAAGGTTACACGCATGATTAAATACATGTCCCTCACACAATCAATGAGTAATGTTATGACCATAGATTGTTAAAGTAATATATTTTCTGTAAACCATGATTCATTCATTTCTTTAAATTGTATTGTCTGTTTGGAGTTAAATGAAACAAACTTTCAGTTTGCAATACAATATACTATATTCCATTTTTTTCAAACAAACATAACTTTTATTTACATATACAAAAAAATCACATTTTTTCTTAGAATATTTCTTCACATATACAAGCAATCTTCTTTATTCATTTCGGCAATATACTTTTACATAGTGAAGTTCATATCTGGAGACGATGCTGTTGTTAACATTTTAGTTAATGATGCAGAGAGATGAACTCGGAATTCTCTCAAATATGTGAAATATTTTTATACTAGAAGAATTGGTGATTCACTGACTGTCAGATTAGGTGACACACATTCTTGAGGTGGATTGAAGCGTAATTCACTCATTGAAGGTAGCTGAGCTAAATGTGTTATTATACAGAGTAAAGTGTTGCGGAAAATTTTTTTTTTCTATCTGTGCATTGGAGCTACGGAAAAGAATTTGATGGCTTGAGAGGTCTCGAGAGCTGATGAAGGTGAAGGGAGTGATGGAACAGTATTGGATTATATATCTTCTTATAGACGCTAACTTGGGTTACTTCCGAGCAGCGGTAAGCGGTCGGTATTGGGATATGTATATATCCATTTTTGTTATTATTTGTAAAGTTCACCCACTTCCACGAGCACAAAATTCTTCAAGTCTGGATATTAAGTAAGGCACTATGGCAGAGTTATAAAGGTCTTCACTATCTGTGGAATGTACAGTGGAGAGAGCTTGAGTTTGAAAGTAGAAAGTTTCTGTAGAGGTTTCCTCTGCTGTGATTGATTTCTGATATTTACAGGATATATTTACAAGTTTAAGACATCGATTGGGGCGACATTGTAGTTAGTTCTATCAGAGGCTTCCTATACCCTGAGAAAAATCTTTGAAAGCCTACATCAGACTCTACTTGATCATTACATATCATAGCATCAGTCAGTCTACCTGCAAAATCTGTGTTTAGTTTTTCATAATTGAGCTGGGGCAAAGCAGTAAGCAATTTACCTCCCAATCCTGTATAAATGTTGTGACATTTTGAAGTAAATACAGTGGTTTAGAGAAGGAAATTTCAACTGTGTTGCTGACTGCAGAGTCGATTGCGGATCTGATTGTGAATGATGAGGGGAGGGAGCAGTTAGGAGCGATTGAGGGGAGGGTGGAGCAGTGAGGAGTGATTTAATGGTGTGTGGAGGGGCGGGAGGAGGAGCTAATTGAGCTAGACTCTGTTGAGCTTATTGTGGAGCAATGTGTAGAGCTATGGAGCTATGGAGTGATGTAGCTATAGAGATATGGAGCAATGGAGCTATGAACAATGTAGTTGTAGAGCTATAGAGAGATGGAGTTATGGAACTATGGAGCAATGGAGCTTTGGAGCTATGGAACAATTCAGCAGATTGTAGTTGCAGAGAACAAATTCTACAAGTTTTAGGATGTGTCTTTAAAGCATAGCTCTGTGATTGCCTATGACAGAATTTGCTTTCAAAACTCACAGTCGAACTGTTTATCTTGCAGGTTGTTCTTTCATATTGACATAAGGTCGAGGTGTAAATTCTTTATTGCAGAAGTGACACAGCAAAGCCATCATTGCATCCAAACTCTTCCAAGTATAGAATGGAACTGAAAAAGTTCTTACCTTTTATAGGTAAAATCTAGGAAGCAATTGGAGTACATTATTTGTTTGAAATATACATTTAATTATTAAATCACTTTCAAACCTTGATTGTTAAATGCACATAACATTTCATTGTTAGAATCAGTATATATGGGTATATTACAATTAATGTCTTTGTAAAGTCAGTAATACACAAAAAAGTAATTTCAGACCATTTATTTCGCTACAAAGTACATATTAAAATGCATATTTACATAATTTCTTCCCTTTGACAATATTTGCAGTGTTTCCATCTGTTTGATTGTCTCAGAGTAGTATCATACATTCTGGTAAAAGTGTGAATCCATTTCTTCGATAATAGACTTGTACTCGGACATTTTGTCAGATCTGGACAAGATATTATATCTTTACAATTTTTCGCCTTCTAACGGATATTTTTTTAAAAAGAAACAAACAAGAGTTCCAGAGATGTAAATAGCAGTTGAGCGGGGAAAAAATACTTGTTTACAAAAACAGCAAAACTGTTACTTTCCAAAACATTTTCTGGAAGTTTTACTCCAATGGGCAATTAACATGGTAATATTCAATTTACACTTAGATTTCTGTATGCATGAGCACGTGACCTCGTTCTTGCCTTGATCTATTTTACAAAGTATTGACTTGCACAAACCAAGTACTTTTATATACTAAATTCCACTCATCCCTGATAATACCATATTACTCATATAATATCCACTGGTGACTCAGGAGGAGAATCATCGTAGTCTGTTTCAGCCTAGTCACTCATCAATGACCATTTTAGCATTTATGTAGAGTTTTCCTCTGTAGAGATGAATTTCGAATAAGATTTCTATATTTTAGGGAATTGTTTGAATTATGGGTAATTGTATAATTTTTGAATATGTGCTACTTTCCCGTTCCACACAGTTTGTAAAATGTGTTTGTGATCTATTCCACCTACATATATTTCACAATTATTTAAGCGCTGCTTGCAAATCTCTTCAATATTCTGATATGCCATACAACCACTTTCCCAGATTAGACCATGATGTTGTCTAGTTACCCATATATTTGTTTTATTGTGCTTAGGACTTTGATATTTCCATTGGAATGGTGGCTTGAAGCTGAATACTATTGTGTGTTCTCTTGTGTCAGTAATAGCCAATTCTTTAATTATAATTTTTTCTAGTCATTGAAATCCTTTAACATTGCAAAATATGTTGTTAATACGATGTCCCGCTGTCTACTTACTCAAGTCATTATCTTCACCAGCTTATGTCTTACATTTATAGATTGCCAATCTATTGTAAATTATCAATTCATAAGCTTGTGTATTTGCTGGAATTGGTATAATTGCAATAATTTCAATTCGTGAATCAGTAACACTATTTGTAATTGTGATGCCTTGCTTCTTACATCATATACAAATAACATTCCTATGGTTTTAAATTATTAAATTTCTAGAATGAGTGAGCTAATTTTGTTATAATACATTTCCTGGAACTTTGAGTACATATTGTAGCAAATAAGGATTTCCCCATTTCCAAAGTTTGCATTTCAATCGGTATAGGGATAAGCTGAACTGTTTAGATACAGTTTAATATTGTTCATATCACAATTATCGAATACTGATCTATCAACTTTTCAAGTCTTTTGTCAGTTTTTTTTCAAACAATTAACGATAAATTGTCGTTTCTCAGATGAAAAACTTGATTCCACATTCCAAATAACTTTTTACTAATGTCGGTAGAACTGGAAATGTCTCCAAAGCCCAAGATCTGAATGCAATATCTAGATTCTTCCCTTTTCGCTACAATTTAAAAACCTTACATGTCTACAAGTGTTAATTTTAATACATGGCATTAGCCATTCGACACTGTTTAATTCAAATATTACACCTACATTGTTATTAGCCATGTCATATATAGCATTCAAATGTGTGTTTACCAAATAGAATAACTAATTATTGTTTAGCATTTAGTATTACATGTTTTTAGTCCTCTGCAAAGCCCAAAACCATACTTAACGGTACAACAATTTCGTATTTTGCGCCTCGGTTTATTTGTAGTGTAAAATTATTAGCATTGTGCCACCCAGCCATTAAACATGCAAAAATATTGTTTACACTTTCTGAGAGATATTGCTTTACGTGGAAGTAATTCCAACGTCCTGTGATTGGTGGATTTCAACACCATTGTACAGATATACAACTCTTTCGATTAAATGAAGTATTCCTTTTCTCACTATTCTTGTAGTTACTGGATTAGTTCATCGGCTATCTTTTTAATTTTTCCTGTAAACCGTAAACTTGATTTCGACGATAATGTGTAAATATCGTGAATTTTTATAGTACTCATTATTACCAATGGAAATATATACGGACCCGCTCAGGATGAATCATATACATGTATTTCTGTAATTATGATTGTGTCTTCATAACTTAGTGGTTTTTCAACATTAAGTTTGTCTTCAATATCTATTAATAGTATATCCTAATTGCTTTAAAAACAATTTGTCCCCTGTGTTAACTTCTCATGCAACTTGTTTGAAATGAACGTTTTATGGTTCCATTTACACCTTTTTATAATTACTTTGTTCGAAATACATTTTTTTTATGTGAAGTGCCTACTTTACGAACGTATTGTATATTATACATAATACCCATTTAGATTAATCAGTTTACCTTCTTGATCAACAATTGTAACAACCAATTCATCCACTCTATTAACTATTGCTGGAAGCTATATCAATGTATTCAGTTTTTCAATTATTTTGTATCCTGGAGGCACCACACACATGAAAATTTATATTGTATTGTCGGCTTTCCATTCAAATATGATCTGCCTACCATATTAACATTTATATGACATACATTAACTGACAATATATCAACCTGTTTTCAAGATTTGTGTAATTCATTAGCTGGATATACTCTCCTTTCCTATTCTAACTTATTTGCAATTGTATTTTCTTCTGTGAAATCGATATCGACATTAACGTATACTTGGATTACCACGTAATCAGAATTGTACATTTTCAGGTAAAGTTGTTTTAATGAACGTTTCTAAGTCATCCTACTCATAATATCCTACCTGTATTTCAATTGGAGTTAGTAAATAGCCAAAACAAAACTCTCATAATAGAATGATTCATTTGCATTTTTAATAACACAACTCAATGTGTTCCTTCGTTTTGTTTTGAATCTAATTTAAACATAATAAATTCGCGAAGGTTTGGTTTCTTTGGTAATTCGTCTAATACACACACCTTGGAAATAGGGAATATCCAGTTCCTTTACAAATACATTAATGTGTGTTTGTTAATGCACGTTTTGGAAGACTTTAGGACTTTCTGCATTTCTTTCTAAGCTTGGAGTTTTTGTCCTTGACTGACATTATATGGTATAAGATACATTCCTTTACCACTTAATTGTCTTGATTTAGCAAGGGCTGAAACACATACCAATAAGGCTTCAAGAACTGATAATGCTGGAAATCTGAATGGTAACATGTCTCCTTTCTTGGTTTTTCGTCTTGTTTTGCATTTTACGCCCATGCCTCTTTTCACCTTTGCCCACATAACTTTGTCAACGACCCAGGTGCCTACCTTTTACCTGTAGATGGATTCTTCCTTATATTTGCTGCAATATCGGCTAGAATTATATATGCTCTATGTCTTTCTTTCAAATCGTTAGTTCGATTGTATACTATATTGTGTTCATTACAAATGTTATCCAAAGCATTTATTCCTTGATCGTTTCGTACCAAATGTTTTGCAAGCTTAGTTCCGGATCAGCAAATAATTTTACTTCGGTAAATGCATTTCAAATGGTAATTTGTTAATCAATGTATTCAATAATCCGCATCCTTTTTTGCTATGTCTAATTTGGTCCATTGTTTTCAACTGAACACAAACCTATATATAGACCTACATTTATAGTTTTATGTTAGTATGTTAGTAAAGTTATAAAACAAAATGTTCATCTGCCGGTAATTGTAAATACGAAATAAAACAGCATTGAACAGAAACATGGTATTCATTACCTCCAAATATACATTGTATAATAAGTGGTCCTTCTTAATTTGGAAAAACATGTGTTATTAATTCGCTGTTGTAACATCCAAATGGACTGAAATTTGTATACATATATAGGTTTTCTTAAACAATACAAGAGAAATATCAACCATTAGAGTCTATTATGTCGTTGATTGAAGGAATGTGATATTTCTGTTTTACAAATAAATAAGATATTGTGTCACCAAATGAAGCATTACCCAATTCCGTGTTTATATTTGACTACGTTTGGTGCGAACCGCAGGGTGAAATATAACATTGCCTTGGTTTTGGTGGACATTCAAATGTTCATTGTTTTTATGTATCACAAAGTTATGCATGTATACCAAAACATAGTTTGCACGATAATGCAAATATGTTAATTGTGTTGAAAATCGACTATATAAATCTATAGCATATTTACAATGATCTCATTTCAGGTGATATGACATTTACAAAGTTTAAAGATATGTTTTTTACTGTAGGAAAACAAGTACGATTTTATGTTAATTATACACCGCTTCCCCTATGTAAAGGCCGATATAGGTCAGGATTTGACAGAATATTACTTCCCTACGAAAAAAAATGATTATTTCAAAGTTCGGACATAGCAGTATACAATGTAATCATTACAATACCTGTTTAACGAGAAATCTCTACGGGAATTGTGATTTGAATGGACAAATATTACACCATGTGGGTATTGCTGTGAAAGATACCGATGTGGTAAATAAACATTATGTGGAATACTTAAACACCATTACACTAAACGTATTTAAATCACAATCAATCGATATATAAAAGAATTTAATAAACATAATTGATATTATTTCAAAACTGTCTAAAAATATTAGCTATATTTCGAGAATATTTGCAACTGTGATTACTATACTGCAAAATATGGAAACTACAACAAGCAAATATTTGGAACATTAAAAAATGTAATTAATCAAATTGTAATCACTATGATTACAAACCAATTTTGATAAACAAATGGACAAAACGGCACACAGTATATAAGTATTGAATTGATCAATAAAACATCTGGTTTAGCTATGCAAACTGAAGTGAAATAGTAAATCATGTATATATATGACTTCTGGGAGCCTCCGTAATTAAGTTTTTGCCTGAGAATAGAATTCAAATAGGTGATTACATAATTGATTTTAGTGAAGAATTGCTAGAATAATAATTTTTAAAAGTTCGGAATGGTTATTCCGATATCGATTGGGAGAAATATAAGCATCTTTTTTGTAGCATAAATACAAATAAGTATCTAGATGATGAAAATCATCCAAAACTGCATTTATTAAGCAATATTGTTGGAAGTGGAATATATAAAGATCAATTTGGCGATTGGTTTTCTCCTGTATGTTGGAACAATCATAAAGAATTTATCGATAGATTAAAACTTCTCATCGCTTCGAGAGACTCTGGGAATAAATTACGTACGAACGAAATTGTTAAGATCATTGAAGAATTGAATAGAGATGGTTATATTACCGATGATGGCATAAATGATCTTTTTCTAGCAGATTTGTGTGAAGTCATATTGGTTTCGAAATACAATGGGGGATACAAATATATTTTAACCTTAATAGACCTTTTACTCAGATATGGTTGGGGTATACCTGTCAAGAACAAGACAGGGAAAGAGGTTAGCGATGCAATGAAGATCGTTTTGTGAGAAAGAACATCAAATTCACTCTAAACCGAAAAAGGAACCAAGCTCTTTAACTTTTTTTTAGAAACTAATGACCGATTATGGTATCAATCATTACATAACAAATTCAGACTTTAAAGCCAGTGTTGTCGAGAGGTTTAACATGAGCTTGAAAGAGCTAATATACAAGCATTTAACGTCAATAATCACCTATAATTTAGTGGATGTTTTGCCTGAAATAGTCACATTTTATAATTCCAGAGATCATAGAACTATCAAAATGGTGCCTGAAAAGGTTATGGATAGTAGATTGATGAAAACTGTGTATAATAACGAAAAAGTGTTTGTCAAGAGAAAACCAAAGTGTAATGTTGGTATGTATGTATGAGTGTCTTAGCTGATATCTGTCTTTGAGAAAAAATACATTGTTAATTGGTCGTACGAATTATTTAAAATTATTTAAGTTGGAAATTCGTTTCGCAGAGTGTATTATCTAGAAACCTATGACGGAAAACCTATAAAAGGCGGTTTTTACGATCATGAACTGCAAAAGTTTCTTCTCCAAACGAATATTTGGCTGATAAAATCATTAAAAGGGAAAAGAATAGGTCCTTGGTTCAATTAAGAGGTTTCTCAAAAGCACACAATTCGTGGCTGAAGAATAAGGATTTTAAAAGATTGCAATACAATGTTTTGTAAGTTGTTTTCATACAAAATAAAAAATATTAAAAATAATATTTGATGTGTTATTTATTTAATAAACCTATCGATCTTGATGGGTAATGAATTTTAAATTATTGTGCAACCATTCCTTCCCAGACAGCAGTGCAAGATTGCCATGACAAGCTTGCAAGCTTGCAACAAGCTTGCCATAGCAAGTGTGCAAGCTTGAATCAAGCTTCCTAGTCTCCACAGAACAAGCTTGCAGCAAGCTCGATGTGGCAAGCCCACAGCATAGCTTGATATGGCTAGCCTGCAGTAAGCTTGATGTGGCAAGCCTGCAGCAAGCTTGACAGAACAAGTTTGCAGCAAGCTTGATGTGGCAAGTCTGCAACAAGCTTGGTGTGGCAAGCCTGCAGCAAGCTTGATGTGGCAAGTCTGCTACAATATTGGTGTGGCAAGCCTGCAGCAAGTATGTACCTTTAAACTTAATAAAGTTCTACAATAAATTTTATATGAAGCTTCTTCTTCCTTAATAAACATCATACTTTACATTGTGCAGATAAAATGCAAGTACACATTAACCCACTTTTCCACCAATTTGTATATAACTTCTCAGCATGCACAAAAATTGCTAGTAAGAATCTTACATATTATTATGTTTGAAAATTTGTCTCAAATAAGTAAATTTATAGAAGTATTTAGGAAATAATTTATAATTCACTCTCCACAACTACAGAAGTCAAATTAATAAAAGCATTCTATCAATATCAAGGGTGTATGCAATAGGTGAGCTGAAGGGGCTGCAGTGTCACCTAAATAATATGAATTAAAAATACTATGACATTAACAATATGTAACCAATGAACTTGAAAACCAATCTTCAGCGACAAAATGTTAAAACCAACTCATACTTAACCAAGTTCACACTTAAAAGAAACTGAACAAGACTGCAGGAAAACACGAGAGTTAATTTGTCTTGCTTGGCCAATTTTTAAGCATGGATGTAAGAAGTTGGGGAGAATGTGTTTGTAGTCTTCGCAATGGGAGGTATTAAGTCGATAGGCGGAAAGTACCATCCCCTTTCTGGTTTCCAAAATAATGTTAGTCTGTAATAAAGAAGTTGAGATAAAAAATTAACCAAATTTAATGAATGAACTAATTGTTTCGTTCTATTCAAAATAATATTTGAAACGTTATGTATAGGCATGCTATGAACCTTTACAAATCAAATGCCATAAAAAAATATATATAAACTGTCGTTTTGCCAACATTGAATTGTGATTGCAATTTTAGTACAAAAATATTGATACGTCTATAGTTTTGTCTGCTTACATCTCATGTGATTCCATTAAAAGTTTATAGACGAGTTTTAGTTAAATCTATGGCTAAGAAATAATAGCGAAATTATGTTTGTTTGTATTTCATTTCCTTTTTCACTGTAGTACAAAGCTTTGGTTTGATAACTACAGTGAACGTGTCCGTCAGCCTATTTCGACTTCGCTTTTATCAACAGCGCCCATTCCATATATTCTTGCCTCCATGTTTTCAAGTACTTTGAAATAATTCTCTCTAAACTATGTTAAAAAAATTTTCATACGAAACCTTTTGAATAAAAAAATTATAGGCACAGATAGTTTTCTGTTTTCATTACTTGTATAGCGTACAGTTGTCCTCAACCAACAGTATTGCACGTATTTCTCATTCCCTCAAAATCTGAACGACCCTATGATTAATGTGTAACTGCTCTACTGTCATCCTTTCATACCACAAAAATTGTTACAATTTATTGTTCATGTAATTTTAAGTGTGCATACAGTATGTAATTATTTCAGCACATATCTCATACTCTGTGTTCAAGTGTGTTACCATAAAAACATGCACAGAATATACGAAGCCATCCACAAACTTCGCCCACCATTTATTTTATTATTGAACAATATTTCAAGACTGTATGTTTACTTAAGACTTTTTTCTTATCCATTATGAAATTAGTACATAATTGAATACATTTGTGTTGATGTACAAGTGTTTTGAACAGAACTAACTTATTACTGCAAGTAATTAACAGTTCACACAGTATGCTAATCCACTTATTTAACCAGTCAGCTTATAATGAAGAGTAGTTCTGCACCTTAACATCTTATTAAAGTATAATATATTACTTCTGTTGTACAATTTGAAAGTGGGAATTTGCATATGTTTAAAAAGTCTACAGAGATCTCTTCAGAAGTACACACTTTTAGATTGGAGAGCCAAAACATTGTAATCTACAGTTTAAAAAAATCACTCAAAGTGGCCATGAATATCAACATCTTAATTTTATATTTTGTTATTTTTTTCATCTGGGGGTAATAATAAAAAAGGTAAGGTTTAGCCATCTTAAACATCGGGTAAAAATATTAAAAATTTACTTCACCATAGAGTTTTTTTATGTGCAAAATGAGAAAGCATACAATAAAACTTTAAAATCTCTATAACCAGTGAATGATTATAACTTCAATTTTTTGGTTGAAATTTTTTTGATTACGTACTTTTCAAAAACGACACTGTTTGGTGATAAAGTAGCATTCAAAATTCTATTCCATGTCAAAACTCTTAATACGTCTGGAATATTCTAAGTCGCCAATTTTTATTTTTGGTAAATTAAATTTATTTTATTCTACAATTTCACTGTGTTAACGTTTAATTTAATTCCTACAAACCGAAATTCCATCAAAATTCTTTCCCAATTTCAGTAATATGACAGGTCTGTAACCATCAAAACTGTCGATTCCAGTGGAAGGCAGTTGGCTGTTATTGAAAAGTCGTTTACGATTTTGCCTGACCTTTATCAAAGGACTGAAAATAAACTATCAGGAGAGAACAAAAACTTCCAAAAAAGGAATGCCTTTACAGGGTTTCACAGTCTTAAGATCAAGTATATCAGAGAAATAATATGAAATAAAAAAGTTATTAGAGAAAGATGTGTACATATTTACATCAAACGCTGAATTTAGCACCTTCACTCCATATCATGCACGTTCCCATCAACAGTCTGAGTATATTGCATTCGCTTCTGCTCTCTGGTAAAAGAGAAAACAAGAACATCAACCACTTGAAAAATCAAGAGGAGGGACGGACAAATAGGTCACTAAACATATACAGTATTTGCTGGCATATAAGACGACAATTTTTACACAGTTTGGGCTCTTCAAAAATACTACTTGTCTTCTGTGATGGGACAAAAATTTTTGATAAGCAAAAAACCACTTTAAAGTTAAGTTGTAAATTGTAAAGTTATACGATACTTATATTAAAGGGATTCCTTTCATTAGAATATAAGATAATATATTTCTACAATTTCATATCAAAACATGGACAAATGCATTTTCGGTGGTATGAAATAGCACCTTGAATTGGTTGATAAATATACGGTACAGTCCGCCATGCTGAAAACTGCAACACTCATTCATAAACAAATGTACAGTACATGTAAATTCTTCTGAAGGAAAAAATATTCACGCTATAATCCATCAGATTGCTGATGAATGGACGTATTCGCATCTGTAGTGTTTTAATATTAACAAACAATATTTACCTCTACCGTCCGTCATGGCAAAAAATTTACCAGTGAAAGGTAAAGCCATACGGACAACCGAACAACTGCACAATTATGGTAGCTTGTAGCGTGCTGCTGCATTTGCAGCTCGGCGCTTGGGAAATACAAATTATTTTCGCAGACACTTGTTAACAGCCAGCCACGACAGACGCCACAATGTTTCACGAAGAAAAGAATGATATAAGGGTGTTGATTTAACTCCACTTTTGCTAGTACCATAAATGTACGTAGTGGCACTAGCTTCTGGATGGGACAGCGACACCGGATCAATACGACAGCAAGTAGATTAATCGCTGAATAGTCCATTGAGCAGCCTGGCGAAGCGCGGCGTGTGGCTCGGATTTCGCACCACGTACGACAATTTATTATTTATTTCCCCCCTATCATGTGCGCCCTTATGTATAAGGGGATTTAATGTGTGTATAAATTGTGTAGCTGTATCACAGGAGCTTTAGAACACAATAACCTCATCAAAATTCCGAACTCTGCATAACTGACGCAAAACATGGTGTTCTATTATATATGGGTTTACATATGTTGTAGCTTCAGCTGACTTACAGTCCACAGTCTGCACATTAAAACGAGACATTTTTTATAGTGTACGGAGCTAATATGAAAATATGAGGTGCAATAAGGACGCTGTGTTTGGCGTATATAAAAATGTACCTACCCTTAGTATAAATGAAGTGTGTGACGTTGAATATTGAGGATGAGCTCGATATAACACGTTCACATTAAATGGATATGTTTGGTAAAGGCAAGTATGTAGCTATACAAATCTGTGTATCAGGTGCAATAAACAGTGTTGTAGGTAGGTAATGTTAGTATAGGATACTGTAGCAGGTAACGTATAACAAAAGTACGTGGTGCCAGAAGTGGAGATGCAAGTGAGAGTGTAGGAGGAGGCTTGAAGAGGTGGTTAATAACAAAAAGAGAGTTAGTTATAAGGCTGTTTGTTCGAAATATGCACCCGTTACAGTGAGTCACCAAAACACGACCCGTGATAAACAATATGTGGCAAAAGGATCGAAAATTTGTATCTGTCGTTTAAAGATGTTAGTTTAAGCGGAAAAATAGCAATTTATTGAGTATGTTCGAAATATGTACCCATGACAGTGAATAACCCACACACAACCTGTGATAAATAAGGTGTGGCTGATCTACCGAAAATAATTGTGACTGAGTGAGTGAAGATATTTGAGCGGCTCTCAACAGCGAGGCCTTGAGAATCGATGAGAGTGATTGGAGTGAATATGGAGCGGTGCCGGAATTAAGGCGCGGGGGAAAACGGGAGATCCCCGAGAAAACCCGCGACCAACGGCATCGTCCGGCACGATTGTCCCTTGCGAACATTCGGTGACCCGGCCGGGGATTGAGCCCGGGTCGCCTTGGTGGGAGGCGAGTGTGCTAATCGCTCAGCCACCGCGGCGACCCGAAAATTTTGATTCGTCGTTTACAGATATACATTCGTTTAGGTGGGAAATAAGTCATTTATTGACTATGTTTGTTTGAAATTTGCACCCATGACAGTGAATAACCCACACACGACCTATGATAAACAAGGTATGGCTGATCTACCGAAAAATGTGATCCGTCCTTTTTCATAAATCATACGTTAGTTTAGGTGGCAAAATAGTGAAATAGTGACTATGATCGCAATGTGGTATCGCGTCTTACAGTTGGGCTCAAGTGTACTGCCGATGCCATATTTGGTATCAGGTGGTACACTAGAGCGGATGGACCCTACTGTACTTCCCGATACCATACATGGTATCGGGAAGTACATGGTATCGGGAAGTACATGGTATCGGGAAGTACACTAACGCCCATCTGATCTAGTGTACTAGCCGATACCACATGTGGTATCGGCTAGTACAACAGAGTGGATGGGCCTTAGTGTAGTTCGCGATACCAACATCTTGAAATGCTGAAAGTGCCCCTGCCCGAAAACCCCAATATTCTTGTGGATGCCCCATTAAATAGTCGTAGGTAAGGGATGGGGCAGTCAAAAAATAATAAGCAATCATTGACGCCGTATTGGTGACATCATAGAATGCATGTAAACAGAGTGAAACCCGGTTCTACAATAATCCCCAGTTTTCCAAATATTATTTTAAAGTACACAAGCTGAATAATCAATTACCTTCCAGAGTGACAGTGGATTATAGTTTATAGAACAGGTTTCCCCAGTGAAACAACTACCACATCCAAATATGCAGCTTTAAGTACCTAAAATGTAATGGAGGTAGTGTGGTCCTGTAACGTGCTTTGCCAGCAACAGTTAAAAAGCCAAGGCTGATATTCAGAATGTACTGTATCTGCTGAAATTAAAAAACATCCACTGGACTACACAATAATAATTGTGATTAAGTCCAAGCTTTTAAGTTTCTTCATCCAAACAAAGTAAAAAACATTTTGCATGTTTTTACTGGCATTTAACACCAGAAATAACTGGATGGTTCACCAGTATTTCAAGAAAACTGCAGGTTTGTACGAAAATTCGTGAATAAGCAGGCGAAAGCCAAATTTAATGTTAATTTGCATAATTTTTTAGTTTGCTAAAATGCCATGTCCCCTTGAGATAACTGATAAAAGCAAAAGATTCAACATGGCAGGTATAAACACTGTTTAGCAGTCAGGACTGAGAAGCTCTGATACAAAGGAACCCTATTCTTACACTTATCACAAGACAAGAGGAAAAGTTTGTAAAATGGAGAAGTGTAAAAAATTTAAATAGAAAGTGGTTTACATGGAACTAAGATATTTATTTATTTATTTCGCTGGAAATGCATACAATGTCCAGTTTTTAGCGTCAAATTGAGCGTGACTGTTAGGAGTTTTGATTCCTTGTTACAAAATGGTGCAGATGTTGCTTTGTTTTTTAATGACCATTATGTGCTAGTCGCTATGACAATGCAGAATACATTGCAATGGTTCTTCCTAATAGATAAATAAATAAATAAATGTGCCAGTTCTATATAAATCAGCCTGTAGGAAAGTGCTATAATCATGTGGGACAATGAAAACTGGCCTGTGTTTTTGATCAACTCCAAAAAATGCAATCAGTAGTTTGTGATTAATGAAAGTACAAATGCTTGATAAGCATAATGGCGGCAGGATATACTTAAACACAGAAAGCAGGTACCTCATATCAGCCTTCTAATATACAATTCATTTTTCATGAAACTTGCCAATTATAAAAAATGTTTTAAAAATTGTGTACTCTTTATTTGTCAGTATGTTCTAATTATGAAATCTACCTTAACATACTATGATAGAAGCTAAAGTAATAAAAAAATTGTTAAATTATGAATTTAATGTAATTTGTGTATAACAAATTAAATTTTTCAAGGTTTTTCCTCCTGGTACGTCTTGTTTGGCCTGTTGTAACCAAAGGTAAGTAATCTCCCTCCCAGAAACTTCTGGTACCTCATTGAAAATCATTTGGAAGCAACTGTGACAGAAAAAACAATTAAAATATTAAAAATTATTAATAGTATATATTTGTGACCAAAAAATATCTGGTATCCTAAAAGCAACCAGTGTTGAAGTTTTCAACTACCTAATAAAAATCTGTCATTACCTCATCCATGTGAGAGCCACCACACCACAAAGGGCCAGTAGCTATTGGTTATGGTAATAATTTCTATGTTAAGCAGGTTTCACATGGTTCAAGATGTATTCCACGCCAGATTTTGTACGAAAATGCCAACTAAATTGCTTGCGAAACGAGTTCACACGCAGATAAATAAGATGACTACTCTCTTGCATCAAAATAAGTTGATAGCGCTCGTGAGTACCAAACAGCCAAGGTATTATAATACAAAATATGAAGTTGCTTACTTCAACAAGGTATTTGTTTCAAAGCTATCCCTCCAAAATATAATTGTTTTTATTTTATTATCAGCGAACTCACTGAACTTCAATCCATGCTTTAAAGTTATTCCCCAGCAATATTTTATTTCCCTGTATTCCTCTTCGTACACCTCAGATTATGATTTTCTTTTACTTTATGGTTGAGTTTAAAACAGGTTTCATGACCAGCATACAAGATCCAATAGTATTGCACCTTGCTTCGTCTTACACGAGAAAAATAGGACCTGCTATATCTCCTCATTTCGTGCAAGTTGTGCCTTACACACAAACTTGAGCAAGAAATTCTTGTGCAAGGTCGGCATCTCACGTAAGTTTGGCACTCATCTTGCATCGTGTGAAACCTGCTTTAGAGGAATGAACTTGGTAACTTTTTCTATAATTATAAAAACACTCCAACCAAGGGTGGAATTTTAACCCTTAAGTTCAAAGGATCTCTGAAGTAAAAACAGTAGTAGCACAGGGCAGTAAGGTTACCGTCATGTAGTTAAATTAATTTTCAAACGACATGATCAAAAACTATGGGCACACTAACAAAATTGAGGCAAACACACCAGTGGTTGATATTATATGAAACTTTTTGCAAATAATTTTTGTAAGCCATGAATGGTGGGATAACACGAAATGTATGGGTTGGAAGAAACATTCACCAATTACTTTTGTTTGTAACTGCATACAAGCACTCTAACATAATTATATTAATGATCAACAACCACTCATTTTTTTTCCATATTTTCAGGTTCAATAAAATTTGAAACACTTCACTTTATGCACTTTTTTTTAAGGTTTCCTAAGTATTACTTCTAATTAAAATAGTTTTTTTTACGGATGATGCAATCTAGCCCTGTGACAATGGAGTAAAGTTACCCCAGCTGCCTTGTATTGTTGCCTTGCAAGGCACGGGGGGGGGGGGGACTCTTGATTCAGGATAATTACGCCTCGCTATTGTCCAGTGCTACCACGGTGCAGAAATGCTGGGGAGCGCTGCTGCCGGGCTGTTCTGTGGTAAGGAACAAGAGTTTACTAACGCAAGGTTGGGCAGGTTCCGCAATTTTGGAAGGAAGAGGGAAAAGAAACAGTTGTCAAGATGCTTGCTTCAATCACCCTGTCCAAACCCACATTTATTTGAAAATCAGATAAGGTAAATTTTCAATAACTTGACTCTTAGAACATGAACTGTACCAATGTTAAAAATGTGTAAAAGAAGGTGGACTAGGGTACTGATCTTGAGGCATCTATACAATTGCAAATTTAAAATATTTTTTTTTTTGGGTAAATGTGTAAGATAGGTGAAAGAATCACCGACCAAGCAGTTAGTTCAATAGAATGGTTATTTGACCTGTGACATTTGTAAAAACAAACGCACTGATGAAGCCATATATGTTGCTTGGGGTGTATAGACCTACCCACGTTTTGTAAATTTTAAAAAACGCAGTATATCCCCTGCTTGAAAGTATAATTTTCCAGCAAAGTAATAACATATATTCAACTCATAGCAAGGTACTTGCACAAATGTTGTAGTATTCACATTAGGGTGCAAAGAGTTGTTTACAATCTTAAGCCTGGCACATTACACACATACTTAATTCTCTACTGAATTCCGTACTTAAACTTGTGCAAGTCGCGCAACCGATTGTGTGTTGGGCCACTACACTAGTTTCAGACAAAATCCGGTACTTAATTTGACAGATAGAGCCCAAGGAAATTTCTGAAACTATAAAGATGGCTGACTGAAAGCATACTGTTGATGCTTTCATTAATTAATGTGTACATAAAAACTAGTAAGTTACACCAATACAAGAAATTAATTTTATCATAATAGGAATGCCAAGCATGTAGTACTAGACAGAGTTGTGTAGTGTTTCATTTTGCAGCCATTAAGATAAACACAGTTTTCACAATTCTGCTGTAGAACTTGTAAGTAAACTATGATTGTGTGTACACGCTTTCATACTTTGCAAGATAATTCAGTACTTAAAAATGAATCTTAAGTTAGTTTACGCACCGATTTACGCATGAAAGTCAGTAGAGATTTTTATGCGTGGTGTTTACTGGGTCCAAGTACATAGCTTTTACAAGACCAATCTGAAATTACTACAGTATAAATATAAAGAATATATCTTCATCCTGGATATCAACAAACTTGAATTTCTTTTAATCGGAAAGTTCTGTACCGTCAGCATTTTATTTACTATTATTCCATCACGTGTAGCAGACTGCTATACAAAATGAAAAGTGTAGCAGTTTTTTCATACATGGGCATTGTAAGTCAATTTCGTCAATAAATATTTTCAATAATATTCGAACTGCTGGCCAAACACTTACATATCTTCGAATAATAAGTACAAATATAAACTGTAATACATACTGTTACACAATAAAATTCTTTACAGGAAGTGGGCCTACAAAGATAATTAAACTAGTAGTTATGTCTAACAAAGACCTAAAGTGATACATTTCTACAGTGGGTAAACTTTAGGACAAATATTTTTATAATACACAGTTTGCAACACTTAATCTGACATATGTATCATGCCATTATGCGAAATTTTATCATCAAACTGCGGCTTAACAGGTAGTTCTTAAATTAAACACTCTTTTGTACCCACATTATTTTGTGTAGCTATCGGTAATTCTGAAGAATAGGGGGTTTTTCGAAAATCGGTAAAATGAGACCTGGATGTTAGATATTAATATTACTAATCATAATTACCAGGAATTTTGGAAGAGGTCCAAGTAGTTTGCAGTAAAAAAAAGTAAAATATGTTATGTTATGAAGATTGCTGTGTGTATGCAATATAAAAAAGTATAATTTACATCTAATACATTGATATCGGATGGCATAATTGTATTAAATGTGAGAATACCTTTGAAATTAATCATTAACGTCATTTACAGGGTATATTTATATTGCGGCACTGAGTTTATACAGATAAACAACTCAGGTATCGAGCAGTGTCGGGACATTATGTAATTCTTGTGAATTACGCAAGGCTTAAGTGGTTTATATACACAAGAGGAGAATACTATGCAACCTATTACTAATAGAATAAATATAAATTTCGTAGATGATACAGAACCCTATTGAGAGACGGTATTTATAAACGGGTGATGTATAAAGCCATGTTACTTTTCAATACGCTGTGACCAAGGAGACTGGAAATCAATGTGCATAAAATTGGTTGACATCAGGTGGTTTCTGGACACTTGTACGGCTGTGGTAGGAGGTGTGGGATTTACGAGTGCTTAAATGCATGTTTTCTTGCAATAATTTTGTTTGATGCATGTTATATCTAATAATTGTGTGTAATTACAAATGTTTCTGTGCTATTATAGCATAGGAGAAATTAATTTATAATATTAACATTTGTGTGGTATTTAGTGTCTCTGTGTAGTGTTTTAAAATGGATCTATGTACGTTTTCGTAACTTACTTTAAGTTCATAGCCCTCCCAAATATTGTATTTGTAACTTGTATAGGCAATATTGTAAATGTATGTATTGTCCCGTTATATCTTTTTGCAATAATGTGTGTTTTTGTTATAAAATATTACAATGATTAAAAAACAAAATATTATATTGCAAAATGACCTAACCAAACAATACAAAAAAAAAGTTCACTATAAAAAACTGTATGGAAAAGACAATAAATTGTGGTTTTCAGTACAACAGTACGTAAAAAAACAGGAAGTAAAAAAACAAAAATATATTTTGTTTTGTGCGTAGAGTAAAAAAATGCGACCTTCTATATTGTTGGGTTTACATTAAAATCTAGAATAAAGTTTCTTTTTTTTTTTTTACCGAAATTGTGTAAATCGAATATTTAGGTTTGAAAATAACCATGCATAAATAACTCAAATGGTTTTAAAAAAAATAAATCACATCATATCAACTGATAAAATCAAAATGTAGGCTAGGCCCTACAAATATGGTGACAGAACGTATATACAGATATATTAGATTTACTCTCATATTGCAAAATAAATCCCAAAACTACAATAATACATAATTTTGCCCAAAAGTCGCTAAATAAAATGCCAGAAAGTATGCATATTAAAAAAAATATCTGTGACTGGCATACTAGCACTTTATGGTACCTGAACAGCATAAGACTGACGGTTTCACCAATAACAGGCCGGAACACGGCATCAAAAGCGCATTTCAATAATCACTTCACAGTTCACACTAACTACAAACAAAACCATATTATTACCACGAGCTTAAGCAGGAATATACAAATGAGATAAACACAACGACGCAGTTCGATAAAAACATCATGGCAGAACTAAACATCACAGAAGCTAAACATCCCGATCCCACAAGAACCCAGAGACTTGTATTTCAGGCTTGCCACAAGCTTGCTGCAAGCTTGCAGTATTATTACGAAAGACATATAATGTCGGCCTTGCAGAAACAACTTATGCAAGTTTATAAAGCAAGCTTGCTAAGATACAAGCTTGTGGTAAGCTTGCATGTTGTCTGGGATTGTTTGGGTGGTAATCTTTTACGATTACTTTCTTAGCATATTCATTGATTTTTGTAAGGCATTCCTTGTTTGTATTTCGATGCGTGTGCTGAGAGCCGATGAGGGTGAAGCGAGTAAAGTGTATGTACATTTTTTGGGAAGGGTTCTTTTTTAGGGGAGGGGGTTCTGGAGTAATGGTGAGTTGTAATTCGTTTTATTGTGTTAGCTGGGCATTTCGTTTGTTTAATGAATTCATTTAGCATTTGTGGATATTAATACAAATCGCAAGAGTAAAGTCTTTTCGTTAATGAACACGTTTTTGTTTCTGTCAATGACTTGATTAAAGTGGAGATCAGTTACATTTGAAATATAATATGTTTCTTTACAATATTAATATAAATTGCATTATTAAAATTAATCGGATTTAATGTAATTCGTTCGGTATGCTAATTGAATATAAATCGTAGTAGGCCAGAACATACACGTGTGCTCCTTCTCCATCCACACCTCACTCGCCTAATGTTCCAGAAGTGACACACGTGGGTATCGCTCTATCTACATGTCATTCTATAAGTGGGTTAAAACATACCCATGTGCGTGCTTATAACTCACAAACAAAAAAAAATCCCTTATAACACACTTACACCCACATTAACTCCTATATAAACAATTACAACCCACTCCTCTGGTCAGTCGGTCTCAGAACATCACACAAAACACATCGATGCTGCTCCGCCAATATGACCCATATGACTTGAATAAATTAATAAACATTCTTTGATATCAAAAAATTCCGTAAAATAACATTTTGAGATCAAAACATTCTTCAATTAATTGAGTAACCGAATTAATCAATTTATTTAATCGGGTAATTAATTCAATTAATCTAATTTATTAGTCAATTAATCAACAATCGATTAATCTCAATAGCATATAATTTGGCACTTAGACTACTATTGCACCAAATATGACTTAGGTCACTCTTGCGCTAGGTGTCCCGGAAGTGACATGCTTGCTCTACTTACAGTATACAAAATCTAATTAATATCTGTTTCATAGTTTCGTAGTTAAAGCACAGAAAGTATAAATTGTTTTATAGCCGCCATTATGAAAATAAGTGACTTGCATATTTAAAACATATAAAATATAATATACCCTACTACAGTACAACTTATAGGCCAAATTTAGAAGAAGTTGGGTTGTTTGTTTCCCGAGATATGACTCAAAAACGTATTATTTCATTAAATGCTATCGTAAAAAATTGCTGAAAAATAAGGCTTTATATCGATAAATTCTATGGATATAATATATACTGTCAACATACTAAGTTACGTCCTCATTAATTACATGGTTTCGACGACACAGCATACAAAACAAAAACAGCTATATGGCCGCTATAGTGAAAATAAGTGTATGACGTGCATAACACATACTAGCTAACATTACCTGCCACAGTATAACTTGTTTACCATAATAGGTAGGAATCGGTCAAATGTTTCCCGACCTATGACACAAAAACTTCATTTAACCGTGTGGTGCTGTCTTCAAAATGACAGACAAATAATAATATTCACTTCTAAATTAAATACTTACACCTTGCGCAGTGAACATAAAACATTGGTTTCAACTCAGTAAATGTTTTCTGAGATATAACATATGAACCAAAAGTTTAAATTGCCACCATTTTGAAAGTAAGTTATCCGCGTGGTTGAAAACTGTAAAAAGGTGTCATGACTTCGTACTATATATGAACCAAGTTTGGTGAGATTCGGTTAACGCGTTTATAAATGTAAAGTGAGGGACACACACACGCACAGACACCTACACCATACACCACACACACGCATATACACACTTACACACACACACACACACACACAGGAAAGTGATCTCATGAGCCTTGCTTTTCTTCGGAAAGTAGGTTAAAAACGATCTGTTAAATATGGACCCGCATTTTCTACGTCTGTGGGTGATGTGGTGTGGGGAAACATCAGCTTTAAGTCCGTGTAACTTCTCGTGGTACGGACACAGCATAGCGATATATCAGTTATGTTCTGTGGCCCAAAATTATAAAAAAAAAAGTTTTGCATAAACTCAACGCTAACATGCAGCCGGGGAATGCTCGTTTCCATACACTTGTATCACCCAACATACTTTACAAGAACGCCTACTAGTTATTAAAATTAAGCCTCTTTTTATTAGGAATGAGATATGATGGGGCGACTTTTGTATACCAGTCAACCACCTGCCTAAACACTGGCTGATCTTCGTATGTAGTTTAATTTCCCAAATTTCCTATTCTACTGACAACTAACTACATATCCCCCCCCCCCCCCCCCCTTAAATGTGACTATCGTATTTATTATAAGGAGGAAGAGAATTGGGGGAATAATTTGAGCCCGGAATCAACCTCTTCAGCCGTTTACACTCCTCGGATCATAAATGATAGTACAAATTTGTAGTAATAAGTCTTTCACTCATAATAGGGCACGTTGTTTAACATCTGTAGAGCACGCACTCAATATAGAGAAGAGCATTCTCTTGCATCTATACAGGCAGCGAAGCGATGAAGCATTCCGGACACCGGATGTAGGAAGAATTGCCAGATATTAGGGAAGGAAAAACACAACAAGTGTTGGTGACATCGTATTTTGGCCAGCTCAAAATTAAATTGTTTGGGTACATCCATAACAGGCACGCACTAAATGAACCAAAATTGGAATCTAAGTTACATACGTCTACGAAATAGAACCAAGAAATAGTATACAAACATTTATAAATATTGGTTGCCTGAACGTCCTATCGGTTACCGAGTATCATTCTGTCTGCAAGTATGTTTTTTGTTATATAAAATCCCTGCGTATTATGTTATATTTGAAAAATGTAAACAACTCGGGTTTGAATAAGTTAACTGACTTGTTTCATTCGTCACTCCAGTTGCAGTTGATATTAATGTAAAATTTGGGACTGCGAACTAAACAAAAAATTAATAGAATTTAAACACCTGGACGGAAAGAAATACTCATTTATACGGCTGATGCTACGATATTTACGAAATTTTGTAGTTGAAAAAAGTTTTGATAGGTCGTAAAGTTAGCGTGCTGTCCAAAGACAAGAACAGTTCGGGAAACAAAATGTGTATATTCGACATTTTTATTGGTGAAACATTCCACGTGGCAAGCATAGTTGTAGTGGCAGTTTCTAGCTGTATCGTTTCACGTCACTCTTCGGTTCGTAACTTCTTATCCTCAGAGGGTTACTGGGAACGACCACAGGAAATGTCAGCGGTTCATAGGCAACAGCACGTAATTCCACATAAAAAAAAAATCGGCGAGCGCAGCCCTATGTAGTAACCATTCTCTGAACTACCGGGTGCCTCATTTTCCCTAGCCACAACTCTATCTCGCGGCCATATTGTCTCCAGCTTCCGAACCAATGCCACGTTGGAACGGTAACGTTAGTGTTAGTAAGCTGCCTGTCCATACAGGCGTAGTCAGATAACGGAAATGTAGATTTTTTTTTATATGAATATGTAGCTTAGTGGAGACTGGGAAGTTTTGGGCGGTTCTTAACCTCGGGGTCTTGAGAACCGATGCGGGTGAAACGAGGCGACGTGGAGCTCCGCCGGACTGCAAGTGCGGGTAAAACGGGAGATCCGCCGCCGACCAGCAACATCGTCCGGCGCGATTCCGATGCGCGAAAATCCGGGAACCCCCCCTCCCCCCTCCCCCCCCTCCCTCCTCTCGGGTAATCGAACCCGGTTCGCCTGAGTGTGAGGCGAGTAGGCTGATCACTAAACCACCGCGGCCCCGTGATGTAGCTGAGTAGAACCTAGGTTAAACTGTAGTTACGTGCTAGTGTCTGGAACTGTTCTGCAGAAGAGATATTCTACAATGTTGTCAAAGTTTCTACATACTTGCATGGCCCGTAATAGTCGTTGCGAAATACTTGTTAATGCATAATTTTAAGAAGACAAGACACCTTTTCAAAAGTGTCGAATGAAACATTACTATTTTATGACATACACAGGAATATAATCAACCGACTACTAATAAATCCGGCAAACACGTAACACTACAGAGTAGTGCACGTGTTTTAATGTATCTCAAGTACGTCAGGCACTTACTTTCTAAATTGAGATCATATAACCTTTTTAGCTTAATATTCTTTATATAAGGATACATGTATCCAATTTAAACTTAATTTTGTATGTCGGCAGAACCTGTTACAACCATTAAATGTTTCTACACAATACCCCATTTGACTGCCATTTTATGAAATAACACCAAGGACAAAATAAAATTTTTATGTCAAATCGGGAAAGAACCAATTCGTACGGAATTCCGCAAACAAGAGATACTATGGTAGGCCACGTAAAGTGGTTTGCATTAAGTAGGTCTTACTCTCACTTTAAGTAGGTCTGACTCTCACTTTAAGAGAAATATGCTGCAGTTACGAAACACACACATAATCTCATCTCATGTTAGTATGCTGAGAGGATATTTTACAGCCTCTAACGTGCCTACACAGAGCTCTTTTGGTTACCATTTTGTAAGGTAGCACCACATTAATATATTAAATATTGTCATATCTCGGTAATTAATAGACCTATTCTCTCCAGATTTTGTACGCCGGCAGTGATACAGTAGATAATGTAAAATTACTTATTATAGTGTGTGAGGAAATTATCTTTAAAATAATGACAAATAAAACATTTTATATGATTTCTGTATTTCGAAACCATGTGATCAAATTAAAATTAACTTTGTATTCTGGTTGTATCCATTACGATCACCAAATTGGTTTACAGAGATTCTCTTTTGTATAACATTACGTAAGACAGCACCACATTTACGAATCAAGATTTTGTGTCATACCTCGGGAAAATAAACTAATATCCCTCTCACATTTTGTAAACAAGTAATAATAAGGCAGGACATGTAAAGTGGTGGGTCAGATACTTTTTTCAAAAATGGCGGCTATATAAACATTTTGGCTTGGCATTCGATAGATACGAAACTATGTACCCAATTTCAACTTAACTTTGTATGCTGGTAGCATTTATCACAAACATTAAATGTGACTACACTGAGATACTTTTGTCCGCCATATTGTATGATAGCCTCAGATCAATATAAACGTTTATATGTCATGTGTTTGGTATTAAAAAACCTATTTTTATTTTGTGCACTTTTACTATCCGCCGTATTTTTTATTTTCTGAGAGTGTTGTAGTCTGAGTGTTAGTATTGGGGAGAGGTGATATATTTTATGACCAGCTCATGGGCCCCTTATCACTGCTATCTGGTGTCGATTGCATATTTATCTCTGGTTGGATATTTGACACACACAAGCGAAATTAGTAAGATTTTTATTTGAACAATATGTGACATAACCATTTTTTTTATGAACAGCTGGTTTTTACATCCATCCATAAAAAAACAACATATAAATTATAACTCGACATGACGATCACGTTACATAAATAACTTCATACTTATTTTATGTAGACCTCAGGCCAACGACTTGGTTAAGAGCCAATATGTATAGCGGACACTTGGTGCATATATTGTTATCAGTGAAGGTATTTCAAGTCACAAAACCAGTGCTTTGTAATGTCAAACTACATCAACTGCTAAATATTTATCTCGTCAAATGAGAAAGTAATGACGTTTACTCGACCTCAAAGAATTTTTTGGGATTAAATTTACAACGGAACTCTAGGTATATATGTGAAGATATTTTTGCAGCTCATCAGACTTGGATATAAATGTATACATTTTCTATAAGAACACATTTCAAATATAATAATACTCATTGGCACTATACTAATTAGATTATGATAAAACTAATAATAAAAAGTTCTCTGCTGAGCAATAATAAAGTTCTTAGAAGACATAAATCATTGGAATCTCCCAAATAATTTTGCTGACAGCAGATTAGCTGCATCTTATTCAAGTTGGAATATGCGACCAAAATTTGTTTCGTTTACAATATGTTTAATGTTATTGATGTATACTTCCAACGCAACATGGCGTATATGGCAAATCAGCTAGTATCATATAGTACAAGTGACAAAACCAATTACATGGGATTCGAATTAAGATGTTGAAAAAAATTGTCGGTATGGAAGTTTCCATGCATTGCGCTCCCCAAACTGAGATATCGCGTATATATTTTTAAAATGCAGATGTCATAGAATGTGACACGTACGGAGGGTTGGGGGGGGGGGGAAATTTAATAGAACATGTTAGATATATTACTGCTCTTTGTGCATGTGTAACATTCGAATTTCGTGACGCTGTATGTCGCAGCACGGAATGCAACATTCAGAAATACTACGGTATGGACAGTATGCTTAGAGTCAAGATGATAAGACAGCGTGGGTATAAGATCAGAACAGAATATAAAACTGGCATGGAGCTGAATAGAACCTAACCCCCTTCCCCCGACCCTCCCACCACGGTAATGAATTTGCGGAAATAAGGCGCCGTCCCCATTATACTGCGGACTTTTCCTTTTGTAAGGAAAATTTGTGTCGCGTGTATACAGAAAGCATCAACGAATGTGAAATTTCATTGCAGAATTCTGTGGCTCTTTTATTCCGAACACTTGCTGCTATTATAAGTCAAGCGCAAGACAGCTTTCAAACGGATTCGTGCGAAAAAAAAAAATAGAGTTTGTAAATTTCAATACTTCGTCCTAAGTAATTAAAATAACATATCTCATTAATATTGATAGCATGATTTAAAAGTTTAATGTTATATTTTAGACTTTCAAAATATTAAAACCTGATCTGTACTGCAGCCAAGTTTTTGATGTCATGTAAATTTTCCATATATAAAGAATAATGTTATTTAAAGCCAAACTACGGTTATATTGTTCGTCGACTCATCTCAACTGCTAATAAAAAGATAAAAATTGAATTTGATTTGAGTATAAATTTTTCACTGATATAACTTCAGTGATAGCCTCATAAGTCAGGACACACACACGCGCGCGCATTCTAAGCGCATAAGCACGATCTGACAGTAATCTCATAATCCTTCCTTGTTAAAGGAAAGAAGATAAAAAAAGTGTTTGTATCTAGCTCTCCGGCCTGCTGGAAGAGAGGCTAGCATTTTATCCGACATTTGTGATTAGGGGTGTGAAAGTTAACACGCAATTTTTACTTGCAGAGGTGTGGGAGAACAGAAGCCTGAATCACAAACTCGGACGAATACCTAGCACGACGAATATTAGCAGCATGCATTCGAGACTAATCGACGTAATGAGCTTACGAACCAAAAATATTAATCTGGGCGGTATTAATTTTTCTTTCGGCCAGCTTTGTCACACTTCTTTACTTGCTACCAGGACAGTGATGCAGATGGTGTGTCAACTAACAGTGACTCGCCTGAAGAACTAACCTCGTTACACGCACTTCGCGAGGGCTTCAAAAACAGGATCTAACGGAAAGAAACATACCCTCGGTAGGAAGTAGTGAGTGAAGAGATTTGGGCGGCTATTTGCATCAGTGTCTTGAGAGCCGATGACGGTGGAGCGATATGAGTGTGGAGCATCTCCGGACTGCAAGGGTGGAGGAAACGGTAGGTCCCCGAGAAAACCCGCCGACCAGCGGCATCGTCTGGTAAGATTCCCACATGGAAAAATCTGAGGGTAGCCGCTCCAGGAATGGTAGGAAGTAAATTACGAGAAACTACACGAGCTTGGCACATGAGGGAAGATGGTTTCACAAAATATAACGAGCAATGAGCAGAAATCATGTGGTTTCTGTTAGAAATAAAGAAAGGGCTTCTTAAATTTCTTTGCACGTTTACGATTGTGTATTATGTGAGAATATTATTTTATTTTGCACTCACAGTGATAGCCATATTGATGATGTTAATATCTCCTATGTTTGTTTTTGTTTCGTACTGTGTTATTTTGTTTTAATTAATTATTGACTAGCGTCCAGTGAAATCGCATTCTAATATAAAAGCTAGGCAGCTTCTTTATACGTATATGTTAATCTAAATATAAAACAGCTTTATCGAATTATTTTGTTACATGGTTCCTCCAAGCATGTTGTTGTGAAAGGGAGTTAATTTGATGTTTTGTAGGAGCAGATATTTCGAACGTTTAATATTTTCCTATTATTATTTATGCGCAGTTGTCGAATGTCGAACTAACTGCACGACGACGTCAACTATAAATGAAGGGACAATTGTGCTTATTCTAGTGCAGGTACAAGGCGCTGTTGATAGTTTTTTAACATCCGCTTACAGAGTGCAACAGCCTGTAAAAAGTAGCACTCCCATTAGAAATATTAAGGTGTAAGGAAAATTCATCTGAACAATGACGATAGTCTTAACGTAAAACAATTTCTTATTTTCCACTGCATTGTTACGACAAACGTTTGCATTTATCCAATTTTACTTTTCTTGCAGTGGGTTCACTCTGTTAATTAGTCTTCCTAGCCCACCTCATTTTATCATATGTCCTGGCTACAGGCTGTATCTGCAGATGCATTACATTATCACTTGTCAGTGATACAATTAAGTTTATTGAACGTTTTCTCCTGTAGAGAACGAGGTTAGTAATTACGGTACTAAGAAATTGGCATAAACAATGAAAGCCAATTGAAATTTATATTCACATAAAACTTAGCAAGAAGTTGTGTCCCAAATTAATTATTACGTTCTCAAATTGTTTTCTTTGTCGTTCGTATATACTTTTTGCTAAATACATACCGATAACGTGAATCGTGTAACTGTAATTAAAGGTATATTGCCATTGAATCAGAAATGTTTCACTTGGTCATGCATAATGTTTATCGTATTTTAACTACGATACTTAGAAAATTATTTTCAAGAGTAAATTAAATGTAAGAATTTCAGCATTGTTGAAATATTTCAGCTGAAAAAAGAATTGAATTTTCAAACAAAAATTTAAAAACATATAATTTACAACTACACACTGAAAAAAAATATTTAATTTTACTTTTCTGGTATCATGATCATTGGATGTTGATTTTGAACGTAAGTTTTCAGGTGAAGTTTATTTCAGGCCAGTTTATACTCCTGATGATCCTAGTCTTGTCTTATTTTCAGTCAGCTGTCAGAATATAGGTAGTTAGCTAGAGCTCATCCCAACGTAAATGACAACGAAACGAGATAAACTGTTTCACAGATTCGTTCCCAAAAATATAATAAAAATTTAATTGACCTTGGAAAAGTAGAACCCTATTTAATAAAATATTTTTACGCAGATCAATTAAATACATATTTTAATGTTTTACACAACCTTATGACCGAAAGTTTTTTTTACCAATAACGCCACAAATATGTGTTTTTTTAATATCAATCTTAATAAAAATACAGTTTCCTGAATGTAATTTTGAACGATTTTGCATTGTGTTTATGAATAACGCATGGTTTTGCAGTTAAAAATGTTTCTTAATATTGATTTATGTGTATGTTGCTCAGCAATTACTAACAGATTGTTTTCCATAAAAGAAGTATAACTACTCATGTCATAAAATATGTTCTTGACTTTCAGTTTTGAAGATAATTGCTTTATATATAGACCCGGCACATTTACGCTAGACTGCAGCAACTATAAACACGCACAGTCCTAATGAATAGAGACATGAAAAATTCGCGGTTTCATTTCGGGACAACCTATAATTCGAAAACTCGCGCGATTGTATTGGTTGTATTGGTAGCCCACCCGTTAGTTTACAATGTATGGACAACTCTGAGCCAATAATTAACACACAGTGAAAGGCATACCCAATTACTTTCTTCTGCTATTACAATGAACCATTGAACAGTGATAAAAGTATGATTTTACATACGAAAATGGAGAATAGCCTATAGTTCATTGAACTCGCGAAGTTTTCAGGTCCCCACTAATAAAGAATAGTTTTGGTATGGTACTACCTGCCAAGTATTTTGGTAGTTAATTTCATATCTGAAACACAAACAAAAAGTAAAGATTTGTTCACACTTTTACAATTTACACATATACATTTACCATTCAATTACATACATTAAAAAAATGTAAATAAAAAAGTTTTTTTATATTTTGTTCGTCTGCAGTATGACAAAATAGATACTTCTTGATAGTTGACATTTTTATGTCACTAGCATTAACGAAAGTTGTTAAAACTGTATAGAACCAGAATCTTGATATACTAAAGGAAAAAAAAAAATTACCTACGTAAAATATTAAAACCAAATATTCAGTTGAAGCTGCGTTACGAACCTTGGGTTGCATGAATGGACATATTTGTAAAGACCGGGAAAAAGGGCGTGTTTGTGATATTAGAGAAAATATTTCGTATAATACTTCATGTTTATAAAGTATTGAATTAAAAGCACGCGTGTTTTCAGTTAATTAGATTAATGAGTGTATTATAAATGCCGTAGCGAAGTAATGAAACCCTTTTTTTTTCAATTAAACGAGTCGAAATATATTTGAGAATATGTATTCATATGCTTTGCACGGGTACGTGCTTCGATCTCTGGTTTTGGTGTCGCTGCACAATGCAACAAAATTCGCTTCATTTTAACTGCATTTACAGAAAGTAATAGGGTTTTCATAATGGGACATTCTCAGTTACAGCAGGTCGCTCAGAGACGTCACGTTCAGGTAGCGTCGATACTGGACGAGCGGCGACGATTTACGACGTGGATACGAAATTCCACACCAGCGCACATTTTTCTAATTTTGAAGAGGGCTTAAGTATGACGAGGGAACAGCGACATTCCAATTATAACGTGATTGCGAACTAAACTCTAAGATTTCGCATGTTCGTTTCACTTTTGCCATTGGTCGACTATGGCGTAACAAGTGTAAGGAGTGAAGTAAAATTCAATACAGTTAACTCACAGACCCCTACCTTTTTATAAAAAAATATATTACATAAATCATGGTATGTCTTAATTAAATGAAATCTACACTTTAATGATTGTATGCTATTGAATTAGCTTCTTTAGTCTATGCTGCTGTTTATAGTAAATATAATTTAACGTTATTTCAAACAAACTGAAAACTCTTTGCACAATTTTACCATATACAAAAAAAATTTAAGAGAAGAATAAATAATGTCTTCATTTTTTATATATGGTAGATATATTTTTAAGAATCATAAGTAATTAATAAATACATAACACTACGAGTTCTTTCATACATTCCTAGAGTAAATGTGAAACATAGCAGCAATATACAATGCAGTAACTTGTGTTTAGACTGTACGAAGAGGTCTTAATGATCTGATGAGTTACTGCATAAATTGATCTTTACTACCAGAAGTGCTTTATAGAAGAATGTAACATAATTTGATGAAATGATTTACTGGTAAGGAAAGTGTCAGTAATGCTTTTAGTTACTGGTAATATCAATAAATGGTAATACAGACTTTGGTTTTGAATCAACCAAGATAATTTAACTGAGGAGCAATCCGAGATAGAATTTTACTGTGCCAAAGTGGGGCTAATTAACAAGTAAATTTTGTCAAGATGGAGAATTTATATTCAACATGTTAATCTTCATATACGTTCATGTTGATATTAATTGTCGTTTGTTGGCGAGTTGGTTGAAAAATGTAAATTACCGCTCATCAATGTATTTTTGTAGTATTTAAAATTAAGTGTTGTACTACAATATTTTTTAAGTGTTACATAGTAATTTGTGATAAAATTAATTTCCATTCTGAATAAAAGTTATGATTTTATTAGTTATGGTTCGTTGTTGTCATTCTACAGACATTAAGATTGTGTGTGATAATTTAGTAAAAATAATTTTTCGATGGCATGTTCAGCATCAGTGAATATAAGTGATGCTGAATATGCCAGTAGCCAACGAAATCACGAATTACAACTAAGCATGCATCAAGTAGCGAAGTGGAACGTGTAATCACAGTATTTCCAATCTATTTGAATCAATCATCAGAAAAATTACCTCATGTACGACGTGTTCGGATGTTATCTAATTACGTCGTGTATATTTTTTTTTGTTACACAAAAATTGTATTATATTTAATTTATGTATTATAATACTTCAGACGTAGTAAATATGAATAAAAATGCGGAGGAGACGTGGGCGCAGGTAATGCCTAGTACGAAATACTTCTCATACAAAAATAGTTCAACCGAGTGCTCACGAATGCGGTACCTTGTAATTTGGTGCGGTTCTTAATTGTGCAATATTCCCACAGTTTCACTTTAACGATGCACGAATGAAGTGTTCAGGCACATGGCAATGTTTAATTTTAGATACGGCGGAAGAATACACAATGTGCGTACAAGTGTATGCTGTTCACGAAGCCCTGCTTAAGATCTATTTGCATGCAAGTTGTGTGTTCTTCCGCCTTATGTAAAACTATCATAGCCCTGGCGCTCATCGCTTTCTTGATGCATCGGTCAAGTGAAACTATAAATTATTAGAAAAGTGAGTTTTTTTTTTAATTCTGCTAGTTTTTACACTACGGCGCATTAAAAAAACAAAGTGTTAAAAATAATTTAAATTTTCACAAATGGTTACCTAAAATGTTTTATCCGACGTTAAAATAGGGCACTACTTTCCCCTCCAACGTCACCAACTTGACTAGGCGCATGTCACTCAGTGTGCCCGTTAAAATATATGGAGATAGGAGCAGTGACTTTTTCTAAGGGTGATTTAAAAAGTGCTCACTTTATCGTGAACAGCCTTTAGACAGTAAGCAAGGCTCTCAGAAGTACTCAATCTGCCGTGAACGGCCTTGAGTGAGAGCGGGGGAACGCGCTGCTGAAGAAGACACGTAGCGGCGATGGCATTTGCCCGGCCGACAAATGGCCGCTCGCCGGGTCGTGTGGGCGCCACCTGTTCCGAGCGCCGAGCCCTTCGCATCAGGTCGTCACGCCGAACCATCTGTCAAGCCCCTGGCCGGAGCTGCCGTGCCTCACGCCCACGGTTTACTACCCGATGCGCTCGTGCTCTGATGACGTCGAGAATTAGCGCCGCCGTAATGCAGCGGGATTACGTACGGCGTTCTGCCCCCCCCCCCCCCCGCGCGATTGTCGCCGACGACCTGGCCACGGAAACGCATCGTCAGGCCTCAGACCGACGCGGAAATTTGTGGCTTCGTCGCGCGAACGTTGGGCTCCCGCGTCATTAAATCTTTAAAATACCAAAAATCAACTATATCTTATAATTCTACCGAACATTATTTATCGCATTGTATGTGATGATATCTTCCCCCGAGTAAAAAAAAAAAAAAAATTACACTTCACATTTTTTAAAATAATTATAATTAGATTCTAAAATTGTTCGGTTTTTCTCCAGCCATGATAAACAAATACTGGTTAAGATGTACAAATTAATACATTTACAACATAAATTAATGTCGTAGTCTACCGCTTGACATACTCGTAGAGACCTGAAAAATTCGTGAGTTCGATGACCGGCAAACTATACTCTAGAGTCTTATGTACAACTATCCCGACATTAAGTGCACATTGGTTGTCTGCTGTCACAGTGGAAGGCGACGAATAGGCCAGCGTTCTCCAGGAGGTGTCAGACACCGTGTGTACCAATGGCTTAAGTAATACAAACACACGTGTTTTGAATGCTAGACTGTCTCAAAATTAATTCGCGAATTATTCAGCTCTGTACGCATATGTCATGACCAAATAAAAATAAACGCATTAAAAAGTATGTAGAATGTCATTTTTATATACACCATTTTTTTATTTATATGACACGTTATTTGATGATTGCATTTGCAAAACAGAAAAATATCGTATTTAAACTCAAATTAACTAAAATATGTTAAATTTAAAATACTTTATTCCACGAAAATGGCAGCACATACAATGCATAAAAAGTTAAGCAATGTTTGGTAAAATTATCAAATAATGAATGTTTTGTATCCGACACCCTTAAAGGCCGTCCCAGCAAACACGGAAATTACAGGCCGGGATCGGGTCGGTAAAAGATAGCCGACAAACTCCTACCAGCCGATATCGGCCCGTTGTCTTATGCCGGAAGCGGCCCGATGGATATATAGACTGGCAGATGACTTTTGGCTGACAGTGTCGGGCCTGTGACGGCTGGATATCGTTACAATGAAGGGCCTGCGATGGCTGGATGTCGTTACGATGCCGGGTCAATGATACCGGGCCTGAGACAGCTGGATGTTGTTACAATGCCGGGCTTGCGACAGCTGGATGTCATTACAATGCCGTGCCTGCGACGGCTGGATGTCATTACAATGCTGGGCCTGCGATGGCTGGATGTCATTACAATGCTGGGCCTGCGATGGCTGGATGTCGTTACGATGCCGGGTCAATGATACCGGGCCTGAGACAGCTGGATGTTGTTACAATGCCGGGCTTGCGACAGCTGGATGTCATTACAATGCCGTGCCTGCGACGACTGGATGTCATTACAATTCTGGGCCTGCGATGGCTGGATGTTGTTACAATGCTGGGCCTGCGATGGCTGGATGTCGTTACGATGCCGGGCCTGCGATGGCTGGATGTTGTTACAATGCCGGGCCTGCGACGGCTGGATGTTGTTACGATGCCGGGCCTACAGAGGCATGATGTCCAGAAGTAAGCTGTATATTGCCGTATAAAAAAAAACCCTTAACTTTTCGATTAAAAGTTTTAGTAATTGTCATTTCTTCTTTACATACATTCACTTCATTTACGTCTCAACATATTGTATAATACGAAAACCTTTCGCTGGCCGAGTGCGGGATTCGAACCTAAGACCTTTAAGTAGACAGCCCAAGCATGCTAACCTACACCCCACAGGGTAAGTTGCTGATGCACTCCAGTAATTAAAGATACATCATGACAAAAATTGTTATAAAGGAATATATAAATTCTATTCCAATATAACAAATAAATTTAAAACACTGATAATTTAAAAAAATATTTCTTCAGAGGCTTGCAAAGAAAACAGTTTTTGCGATTTTTTAATATATCTGTCGGATGGTTGTACAAATGAAAATATTTCAAAGCAAACTAATGCCATGGGATATCACATTACACATTTATAATCACGAAACATGACCCTAATGGTTAGCACACGGTCTCAAATAATGCATCATGCCATTAAGAGCTAGCTAACATCTTGCCTACTTTATTTTAATTCATTTCATTAACCCTACTTAGCAGTACAGCCATCCAGGGTGTTCAATTCTATCATGACTACTACAATTTAACATACAGTATATTAGTTATATAGATTCACAATATATTTTTTTTTTGTGGGAGGGCGGTAGTTCGTCTGGGCGCCCGTGATTTAGGCTACAAATTCTATTTCAATTCAAAAGCACCATTCACACTTCCTAGGAAGGTGGTGAGCTATTCTGCCCCGACCGAGACAGCTCCCCGACGGGTAACATTTCGGCCGCCCCCTGTTTCGCCGCCCCCGCCGGAACAGACCAGGGACCGGGATTCCCACGAATCCGCCCGTGCGATCAGACGCTGTCGGGCCCGCACACAGCTAACTAGCCTATCGTCCGGTCCGCCATGGCACCCAACGGTCGAATGGCCCCGCCGACGACACTGAAGGCACCCAGCCCCCTCCCTATCCGTACTATTCTATTTTGTTCATTTTTATTTTATTTCCATCACCCACTGTTCTGTTCCAACCTAAGCATCGTCGAGGACATCGAAGAACCCCTTCTGGACACCCAGGTCTTCGTTTCCCGGCGGACGAGGGAATGGAACTCCGCTCCTACGGCCCCCCCCCCCCTTTTTTTTACACAGACATCAGCCAACATATTATCGCAAATGATATATTTCCCTCATTTAGATTTTCTTCTCCGCAGTTCCTATCGTTCTTCTTTCATCCGTTTCAAATCTTTCCTTTCTTCTCTTTCTTGCTGCTTCTCCTCCTCTTTTTCTCTCTTGTGCTGTTCTTCTACTTTCCTTCTCTGTTCTCCTAACCATTTTCTTTCCTCTTCTTTCTCTTCTCTTCCTCCTTGTTATTCTATTTTTCTCCATATTTCCTTCAATTCTTCTTGCATTCATTTTAGATCATGTGTTCTTCTTCATAACTCTTTCGTATTTGGATCTTATCAATTTTCTTCTCCGCTGTTATTCTGCAAAACTTCAATATTTACTGAAAATTTTGTTTCTTATCTAAAAGAGAGAGTTATTTATAATTCTTATACAATTTAAACGATAAAGCACTAGACAAACACAAACATTCACTCAATAATTCCCTTAGTTCCAGCACTCTCTCGTCCTCTCCTTAGACTACTCAGTTAAATCATCATTCATAGTTGTCACCAAATCATATATTTTACTAATACTTTCATTGATCATTTCTACAATTTCCATGTCATATATATTATGTTTTAGGAATGGCAATTTGTCATTAAAAGGTTTTAATTTCTGTTCTAATTCTTTCCTTTCTTCTTTAAACATGTCACACAAGTACAGAATATGGTACACAGTCTGAGCTCCCTTTTCACATTGACAATTGTCATCTTCTATCTTCTATTCTATTTATTTTAGCTAAATATACTTTAATTTGACAGTGTCCCGTTATTACTTTCAACACACTATTATTTATATTGCTTTTACTTTCGTCCCATTGTTGTATATTTTTTATATTATTTTTAGTGTTTAGGTCGGTTTCTGTTGCATCGTACTCTGTTTGCCAATTTATAACACTTAGTTTATTTATTTCTTTATTTAATTCTTTGAAACTAAAAGGTTCGTTAGTTCTATTTTTTTCAATCCAAATATTATTGTGCTCTACTTTCTTATATGTATTTCCGTTGTATTCTATCTCATCTAGCTACTTCATTTTTGATTTGATATATCATATTTGTATCTTTTATACTACTGTATATTCCGATTTCTTTACTAACAAATTATCGCGGATACATATGATGTTGTTGGTATTAAACTCATTATTTTTATCAATAGACACCTTTATGATGCTCTTAGTATTCTTTTAATGGGTGTATTTTAAATTTTATTTTTGTAACAAGTTCTGTTATATTGTACAATATTACGGCATAATGCCTGATATATTTTCTTATTTTTATTATTATAATTTTTTATATTCTATACCGTTTGTTTTAATTTTAAAAATATATAATCTTAACTTTTTCGGTTATATAATTAGCATGTGGGACAAGACTTAATCTGTTATCCAAAATAATTCCCAAGTATACTATTTCCTTTTTAAACTTTATAGTTTGTTTGTCATACTTTATCACTGGCGGTCTTTTATCTACTTTTCCTTTTAAAATTATGGCAACTGTTTTCTCTACTGATAATTTAAGATTTTTCTCTTTCATCCATATTAAAGTTTTATTCATTTTTTTGTGTCCGTTCTTCCATTTCCTTTGATGTATTACATTCTATGGGAATCATACAATCGTCCGCGAATGCCACAACTTTTGAATCCTCATTATCGTTTTGTACTATGTAATCATTTATTACTAAATTCCATAGACATGGCCCTATTACTGATCCTGGTGGACAGCCGCGATTTATTTCCCTTTTTAACGTTATGTGAATATTGTGTACTATTATGTTCCGGTTATTGAAATAGTCCCATAAAATTTCTTTCCATTTTTTTCCCTATTGGTATTTTATTAATCTGCTCTATAATATATTTCCATGTCACTGTTGAAAATGCGTTACTTATGTCTATTGAAATGCCAATTAAATATTTTTTGTACTTGTTTCTATTAAATTTAATACCTTATTTACTGTCTGTTCGGTTGATTTTTTCTCTCTTAATCCAATTTGGCTATCGTGAAGCGTTTTTCTATTTGTGATTTAATTTTACTATATATTATCTTTTCTAATATTTTGCCCACTGTTCAAACCACTTTCCAAACGTTTGTCGGCTAAATTACATTATATTTATATATTTAGTGTGATAAAGAGCCTTGTCTCGGAAATGTAACCGGGCTTAAATATATAACACAATGGCCAACTTACCGAAAAGACAAAGATGCTGTATGGGAATCGGCCCAGAAACATTTTCAAGGTGCTTGCAACATGTCTGCTCTACGGCAACATGCCGACATATTCTCGATGATACCCATATGCTATACTAAAAAAATACAGCTGGCCGTTGTCTTTTTTCTAACGGCTGGCAGTCTGTCTCAAAGAAGACATCCCGCCGTTGTCAGATGGCAGTCTGTCTCAAAGAAGACATCACGCCGTTGTCAGGTGGCAGTCTGTCTCAAAGAAGACATCACGCCGTTGTCAGATGGCAGTCTGTCTCAAAGAAGACATCACGCCGTTGTCAGATGGCTATCTTCTGTCATTGAAGCGGACGTTGGGGACAGTCCAGGTATAGGGCTGGCAACTTGCCTTCTCTTTGCCGACAGGTTGTGTTTGCTGGGGTGGACTTAAAAGTCCAGAAAATAATTCTCATGGAAATGAAGATATGTAGTGTATTAAAAATATCGTATTTTTTAAAAATCAAATATTTGAAAAATCACCCCATGGATGACATGTTTGATCGTTCCCTAAATACGTCATCCATCGCAAGCGTTTTTCTGTGAATATAAAAGCATTTTACTTTTGATTATACTGAAATTCCACTTACACAAATCTAATTTAGTAATAATATTGTTTATATATAATATGAATAAAAACAGAGAGAATATCAGTGTGGCTAGTAAGAAATATTTTTAATTCGAAATATAACCTAATAAATTAAGTGCGCACGAACACGTATGTTGACGGTAAATTTACTGGAGAATGGTCGAAATCTAAAAACTCAAATCTGCTAGAAATAATTAAGGCAAGGGAATCTGTTTTCGACAAGTGTATTTACGTGTGCTAAACGTTACAAAAAAAAAAAGACAAACGAACAGGAAGCAGAAAGTAAAGGGTGGATGTGGCACACAAGGCCTGCCAGGGGCAAAAGCGAGGCGTAAAGCCGTTAGGAGTGAAAATGAATTAAGAGAGATTCTGCGCATGACGAGTCAACTGAGGAGTAGAAGAGTCGGTGACCTGGGGTTATAAAACATAAAGTGATGTTACACAACAATAACAATTAGCTAGTGTAGTGATTCTCACACTTAGATTGCAGTAAAGAATACATGGCGCGCTCTGTTGCCAGATGGCTACCGATTATCAACTGTCAAGTCATTATGCTATGTTTAAAGAATACATACATACTCAAATAAGCAACCAAATTCGTAACATTTAAAACTATTTTACAAGTATCAGATTGTTTTATTAGCTACTCACTGCAATGCAGGAGTGAGACGCACTTTAGTACACCAGACGACTGGAATAAAATAGAATTTTGGAAATCCCTAGATACGTGTGGGTATGAACTGATGCAATCTTTCTTCTCTTCTGCTAGATAAATTTGATGCCCTCTGTTGTGTCCATGGGTATTACAGATGTTCGCAGAAATTTGATATCGTGTAGGGACGGCTTTAATGCAGCTTCTACAATAGAAATTTACGTCGGCTCAAAATATGGCATCTGTAAAAAAAAAGGTTGGTTACATGTAAGTTTGAAACACGCACATTAATACCACTTTCACACAAAATAATGTGCCGACGATAATCTGCTTCCACTATAATGTTATATTTTTAAGCATATCGCAGACAACGATGTTACTAAATCATGAAATGCTACAGAAGATCGATAAGGTAGATTCTTTAAAACTTGGATAAAAGTCGTTGGTGTTTGATAATAAATGGGTAAATACAGAGTTCATAAGTGGTATGTATTAATGTGCTGGGCTAACATTGAGAAAACTACAATTTGTTTATCGACTAACGCAACATATGTTTAAATTAAAATATAAAATTTTGTTTTCATAAACCCTGAATGTTTTTTTTATACGTTTGAAATACGTTTGGTTGGTATGTATGTTTTGCTAATGTTGGGAAGCCAAAAGTTGGTGTTTGGTACTAATTGCCAAGGTAGATCAACTATTCCCTACCAACGCCATGCCAACAATGAGTATTGCCACATCCCCGATGAAATTAAATATTAACTAGAGTATTTTTCCTTAAAGGGCTAATTTTTTAACGCTTAATACAATATGTCTTACTTAAAATTTTCTTTGTGGGTAGTATGTTAGTTACTTGTTGCAAAAGATACTATCGGTATTTGGTATTTATACTTTTGTGACCCAACATTATACAGCCACAATAATGCCACTAACGGAAAATAATATTTCAAAATTGAATTTGTATATAAATGTCAACAGCGTATGAAGTCATTAGAAATGTTCTTCCGTTTTAAACTGACTTTTTTGCTTATATGTTAATACAACGTCGCGAACGTAACAATTGATAATGGGCACAATTTAGCTTCTTTCCGAAGGAAAGAAAGGCGTATGAGATCACTTTAATGTGTGCCTCTCTAAAAATATTTTAACACGTATACCTAATATAAGCAGGTTCGGTACACAAATAGTAATTATCAAGGACATCTGTCTTTTGTAGTATTCAACCACCCAGATTGCAAATTTTCAAAATGGCAGCTAGTTTAAAATTTAGAGCGCTATTACATTTAACCAATTGCTGATATATCATAATGTAAGCATTTAAATTAGATAAAGATACTGTAATTCGTCAGCCTTCTTGGAATATAGCACTGCATTAATTAATAAAGCTTTTACATTATATCTAGCAAATTACACAACTAGTTCTCACATAGTTATGCACTTAAATAATGCTTTGGTAGCAATTTCAAACATGAAAGCGATTTAAATAGAAAAACAATTATTGTCGAAATGTCAGCTATATAAATATATTATGTTTATTTGATGTATTTATCATTTTATTGGTTTAATTTCGACCAAAATTTGTATGCTGGGAGTATTATTTACAGGAATCATACGTGTTAACACATAGCCCATTTTATTAGCCATTTTGTGAGACAGCGCCCCATGAATAAATTAAAACAGTCATGTCATATCTTAGGAAATAGTTAACCGATTCCTACAAAATTTGTCAAGCAAATACGAATCCCATAGGCCGTGTAAATGTATGTTTTGTGTCGGTCAGACATCTATTTTAAAAACGATGGTTGTATAGAAATTTAGCTTAGTTTGCTATAGCAACGAACAAATGGAAACAATTTCAACTTTACTCCGTACGCAGACAGTGCCTATTGCATCCGCAAAATATGTCTACACGGAGCCGCTTTCGTCCACCATTTTGTATGATAGCGTTACATAAAATAATTATGTTTTAGTGACATATCACGAGAAAAATTCTGACGATCGATGGCAAATTTATAAATGGTGTATGGTCACACCTGTTATAAAAATGGCGGCCTCATGGACGTTTGAGCATAAAGATCTATATCTATGAAACAAAGTAGCAAACTTCTAGTTAATTTGTTTTGTTGGCAGTATCTATTACAACCATCAGATGTGTCTATGCATAGACTCTTATCTCAGAAATTTTATTACAGGGAAATAAATAAAGTTTCTGTGTTATTTCGGGGAAACAATCAACCGATTATCACCAAATTTGCCACATGAGTAGTATAATGGCAGACCATTGATTTATACCATATATAGAAAACTGAAGTAAATATTTACATAGGCACAATTTTAATAATTATGATCATCCGATCCACTCAAAATATATCCATTTACATGGCTTGTCGTAATGCTAATCGTTTTCCAAATTCGGTGCCGAATCCTTTGATATTTTTCGGGGATATAACCTTTTTTTACACATGACTCTCTTAAAAAAACGTAGGACAAAACATATTTTGTGTGGACGAATTTTATAGTTTTAAGATATAATTCCAGCGTATATAGTTAACTCGGAATTAATTTAATGGTTTCTACGATGTAACATTAAACTTAAATAACTGCATTGCCACAATTTTGAAAATAAGTGTGACCCGCTTAAAACATACCAGTTTATATAACCTATTGCAGTACTGCTTGTATGACTAATTTAGTAGGAATCAGCCAATTGTTTCCCGAGGTATGAAATTTCAAACTTCATTAATTTATGTTGCCCTTTTTTACAAAAACCTTACAAAAGTGTTTAAGCCTATCTGTTGGCATATTTGATGCTTGTAAAGATTATTTCACCATAAAAAATTTCGTCGAAATTTATTAAACAGTGAGGTTTATATAACAATTAGACATAACATATATATATATATGTGTGGTGTTTTCAAAATAAGTGTCTTATCAGTTTAAATCGTGGCCGTTTACATTGCTCAGTATAGAGTTATATTAACGTGCCAATTCTTGCGAGAATTGGTCATGTAGTTTTGGAAATATAAAATGATAGCTTCAGATTTCTTGTTTACTATTTTCCAAAATGTCGGACTAACTAAAATATATATATGTTTATAAATTAAATACTTTAATGATGTTCTGTCTGCACACAAAATTTGGTTTAAATCGGTTGAATGGTTACTGAGATATGACATAGCACCCTAAATTACAAAATGGCCATAATTTTGAAAGAAAGTTCCCGGTTTAGTCGAAAACTATAAAAGTAGGATGTCCTTACTAATAATTTATGCTACCGAATTTAATGAAACTCGATTCACGCTTACAACATTTTTAGGTGTAGACAAACCTACACACAAACATACGTACTCAGACAGGACAGTGATCTTATTTGCCTTTATTCTATTCGAAATTTAAAGCTAAAAGATTATATATTATAATGCGTTATATACATGTATATATAGACATATATGTATATATATATATACATCTGCAGACACACACACACACACATATATATATATATATATATATATATATATATATATATATATATATATATATATATATATATATATTCGATAAACAATGGCTATGACTTTCGTCGGAGTTAATTCAAAGGTGTTCACAACCGCATCTCACATGTATCCAGTGTCCGTGACATTGTCGCGTCACAGCGTTATTAGAGTTTCTCGCAGATAAAAAACTAAGGACTTTACATTTGGAGATCTGGGTGGATACTCAACACTTCCTGTCAACCTCCCTACAAATATTTCATCCAAGATCGGCCGTACGTCTCAATGTTAGTGTGGCGGTACACCGTACTGATGAAAAAAAAAATCGTCATACCAGTAGCGTCGATGAACAGCTAGCACAGTAGTTTACTGCAACATGGTACAGTAACTTCAACCTGTCACCATCCCGTGAAAGAGTAAAGGGTCCGCAAGTCATCGGGGCAGACACACTACAAATTTAGAAAAAGAACTGCTTACTCTACCATAATGTGAGGTTCCTCATCAGCTCAGTACACATAGCTGTGGTGGTTCATAGTTCCCGTCAGCTGAAAATTTGCCTTATCGAATCAAGTTATGATGTCAGTAAAATGTTTGTTGTCGTTGCACATTTTCACAGACCAGTCACGAAATTCTACACGTTTGACTGGGTCGTCTTCAGTCACAGCGCGAAGTTATGCGGTAATATTGGGTATGCATTTTCCTTCCCTTAAAATGCGATGGACACTTGATTTGTTGACACCTGACACACACAGACAACTTGCCGCACTGACTTCGACATCCTGGTTTGGGGGGGAGGGGGGGCATGCGAGTGTGTACGGCACAGCCGCCAGCCACTTCTTTCTTCCAGCGTCGTTCTCTATCTGTCAAACTATCCTCTCTTCACATCACACACAGTTTAGTCCTTATTAAACCTGTCACGTATGTTTTGTCATTGTTCCACATGACGGTGGCGCCTCAATCATGATCTCGCATTTACTACAAAATACACTTACTACAAAATACACTCACGTTGCTGTAAAGAAAACCTGGTCATGCTCACCGTTTCCTCCACAGTTGTAGGGCTCGTGGCTGCAGCGGAAGTGACTACAACAGAATGGCTACTCGCTCTCGCTCACACACAATGTTGCTCTTACTGCGTCAAATACACGCATTCCCATAAGATAGTCTTCAATAGTTTCTTAGTTATTCACGTGCAAAAATTGTAAATAATATTTTGAGACAACCGGTATATGATCCATATACATTAATCCCCATCTAATATGTTGAGACGCCTGGGCGTCTCCCTTAAGCACCTTAAGAGCCACGACCTAAAAATGTCCAAAACCTGGTGGAAATTATTACGTGCAGCCTGAAAAAAGGGACATTATGGTGTTCCTTTCTCTTAAATTGAAGTAGGAGGTTTCGTGTGCTAGCTTGTGTACCTCTCCCTTCATGATGGAAAAAAACCGATCCCAAACGCCGACGAATGGGCCGGTCCTCCAGCAGTGATCGCAGCCTGGCAGCAGTCTGTCTTCTTGAACGTCAAATTTTCATACTGCTCGGCTCAACGAGTGTCGCCCCTGGGGCCTTGTGGCCGAAATCGTTCGGCTTCCGCAGACCATTCGAGCCGAATAGAGTGGCGAACCCGTATACGTCTTCATGTGTGCAAGATTCGCTACGCTGGAGCGCAAACCTCTCACACACGTGTTGACCATTCGATTCGGGCCAGTGAGTGTCGTACCCTAGTTCCAACAAGGCAAGCGTCCGTGTTGTAGGCGCTCCGATTTGCTGTTTTAATGTACGATTCTATAGATTATAAGGTGAGAAATGGATCAAAATATACGTCGTACAAAAGAAACTTCATAACAAAATAATGTTTTGGTAATAAAACGTGTTAGTATGCATTAAAAGTACTTCACAATGTTACTGTAAAGAAACGGTACAAAAATCAGTTAGTTATACTCACTACGTATAACCATGTTGTAGTAGTGGTGGATGAGTGATTATAGCTGCGACTTCCAAAATCAAAATACAAAGTTTCGAATCTGCTCCAGAAAAGGTACTTTTTTTTTAAATTTATACATCTTTATTAGATCATGTATACAGTCGATATAATAACGCAAATCTTCTCTTGGTGATATTTACGCTCGATATGTAATCATAAACGAGAGATAAAATAGGAAACAGAACTCTCCTTATAGTGACTGCTGAAAGTTATTCGCTATAATTTAAGCGTCGTGTAATGTCTTTGATCTTTGTTTTTATGGTTATTTATTACATTTAGAGTTATTCTTAGCTAATTGTAATATGTTAATTATAATGTTACGCTCGTGTACAGTCTTCTGAGGATGAAAATTCGGAGTTTTTTTTTTTTTTTTTTTTTTTTTTTTTCAAATGACATGTGAAACAGTTTCGTTTCTACAAGAAACTAATGGCTTCTTAAATATTTTATTACTAGAGCTTGCAATGCAACAATTACTTCCGCACGCAATGTATAGATAATAATCTTACTGTGGAAAATCATAAATACTTTTTAATCATAAATAAGAAAATGTGAGACCAGAGTCAACTTGGCTGTATTTAAATAATTTACAACAATAACTGTACTCTATGAGAAAACAAGCTTGTCTAATTTCAAATAAACAGCAATCATTGTTTTAACTATTATTAGCCAGCACCTAACACAAAATATCTTAAACAGTAATTCAGTATAACAATAAATAAGTATAAAATGAGAAGACATTGCTTCCTAATTCGTAGACCTATTACATAAGCACGGCGAATTAATTTTCCTTCGTGATGACTGATTTGAAGAGTAAGTTATTGTTCCACGTGTTATTAAACTTCCAAATGATTAGGATATATTTGGTATTATCGACAAGTGAGAATATTTTCGTAAAATAATCCCTGTTTATAAATACCATTAATTGCTTTCCTAAGAAGACGTTCTGAATTAAGACTTACATCGAACTTTTAAATCAGTGACATTCAGCACCGTGATAGTAACTATGCTTATAGTGACTTCAAGAGCAGCCATGGTACCGTATCTAAGTTTATTTCTAATTTCAGCGAAAACATTTACGTATGTGTAACGTATGCATATAAATAATTCACGTTTGAATAAACATTTTCGTACAAAGCTTATCCAAATGTCGTAATATTCAAATATTGTTTAGATTTAAGGGAAAGTTTTCACTTACACTGAATCAAATTGAAGACGACATTACAAAGGTTTGAACGATTATCATAATTTATTCAATTATCAAACTGAAAAAAATTTAAACGAGATAAATTTATTGAACAATATTAATTTATATATGCCTAATCAATATGTATGTCAAGATCCCTGGGAAAAATTTTAAGTGAAAAATATTAAGACTGCAGTAGCGTGACATATCATACATTAACAAACATGGACATTTGCACATGACAAAAAATACCAAGAAATTTATTAAATGTGGCAATAAACGTGTCTAAATAAAAATAAAGTGTGAACAATTAAATTTAATTGAGAACCTTTAAAGAAATCGAAGTAAATCACTTTCAGATTGAATAAACTGGTGCATAAGCTAACTGATGAATCCAAAACATTACTATAACCAATCAAAGAGGATGAAATAATATTTTGAATACTTTGGATTAAATACTGTAAGTCACTTATTTTTAGGATCGTATCAATTCATCAATTAATAGATGTTTATATTATTATATTTCTTTAACGTCTTCTACATACATTTTACAATTAATGAATGTAACTAATTGAACGACAAAGAAATTCATTATGCACCTGACATAAAGATACTCTCGTATTAATAAAAGTATGTATAGTGATTGTTCCTTGCATTATGACAGATTGTGTTTGTATTTGAAGATGTATAAGCTGCCGAACAACCCTGCAGTACGACTTCCAGCGTGCAGTCGTATGCGAGATAGCCGTCACTCGGTTCACAACTGCTCGGCTTTAATTTTCAGAGCGCTCGAGAGTCGCACGGGAGCAGACCCGAATGGTTCCAGCATACCAAAACAGTGTCCCGTTCGGCAAAACACCGCTGGACTAGCTACTCGCATACGACTGGAAACTCCAGCATAACGCCCCTGGAGCTGCCGGCGGGGCGATAGAGTTATTCATGACGCCACTGCGTCTTGTTTCGTCCTCGTCCTCAAGCGTCGGCGGAGTTGCAAGACGCACAATAAAGAAGACAAGAAAAAATTGAAAGACTGTTTTGGGTTCCTGCGCACGAGTCAATTTAAATATTGAGTTTAGATTATCTATTATACCGTAAGCCAACTGATGATCAAAATCACAGTATTGCGATTTTTCTTCCCCGGTAGAGAGTGGGTTGTACCATTCTGAGGTTTAAAATGGCCAGGCTGGTGCCGTATCGAGGTATTCGGCTCCCGTCTGTGTCATCATGCATTTCAGATAAGTATTGTATTAAAGGACCCGTCTGGTCAATGCTAATATAGGAATTTCGCGCTCCATATTTCGTGTTATGTGCCGTATATATATATATATATTTGGGGAGAAGCCATGTGTAGCTTCTAAGTTATATAATTGTCTTGAGATTTGATTATACTCGTGTGAGCAACTTTATATGGCGTTTAGGCAAGATTTTCATGTAACCATTTGTACCGCTATTTCGGTATAACTTTAGGCCCAATTATATAAAAAACGGGTTTTAAAAATTAAGTTGTACCTGCAACACATTTGAAAGTTTTATCTCTGCAATTTCGTAATATCTAAAATGAAATTAAGACACTTTTATTTTCTCCACTGTATGTGTGAGATGTTTGCTGTGGCAAAGTATCCCAAATTTTCCCCTGTGCCTTTAAACTATTCTGGTTTTATATGGGTGAGGTGTTTGGGTTGTTTAAAAGAAAAAATCCCTTGCCTACATTGGGTGCTGGTGGCGACGCCCCGGGGTCACAATGTCATAAGCGTAGTGGCGAGGACAGTGTATTGATCTGGCAATGCGAAGGGTGCGAGTTCGCACCAGTTCCCTCTGGGATATATTTTCAAAAAGTGTATTTTCGGAGAATAGTGTATACAAACTTAGGAAGCAAAGAAATAACGTCGGATGGTGCAGAAAATAAGAAAATGTTGACCTAGTGGAAAAATGTATTCAAAAAACTATTGCCCAACTTTGGCAGATTGTTGTGTTTTGCTTGATATCGTGTAGGTACGTAATAATTTAATTAAATAATTAAAATTATTTAATTTCATTACAATTTTTTTTTTGGGAAATGGCTGGGGGAGTTGCTTAGCATCCTGCTAACAATACTACTTTAATGCGGTGTAGAAACGAGTGTCATTTTGATGTCCAGTAAACGTAATTTGTCTGCGTTGGCTCAAACTTGGAGTAAAGTTTGTGCCCCCAAAATATAGCCTAGGGGATTATATGAAGGTGCGTGAAATACTGTGTTTTGACACAGTGCCTGGCGATTTGACGAGTTGCGGAGATAAATAGGAGCACGGATATAGCGACCTGTGTGTTAAAAAAGACTGATAGAAGTGATGGGATATTTCCGAGATACTGCTGCGGTGTTTGTGAACCACGTAGGCGTCAGAGCGTAGGTAGGTAAAGGTCACGACAGACTGATAAAATGTTGCACTGAGATAAATCTAGCTAGAGTGTATGCCATTTGTCAATAGGACTAATTAATTAATTTTTAATGTTATAGAAACCTTACTTAACATTTACTTTTTCTGCTTAGTTCTGTATTAGCGTTAATGATATAACATTATGACAGAAATTGTTGTATTGAATTTTCGGAGCGGGAAATACATTTACATCTTTAATTTAATTAAGGCCTTCAGGAACATGGCAGCACAGATCACTTGCGATACTGGCTTTAGAAGTGGTATTAATGCATTAATTTACTACTGCATTTAGAGGATAGATTATAAAAGGTTTTGTCAGTTAAGTGTTACAGAACAGATAAAAGTGGATTTTTGATTTTTATTTATTGTTATGAATTGTTTACTAATACGAAGAATGTCGGTCGATATGGAGGTATTCTCTTATTTTTTTGAATGACTGATTAGTCATATTAACGGTGTCATAGATAAAGTATGCAGTCAAGCAATAAGTGTTACAACATTTGCAGTCATAACTAAAGTAAATAATCAAATATAAATTTAATGCATAAGTAAGGAGTATTTATGAAAAAAATATAGATAAGGAAATAGACAGAAAAAAATAGAGCAAAGGAAAAAAATTGGGTAGCGTGAATGAACAATTTAGAGTGTAACTGAAAATGCAGAGAAGTATATAGATTGTAAAGTAAAAGAACAGAGTTAAGAAATATAAAGATACGGAAATATAATGCATCGCCAAACTTGTGACCACTTGAAAATGCAACACATGGACAGTATATTTGACAGTATCATATAAACGGTTGTCCAATTCATGACCATTATAAACAATAGTATTGTGTCTTTATTGGTAGCAAAGGCAAGGCTTCCGCCATCTCTTACATTTAACCACGTATAGCAGTATGTAATAAACATGAAATTGCACAACTGTGTTGTCTATCTTAAAAACACAAAAACCTACAATAACAATTGTATTAAAAGTTACACTAAAAGCCATTAAAAATAAGTTGAAACGAACTGTAGTATTTTCCTTTGGTAAATATTAACACAGGAAGAATTTAAATTAGAATCTTAATAATAAACATAGATTGTTAAAACATAGAAGAGAAACCGTAATCCGTAGAGTATGTAACTTTCCACTCTTTAACCTGATACTAGATCAAGAGGTGAATATATTGGAAAACGAACTACAGGAATTTATTCTCCAAAAGAAGAAGAAGCAGACTTTGGTAGGGGAAGACTAAAATAAAATACGAGCAATACTTAGCAGAAAATCGAGAGAAGATGGAAGACTACGTAGGCAGAACAGTAGTACCAAGGGAATCCTAGCAGCTTCTGTCAGGTTTGAACCTTATTTTCAGGGCCCTGAAAATGGATGGTATTAAGCCCGCCCGTGATGGCGATTAGACTCCTTGACGGGTATATCAATATAAGTGTGACATCATCACCGTTCCGAATGGTTGTCCAGAAGAACATCATGCAAACTACGTCACAGCTGTTTGTGGAGCTTAGTACTAAGCGTAATATACTCCCTGCAAGAACGATATCGTCTGGAGAACTTAACACTGGTATCGACCTTGAAGATTCACTTTAGAAACCTGTACCTTCGGCGCATCAACAGCGCCCGATAGCAGAGCTGCATCCAACGTTGCAAAAGTTATGGCCAGAGCTGTACGTCTGTGTCCCCTGCCACTGAATATGTGTTACCAGAAAGCACTGGGAGTCATAGTAGACGGCTTTTTCGTTGAAGCCATCGCCCTTGTAGGTGTTTAGCTAGCGGTTTGCCTAGCCGTGCCACAAAATAAACAGGGCACCCAAGTCCGAGCACTGGATGTGGAGGCGACAAGGCATATTGAAGCGATATGGTGACAGTACGTGTAACGATAATAATAGTTGCTGATGTGCTGCGCAAGATAGAAAATTCTCTAAAGAGCATACAAGCTGTGATTGAGAACCCCGTAGCCAGAGTCTGTGACTAGCTAGGCGTCGGGAATTTTGGAAATGCGACCTGGACACCTGAGATTCAAGTGAACCCAGTTGGAACACAAGACGCGAGAGCTGTGCGAAACAGTGATGGGAGATACTTTGAGACGGCTGGAGTCATTGGTCAATGACCTGGTAACAACAGTTGGGACAATAACGATCACCCTTCAACAACTTTGGAAACAAGGTTTTTGGAGCTGCAGTGAGGATGGATATTGAAATCCCTCCTGACACCGAGAAGTGAAGATCTTACCAGTGTGCAGCTTTAGGAAATAACCTGATTACGCGTAGTATCAGTAACCCGACACGAATCCTAAGTAATACCAGGGGAAACAGGGAGTTTCAGATAGAGGAGAAACACCGATAATCAAATGCATTTTCATGTCTACGAGTTAAACACTAAGTAGTATTGTTACAATTACTTTTATTTTCCGATTGTATTCAGTAAGTAAAAATGCAATAAAATTTTTAAGCTGGAGGAATGAAATATTTTTTTAAAGCTCGACCTGAATCCTGTACTGATAATAACATATCATATAACTGACGATTTGTGTACAGTATCTTGAAACGACTTAAATTTACCAGTATATTAAACTGTCAAAATTATTTAAATTCCCTCAAATACAATGTAGTATTTCTCTACGTTTTTGGATATGGGAAGGAAAATTTAGTTTCGATAAAATGTTTCCGTTTTAATTAATAATAATAATAATAATGTTATAGTTTGCTGGATATATCTGGGCAGCCATGCACGAGGAGTTAAATTTTACTTGTCTTTTATCAGAGAAATATTAATTACTGATATTAATGACACTGTTAAAATATTTGAGATAAAATTCCCTTACATGTAAGGGAAGCTAATTAACTCTACATGTGAGGCAAAATTACCTCTTAAATGTAGAGTAAATTCACATAACAAGTAAAGTACTATTCACTAATTGCGCGGAAAAAGTACCTGACAAAATTAGGGAGAAATCCCATACAAGTAAGGAATAACCCCGTACAAGTAAGGGAATATTAAATATAGTGTATAATGTAATTATATTTAATAAAATCCAGGAGTATAAGTATGTAATTTTTTAACTACCTATGTCCTTTTGCGAATAGTAACCGAAACCCAACTCTAGAATTCTCGACACTGGTTGGTGGGTGAGCTCGCACCTACTTCCTCTATCACCATAGTCCGATGCGCTATCCATTACAGCACGATTACAGCGCCACAGCAACAGTGAATATTAGTGTTTTTGAGGAATGGTTTTTTTCCGCCCGTCCTCCCACTTAGCTGCTGAGACAATGCTGATGAGATGCACGCGTCATAAGGTAATTTTCCCATCCATTTATGGGATTTCCCACCCCTATGTATGCGAATTTCACTCCAGAGTATAGTAATTATACATTATATATAAAGAGCCATGTAGGACAGCTCGTATGAGTAAAAAAAACAAAAATTAATTTTAAGTTAAAATATATACAACGTATATTTACCAAATAGCTACAAAGTGGAAGTCCACACGTTGTAAGGTAATTTTCCCATCCATGTATGGGATTTTCCACTACCATGTACGTGAATTTTACTCCAGAGTGCGGTAATTTTATCTTACCCGTAAGTAGAACTATTTTTCCCAAACAAGTTAGTGAATATTACCTTACCCTTGTCAGGTAATTTTACCATTATTTTTTACAGTGGAGTGTTTCATTGACCTCAGCATTGTTTTCTGGGACGCAGTACTCAATCCCTTTTCCATTTATAGTTATTCTGTTTACGCGGTGGAAAGAATAAATAGGACGGAGGAAGTTGCCCTGAGACAATGCCAGCTGGCTGCCTAATCATGGTGAACTCCGCTAAGCCCGGCTAGAAATGCTCACGTTACTTGACTTCCGATAAGCGGAGAAACGATTGTGTAATTTTAGTTGTACGATAATACGCAGGTGACAAATTACATTCATTGCCGATATGCAAGATTGTTACATACGAAATAATCAACTACTTCAGCACGAATACCTGTCAGTCAATAGTTAATATTTTCGTGCAAGACAAAACATGAGAATAGTGCCTACATTTTCAAACTGCATCTATGCTCTAAATTTGAACGAGTAAATTCTATCAGTATAATTATTTTAGCGAATATTAAATTAATGAGTTATTATATTTTGGCGAATCAATTACATTCACTAATGTATTACTTCGAGGCCAGAAAAATTAACTAGGAATCAGTACAAATCACTGTTCAATAAGTGAATATCAACGTTTAAAAATGATAGTAGAGTTTACTGATTCAAGTGGAGCAATTTGCAGAGACATGTATTCATATTCGCCCATTTGGAGCAGTTTTAACTATATAGAATTAAGAGTGCTCATATTACTCTAAGCAGCAAACTGTTCTAAGTTTATATTTTAAATTAGTATTTAACAGTACATTTAGTAAATTTGTTGTTTTAAGTACATTTTGTAAATTTGTGTTTAACGGTATATTTAGGAAATTAGCGTTTAACAGTATATATTATAAATTTGTTGTTAATTGTACATTCTGTAAATATGTTTCCAACAGTACATTTTGAAAATTACTGTTTTACAGTGCATTTTGTAAATGTGTGTTTGACAGTACATTTTGTAAATTAGTGCTTGACAGTACAGAAACGACACTAGATATGGACGTAGAGGAGAAGGTGTGCTGACACAGCAGCTGATGTTTGTGGTTGTTGTGGGCAGGGCCGGCGGCGGGGGTGCAGCAGCACGGAGGGGAGACGCTGAGCCGCAGTAAGTCGGCTCCCTTCTTGGACGCGTCGCGACGCCTCGAGCACCCCTACTTCGACGACGTGTCGCCGCGCAACGTGACCGCCATCGTCGGCCAGTCGGCCGTGCTCAACTGCCGCGTCAAGCACATAGGCGACAGGACGGTGAGTCGAGTCCGCACACTTTTCAACCCAACTGTCTGCATCGTCTTGGCTTCCGACCTCTAGTTTATCTCCACGTTCCGACAGACACCGTCACCTTTGCCTAAAGCCTGTTCACGATAAAGTGAGCACTTTAGAAACGAACCTTAGAAAAAAGTCACTGCCCCTGAGTGCATGTATTTCAGTGAGCGCACTGGGCTACATTCGCCCAGTAAAGTTGGTAACAGTAGATTGAAAGTAGTTCTATACCTTAACGTCGAATTAAACGAGTTAGGTAACCGTTTGTGATAAATTAAAATTATTTCTTTCGCTTTCTGTTTTTTTTTTTTTTAATGCTTCGAAGTGTAAAAATAAGCAGATTTGTGAAGTATTTCTTTTCTTAATAATTGCACAATTTAATTTGATCGACACATGTATTAAGTGATGAGACCCATGGCAATGTTAATTCTATATAAAACGGAGTAGTACACGACTTCTTTACAAGTTGATCTTAAGCAGTTATTTCAAAAGTGCTCATTTTACCGTAAAAAGCATATGTCATACAATAAGGATAAGTTGTAACGATTATCGTCTTCTGCGCATGTACCCAACACTAGTCTATCTCCCTCACAGCGTTACAACTGTTTGTGTCACATGGTCAACACTGATGAGCGTATTTGTTTGTATCTTAATTTTTAAGAGACAAGCTGTTTTATATGAATATTATTCTTTAGCCAATATGGATCCAATGTAATTGCACTAAAAATGGTTTAAAAGAAGTACACAATCATCTCAATGCAATTGTTTACGTAACCAGTGTTCTAACCTCAAATCCTGGCCGCTTCGTTAATGGTAGTTGTATTGGCAGAGAAGCAGTTGAATGTTGGGGAAATAAATGGCTACTGTGAACATCGTACGGGTACTGTATCCCATTACCCCTCGACCAGTAATGTAGCAACAGCAGTAACTGAACAGCGCCAGTAGGTGACAGTTACTGCTGCTAATTACCCTGAAGTTGGAGGCGGTAATCTGTAATGAAACGTTGCGTCGGGAAGAAATACGAGAGCGGCGGCGATTAGTTTGCCATCTCGCAACCATTTTGAAAGGGACACTACGAAATTTCTCTAGTACTTTGGTTCATTCGTTATTGTCCTGCATATAGGACGTTGCATGAGGAGAGATTGTGCTGATCACAAAATAACGACTGATCAGAAAGTACTCACGTGTGGAAGACAACATTCGCTTCTGAGATGATATTCCAGCTGCTGCCGCAATCATAGGACACAAAAAAAAAATTAGTATTGGCTGCGCCATATGACAGAGCGTGTTAACTGCCTCCAGCACACTTCCGAACAAGAGGACACGTTTGTTCCAAACCCCTAGAACGAGATGTTCATCCGTGACTGAAATTGTTAAAATTAAAGTCATAGAATTATAAGAATATTATTTTTTATATTTTATGCACTGTTGTTATTATCTATTATTCTTGTTCAGACAAGATGACTAGATATGTATTACATTTCGAAGCCGCAGTGCCATTGTTCTTAGCACACTATGATACTTCCAGTAGAAGCGGCCCTTAAAACTTGACAAAATTATTTGTAAATTTAATATGTTTATACTGTGGTTTGGTTAGTCGGTGATTACTATATATGAGAAAATCTTAGTAATCATATTAATACTCGCGGGTGTAAATACTATCAACTTTTAAGATATCATTCCTGTATTGATACTAATCCGTGGAGAGGAAAACGTAAAATTAATAATAAATTTTTAAAAAATATACTTGTTAATATTTCACTATAAATAATATAAAAAAAATAGATTGTTAGTTATTACTCACACACTAACACACCGTTAGAGAAAATGCAAGGCAGCTTCTATTTTAGCACAACATTTTGGCGTTTCAAATTTCCAGTGTAACAATGTGAGATATTGAAGTGTCAAGATTGCCAGTTTCCTAGTAGATTTGAGTCCGCTGAAAAACAGCGTATGAAGTAAAACTGTAGAAGTAATCACGCTTACTCAGTGTAAGCACTTATAATCGGAAATTTAATTACGTTTTATTACAGCAATTTTCACACGTCGCGTTTTCCACGGATATTATTCTAGCTGTTACCATTAATGAATATTTCAAGTTTGCTGTTTCTTTGGCCGCTGTTTTAGTTATCTAAATATATATAAATAAAACTCGAATTTTCCTGGAATAGAACATCCCGATATGAAAATATATGGTTTTTGCTTATTTCTTCCCTTTATGTATTCATCACAGAGATAAGTATAGTACTTAAAACTTAAGAGGGATTATTGAACGAAGTAGACTTATTTTTCTGAGAGTTACTTAATACTTTTCACGACACTTGCGTTGACAACTGCAATTTTACTGATCATACACAGAATCAGAAAACTTCAGTGTTTTTTCTTTTAATACGTAGAAGCGTTTGTTTATTTACCTTGCATTGCGAAATTAATTAATATTACATTGTAAACGTAAACGTTCAAAGGGTATTATAGTGAAAATTAAGCACATAAATGACGCTAACTACGTTAACATACAGTATTTGATATGACAATAAATGCAACATAACTCAATTTCTTTCATTTTACGAAAGTAACGGAGTCCAGCAAGATCATTTAACTTAGCATGAATGAATTCTACAATATCAAAGAAGTGTAGATGTACATGTTATTCCTAACTCATAAAGTGTTAGGCGCACCGGTATTTCTACACATTCATGATTTATTTATACAATATTAAATTTAATTGACTAAACATGCTGACATAAAGGCGTTAGCAACGAAGAAATAAATGCTATATTTGTACCATGTACTCTCAAAATTTTAGACCTTATATTTAATGACGTTTCTTCTTGAAAAAAATAATTGTGAGAACACAGTTTTCTGATAAATGCCGAAAAATTATTTACATACGGAAACGAGATAATTAAGAATTAAAGAAGATGCCAATAACTACTTCAAGTCTCTTATAAAATAGAAAAAGGGCAATTCTTTTTTACTTAAAATTTTTTTTAACAAAAAGGAAATTCTTGCATATATTTGATACGTTTCTAGCGCAGAATTTTCGTAAAATAACTTTTGATAAACACTCCTTTAAATGCATCAAGGAAGATATTTCAGTTGTCTTTGTGAAATTTTATGTGAATAATTTAAATTATTATTTTGTAGGTTACGAACAAAATATAATGTTGACTTTGACAAGCCATTTTGCAAAAACTATGAGAACTGAAGAAATTTTATCTCAGTAAAATGTAGTCACAGATAATGTGCACTAGTTAACCCCTTTGTGGTACAAATAAAATTAACTAAGTGTTCGTGCCAACGTCCATAAGTTAAGTGGGTAATAAATTTAATTAAACGTGATCTTGATAACAATAGTCATTTTATTAAGCATCCTAATACGTACACAAACTTCCTTTAAAAAGAAGGAACTTTTATTTATGCAGTAGCATGGGTATAACGTTCGTATATAAATACCAACTATGTTTAGTGATGCTGTATTAAAATAAATTGTAGTTTAATACAAAGATAAATACCTTGTTTATAATTTTTCTCTTTTACCTCTAATGTGCGACTACCTTAAAATTATAGCAAACAATTTAGTTAATTTTTGTGCCAAGTGATGCACGGAATTAATGTTTACCCATATATGAATAATATAATTACAGAATTGTTATTGTTGGTTTTATAGCTGTACTTATAGTTATGATTTGGCTTAGAATTGTGCACGTGCCCTGACAGCTTGCGCTATATAACGGAAGTTGAAAACCATAGTCCATTATTGTATATAATAAAATATTATTCAGAACAGATAAAAAATTATTATATAATTAGTGGACTGATTTAAGAGGAAATACTCACTCATACACCGGACACAAAAACAACATTTTTGAGAAACAAACTAGGAAGAAGCTAAATAGATGGTTTCTTCAAATCAGCCGTGTCGGTTTGTCTTGTATGCCATTTTTATTAATATTTAGTGTTAGAATTTGAAATATTTTATTAACTGATTAGGAAGTTCTCGTGAGAGAAGAAAAAAATCTCATACGTAGAACGCAGAAAATTAGAGTATTTTTCCTTTGCATCTTTGTTTACCAGTCGGACTATTCCAAGTTCTCTTTGACGATTTTTCTATATACACTATCTACCAAAAATTAATAGGGCACTCGTGAAAATAGGTAGTTCGGTGCATCAGTTGACTTGCGTATCACGGCCTTCGGCGTAGGACCGCTGGTGTTTGTCCGTGGTAGCATGAACACAGAGGCCTATTGTAACATTCTGGATAATGAATACTCTCAACATTGTGGTGTTTTTACAGAATGGACCCGTGTTACTTCCAGGATGACAATGCCAGGTGCCATGTTTCAAGGGCTACTATGCAGTGGTACGCCGACAACAATGTTCGCCGATTGGACTGGCCCGCCCAGAGCCCCGACCTCAACCCTATAGATCATCTATGGGACGAATTGGATCGCCGGGTGAGGGCTTGTCAGGCGCTGCCAAAATTCATTGCTCAACTCATGGAATGGTTGCAAGAGGAATGGCGACGAATCCCTGTGGATGTTCTGCAAACACTCGTAGAGAGCATGCCAGACAGGGTGGCTGCTGTTATAGCCGCAAGAGGTGGCCCTGCGAGATTCTAACGGGGTGACAACCACAGAGCAAACATTGTGGACAGGTGCCCAATTACTTTTTGGTAGATAGTGTACTATGTGAAACACATTTGTATTATGAAGCATTTTTTAAGTCATTATACATCTTACTTTGTTATACAGCAAAATTGTATCCGCTGCAGTGTCCCAATTTAATCGTGGGGAAAACATTTGTTAATGTTTCAAAATAATCTCACAAATCTTGATTTGGGGACGAAATAAAAATATTTTTGCCTCTGTGCACATACAGTAAGTGAAAACTTTTGGAAACATGAAACGTCCAGTGAAGTAAAAGCAAATGAATTATATATATTATAATAAATATATGTTTCCGAACGTAATGCTTAACAGTTTATAAACGTCAAGTGATTTGGGGATAGATCACGTACTTACCAACGAAACACATACTTTTACGTTTAACTTAGCCAATCTTCGGACATTTTCTCACTATCTTATACAAAGAGTTAACTGAACCCTAGTTTCTTCACTGGCATTAGTTATTGTGACACACTCGGTCAGCGGGCGAGTTAATTTACTTCAATTACATTTAGTTTCGCACCAAGAACATATTGTTGTTCACTAACTTGTCAGGAAACTGAAATATTCAAGCCTCTACGATAAACGTAGTAGTGCCACTTTGTGCGTCGAATGTTACTTCTACCAATTACATACAGCAGGAGAAAGATTTTTTTTGGAAGTTCCTTTTTGGCCTCTGTCACACTACTGGTCTAAAAATGTTTACAGTAAATTCGTTTGGCAGCCATGTTTGATCACGTTTTGTGAACAGAATTAGCCGCAGTGGTAACACCTCTATAACTCTATGCAAAAATATATTAACATTAAGAAGGCCTTTTCAAATTAATGTCATGACGTCTCATCGACAACGACGTTGCTGATAAAAATTAACGAGCCTACTTTTCTCAACATGGGTGAAATTAATGTCATGACCTCTCATCGACAACGACGTTGCCGATAAAAATTAACGGGCATACTTTTTCAACTTGGGTGATATTAATTTTTATTTTTTTTTTAATTCTTAAAAGCTTACTTGGTAGGAAGGACTTGACTTCTTTTTGGAAGCAATAACTTTAGAAATGAAACAAAAACATATGCAACAGTTGTGAACCAATTACAAATACATACATGCCTTAGCCGGGACTTGAACGCAAAAAAAAACGAGTTCTATAAGCTAACATGTAATACACTACATTGCGGAGGTCGGAATCGGATCATCAACATCGGAGTGACTCATTCTAATGTTTAGAATGATAGTGTTTACTGAACTAAAATATTTACATACCCTTTATTTTGAAAAAAGTGACTAAGCCACACAATGCATGTAAGTTTACATGGCCTACTTGTGTCAAGAATTTGATGTAAATCGGTTGTTTGGTACCTGTAATAAGCCATAAAAATGCTAAATTTTATTTGATGCTATTGTACAAAATTGCCAGTAAAAGAGGCTGTATATATCTACCGTGATTTTAATGGCTACTGTCTACATAAAAATTTTGGTTGCAGTTGATTGAATTGTTTATTATTTATGTCAAACTTACCTAAATTATTTATGAAGCTGCCATTTTCAACATCGTTTTCTGAACCATTTAAATCGTGAAAGATTACTTGGCCTTCTGTAGCAGTTATCAAGTGCACAATTTGGTACAATATTTCTTCAAATGTGGCAATGTAACATTTTGTGGGAATCGGTGATTGGTCCTCGAGACATGGCATAAAACCTCCAAAATTTTCATATGGCGTTCTTCATAAATGGAGGACAAAAAAGTTATTTAGTAGCAATTTCCATAATTGTATACTGCCAATATACAACATTAAGTTGAAGTATATTACGTAATTTCATAAATATCGCCCACAAAACTTAAATTAGTATACAGCTACAATTTAAAACAAATACATTTATTATTATGGCCTAACACAGTACAACATCTTCACCAATATTTTGAAAATGGGTTAATTGTTACCCAAGATACGAGATAAAATCATTTTTTATTGGTAGGGCTATCTTACAAAATGACAGAGAAATTATGCTCTGCGTAGAAAAATTTTATCTTTGTAATTGGTACCACCAGCATAAAACAATTAATTGGAATTCGTTTCGTTATTAAAATATACTGCGCTAAAGTAATTATATAGTCACCATTTTTAAAATAATGCTTGACTTTCATAAACCACACCAGTTTACACCACCTGCTGCAGTACTATTTGTTTGCCAAATTTGGAAGGATCTATCTATTAATTGCAGCATTAAAACTAAAAAAACTTTATTTACTCGCATGGCGCTATCTTAAATAATGGCGGACAAAATATGCTCTATGTACACATAGTTGATAGTTGAAATATATACTGCCAGTATAGTTCACTTGAAATTCATTATGTGGTTTCGACGATATATTATTTTATGTTAAAAATTTATATATTGCCGCCATTTTAAAATTATATATCTGGCATGCCTAAAACGTACCACATGACATCATCTGCCTCAGAACTACTTGTTTGCCAATTTTGATTGGAATTGGTAAATATATAAATATAATAAAAATATAATTTCATTTGCATGGCGATATATTACAAAATGGCGGACAAAATAAGCCACATGTTGATACTTTTGAAAATAGTTAATTTCTACTGCAGCATACAAGGCTATGTTAGAATTGATTACATAATTTCGACGATATAGCATTCTAAGTTAAACCAGTTATATGACCGCTATTTTGTAAGTACGTGATTGATATGCTTAACATCGTCTGCTCAATACTACATGTTTTACATATTTGGTAGGAATGAGATAAATATTCACCGACATGATAACTTTATTTATTTGTATGGTGTTGTCTTCCAAATAGGCTAACTAAAGTGGTTATTTGTTGGTATACATGATGCTTGTAAAAGATGCTTTCAGTATACAAAATTTGGTTAAATTGGTTAAATGTTATGGCAGATAAAACAACTAAATTTAAACAATGTACAGCGGCCATTTTTAAAATAAGTAACTAATCAATTTCAGTCACTTACGTTTACATGCCCTTTCATAGTATTAGGCTACTTACACGCCAAATTGGTTAAGAATTGGTTGAACAGTTTTGGAGATATAATGTAAAATCTTTATTTTTTCAATTGGTGCTATCTTACAAAATGACGGACCAACAATATTCATCTCAAAATTTAATGCTGAAACAAAGCTCTGCTAATGTAAAAAATTGGGCTTCAATTGGTTGAATGGCTCCCGAGAAATGACATTATAAAAAAATATTGTAAGTAAGTTATCGTCGTGGTCAAAAACTATAAAACTCAAGTGTCCTTATGAAGTATTATATGTTTAGCAAGTTTGGTGAATGTCGGTTGAAGCGTTAGAAATTGAAAGTGGGACACACACTCACAGACCACACACATCAGTACACACACAGACAGGAAAGTGATCTCATAAACAGTTCTTTCCGTCGGAAAGTAAGCTGAAAACGGAGCAAATTGCTCAGCGAAGCAGGGACGGGAAATGAATCGATCATGGCCTGTTTGTAGTAAGGAAGCATTCCAGCATTCACGTGGAGATATTTTGGGCAACCATGGAAAACCGAAATCAGGATGATCGTGCCTGGTTTCGAACACAAGTCCTCCCGAATGGGATTCTAAATATGTACCACTGTGCAACCTCTCCCGGTTTTCTTCAACGGTTATTTATTTTGGCGTTCAACAATTTTTAATATTAAATGAATTTCATATTTTTATATAACTTATCGATTGTAGTAGTATACCGAATGTAAATTTTTGACATAGTTGTTTATTTATTTTAGTACATGGTGGAATGTCTTGCCTATTTCGGCAATGTTACCCATTTAAATACGTAAGCCGATCGTAACGCAATTCAGGAAGAAAGTTTTCTGGTGTACATACACAAGCCCTTTACTTTGAAAAGGGTGTTTCTGATCGGAACAACATTGAAACTAGTGTAAACGTGTACACAGCTGAACTTTTTTGAAGTGAAGTAGCTCTGTGCCCCTTGTGAGCGCGACCTTTGTCTGCTTGTGCTATGGGGAAAATAGGTTATCGAGATATAAGCGACGTTCAAAAGGTATTGTAGTAAGGTCTCACGAGAAGTTTTTCAACACTTATACGATATACACAACACGATATACACGTACAGTTCAGTCATGGTTATTTCCATCTTTTCTGAAGCTCTGCAAAGTTCTACATTAGGACATTCCACCACCTCATGCGAACAAAGCTTAACTAAGTCTAGGAAATTACACTAAAAGGACAGCACACCAAATTTATGAGCATTCAGTTTTTAATTTCATTTGAATGAAAAGTATTTATAAATAGGCATTGCAAGTACACCTGTTATTTCTCTGTTTTTATTCATATTAATTTCACTGAAATACTATAATTTAAAGTTATAATTTAAGTAAAAGTTTAACTTAACAGATAAAAATATACCTTGGGATTAACAGAAGTATAATTTTTTTTTATTCATGAAAAATTTAGGAAACAACCAAACCCGTCATACATGGGATGATTTTTCAAAGGTTTGACTCAAAATGTATGAGGATGCCAGGAATAGACTATAGTTTGGATTTGCACATACACTAGTAGTAAAAAATGTCAGAATATAAAACTGGTGCCTCGAATAACCTTAGCATGAGGATAGTTCTAAATAAACTCCATGATACAACTACATTAACAACAGCAACAAAATTGATGACACCAGTACCCAGCATTCAACAGTCATGTATGTTGTGATGTTTCATTTATTGCGATGAATATAAGTGGATCTGTTAAAGTATAGTTTAGTGATTGCTGTCTCTACTGCCTCTCATCATTTATTTGTATAGGATCATGTTTCATATCATTTATATTGAGGCGTAATCCTTTTCACGTATGTCTTTAGGACGTTTGTTGTTGGTTTGCGCTGTGAGATTTTCAGCTCATGGTCAGCAGACCATTCAGGCGTGCCCCCGGGTGTCGTCTCTGCTCTGAGACAACACTGGTCACGCGAACACTGAAACGCGTAGTCTGCTCCCTTAAGTCGCGTTTCCATCTGTTACACTATAATCGGCAGTCATCGTGTAAAGAAAACAGCATGAATCCGCTATACCATGAGGCATTACTGTTGGCAGTTGCTTCGTATCAGTACAGGCTGTGTCCATGTGAATCACATTACGACCATTCGAATGTCGTCAAATATCCGGGAGCGATGAAAGTAATGTGTACATATTTCTAATTCATTCTGCCTATTTATGTACTGCACACTTCCTAGTGGGTTTAGCTCCTTCCTGTAAATGCCAGTGTACAACCACAACCTTATATTGTCGGAAAACTATGTGAAAGGAAGACCACACAGTCGAGTTTCGTTTTCGAAGTCCATCCTGTGACCTTTACGTTTACATGATAAGAAATATTTGCATGCATGGTAGTCCGTCCATCGCTTACTTTGAAATTAAAACCTAAGCACCTCAGAATTGTAAACAATCTTAGACAGTTCTCGAGGATAGAATATTTTTTAACATTTACATACAACTTCAGAAAACTCTTGGCGTTCATTTCCCTTCGAATTAATGTATTTGTATGATCAATAGGTGAACATACGTAGTAAAACACCGGAATTCCGCATTTCGTCTCTCTTCAATGTGATGTAGAAGTCATAAAGTTCAGTTGCAATGCATTCCACTAAGGAAATAATTAAAATTATAGTATCATCAGGAGTGCGATATAGTTATAGTATTGTAACGTGCTGCAGCTGGCGCCGACTTCGCTGCCACGCACCGTAATCGGAGACCCACCTCGCCCTCCCCACACTTTTGGTAATCCCGTGAATGCTGACAGCGGCGGGACTTGCTGGCGTCACAGGCCTCCTCTCGCCTGCTAGAGTTTCCGATACGTTTAGCGACAACGCAAGACTGTTCTGGTGAGACTGGCTGGCGCCTCAGACCTCAGCGACGCATCACGCGAGTTGGGGAAGATTCTAGGTGGCGGTCTAAGACACTATATATATACTTCTGCAACCCAGCGGCCGGCAGGTTTTGATGGAGGCGGCCTGGCCGAGTGTGCGCGAGGGAAGTGAAGTGTGGACGACGAATGGAGATTGCGGGACGACGGCGAGTGAGGTGTTCGTGGCTTGAATGGACAAGACGGTGTGCAACCGATGAGTGAAGCCTACTGTGCGTGAAGGCGCTTGGAGGACTCTAGAACATTGCGACTGGCGGGACATGGACTGAACTGAGGTGAGACTGAATGGAAGTGTAATACTGATTTTATTGTAAATATTTTAACTGTCAAATATGGACGTATAAATTATAAAATAATTGAATCGGCTGATACACTGTCTATTGGGACTTATTTTTAATTATTTAATGTCATTGATTTCTTTGTCGTAACTATAAATTTTATTAATTGATCTAAATTGTGAACAGTAAGTGATTTCAATTTATTGTGAGAGTTTGAGTTCCGATAATTTTGCTGTTTTCGATGACAACCAAGTTCTTATATTCAAAATAGCGTCCATCTTAAAATTTTCGGTGCTGGGTCATATCTTGCCAATCATTTAACGATTTAAACTCGGTTTTTTATGTGTACAAGGCAGCACGTAGGCATTAAATTTAGAATAGACATTATTGTTCATCCGCTCTTTTGAAATACGGCGCTACAAAAAAATTAACCATTACGTTATATCTCGAAAAGTACTCAACCAATCCTCGCAGCCAAATTCAGCACTTGACTACAGCTATTGCAGGGTATGTAAACACATGCTCTTAAAAAAAAAAAAAAGGAATTTACATTCAAAATGGTGGTTATACAAATAGTTTATGTTTATTTGCTATATTGATTATACTGCACGGCCATTTTCAACCAAACTTCGTATGCATAACTTATTGATTACAAACATCACATATGACAACACATAACATAATGCCACAGAAATAAGTCAAGTTTTTATGTTATATCTTGGTAAGTATGCAATCGATTTCCACTAAATTTGGGGAACAAGTAGTTCTGCGGAAGGTCATATAAATTATGAGTTTTATCTGATTCAGAAACTTATCGTAAAAATTGCAATGTTATGAGAATGATCGATTAGTATGATAAATATGCCAATAAAAGAATCCAAATAATGGGAAATACCTTAGTGTAAAAGTGGGTTCCGAGCATAATAGGACATTATACAGAAACGTCAATGTGACAGGCGGTATGAAAGAAAATTCAGCCCTAAGTTAATATGATCACTCCTGGGTGGGGGGTTTGTTCTAAGTCACTCGAAACGTAGCTCTCGATCGTGAAATAACGATTTTCGTAATATTTCTGGTGTTTGATATTCTAAATCAAAGATGACATCGATTCTCGTGAGAAAACGATAGAGAACACTCGACAGCTAATGTGTTGTCGAAAGCTGCGTTCCCGATCGAGAAACGTAATTTTAACATGGCGGGTGCGAAGCGTGGGGGCCGTATTTATTGCAAACGGGCATACATTTCATGGGTCCGTCCTTCTTAAACGAAATCAATAACATATAAAAAGGTTATATTACATGTGGACTATTACTATATGCATCTAATTGTGTCAACACATGTTCGGAAGTACGAACGTTATATTTCAGTATCATTAATCGATTATTCAAGTCTATAAATGGCCGACTGGTGCCCTGCTTCCATAGCTCAGAGGTTGGTTGGCCGATTTGCATTCGAGTGGCGTGTGTTCTGGCGCCGGCCCCTACGCGGTAGATTTTCAATTCGCTTGTCGCGCTGGGAATTTGTCAACAAGTCGGTCCAACGTTAGCTCCACGTCACTTAATGCAACAACAACAACAACGACACCCACAACGGCAATAAAAGTGGTTATGTCGTGTGGTTTCCAGTACGTAGAAAAATATCTTTTGGCTTCAGGACTCAGCTGACAAAAATATTTTATTTGTTTGCTTCTTATAATAATATAGCAATAAATTTTATTGCTAAATGCAATACTCAAACTACTTAAATGGGCAGATTTTATCATTATATTTATAATACATTAGCTACACAATTATCGTGTACGAAACACTATACTTCACTAGTGGTAACGGGAATTCGTGCGTTCCTACAATTAAACACTTTTTATAATGTAAGATGTGTTGTTCGGGCGGAGCGTACTTTTCTAGGCAAACTTTCAAGTTGTATTTATTAAAACGACATTTTACGTATCGTCTTCTCTGCATTTAGTTACGTATATCGCAGTGAAATTTATTTAAACGGATTGTTGGATGCGGCTACTACGTAACGAATTATGACATATTTTAACGGTCGTTTTTATACGTGAAACAGTATGTTTCTCTTAAAACGATCAATGTTTTCAACTGCCAACCTGTGTATACAACACATTAACCATTCACCGTGTCACAATTTTCCTCGGCCAATAGTTTAACCATTCGATGAGATATTAGCCATGTCGAGAAATCTCACTCTAAACATGCTGAGTTACGGTTAGATAAATTATATAGTACGTATCTGATATAAGGCAATATTTAAATAATACATCTATGTATGCACACTTTTGTGCATTAATTAACCAATTACATGCATAGTTTGTATGAATTGCTTTAATTTCATCATAAATTATTACAGGGACAGCATGCATATTTGCATTTGTGACGTTGCCTGCCTGCACACACGGTTGGAGGGGGAAGAGAGTTGTGGTGGGGCGGTTGATAAAATCCGAGCATTGCGGAAGGAGCGAGGTCGTGTAACGATAGATCACTTAGAATAACTATTTGGAAATATTTTGTTCCCGATCATTTCAAACCGGGTCTCCCGACTGGCAGGAGTAATGATTGTCGAGATCGAGATCGAGACCTGCCGATAGACTACCCGAGGAACTTAGAATAAACCTCCTTACTGCGATGCAGGATGTGAACCGTACGTTAAAGCTCAGTATGAGGTTGTAGATGTGTGGAATCATGGCTCATTAGTATGGCATCTAGGGAGAATATAAATGATTTGAATATATTGCCATACTTCCCAAACACGTCTAATGGATGGAAGGCATAGTTTAAGGGGGGCAGGATACATTTTCAGTAATACATTTGTATGAAATTTAATGGAGGAAATATATGAAGAGGAAAAGGTAAAATATTTGCGCAATAAGGTTTTCAATGAAAAATTGCCTACAAATGGTTGTTCATTCCGAAATATAATGTAATTAAATATTACTTGTTCCTCATTGTTATTTTTTTCCACAATACAAGCTATAAGTCCATTTTCGTAAGTTATAATATTTTTGCGGACAAGACAAGTTTTAAAGGTTGAAATTTAGTCATAGAAACAACATCATCTAAAGATATCTGAACCTGACTTTCCCATACACAGAAAACTAAAATTACATAACTGGTGAGCGTTTTGATGAATAATTCTATAACAACAAATATAGAGAAAATAATGTTTAGCTCATTAATGACAGTGAGATTTTCAGATATCGAAGAAAACAAATGAACAGTTTTTATATACCGATAATTTCGTTAAATAAAATTGTTAGCGTCTTCATGTTCTAGGTCATATGATTTATAATGCTTCCCGCTTACGCAGGGTTAATATTCGCCAGTTAACATTGATTTCTGTGGACAACTGAGGCAGTAACACCACACCCGCATTTGCCCAAGATACTCCTGGCTATCACTTCTTGTCCTGGCTGTAACACGTCGTCACGGGAAAAAATTGGGCACCGATGGGCGAAGTTGCCAGAGCGCTACGTGCGAAAGTATCAGTTTCGAGCGGTTTGATCACATTAAGCCCTAACGGCGCGGCGGCAGGGCTCGCTGGCGTGGGGCGAAGAGGCTTTCGCGCGATCGCCCTTCTAATTACCTGGCGAAATAGGAACGGCTCCGTGCCGGTAATTAACCCTCGGCAGATAACTGCCCTGCCTTCCACAAGGCCTTCGGTTACCTGCGGTTCGCCTGGATTTCCCGCCTATCTTCAGATAGCTTACTAGCACGTGAACTGTTCTCGCTACAAGAGATCTCTCCCCCCTACACAGCTTGCGCACTTGCGCTCGTGGTGTCTCGACACTGTTGTAATTTTAATGCCGTTAATTTATCAACCATACTTACTCGCAATAATCACGTGATTATCATACCTGAGGCATATTTTTGCCACTTAAACGTATTTCTTCAAACATAAAAAAACAGACCACTAAAAATTCAAAATTTTACTTCAATGTAAATATAAATTTCACTCGTCACTGTACTAGGCGAGCGTGTAATGTAAGTGGTAAGAAACTTAACATAGCATACATTTTTGGTTCGTGTCCAACTCTCCCTCGAATACAAAATGTTTTGACTTTTTTTAAACTTGTTGTTATACACAGCGAAACCAAGCGTGACGAAAATTTTACTATTGTTTCTAGTAGTCCTTTGCAAACCTGATATTCAGAAAACAGGCTGGCAAATTCACAGAGAGGTACCGTGATTCCACGGAGAGCTCTGTGAAATTAATCGAAAAAAAAAACGCAATTCCCATAATTTTGGGACACCTTTTTTTTCTTCCAAAAAGCGAAGGAGGAGCATATTCTTTCCCGCAAAAAAAAAAACATTCTGAAATTGGCATCTACGACACGCCTCTGTTTGTAGTCAGTTTTTTTTTTCTTGCTAGCATTGCACCGTACGCAGTAGCACATCCTTACTTGCCATAAATCATTTAAGGTTAATTCCGTGATGGTTCCGTAGCAGAGGCCATTGACAATTCCTTTCCCTGCTCCTGATAAACCCACGCTACCTAGCAGTTTCCGCTCCTTAATACATCAGCTGTTGATATATTAAGCCTCACATGAACAAAAATAAACGATCTGTATAGTTTTTGCAAAGTATGAAATTTATATAAGTATTGGACGGTTTTTATTCATACTGATCTTCTCTTATGTATGTCGGCTGAATTTTGTAATTGTGAATGTCAAGTATAGGGGTAGGAGGGGCAAGATGGAATTTATTAAAATCCTTCCATTTTGCATGAATGTTGGAGCTGCTGTAATCTATGTGTGTGTATATTGTGTGTGTATCGTGTGCCTGTAACGCGATCGCTTCTTCCATAGTTTCTGTTGATATCTAGAAGAGTAATTGGGGATAAGGTTTATCTCACACTTACTGTATGAAATTCTAGACATACAGAATTTTTCTTACATAGACAAAATGCTTTGTATTAACTTTTAGAGATAACCGCGACATAATACGTAAGTGGTTTCATCCTTTCCCACAACTCTTGGTGCATGTTAGCTACACACAGTCGGCCAATCATAAAGTATTGTCCGTAATGCAGTGCGGGGCAAGACAGTTGACTCATGTGCGGGGCAAGATAGTTGACTCATGTGTGTGGCAAGATAGTTGACTCATGTGCGTGGCAAGACAGTACACTCGGTTGTAGGGCAAGTAGATATAGGTAAGATCTTGTTCCATGATACGAAATCTTAATTACCGAAATGCATAATAATTATCAGTAGATAGCTATTAATTTTTTTTTTGTTTTCACTATAAAAATTGTTCTTTACATTAATTTTTCCGATCTTTCTCTATAAACATGATTTTATACTAGCTATCCCAGATCGAAGATATTATTTAAAAAAAAAACCAATCAACACGATGTAACCTAAACATTCCCATAGACCCCTTTTAACTAGTCGTAATGTATCAACCTGTAGGCCCTAAGGCACACAGCAGTAGGGCTTTCATCATTTTGTTGTCAGGACGTAAACATTTTGAAATCAATGGTTGGTGTTTTTGTGTATAAAATGTTCGTAAAAGTCTATATTTCGTTGCAAATTTTTTTTTTTTTTTTTTTTTTTTTCATTTCTAAGATGATACTATTTCGGCATGCTAAGTTAGCACGTGCGGGTATGAAGACACCAGACCACTATGGAAGATTTAGTAATGTATTGCCGGAGGCGATAGAGTCACATTTAGTGGAGTACTGCTTGGAAATGTGCCAAAGGTTTTTTTGTTCTTAGCAATTAAAACCTGAGAGAACTAGCTTTTAAAATTGCAGAAATAAATAATGTTCACCATCTCTTTAGCAGAATCGAGGAAATGGCGGGACAAGTTTGGATTCAGGGGTTAAAGCGACGACATATTAAACTCTCACTAAGGAAAGCAGAAGCTGCTAGCATAGGTCGAGCAATAGCTTTCAACAAAGTCAATGGCAATCGATTTCATTTGCTCATAGAAACATACAGCCGCTATTCGTTTACTGCTGACAGAATTTCTAATGTAGATGAATCTTGCTTGTCAAAAGTTCACCGTCCATCGAATGTTCTAAGCCCAACAGACCGAAAACCAGTTGGGCAACTCACAAGTGTGGGAAGAGGAAAAACAGTAGAAATAACATGTGCATGCAGAACATCTGGATAATTTCTTCCACTTATGATAATTTTTGCTCGAAAACGACTTTTCCCTGAGATTACTGGGAGTGCCCCACACGGAACCAAGGCGAGACTTGTAAAGCCCTCTAGAGAATGACCAGTTCTGTTAATAGTCGACAATCATTCTTCCCACATTTCTCTTGCAGCAGTTAACTTTTGCAGAGGAAATGGGATTGTAATGGTCAGTCTTCCGTCTCACTGCAGCCATAAAATGCAATCAATGGAGATCAATTTCTTCGGGGCTCTGAAGACGTATTACAATACAGCCTGTGAAAATTGAATACTCACAAACCCTGGTAAAACTATTACAGGAAGACTGATTCCAAAACTCGTTGCTATCGCATGCTGCATGACTGCCACTATTCAGAATACAATATCTGGTTTTAGTTCAACTGAAATTTTTCCTTTTAATAACGACACATTCACACAAGTTGATTTTGCTCCTTCCAGTCTAAAATATTGGTGCCTAGATGATGAGAACCGGGCAGAACTTCCTTGTGTTCCAGTTAGTGCAGCTGTTTAGAAATCCCATTGTCTAACGATTATATTTCTGCATATTCTCCAGAACAGCCAAAATCTTCCACATCGACAGAAGAGCTGAACGTTTTTACATCGACAGTAGAAACTCTATCACCAAAACCGTCTGGAACTCCTACAAACACAGTGGGAGCCGTCTCCCCTGAACAGTTCAGACCTTTTCCCCATTGCGCTCGTGGGGAAATATGAAAGAGACGTGGCCTGAGGTGTGAAGTACTGGCAAGCTCTCCCGTAAAGCAAAGAATAGATTTAAAAAAGAAATAACAAAGACGAACAAAGTAAGAAAAGGGAAAAAAATCTATCCACTACATCTAGGAGCACAGCATGTCCATAATGCTCTGTGATGTATGAAGATCCACCAGCTGAAGATTGGATTAAATATTATACTTGCAAAATGTGATGCCATTTAAGCTGTATAGATTGCAGAGGGTAAGGAAAATTTATCTGTGAAGTGTGCTCTTAGTCAGGCCAGTAATAATATTTCAGAAAGAGCTGTGTGTAAATATATTCTAGCCCCACATACAGTTTCGTCTTGCCGCTCTACTGGAGCAAGGTGATACAGTGTGCCTTCTTTAGGAAAGTAGTATTACAGATATTGTAGAGGCGAAGTTGCAAAACGGTTAGTGGTTGTAATAGTTGCGTAATGTACTGTGTTTATTGCATCCCAATATTATAAGTGTCAGAGCATTATTTATATTGTTATGCCCATTTTGGTGTTAGGTGTACCATTTGGCTCATCCTACTCCTGCTAAGCATACCCATGTTTCTCCTAATTTTTGCAATTCGCATATTAAAACAAATACTATTACCATATTTTTATATTAATTTCGATAATTTTTATTTATATATATATATTATAGTTTTAGATGTTATGCTATAATAAGTAGTTCGTGACCTTTGATGTTTGCCTGTTAACCATTACCTAAGTTATAAAATACAAAAAATTAAAAGCCAACTATTGCCAGCAATATACTGTGACAGACGTCAAATAAACGCTAGATGCAATTTTAACAAAAATGATGTTATTGTTCCGCCGTTGTAGATTTCACATTTACGTGCATGATACCCTAGAACATACCTAGAAATTCCTGCATGCAAATACTGGTCCATTTAAAAATAATATTTCATGACTTTTTTTATTTAGTATCTGGGCTTTAGGACGTAATATGTATTCGTATGTATCAGCTTCCCCCCCCCCTCCCAAACGTATTTTCGCAAAATGTTTCAAGTATATTCATCGTTTTCTTAATATTATATGTAATTTTATCTGTATATGTGTGTCACCATCATTCGCCACTAGCGTTTTCGACGTTAGGATTTGTGTAAATCCTAGACATACCAAATCTCCATGATCTTGCGTTTTATGTTTTTATATTTATCCTTGAAAATCTCCGGTTATCAGTTACCATTTAATTATTAAATATATATTCCCAGAGTATAATTTAAATGATCGTAACTTACCAACATCTCACTAAAAATTAACTTAAATTTTCTTAGGTTTCAGGCTTAAGTATATAAACGTATGTTGGAAATGTTTAGATATCAATCAATAGCAATATTACAAAAACCATCTTAATAGTATTATTGGTTGGTTTTCAGTATTTCGCGCTACTGTCAGTCCGTTTTTGTTTACGTATTATCTTGTTCCGAAATACAAATGTTAGTAATATTCCTTTGAGAAAGCAGTTATTTAAGCGATATATATAATAGTAAATAGAGATTTATATTTTAATAGGCCTTGTATGAAACTACAGTTTAAATGTTTACAAAAAGTACCTTTTTACGAAAATAACTGTTCGTTGGTTTTGCGGTAGTTCCGAGCAACACGTTTTACCTGCTAGAAATTACATTGTAAACCAAGAAAGGTAACTAGTTATTACGTTGTAAATAGCATTACAAACAATGCCATATTTATTGAGATAGGAAATTAATTCACCTACTGACCTTGACTTTTGATATAAAAAATTCCAAAAATTCCAACATAAAAAAAAAAATATTCTAAAAAATTGCAAAAAACATATTATTAAATATGATTGAAAATTAATAAAAATCATTTTAAAAAACTACATTTAAAAACTTAAATTTCAAGAAGTCATCCCTTATCTATAACCATTCCACTGTCTTGGTAAGTCCAACCAATTACAATTTTGGTAGGGGACCACCATCTTGGTAGAAGACCACCATTTTGGTAGGCGATCGCCATTTTGGTACACGTCACATATCCACCATCTTGGAAGCCAGTTCCCCATAACCTTTAACTTTAACCTTGATATTTGACTTTGACCTTTTACCTTGACCATGATACCATAACCTTGAATTACATTGAAAAACTCGAGAAAAAATTTACGACACCCACAAAGAACATTACATTACCGACTACTGCCTCTATATTAGATGCAGATGACCTTGATCTTACACATGACCGTGAATGATCATTAAAACAAAAACTGGAGAAAAACATATAAAAGACAACAAGAATATTTTGTTACAGACTACTACCACAGTATTTGATACAGATTACCTTGATGCTATGAACTTAAATGACCTAGAAAACAAAAAACTCGAGGGAAAATACATGAAAATCCGACAGGCATATTATGTTATAGATTACTACCATCGTATTGGATGCAGGTGACCCCGACCTTGACTCCATGATCTTGAATGACCTTGAAAATAAAAACTGGAGGAAAATCTATTAGTTAGCAAGCAAATGATGTTTCAGGCTACTGCCACCATATTGGGAGCCAGTTACCATGGCCCTGAACTCATGACCTTGAATAAACTTGAAAACAAAAACTTCAAAAAATATATAAAATTCAGTAAGCATATTATATTGCAGACTACTGCCACCATATTGGAAGCCAGTGATCTCTTGATGTTGAATCTACGACCTTGAATGGCGTTGAAAAATAAAAATTCCGAAAAAATACATAAACTTCAGATAGCATATGGCGTTACAGACTACTCCCACTATATTGGATCTAACTGACCTTGAGATTGACCCCATGACCTTGAATAACCTTGGAAAATCTCGAGAGAAAATATATAAAGTCGACAATAATAATATGTTACTTTATAGACTACCACCACCATATTGGAAGCAAGTGACCTTGACCCCATGATCATGAAAGAACTTGAAAATCCCAAGAAAATGCATAAAAGTCAACAAACACACTGTATTACAGGCTACTGCCATTTGGAAGCCAAAGACCTCTACCTTTACCCATGACCTTTAATGACCTTGAAAACAAAAACTCGAGAACAAATACATAAAAACCAGCAAGCATATAATATAACAGATTAATACCATAATATTGGATGCAGAAGACCTTGACCTTGATCATTACATGGAATGACCTTGAAAACAAAACTCGGTGGGGGAAATTAATAAAAGTCAATGGTCATATTATTTTACTAACTACTACCACTATAGTGGGTACAGGTAACCTTTACCTTAACCCTATAATCATGAATGACTTTTGAAACAAAAAACTGGAAAGAAAGTCACAAGAGACCTGATTGTAGTAAACCTGTTACCGAGGTACTCAACGAGATATACACTTCACTTTTACAAATCTTCGAATGTCTAAGTAAATTATCGCTACAGCTGAACTGCTTACCACACCTGTCACACAAATTTGACGTACGACAGAAATTCGCGGCACAATTAAAGCACATAAGTCACCGTACAACATGGTCGAAAGTAAGTCTTATACATAAATGTCAAATATGACGACGTAGTGCTTCAGGCATGTACTCGGACAGGCATGTTGGAGATGTATGTGCTGGAGCTAATGAAGCAGGTAACACCAGCACTGATGTTCTAGATTCCACTCCCAAAAAAGTCGATTGCACTGCCATAGCTACCATTAGCTCTGGAGTGCGCGAACGCATCGCAGCTGCAGAATAAGACTTAGATGCAAAGAGGCAGAAACAAGTCGAGACGATCCACCTTTCATGGCAGCTGATGTCAAATTAAGCATCTCATCTTACCTTCCTACTGCTTATAATATACGAGCGTGCAAGCCCTATGCCGTCATATTGACTTTGAACCAATCGTATTGTACCATTAATACATTCTGCAGACACCAACAAGCCAAATACCGATTTCCCACGTTATTGCAACTGGCCAATCACATTACTTGGTGTTGGTGGTGGCGGCAGCGGTGGTGATTGTGATGTTTTTGGAGTCATTTGGTGGTGTTGGTTGTGGTGGCGGTGGAGTCATTTTGGAGTCAGTCGGCAGTGGTCAGTTGCAGATTGTAATATTTCGGGCTCTTTGGACGTGTGTGCGTATATGGGTAACCAAATAAAAAAGTTAATTCCTATACTACTGTAAAATAAAATTATATAATACTACCTCCAGAAGCTGAAATATTAACAGTTTATTTTATAATAATGTTTAAAGTCCCTCGGTATATTTCATCGCTTCCTGAGTAAACCGTATTTACGCTGTGTAATAAAAGGGACAAGAACTACAGAAGGGTCCCATAAATCTTCGCCATTGGTCGATGCACAACTTGGACTTTGTACTCAACAATGCAACACCACGGCAGGCCACCACCATGCTTCCTAATAGGTTAGTCACGGCAAAAAGGGCTCTTCTTACAGACCGCCCTCGCATGTCGACGAGCATTTTGAACATAGATGTAAACCCGATCGCAGAATCGGTTATGGCAACAACCAGTTAGCGATAATGCAGGTCGAGGCTCTATGGTCGTCGAGGTCAAAGGCAGGCCGTCGTATTCGGAATTCATCTTTGCGGTATGGCAACACTCTGAGAAAACCCAAATATACGTTAGCCCCGGAAAACAAAGCAGATAATTATGTATAGGTATATAAATTTGTAAATATATAATTGTTTTCAGTTTATTTCATACATTGTTATATATAGGTATATAAATCAATAATATTATATAACTCTAATTTTTAATACATAATTATGTATAAGTATAGGTATGTAAATATTATATAATTTTCAATTTATTTTATACATAATTATGTATAGGTATAGGGATAAGTGTATAAATATGTGGATAAAATACTATTATTTTTAATTTAATTTATACATAATTATGTAAAGGTCTAGGTATATAAATATATGTAAGTTTCTAAATTATTTTCAATATATTTCATGCATAGTTATGTATATATAAATAATTAAATATAACATTATTTCCATTTTATTTATTACGCAATTACATACATTTATGTAATTATATAATTATTTGTAATTTATTTTATACGTTGTTATGTTTAGGTGTATACATGTGTAAATATGTGCATAATCATTTATAGTTAGATGTATAAAAATAAGTAAATATAAGATTATTTTTAATCAATTCCATTCATAATTAGGAACATATAAAAATGGACATATAAAATTCATTTATATATAAGAATGGAATATAAATAAATATCTCCAGAATAATATATAAATATGCATATTATATAAGATATATAAATTCATAATTATATATTTATGAATGGAAATAATAAATTAATTTATATATATATGATAAAAATATACATTGTTATGTATAGAATAATAAATAAATATGTGTTTATATAATATAGGTATATACATGATAATGTATAGAATAAAATTTATACCTGCGTGCTTTCTTCTGGTGCGAACGAGTATTTGGGTTTTCTCATAGTACTTCTATACCGCAAACATGAATTGGTAATAGGAAGGCCTGCCTTTAAAATCGACGACCTCAAAGCCGCGACTTGCAACACCGCAAACTGTTTGTCTCCAGTACCGATTCTCCGATCGGTTAAAAATGCTCGTCGGCATGAGACGGTGTTCTGTACGAAGAGTCCTTTTTCAATCGCTGGCCAATTGGGAAGCATGTTGCATTGCTCAGTACAACGTACAAGATGTACATCGACCAATGGCGAAGTGTATTGGCAGCCTGATATAGTTCTAGGCATTTTTGTTGCAAAGTGTGAATACTATTTACCCAGGAAGTGATTAAATACACCGAGGGATCTGAATATATACTTTTTTAGAGCGAAATTATTAAATAAACTGTTCACCTTTCAGCTTTTTGATGTAGGACTATATATAATTTTAATTTAAAGTAGGGGAAATTAATTTAAATTGCGAGTCACACACACACACAAAGAGCCGGAAATATTCCTATTAGCCGACTGAATACTGCCGACTGTCTCCAAAATTACTCCAAAATGACTTCACCACAAACCAAAACCACAAAATTACTCCAAAATGACTTCACCACAAACCACCACCACAAAATTACTCCAAAATGACCACCACAAACCACCACCACAAAATTACTCCAAAATGACTTCACCACAAACCACCACCACAAAATTACTCCAAAATTATTCCAAATGAATCCAAAACTACTCCATCACTGCTAAATGACTCGAAAATGACTCCAAAAGACTCGAAAATAACTCCAAATTACTCCACCGTCACCCACCACCACTACAACCACCTCCACCACCTCATCCACCAACGCCACCACCACTACCACCACCTCACGTGATTTACCAGCTGAAATCACTTGGCAACCCAGTGATTGTCTGGTCGGTGTCTGCACAATGTATTAATGGTGCAGTGCGATTGCTTCAAAGTCAATAGAACCTTGACGCATGACGTCTTCTCTAATATAATAAACCACTGCTACTCATCAGTCAACTACACTCCTGACAGCTTGTCCACGAGTCACATCGCTGCCGCCGGCGTATGCGAGAATGTATTACCTACCAGGCCGGGACAGGCGCCCCAATGATAAATATTATTTCGCCTTATGAGCCGCTGAGACTATGCAAGAGGTCCGTTGCAATTACTGCAGCGCGCCGCTTGATGCCGCCACATACAAGATGCATAGATCCTGGCGCTCTTCACTACGCCGCCGCTCGGAGGATCCAGATGCCGGGCTCGCACCTGCTGTCTTCCCTCCCCCAACGTAAACGCACTATGCCAGCAGAAGAAGGGATGGCCGAGAAGTATAAAAGTGCCGGCAGCCAAGCAACCTGATTTTCAGTTATTTATTTAGCCTTTTATATGGCCAGGAACGAGCATTTCAAGTTTTGCAGCACTAATCATATATTTAAAACGATTAAATTACATTATTTACAACATATTTTAATATACTTGAATTTTTCTGTGCCAAATAAAAGCTGTTCACGGTAAAATAACGACCGTGCTGCTATCCCTTGAGCAACTCCGCTAGCCCTGCCCCCATAAGTTCTCTCGGCCAATCAGAGCCCTCTGGCCAAGTTACAGACCAGCTTAACTCACGCGACGCGTTTTCCTGGCTCTGCTTTCGAATTTTAACGGTTTGATAAATAAACAACATAGAATCCTATTCAAAACGTCTTTTAAGCTGTTAATTCACGCCTTCAGAGTATATATATACAACCCGAATTCATCTAAATTAAGCCCCGAAACTGACCGGAATTTTCCGATCGGTCCGGGACAAAATCGCCCACTTTTAACAAAACTAGTTCGCGCCAGCCATTTTACTCTCAGATATTCACGAGTTAACATTTTTCTTACATGTCTTACTACCCCTTTAGTCGCTCGCCACAGTACAGTCAAACATGCATTTACTCACAATTTCACGTCTTCTAATGTTTTTATCGATAATTCATCAGATATTAAATAAAATACTGCAACAACTACACATAAATTAAATTCTCTCGCAACTTAAATTCACCGCTACAATACACAAATAATTATTATATTCCTTACCACTCCAGTCATGGGAAAGCAACTTCTATCGATATTTTAACTTAATTTGGCTAATAAGTTCCGCTTTTTTTTATACCAAACTGTCGCTAGCTCTCTCAAAGGGAGCTCGTGACAGTACTTCCCAAGTCCTGAAGTTCGAAATTCCGCGCTGATTAATTCAATTAACTTCACCATTCTCCTTTATCCCGTCAAGGCAGTTAAAAGGAGAGTAAAACTCAGCTTTGGAAACAGCTCCCAGGCGCTACCCTGGGAATCCTGTACAGTAATGTTTTCTCAGCAACATGAAGTATTTTTGATCCATGTGGAGGGGAGAGGGGGTTAGCTTCTCCATACCTCCACAAATTAACCGTCTGGGTGGCAAAATTCGCTCACAAGGGACCGATCCACCCCCGCGCTGAGGGAATAGCGTCCAAGTGATTTAAAACCGGCGTCCTGATCGCCAGTTCTTCTCTGTACTCTATCGCTTCCTGAGCTCTCACCGCCTCAGTTACTGGTGCCGAGACTTCAACCTCGCCTAAGCTTCATCGCTCTCTTCGCAAGGCCGAAGGTCCTCTCCTGCGGAATCCTAAGGAAGACCCAGCGACTGTCAAGAAGTTTCAATTAGACACGTTCGGTCCCTTACGGACAGTCACCTGAGAGTAGAGCTCGCCTCGAGGAAACACGCATTAAGTAACTGCATAATCCACCCAGCTTTGCACAGGGCGCCTTCCCCTTTTTAACGATAGGGTGTTTAACCTTCCGTATACACCGTGGGGGAATTAGGAGTTAGCACTTCCGCCATCAGTGTCTATTTAACTTCGGTAAATAAACACCGTTCTTTCCAGTCATCTTAGCTTTCACTCCAATCTCCTTCCTGTGTCACATCAGGGCTGCAGGACTTGAGCAGGAGACCGGGTTTTGATACTGCCGAACGCACACTGCACAACAGAACAAGTATATCCTTGGAAGGCCACCCACTCCTTGTACGTCGTAGGAGGAACCGTAGAGCCACGACATTAGGATACCGTCCTGTGAAAATTGGCTTGTCAGCTCGAAGCTGCCCCTTCCTCATCGCTCCATCTGTGGTGCCGAGGAGGGGTTCTACTTTGAGTACGGGGATACCAGTGACCCCGGGACCCTCACCACACCACCACTGGAAGGCCACTTATTCTTTGCACCATGTGGAAGGAACGGTAAAGCCACGAAATTAGGCACGCTCCCGGTGGATTGGACATGCCAACCAGGTGTCCAACTCTCATCGCTCCCCTAGTGGTGCCGAGAGGGCTGCAGTCTGGTGCATAGAAGTCTACTTCCACGGGACATGAGCACACTGTTAAACACTGATACGTTAATGTCATAGAGCTTGCATACTCGAATATTATAGGCAGCAGGAAAATAAACTAAGAGGTTTAGTTTGACATTATCTGCCGTGAAAGTTGAATCATCTCAGCTAGCTTCTGCCGCTTCGAATCAAATTATTACTCTGTATCTGCGATGTCTTCCGGCACTTCAGAGCTAATTGTTGGTACGGAAGTTTCTTCGATCTACGAGGCTGGTGCCTAGAACATCAATGCCTGCCTTACCTGCTTCTTTAGCTCCAGTATCTACATCTCCAACAGGCCTACCCGAGTCTTTGCCTGAACCACTATTTCGTCGTCAGTGTAATTTGTATGAGGCATTTACTGTCTGCCATAAAATACGGCGACATGATAGTGCTTAAATGTGCCACAAATCCCTATCATGTATGATATATGTGTGACAGGCGTGGTTGGCAGTTCAGTCATTGCGACAGTTTACTTAGACATGTGATGACCAGGAAGAGGTGAAGTACATTTCCCGTTCAGTACCTCGGTACTAGGTTTACTACAAGCAGGTATCTTGAGACTTTTTCGAGTGTTATTTTTCAAGGTCATTAAAGGTCATGGTGTCAAGGTCAAGATCGCCTGCAAGTACTGTGTTAGTAATCAGTAAAATAATATTCTTGTTGACTTTAATTAACTTTTTTTTTTGTTTTTTCCAAGTCAATTCCAGGTAATGGGGTCAAAGTCACCTGCATCAAATATGGTTGTAGTTTTCTGTAACACCATATTCTTGCTGGTTTTAATGTATTTTTTTGAGTTTTAGTTTTCAATGTCATTAAAGGTCATGCGGTCAAGGTAGAGGTCACCTGCATCCAATATAATATTAGTAGCCTGCATCATAACAGGCTTGCCTCCTTTTATGTAATTTTGCTCGGTTTTTTGTTTTCAAGGTCATTCAAATTCATGGTGTCAAGGTCTACGTCATGTGCTTCTAATATAGTGGCAGTAGTCTGCAATGTAATGTAAATGTTAAATTTGATGTATTTTTCTCGAGTTTTTGTTTTCAAGGTTATTCAATTTTATGGGGTCAAGGTCATCTGCATTTAATATGGTGGTAGTAGTCTGTAATGTAATGTAATTGCTGAGTTTAGTGAACTGTTTGTCGAGTTTTTGTTATCAAGGTCATTCAATGTCACGAGGTCAAGTTTAAGGTCATCTGCATCCAATATGGTGGTAGTAGTTTGTAGCATAATATGCTTATTGAGTTATACGCAGTTTACCTAGATTTTTGTTTTCAAGGTCAGATGGTCAAGGCTAAAGGTCAAGGTCAAAGTTTAAGGTTAAAGTCATGGGTTACGGAGTACTGGCTTCAAGTATGGTGGACGGGTAACATTTACCAAGATGGCGGTCGCCTACCATGATGGCAGTCGCCTACCAAGATGGTCGTTAGTTGCATCTTCCAGGATAGTGTAATAGGCATGGGAGAGGGATGACCAGAAATTTCAATTTTGAAAATAATTTTTTAATAATTTTTATAGTAAATTTTTATGAGTTTTAAATTTTCTTGGATTTTTTTAAATTTTTGATGTCAAAGGTCAAGGTCAAATTTAATAGTATCTGAGTCCTGCTTGCCCTGATACAAAGTCGCTTGGGTCGCTAATCCCTGTCACCGGTTTCGGTAAAAATGGTAAATTTCTAGGTGGTTCGTTTTAATAATTTTTAAATAATATTGTTTTTTAAATATTTTTTTAAATTTTTTGTGATTTTTGGTATTTTTTTTGGGGGTTTTGGAGTCAAATGTCACCGTGTCAAGGTCAAAATCAAGGTAAAGGTCATGTGGTTCCAAGATGGTGGTCTGCTTATTTCACAAAATGGCGGGCTCCCGGCTCCGGCTCCAAGCCACGGTGCCCTTGTTACCCAATCCCCCTTCTTCTACTTACCTGTACTAATGTATTGTATGGAAGTATTTACTAATTGGAAAAATAGCATAGCTTTTATTAACACATTTTTCAATTGAGTAAATATTAACTTCCCCAAATTATTTTTGTGTAAATATTAAACTATGCAGAAATAAAATATTAAAAGTAAAATTTCGCTTCTTGTAATAAGCCATTTTTTTTGCTGGTGTAATTACTTGCGTTAGATATGTGTTATTATTTAATTGATCTCAATATATGTAAAAAAATTGTTATAATAAAATTATAAATTTTTAATTGGGCTTTTTTTGTGAGCAAACGTTTTAAATGCATATCCATTTGGCATAATACCTATAAATCAGTTATACGATCATATCGAGGCTACTATATTAATAAAATGTTTTTTATGATGACTAAGAATATGTATTTGACTTGCATAACACTAATTTTACACTACAATTTTTTTATATTGATGTGAAGATCACTAGACCCCCCATTAATGAAACCAATGTAAAATAATTTTACAAGCCGATATATAAATTTAATTTTTTTTCTAATCATCTTTAACTACTCTATAAAATTGCGAATATTTCGTGCGTAAGTGAGTATTAGAATGTTTTTTTTTTTCAATTCAACATTTTATGAAAAGAATTCCATATACTTGCGTATAGAATGGTACGTAGGTCTGCATGTGCGAAATGTGGTATTTTACCAACGAAAAAGAAATAAAAATCGAAATGCATTAATTGTGTATAACCAAAGGAACTTAATGAACGCACACGAAATAAGCGCCACCCGAATATTATTGTTCGCTTTCAAGATCTTTGTGTTATTTTAATATGTTTATATGTAGCAGAGTGATATCGTCTGTTCTCGACACAACCAAATTTTGTAGGTTCAAAGACTCATCTCTGCTGTATAAGTTTAAGTCAGGTCTACAAAGTATTCATAATTTAAAAGCATACAGTTCTAATTTGTATTGTCTATAACATCGCGAATTTTGTAATGATCAACATGTCAAATCATAAAAATGGAATGTGAAAAGATGTATGAAGATTAGCACTAACATCATTAGTATCAAAGATAGCTTCAGCTATATTCTGAGTACATTTTACTATATCACCGATTGCGATAAATAATTAGGACTGTGTATATAATACCTGGCTGTTTTTATATTTCATTCATTAATATCTACGACTTATATTTTACTTATTTATTCTTTATCAGCCTGTCCTTTCTTTGAGCAATGAATTGCAAAGTTACATTTGACAAAAAAAAAATCTAACCTAAATAGGAAGAAAAGAAGATATCCAGTTGAATATTCACTTCTCGCGACACAAAATACTGCGGTTTAACGCATTTCGCGGCAGCAACACCTGGTCCGTACTAGACTATTGTGGAACGAAGCGCTATGGAGATAGTGTGACACAATGACCTCCTTGCGGGCAACATATAACCTCGTATCCAGCAGCCGGGTTGCGGTGGCAGCTTTAACCTAGCTGGGTACAGCCGTGTGAAGGATACCTTACCTTGCTACTGCAAACAACAAGGGTTTGTTTTTATTTTGCGACAGCAAAAATATACCGTGTCGCCGTATCCGTCTGCCTCTATTAACGATATATTTTTCCCGTCCGCCTAAGATGCGCAGACTACTTATGGGCTGTTCGCGATAAAGTGAGCACTTTTGAAATAAGCCTTCACTACTTTCCTGTATTTTAATGGGCGCACTCAGTGACCTGCGCCCAGTAAAGTAGGTTACTATGGAGGGAAAGTAGTTCAATATATTAACGTGCAATACAAATGTATTTGGTAACCATTTGTGATAAACATACATTTCTTTAGCTTTACTATTTTTTAATGCATCGAAGTGTAAATATTAGCAGAATTGAAAAATATTTACTTTTCTAATAATTTCACAGTTTCGCTTCACCGACGCACTGAATAAAGTAAAGAAGCAATTGACAATGTTTATTTTACATAATACGGAAGAATACACAACGTGCGCACAAGCAGGGCTTTCAAAAGAGCTCATTTTACCGTGAACAACCCATAACTTGTCATAAGAACGATCAGCAAAATCAATTGTTTTTACGGCAGTAAATAAGTTTGTATCTTCTGAAAAAAAATTTTATGAGCGAGTAGACGATGAAAAGACTGGACGACAGATGAGAGGCTTGCACTTAGAGGCGATGAGGCCCCCGATACATGTCTTGGGATCGCCCTTAGCGCTTTCTCACTTCTACTGCTCGGACAGAGAAAATACTTGTACACAACTTGCGCCTTTAATAGGGTGAGTGATGAAATAGGGTTCTCTAGCAACACAATCCTCAAGCCGAGTATAATTGCTGCATTGAATTCGCCTAGGGAACATTGACAATCGTGAAGAACAACATACTGGAAATAGTTTATCGTTCTGCTCTGGCCCAGGTGCAATGTTTATAACTGGCAGCAGAATTTTTACGAATTTGTCAAAGCCATTAATATTTACAGTTTCAGTGTCATTAAAACGGTTACATGAAGGAAGTACTTATGTTGAGACAAAAGGCTGTCATATTTGTTAGCAATTGTAACAAACATTTTAAATGTCTTCAACTCCATTATGTTATACAACGTGAAATAAATTCGTAGTTTTAAACTCTCGTTAGCCTGGATAATTGTCGGGATAGCACGCCACCATTGTTTAGAGACATAAACCACGTACATTTTTTACAACACTAGATTTTACATTTGTATTAGTATGTCTATGTTCCACAAAGTTTTGTACACGAGTGGACTATCTATAAGCTTGAGAAAGCATCAGCACAACAATTTTTTCGCAATGCATTACAGATTTCGGTTTTGTCCAGTTTCCCACCGCATCGGTGAAAGCATCCTACGCAAAGTATATGCCAAATTGTCTTTTCATGACACTTTTTCCAAATATCTATTAAATATATTCTATTCACCAACGTGTGAACATGTACGATTATGTGAATTTTATCACATTTCAATAGTCTTCAATGTAAAGCATATAAAGTGCAATAATAGTCTACTTTAAAGTAACAGAAATGTCTGTCTATAACTCCTTCAGTATCAAAACCATTAAAAAAAATATTTTTACAGCGCAATATATAAATTATCATTGCCTTCTTCTTTGCATACATATAAATTAATATTTCTCGTAAAGAAATAATTAAAATAATATGTTCAAAATAGATAAAAAATTATTCTCTGTAGTTTCAAACCAAAATCAATCATTCATATTCCAACACTACTAACTACGATGTATAAAATAACTTTACACAAAGAAAAATGTCTACTAAAACATGGATAAATGTGAAACTGTATGTCGTGTGAAGTGAAGTCATTCCACGCGAAAAGTAATTTTTTGGATGACGTGATATCTGAATTCCCAGTGCGTTTTTGAAGCGTGAATTTCCTCATTTTTGCAAAGCGAAGCATATTCTGGTAAACATTTTTTTTTTGTGGTTTCATCTTTTTACGGATATGACCGCTACTCTCCCGTTAGTTGTCACGAACCACAGAAGAGGAAAGAGATATCGAGATACGCATGCTATTCTCGTACTCTAAAACAGCTGATGCAGCGATGATAAAAGCCAAACTGGAATAGGAATTATGACGTGTATATTTTAGTAATAGGAATACAAATGAAATGCAGGCAACTTAAAATACAACATTTAACTGTCTTTAACCCTTTAAACCATATTAAAATATCACGCACTTAAACTAACATGTACTGTGTGGGGTTATTTAAATTACAAGGAATTTATCGGTTTATGTCTTTTCCGGACTATACAGCCTAATAATATATTGTAAGCTGTGTTCTTAGAGGAATAAAATGTTAGTATTTTATACGCTTTCTCACAGATCAGCCAAAATTCGCAGTTATAACGATTTATTCTTAAGCTTGTTAATTCTCATTGATAACTGTATACAATAAACTTATTTGCTTAAATTGAAAATTTAAATTCGATCAGATCCTAAGTAAGGAAGTTATTGTTTCAGTTGTCCATGTATATGCAAAGTGTTCTTACACATTTACCGTGGTACTGTAAATGTTTAGCAGAAGTGCTTTAGTTAATTGCAAATGACAACTACGGTAACTAAAAAAATAGTAATCGACTTATCCTTTTATAAATGATGGGTTATGAGTATGTAGCCACTGTAAAATTCATGTGTTATGTACTTTCAAGATCTCTTAACCGTGTTTCGTGAAAGAAAATTTAATAAATGGTTTAAGGTTATCCGTTATAATTCCAGGAATACCAACTTCAGTGTTATTGGTAAATTTTACTATAACATTTTTAATTATTCAGAAATAAAATTGACGTTAAAAACGCCAGAAAGGATAAAAAAAAAAAAACGTAATTTTTGTCAAGGAAAAGGGTACTGCTTATATTTGTAGACGAGGATTCCTAATTCAGATTTAGTTTTCTATTACGTTTACTGAACGCCGTGGTTTCGCCCATTCAAAAGTGAAATTTTTGTCTTTGAAAGTAACGGAACAGTGCTTTATTATTACTTTTCACGCTAATAATATTTCCCGCGGCAGAGTGAAATTATAAAATTTTTATGAATGAAGAGATTTTCCCCCATAATTAAAATTAGTTATCGAACTAGTGTGTTTGATATAGAAACAAAGGGAATATTTTCCTCGCGGGTATCCTTCACCCCGTTAAACCAGCAGAATATGAATGCTGTGCATAGCATGCTAAATATCTTTGTACATTTGTTTAGGTCGTCTTCTGATGAACGCACCACTACTACTTTATGGTGAGGTTCAAGTAAAAAACAAGAAATATTTTTAAGTAATTTTTCCTTGTTAATGGTATTAAAGGTTGAATTTTGAAAACATATTATTTTATAGCTATTTGTATGTAGTACTTAGTAATTAGAAGCCCGGCAATATTTCATGGTATGAAAGAGATATTAAAGATTGCCGTTAAAATTATTTTTATTCCCTCTCAATCCCGCAAGTTTTAATTGTGTAATAATAGTTTTTAACTTTTCAGATAATTGTATTTTGGGTAGTTGAAAAAACACCACGACGTGCTAAGATATTTAACGCTGCTTCATTCCCTTGACAAGTGGATTTCAGAAATTTACTTAAAAGAACGGATACAACCTAATAAAAAGCAACAAAAACCTTAATTTTTGTAATTAGCGTGTTTTATACTGTATACTGTTGAGTCAGTCAGTGGGAACAATTGGCTTGAAGTATGGAGATAATTGAAAGTCGCACCTTTTCTCACGTATTTATGTATTATATTTGATTTCATGTACTTCAGGACGTGTTTATAAATCACTTTGAAGATTGAACAGATTAAATGGACAAAAATCAAGACAAAAGTAATTGATAATGATATCACAATGCACATATAAATGGTTTGCCACATTTCCCCCCTTTTTTAAAACTCCCAATACCTTTAGGTTAAATTTAATTAATATAACTTTCAGTTTGTGTAAAGTGTGCCGATCGAATTATCTGAGTGTTTTTTTTTCTTTAGTTTTTTTTTTTTTTTAGTAAATGGGTTAACGTTTAGAAAATAAATATTTAACAATTATTTTTTTGATGATACAACATTTATTTAAATAATAATAGGTCAATAATTGCTAAAAATTTAACAAACGGTACGGCCAAATAAAATTAAAGTTTGATTTGAGCGATATTCAAAAATAGATTAATTTTAGTCATAAAATACGAAACACAAAAATGATATGCATCTACTCAATCAAACTTAATTATTATAAAATAAATTGAAGGCGGTATTATTGATTTCAATAAAACCGATTTTTAAAACTTTCTAGTATCAATGGCAGTATTCGGCAGCGTACTCAGTGTTGGTCTCATTTCCATATTGACAAAGTCTAGTATAGATCTGAGGAGTGCCGTCATCTGTTGACGTATAAACGTTTGCTCATTCTGCGAGAAAGTTTTAAACGTGGGTCATATAGTTCGCGTCTAATTGTTCTGCTCATTCAGCAAGAAAATCTTAAATGTTAGAAACGATTAGGTGAGCTGCAAAACTGTTCATATAAATTCAAATACACTAATTGGAGTGCAGCAATTTAGAAAAAATTTTATATTTATTTTTAAGAAAAACTTACTTATGAAACAGGTTTTAAAGACATTTCTATTAATATCTCGTCTATTACTTCCAAATTGTCATCGTCTTGGTTTACTGTACTTCATTTAGATGCACATTTCCAGATTGAGAATAAATGACATTCTTAAAGTTTATATTTTAAGGTTAGCCATATATCTGTATGGTTCGTCGAAGTGCCTGTATAGACATTTATACACGTATTTTAGTTTTGTTTATTTGAATAGAATTGTCTTGACATATTTGTATGTGCTGTGTTGCCTACTGTGATATTCATTTTAAGATTGATACTCTAAGTTCTGGTGTCACTTCTGTAATGGAGTTCTTCTCTCAAGCGCGTGTCCAGTTGCATACTTTGTAAGTGTCTTCTTGTATACAGACAGTCTGAAGTGCTGCGGTGTTGTGGGTATATCGTGTTTGTCTATATATGTATATATAAGTTATATATATATATATATATATATATATATATACACACACACAGGCACTGCACATTTTACACAGTAGACTTGCTATCACTGAGACGATCTTTAAAGCTAATATGCTTTGCTCTGCCAAATGCGAGCTAAAAATAGAAAAATGTATACTCACCTATAGTTTATTGACGGTAAAGTGAGCACTTCTCAAAGCCGTCTCATTAGGAATAACAATCAAGAAATATATTTTACTTTAGCCTCAAACGTTTACTTAGCGTGCGCTGGGATACAGACTCATGTGCTAGACCCCTGCGTTCCTGATCGGGAGTGTTTGCTGTGGGTGTATGGTCCGCGATCGCAGATGACTGTTCCCAGGCTCATGGGTGCGACAGTGACGTTGGCTTCCTAAACGTCCCTCTGGCTGTCCCTCCTCGACCAACCGATGCCATAACCGCATCAGTGTGGCGGATAGCACTTCTTCCAATGCGAGAACCACTGTCGCGGCGCGATGATCCGCGGTGTCGGCACGCCGAGATTCTCCTGCGGTCACACGCGGAAACCTGTTCGTGCGGTTGTCGTGTTCTTACACCTGCATGTTCGCTATACACCGTTCACGGTCAAATCTGCACCCTTGAAAGCCCTGCTTAAGACCTACTTGTGTGCATGTTGTGTATTCCTCCGACTTATGTAAAATTAACATTGCCATGTGCCGCATCACTTTATTCATGCGTCGGTCAGGTGAAACTATGGAATTATTGGAAAAGTAAAAATGTGACAAATCTGATCATTTCCACACTTCGGTGCATAAAAAAAAAACAGACGCGAAAAAATACGTCACGTTATCACAAATGGTTACCTAATATTTTTTATTTGACATTGATACATGAAACTATTTTCCATCTATCATTACCAACTTTACTGGGCGCATGCCATTCATTGCGCACGTTAAAATAAATGTGGGCATGGGGCAGTGACTTTTTTGCAATGTTGATTTGAAAAGTGCTCACTTTATTGTGAACAGCCTTTACGTCTGTGTAGATGTGTGACGGGGAAACTTATTGTGTCTATCTTTAAGAGACTGCTTCTCGCTTCTCAGCGTAAATATTGTTGCACGTTCTGCACCGCTCGGCTTAGCTAATCACGGCGATATCCTGGCCTACTCTATGTATTATTAAATTGTGGAGTCTTCCGGTGCGTCCTTATTCTTGATGCTGCTATTTTGATGTCCAACAATTCATCTCATAATGTAATAGTTTATACCACTTACTTTAAATAAGTCCAGTTTTGCACAGTGACATTATTGATAGATAGCCTGTCCTGTTAACTAATAATAATTTAATACACTTTACTCTATCAGAGTTACATAACTCGGTCGGTATGCACCCAAAACCGGTATTTATTTACAGGATCAAATGTTTCTATGTTTCAGTTTTAAGAAAGCGTGACTATATCAAAATACAGGTGAAACATAAATAGTAATTTATGTGATCTACTACTCTCACAAATTACGCCGAGGCGTATATAAGTGGGCCTTTAAAAATCACCCGATATATTAATTGATTCTCCATGAAAAGTATTACTAGTACAGGTTAAGTGGCAAATGGGCTATAAGAGAGAGCGGCATTAAATCTAACTTACGAACGAGTAGCTTGGAAAATGTGGCCGATCAGTAGCAGACGTCTTGCGATAAAATCCCGCAAATTGTAAGATTTTTTGTTTCCCAACGGACGGTTATCTCATTATATCGGCCTGTGTTTACATTGCTACCATACGTAACAAGATACGTTTGGTTGTTAAACGGTTTTTGCAATGGAAGATGTAGATACTGACTTGTACGCCCTTCACGCGACTTGCGGATTTGTCATGCGAAAACGCTACTTGAACGTTTGGGTCATCCCTTGTGAAATACGAACATACGAGAAAGTGAGGGAAAAGTGGAGGGAATATTTCCTCTCGAGGAAGAACAAAGAATGACATTGCTGTTGATTTTAACCTTTTTTTTTTTACTCTCTGTCGACTTTTTCACTTCCTGGAAAGTTGAGAGAGTTGTGCAAACCTGGCGGATGTGCGGATCCACTGTATTTCTCTGTTTCCCTGCTTCCATCGTCACATATAAGTGGTTTCCGCTGTGCTTCCCAGGAGGTCAGCTTACTGTCGGCTGCATGGCGGAAAGGCTATACTACACAAATTATCTACGTATCTCTATGTTTCAACCACGCCAGAGGAACTTGTCGGACATCGGCTACCTTAATCATAAGCTGTGTGTCACATAATCCCGAGATAACCATAATGTTTTTTTTTTTTTTTTTTCGAATTAATATCTCTTTGCATTTCTTATGTAAGTTTCCCAATATCATTCTAGTTTAGGGAGAAAAATGCGTTTTTACTTTTTTAAGGTTCTAGTGTTATCTGCTAGTCTGTTGCACACTGATTTCTACTCTTCATTCTTGTACGCCGCTTTATGAATTTTTGATGTTTTTACATATACACATCTTTGAAACTTTTACACATAGTTCTTTTTATAAATATAAGAAATCATTCAATTATAAAAATTACGTTTCATCAGCTATAAGCACGGAAGACATTTGTACTTCCAGTTTAAATTCCGTATAAATACTTGTTTTTATTTATAACACTAAACATGTCTGCGTCGTTGATTTATTGGGAATGTGGAGGGAGCAGAATCCTAAAAACACGCGAAGATATAGTTTAGCAAACTGTAAGAAAATATATTACAGTAAGCCGAATATTTATCGCATAAACAGTTCTATAGTCACAAATAAACGATAAGTATTGGTTAGCTAAGGCCATTATTTAAAAAAAATTTAATAAAGAAGACTCATATTGTTGTTAAATATACATAATTGATCTTATAGTGGTAAGGTTATGTTTACTATTATATGTTATGTAAAATTATAATTTTCGTTTATATATTTTAACTAAACATACAATTTTATATTTCAGGCTATGTGCTTATTGCACAAAGCCAATGACATTTTCACAATAGTATCAAACATAAAAACATTGTAGAGGACGATGATTCTTTGATAAATATGTGAAACTCGTGTAATAATATCGGCATAAACAATACGAAATAACGTATCATTCTTAAACGCATGCCAACTTCATGGATAGTGATTCAGATTAGTATAAATTCGCGAACGGTATTTTCAATGTAAAATATTTTCTTTATTTTTCGAAATGATTTAGTCAGTTTCTCAGCTTGTATTGTTGTTCTAAACATGCAATTGTGGAAAATTCTAGCCCATTATTTATTCTGCTGCATAAAAGTTAAATTTTTATTCTTGCTTAACAGTTTTACCATCAAAATGACAGAACCGTTAACACTAACGAGTGACGTTAACACTAACGAGTGACGTTAATAATAAAAGATTCCTTTACAACTATGCGCGTTATTGAGAACTGTCAATCTTAATTCTCTCGGTGCAGTGTGGTCTCTTAACATTTCAATGTGATTGATTCATAACCACGCCAAAATTTATTACTATGTAATTATATTAATAATGAATTGTGCCTCACCGACTATCTACCAAACACATAGACCTAAGTTTCGAAGACGCGGGCGTATTTTAAAGAATACTTTCGCTGTATACTGATCTGAAAATCTAGTTAGTGAATATACGAGTTCTTCGCTATTTCATTGCGTTTAAGATAAGAGAATGCTATTAGAATATTAAGTTATGCACTTAGCACAGCATAAATGTTTGTTATTTTACATTCAGTGGGAAGACGATTTTAAATATGATTAAAAAAATTAAAATAACTATACCCTGATACGCCATACATATGTATAAATGAAAGTGCAAAGGTTTGAGCGTCATGCACTAGATCCTTGTCGTAATCAGCCAATGTAGGTAGTTTTGTGCATTCGAAAGTGGTATGATTTAAAGAGCATGTAAATTCAAGGAAGCCGCCAGATAAAATTCTCAGCGTTAAAATAAGCTTTCGCCCCATTGTCAAGGGAGTATCAGTGTCAAATATCTGGTATTCGGAAATTGAAAAAAAAAAAAAAATAGTTATAAACAATACTTGATTTTCCCTACAAAATTTAATGTTTAACTCGCTTCAGATATATTTTTTCATGTAAAGAATATGATGTTTCGGAGAACTGTTACATTCTGTGGACACAAACACTTTGTACTGTTGCCGGGAGAAGTCCCGGAATGTTTGGAACGGGTTTGTTAGCGGGGTAAGCCGGACAAGGGGGGACGACATGCGCGCGCAGGTGTGGCCGTCCTGTAATCTATTCCACAAACATCAGTTACGGCGGGCTCAGGCCGCGTCCGAATTGGCGGATTTTGTAAACAAAATGATTACTTGACCCGATTTTGTATACAAAAATGGTGACGTATTTGGTAATTTGGTATTCCATATTTTGTATCCTGCGGGTGTTAGCAAAAAAAAAAAAAAATGACAAAATCAGCGTCACGGTTTTTTTTTACTTTAAAAGCACATGCTCGAATGCATAAATAAAATGACTTTTTAAGCAAATAACTGTACATAAAACTGTATGTATCGTAAAACACTTTTTTAAAGTCGTTATTTCATAGTTTATTATACCCTTATTTATTAAAGTGTTCATAGTATTCCAGTGACGAATGCAGAAATATTACGTCTATTTTAAGCATTAAATTTAGATAAAAAACCTTGTGCACTGTTAACGTAATAATGTGTTGTCGCGAGTGCTAAACATATGACTGTCGACAACGTCAGAATCGATACCTACCAAATCCCTAATTTAAAAACTAAAGAAATAACGGAAATTGTCAATTCGGATACGGCAGGCTCAGTTATACGCGAGGCAATGGAGGACGAAGGACGTTCTAGAGGTATGGAAAAGTTGTCAACTGTAGAGAACGCGAAATTATAAAGTCGGTCATTATATGTTGAGACGAGGAGGCGAAAAACGGCTGTCTACGTGAGCCATTCCAAAGGGCAACTGCAAGAGCAGCCAAATATACGGCGGTCAGTGAAGAACTATACACACGCAGTGTTTATAAAAGACCAAACAAAGAATATATATGAAACAATGGCGCCGCTACAACATATTATACTATACAACTTAATATCCATTTATTTACATCGTCCACCCAATTAACCCGCGTGTAAGCATTCTTTCCGTGTATAACGCTAGGTTACATGAACGTGTGGTCTACATACGCTTAGGTGTTCAAATAAACAAGCCCACGAGAATCACAATAAATCGTAACAGATTAATATGCAAAGGCTGTAAGGATTTCTGAACCTCTGAATCCCGTGCAAATGTAATGTCACCCGTAAAGATATGTGTCCACATAATTCTGGTTTTGGCAGTACGGTGGAAACCCTGTAATACATTTATGTAGCCTTTACGATAAAATAGTTTGTACTTACTTAACAGTCCGTAGTAACATTTTCCTATGATTTATGTCACTACGAGTTATTCCAAACGCAACGTTCATTAAGAGTAAACGTTTTCGCGAGTATTAAACAAATAATGTGCAAATATGTAATACTATTTGAAAATCATTAAATACTACAACATTAGCAGTTTGAAATGATATGCCTGCCAAATTACTACACTGTGAAATATTTACCCTGTAAACGTCCTGCTCCGTAATGGAACCATTTAACCGATACATTGTAGGGATACAATAGCACATGGCAGACGGCAAATATATGAATGTGGAGTGTCGTTACTATACAAGGTCTGGGACGTCCCTACGCATTTGACTGTTTCGTGAGTGAATGTAGGATCAGTACTATGGATGTATGGGACAATAGTTTACCATTCGCACGTTCACACTATTCGTATACAACTACTAAAGGCTGTTCACGATAAAGTAATCACTTTTGAAATCAACCTTTTAAAAATATCACTGCCCATGCCTGCATATATTTTAACGGGCTCACTGAGTGACGTGTTCCCGGTAAAGTTGGTAACGATGTATGGGAAATAGTTCCGGATCTTAACGTCGAATAAAAAGTGTTCGGTAACCATTTGTGACAATTTAAATTATTTATTACACTTTCCGTTTTTTTTTTTTAACACCTCAGAGTATTCAAATTATCACATTTATAAAATGTTTATTTTTCTAATAATTCCACATTTTAATTTGGCCGACGCATGAATAAAGTGATGAGGCCCATGGCAATGTTAATTTTACATAAGCTGGAAGTATAAACAACGTTCATACAAGTAGACCATAAGCAGGGCTTTCAAAAGTGTTCATTTTACCGCGAACAGCCTATATGTGGTAATGTTGCGAATATTGTATTGTATTGTATATGACTTGTTAACGCCCCCCAGTTTTATGCTCGTAAGCTTACCAGGGGACGGCTTACGGACTACCTTATAACCTAACTGAAATGAACACCTGTGCCATACCGGGAATGTTGCGAATAATATTGTAGAGTGTAGACAAACAGATTGGAAACAAACTCTATCGTTATAGTAATAAGCACGTTTGTTTATTGGCGTTCAAGTTAAGGTCACACGATCATGCTCAAGATGTTGCAAGTTCGATATCGAGTTGATGTTTTTTTTTTTTTTTCATATTTACATTTAATATAAAATATAATATTAGTATGACAGTTGTGGTAGATATACATTACTGTCGAACAGCGCATGCAGAAGGTAAAGACATTATCCAGCGCACACTGTCACAAGAGCACTGTTCTCTGTTGTTTCCAGAAACATAGGTCTTCCTGTCGACTTTAGTATTTGCGGTTACTTAAGGAACAACACCGAATGTTATCATGTCCGCTTGTATACTACCGGGCCGCTGTCTTGCCGCTCCGCTACAGACCGGTCCGTACCTAGCCGCAGTGTAGGAGGGGACCCGCGTGCCCAGACGTCTCCCGGCCACATTATAGTTTTCTCCTTTATCCTGTGGCCGCGGAGGAGTAATGATTAGACAACTCGCTTCCTACTTAGGCGAACAGGGTTCGATTTTCCCTGAGGGGTCGTATGTGGAAATCATCCCGCGCGATGCCACTGGTCGATGGGTTTTATTTCGGGGATCTACCGTTTCTCCCGCCCTTTCATTCCGACTCAGCTCCATATTCATCTCGCTTCACCCTCATCAGCTCTCAAGACTTATGTGTTAAGATCAGCCCAAATCTCTTCACTCACTTACTCTATAATGATCTCTATTACTGGCCAAAAAAAGGCATTTGTTTAACAAACAAATGTTTGTACTCTTAAGGCACAAATCTACAAAGGCCCTGGCATCTAGCAGTCTTTAAATTTTGTCGTTTACATTAATTTAATATTATCATACCACTATACATATGTGTACATAGACGATGTTCAGATATAGTTCAGTATGGCTGCCGGACCAGACACTTATGCAGTAAACATCAAACAAATAATATATATTCAAGGCTTTATAATAGTATTTAAACTAAAACGTACGACTCGATAATACACGTAAATTAATATGCTTTCGTAAGTATTCTAACTAGTTAGAATGGCTTAAATGTTGTAAGGGGTTTAATGAAATAAAGGATCAAAATGTAAGCTGTAAATGTATGTTTAGGGCAAACAAAATACAGCAAAATTAGTTCGGTGTCTTGAAATAAGTGCAATTCGTTCAAGTACGCCCTTAAAATGCCAGATAAAACAATGTTGGTAATGTAAACGTAATACGGAAGAACAGAATATATTTAACATTGGCGGTCAGGCAGTTCTCTCAATGCAGACGCACGAAAATGATCAACCGGAGCTGTTGAACTCTGAAGAACTTTATGCGAGCCAGTATTTAGGCAACCACGCAATTTATATAGATGGATTCCGTTGTAGTTCCTTTTTTCCGAGAGTTGAGAGTACTTTAATTCCATGGTCGTTTCACTAACAGATAAATATTGATTGCACGCATGAATTCCCGCTGTCTCTACAGTGTTCTTCCATCTCTCTGCAGTGATATATTTCATACAATTGCTGTAAAAGTGCTCAAAATATAGCAAATTAACAAAAGTAGACACACTAGTATGAATTATATATAACTTAAATATACACGCTGAGGCACCTAAGACAGGCCACCTGAAAGCACTGCCAATTGCAGTGGTAGAATAAAATGTTTCAGGCAAAAGTTGCTTGGGTCCAAGGCGCTAATGACATGCTAGTGATAATTTGGACGCACGTGGAAGGGCACAGAAGATACAAAGGTAAACTTCGTTGGAATGATAAGTTTTTATTAAGACCCTCGACAGTGCATATGATGTAATAAATACGATGACATTAGCTGGTCATTCAAGATCGCTGAAGGTCAATGATGAAGCAAACTGCGCTGCCCCACGGAACAATGGGCCGACGTAGCGCCGCCCTGTAGCTGGCGTTTGTTTAAACAAACGCCAGCCTCAGACATCGCTTTATTTATTATTTTATTAAGACGCCAGGCGTTCAAATTGGTGACCTTGTGCATTGATACATACTGTAAAGCGATTCTGAGTGGACTATACTGAAAGTCGAATTTCATCTGGACTTATCGCAAAACAATCTCGTGTTATACGGCCGTTCATGTCTTCGTGAGTCGTCGGGGGTCATCGGGGGGTCTTTGTAGACTTGCTACTTTAATGTTCCCCACAGATAAAAGTCCATAGGCGTTGGTCTGGGGAACGTGCATTACATTCGTGTTTCCATACCGACAGATTCAACCACCACAGAAAACTCTGTTAAGGGTATTATGTACCTGCGCGCCCAAGGTCAAGAAGCGAGGGAGCGATACGGGTGACACTAACACGCACGTCTAGTGCCTCATCGCTCCTACGCGCAAGGCGTGCAGTCTTTCCGTTGTAACGATGTACTGTGCAAATTAGATCTGTAACAGTGGGGATTTATTACACGCTATGAAAGACCGCAGATTAAACTATGTTCGTACTTTTCTCTTTCCGCTTAAGGAAACTGCATAAGCAAGCTTTAAAAATACGATATTTGACCACATTCACGAGTTTTTTTTCTCCTAGAATACACTAAACATGACAAAAGTAAAACGATAGGGATATAGGCAATAGTATTTTATGCTTTCTGTCAAAAAGTCGTATTTCGATTACTTTTATTTGCCGAGCTACGCGTTTGCGCGTAAAGGACGATTTCACAGAAAATGTTCCCGTACAGCATCCACTCAAGAGGCGTTGTCATTCTCTGTGTGAGCGGAACATCCGTCATGTTAGTAGCACATGGATTGCCTCATGTCCAGTGGGATGTCGTCCAATAATTGTGGCAGCACTTATGTTAGGAACTGTAAATACTTGATGCTATTTAGTGTCCCATAAATAAAATAGGGACCTATTAGGAGATTATGTACATCACAGCACCACACATTTCAATGACATGGTCTCTGTTTATCCACTTCTCTCAGTCAGTGTGTGTTGTCAGCTGACCTAGTGCATAAGGGCAAGTGTAAATGATGCTTCATCGGTAAAAAAAAATCTTGGACAGGATGTATCATCAGAGAACTGTGCACGATGCCGAAAGTCATTTCCATGTAGCGGTTGATGAAGTGACATAGAAAAAGAATGAAAGTTGTTGCCATGTTCGCAGAATACTCTGTGGACTGACTCCACTCTCACGTCCAAGCCGTCTCGTGCTGATGTGTGGATTGTGTGCTGCCGAAGCTAAGATGTTAATTACATTTCCCTCGTCAGTTGCAGTTTTCCGTCACTGGCATCTTTTTTTTTCACGCATCCAGTTTCCTGGAATGATTTTATTATGTTCGCAAAGACAGGCTGTGCTGGTGTGGCACGATCATGACATCTCTCAGCATACAATCGCACTGCTGCTCTAATGCTGCGGTGAGATTCGCAATAAATGAAAACCATTGCAGCAACTCTTTCGGCTGTCGTGTACAGCGTGCCAGTTCGAATAAAGTCACGAAGGAGGTGTCCGATCGCTACAACAGCACAGCACAGACTAATGGCCCATCGTTCCGTGCGGAGACTTGGTTTGCTTTGTTACTGACCTTCAGCGATCTTCAATGACCAGCAAATGACATCGTATTTATTATATCTTCATATGCACTCTCGAGGAATGTTAAAAAATATTATCATTCCATTTCAATCAGTGAGGTTAACCTTTGTATACGCTGTTCATGGTAAAGCGAGTACTTTTGAGGCCCCAGTTAAATTTTTCTTTCAGCCAATTTTTTTCTTTTAACCACCTTTTAAAATAAATATTCCCATGTAAGTACTAAACACAGTGTGTTTATTCCACAGCACTTGGAAATTAACGTCCCGTTTCCCCTCGCCCTTTCATTGCGGCGCTGCTCCATACTCACCTCAATCACCCTCATGGGCTCTCGAGACCTCGATGTTAAGAGCCGTCCAAATCTCTTCACTCACTCACTTTTCTGTACCCTTACACGCACGGGAAAATTATCACTATCAAGTTATTAGCGCCTTTGACCCAAGCACCTTTTGTCTGAATCATTTTCGTATGCCACTGAAACTGGCAGTGTTTTTTCAGGTGGCCTGCCTTAGGTGCCTCGTTTTGTATATATAACTTGGCCATAACAAAAAAATATATAATGTGTATAGTTTGAGAATTTTTGATTTGATAACTATTTGAAACTTTTATTACTCGTTTAACTGTATTTTACCCCCTGGTAGGACCTTAAATAGATGTGAACTATGCCAGAAATATCTCCTATACTGAGTGAATTGTTTCCCACTGCAAATTACATTTAACTAGATGTAGGTCTAAGGGTTACCGTATAGTTTTAGTTTGAAAAGTGACTTCATCGTATCGTTTTCTCTCCCGAAATCTTATAATAATTTTGTTTTCGGTAAGCATAAATCTTTCTCGACTTCATTAGAGAGAGATAGAGGGGGAAATGGAGAGTGAGAGAGGGATGACAAATATGTCTATTCCCCTTTTAATAAGAGTAATAGCAGAAAACGTTGCTTTATTTCCGACATTTATTTACAGGAAAGATTGCGGTAGGAGTATCGCTTTGAAGACGGCTACGATGTTTGATTTAATTCGTAGAATATTGCGTTTCGCGAATTTTGAATGATTCTCATTATGACACCAAAATTAAAACAGCACGCTACTATGACTGAACTCAACAGTATGTTTATGTTCCACGAGGGTGGTAGAGCGTTTGATTTCCGAACCCTGATATTTGCACAAGATATGAGCGTTTGCATGGTGCAAACAAAACATTAATTTACAGACTGTTAATAATGTCCTTGGTTTTGAAATGGAGTATGCCTGCCCCTGAGCAAATTCGTTTTTGAAAGGACGCCAGAGATGTTATACTGCATTTCATATAAGAAGACTAAGTTTTGACGGACAATATGACCAACCCATACGCCATATAAACCGTAAATGCTCGTGTTGGCAAAGTGTTGTGTCAGTTGGTAAGTTGTTGCGGGATGTATGTTGTTATTTTGGTGTTATTGATGATTATAATGGAAGAAAATAGTACTCACCACTAATTGTTCAACATTTATGGTTTAAATTATGTTTTAAAGTAATGTACAATGTTTTTGTCTTTTGTTTTACATATGTGTTTAGTAATTGTGCTGGAGTATGTCGACACTTACGGCCAGTGTAACGTTTCCAGCTCGGTGCACGCCATTATGCATGTGATCTTTATCGTCACGTTTATGAGGGTACCTTAATAGTGTTTTAGAAATATTGTATCGGGAGTTAATTATTTTGGTATTTAATTTCATTGATAATAATATCCCGTAGGCGTGTCTCTTCAGCACATTTATTGGGTGAAATGTAATATTATCGACACGGGTATGGCTTGGTCCGCCAATTTTCAGTGCCGTCATGAAGCGCCGTCGTTAATTTTCACTCCACAGAATATCAGTTTCGAGAAACGTGTGAAGTGTCGTTTTTACTGAATGATTCTGAAAATTATTTCTTATCAGTGGCAGACAAACGTGTTCAAGGATTGTCATATAACAATATTCATAGTAAATAATGTATTTAGAGACTGTTATTAGAATGTTTAAAATGTACGTGGCTTAAAAAATCACCATTTCAACTCGGTTTTGTAGTCTATAAATGACACGTTTATTTTGATGGAAAATCCAACTTCGCCAAAAAATATTTCATACGTCTATCGAACATGTTTATTATTCGAATCGGTACGAGCAGCATATTTATCGCATCTTCTTTCAGCGAGGTTAAAACTTGCCTGGTTATAATATTTTTAATGTTACTTCCGTACGATCAAAATTTTCCACTTGCCTATTAAAACTATATGTAAATCAAAATTATACTATATCATAAGAAGAGCTGCAAAACAATGCCGTCTCAAGAAAGACGTCAAACTAACGTTTCCTCCCCCCACCCTCGACCACCACCTACCGTAATAAAACAAACAATGGAGCATACTACTCGACCGAGACAAATGTGCGTCCGTAAAACATGTGAACTACACAATGTCATGCCGTCACCACTCATCCTTCTCTTGCTTACGCCTTCCTCCTCCAGGATAAGATAAAGCGCTCGGAGGCCGGTGTCAAGTGTCCCGGTGACCATAAATCATGCCACAGCGTTCACGTCGACAGGTGTACAAGCGCTTGCGGTGGCAGTTACCGGCGTAGAACTTCCCGCACCCAATCTCTAGTTCTTCCCCTCTCAACAGCTACACTAGCACTGGAGTCTCACCCCTCCCCCGTTGCAACACTTGGTTTGGTCAGGTAGTAGCTGGCAGCCTTCTGTTTGAAGTTAGCAGCAGGTCTGTGTTCGCGAGGAGGCGGCAATCTCACCTGCTCTTTGCGTCCTTTCACTCAATCACTGACGTTTTAGGTCTCTCTCGTGCCCTCTGCCCATCCTGCTTCTCTGGCGCTTACACGCGTAGCGCTGTGAACTCCACCTCCACCTCCCCTTTCTTCCCCCGGGTCGTTTCACAGCAATTCTTCAAACTTATTTCGCGGCAAATTGAACTGTTCGGAAGTTGATCTCCGGGGAATATAAGTGCTGTTCGGAGCACTTTGTTTGCTGGTTTTTCTCTCGCCAGTTCGCACTACGTTTCCAACTGCCAAGACCGTGTGTGTGTTAGTGTTTCGACGAAGGAAGAGGGAAAGAGAGCGCGCACTATGGGACCTCATTCCCCGCCTTCAATAATACACGAACAATCTACTCGCCAGTGTATATATATATAGAACCAAAGGTAAGAATTCGAGAGAAGGGAAACTTTGTTGATTTATTGCAGGACCTATAATTTCTGCCTCCTCCTCCCCCTTCGTCTCGAAACGCCACCCGTTATATCTGTACGTTCCTCTTTCGTCGCCGTTTCTTTCCGCGAGTTTCGCTCAGGCACAATGCGTGCTCAGTCTTATCCTCGGCAATTTCACCAAAGTGAAAACATTGTAATTTATTGCGATCGAAGACGAACATTTTGTTGCGAATGAATCGTGAACGTTTTGAGTTATGGGCGTAAAATCTCCCGAGCGTAATAATGCCTGCCCAATGATAACTTTCACTTGCGTAATAGTATTACGATCAAGAAAGATAATAACTACAGTTCGCGCGCGCGACAAAAATGAAAAAAAAAATTCACAGTTGTAAATTTCTCTTCTACAATTTCTCTTCGCAAATTTTTCCTGCAGTAATGTTTAATTAGTTCGACAAAAATCATACGTTATGGCTTTTTTTTTTTTTAAACTTCCGTTAGTCTTTTCTACGTGGAATCAAACGAGGGGATTTTTCTGCATATTATTTATTAGTAAATTAAATGATATATTTGACGTATCTGATGCTACTACCGAAAATAGTGATATTCTTTTACGAAAACTGAGATAAATTTATTGGTTTATTCCAATAAAGTTGTACGTTATCGCGCCATAAAATGTAAGTAACGTAATTGTATGTTACGTTATCAGGAAGCTTCGTCCTAGTCGGCCACGGCACAAACAAAATGAACAATAAGTTGATATTATGTTGTTATAAATAATTAATAAATTATCGCAGTGCTATTTGATAGAATCGCCCATTACGGTGTACACATTCCCATAGTATTTGCCACTCTCACGATCGTCAGTCCAGGTTATTCAGAACCGTGATTCATCACTTAACATACCTTATGTAGTACTACTCGGTGCCATCACTCCATGCATCTTGATTAGGGCATCGCCGTCTCTGCTTTGGTGTTGACGGTAGAATAAACGTGGGGAATTGCACCGTATTCCAGCTAGCGGCCTAGACATCATGTTGGAAAGATAAAGGCTATTGGAGTGTTCAATAACTGTCTCCTGATGGAGGCGCTTATGTAATGGAGTTGCATAATACTCGCCGCACATTACGATGACACTCCCTTAGTACAGTCTATCTTGGTCAAGTAAAAGCCTTGCAACGTGTGCCCGTATATTCACATGCACATAGGTTCCACTGTTGTTGTACTGTTATACTACATTCACGGTTTTTTCACATTTTTCAAAGCGAGCCTTTGAAAAGTCACTCCATGTTTATCATGTCTGCCTGTGTTTTAAACACGTCATATACAAAAATTAACAGTGTTATTAACATTAAAGTATTCTAATTTTGATAAAATAAATATTTTAACTTTATATAATCATTATATTATAATATTTGTTTGCTAATAAATATTAAATAAACTTTGCTAGCACAGTGATGCGTTGGCAACGATTAGTAAGAAATAGTTTACAAACAAAATTTTATTTGAGTTCCTATACACTATTTTTTAAAATAAATATCTCTTACTAATTTAAGTATTTACACTTCCACGTAGCACCGATATAACTTATTACATTATAACGTATTAAAAATATTTGAATTTTTGTTGTCCACTCAGCGGAAAATAAGGCGCGCACGCTGTCCGTTCTCGAGTTTTTATTTCCACGAAGGAAAATGTATTTTTGTTCCTAACTTGCATAGTTCTCCGTAATTGTTAAATTTCAATGCGCTATTAGGAGGCGAATGTGAGTTTGTTTCCGATTTTATAAGACTTTATACACATTAATAATAAATATCCGTGTCTGAATTCGTGATGTATTATAAATAAAACGTGATGATAAAGTTAAAAGGTGTTTTTTTTTTAAATTTGTATTTATATTTAACTGCGGGAAGGTAACGACTTCAAATTTGGTGAAATTGGCGACATGAATACCAAATTGTTCGATGACGCACGATGTAGTGTTTATTTTTATAATTTCGGCGAAAAAATATACACAGTTTTATAAATAATGCTTGTACACAATTTCTCACAATACCTGGTTAAGTGACCAAATTTATTTACAGTGTTTACTTCAGGTCTAAATATATTCCAACATATGTCGTATTGATTGGACGGATGAATTATAGTTTAATGTAATGACCCTTCAAGAGGCCTTAAGTTGGTTATGTGCGCGAAGGTGAGTTTTGTACGTACGACGTTTATGCCTGGGAATTATTTAACGTCACGCCCGTGTATACATTGCAACTTTGTAACATTCCTCAAGGTGTTTGATACACATTTACTTCACGTGCTTAGGCGTTTTTGTGAACAGACTATTTACCAAATCCCAATAAATTGTGAAAGTTCTTAAACCCAGTCAGGAAGGAGAAAATAACGAAGTCAATGTGTGATGAAAAATAAAAAAAACGAAGTGAATGTTACGCCATTAGCGTCCGCGTATGAGTGCCACAAGTTGTAACCACCATATTGTTTGACGCTGCTGAATTTACATAATTAAATATGCAGCACGAGTTGCGTGCTTAAGTTTACTCTTCGGACGCAAGTTTGTTTCAATATTAACTATTCCATTGAAGTAACCTAACCTCTTGTACACAGGTCCTCCCCCCCACCCCCCTTCCCGGCCTAGGTAATCAGTCACGGCAAATCTGCGTTGCGCTATAACGTAAATAACACGAATAAAAATGTTATCAATCAGATACCGTTAAACGTGATAAAAACAACCAAAATACTGCAAAAAAAAAAGAGAAATTTTACATGTAATGCACTTTGAAATATGCAAACATAGTTTGACTAGCTAAGTAACATAAACAAATTGGAATTTAAAATATGAAAAACGTCACATCTCATCGTTTTTGTTTACATGTAGCGCAGTGATAAGTTATCGATACCTGGAAGTAGAACCTACAGTAAGCAGAGCTTCAGAAAATTGTTAAGACCGTGGGAAGGAGTAAACATTTGAATACCCTACATATCTAGCCATTGCACCTGGTTTGACGCAGTCCCACAGAGTGATTCCTAACAAATTCCGTCAAGTGCTGGTACAAAGAAACTGTTATTCTGTGTTCGGTGAACCTTCCTCCCTTACTTCATATTAAACCAAATATATAGTAAATATTTCAGATATGTGTATTTGATTTGGATTGTACTCATATTGATTTCAAATATTTTATAAACATATCCACACTTTTGTGAAAAAATTACCCTTTTAGACACGTGAAAAGAGAATTTGATAAAAAAAAAAACAGTACTAATATTCTTTTAACACGTGAATTAAAAACGCTGTAAAATACATATTTTTCAGCACGATTCAGATAGCAAAATTAATATTATGGATGCTGGAATAAAGTCAGTTACCTAATTTATTACATAAGATATTTATTGTGTTTAATATTACTTTTACAAAAAACGATGCCAAGGCTCCCCCTGTATTAACAATAATTGAAAGTCACGAAGCAAAATTTACCAACAAACGTGCAAAACTTTAGTCTTCCTGTTATAACTACCTGATGTACTCATTTGTTCGAGTACTCCAGATCAGAGGTAAAATGCTACGCTTTTAAGTGTTATCATTACATTTTAGATTGTTTTTGATAAAGTCCAATAGCAGCAATCAGTTGAACCAACGAAGATAATTTTATTTTAGATAGCATTTATTACGATACTTTTGAATTTATCAGCACTTCAGATAAGACATGTCCACAGAAGGTCGCCAGACGTGCTCATTAGTGTAGTTAGCGCTGGAATTCTTCGTGGCTAGTGCTGTATTGTGTTTACGTTACAAACAAAATCGTTTTTACCGATGGTCATATCCAGTTTCTTCACTTATGTGTACGTGTAAATTTTTACGCTGAGAATCCTGTCACCAGTTTGGATGAAAAATGAACTTTATGTTAAGGAAAGTAAGCTGGCTAGTGCTAGCTTTTCTGACTCTTTGGTTCTTTCTTCAGTTAATTGCTTGCAAAAGAGCTGCGATAAAAATGACTGGTGTTTACAGACGTCTTGTGAAATCCGAACATAGAAATTTACATGACTTGGATTCTGTTCTAGTGGATGATTCAAAATATTACCAAGAAGATATTTTAGTGCCTCTGTCAGTAAACTACAATGGGTCTCCAATTTATCCGTTGTATGACAGCGGTTTTGAAATAAATCCTGAAGTATGCAGCGGGAAAAACTTTGCTCCAGAGCTACTAATCGTAGTTCATTCAGCTAACTTTTTAATTGATCTTCGCACTGCTATAAGGTACACATGGAAGCATTTTGACAAAATTGAAAATACTGTCATCGTATTTTTTTTAGGAAGATCTGACAATAGAACAATTACAGAAAACGTACTAGCTGAATCAGCATTTTTTGGAGACATCGTGGTCTCTAGAACTTTCGATACCTACAACAATTTGACTCTGAAAACGATTTCCATGTGCGAATGGATTGATCGTTTCTGCCCCAGAGCGAAATTTGTCCTCAAAGCAGACGACGATATTTTTCTCAATGTTCCACTTCTCCTTGATTTCATCAGGCAGCCGGAAGTGAAGTCAGCGAAGAGGAGCGTGTTCGGGAAGTTGAATCACGGTACGGGCCCAGTGAGATACCCAGACCACAAGTTCTACATATCTCCAGAAGAGTATCCCGGTGATGTTTTCCTGGATTACATGCAAGGTGCTTCATACTTGTTCACCGGGGATATCGCAGGTTCACTGTTCAGGACGGCTCTGCAAATGAACTTCTTTAGGATGGAAGACATCTTTCTGACAGGTTTCGTCAGCGAGAGAATACAAGCTAGGAAAGTGCACGTTGATAGGTTCTATGTACTATATTTCGAAATATGGCACTACTATACAGAGAATAACCAGACGTATTACGATGTCGAGTCCTGTAACGTGAAAAAACTGATAGCTATCCATTACGTAAGTTATAGCGATATATTCGCGCTGTGGCAACGTTTCTTTACGCGGAAAGTTTGCAAGTAACGAATTGTGTACCGGGCGAAAGAAAATAAATGTTGCGTATTTATGTGAGAGACATATTCTTGTAAACGCGAACAACCCGCATACTTTACGTCTACGCTACCACCACAGTCCCAGGTGACATCAATATTCCTGTCGAATTTTACCCGGCAGTCACATGTGTTGTGAGTTACGTGTAATCACCGCAGTGAGGAACACCGCAGTGTTGTAAATGCTCAATACCTCCTATTTATTTCCATAAATAATTGCCATCGCTAAATAAATAATGTCACGTTACTTCGACAGTTCTGGGGTAACACATGTTCCAACTTTTTATACTGAAACGAACTCTAAAACCTTTTTCATTCGTAGTATGTAATTCGAAGAGACCTTATTTTCATACTGCAGTTTAACATTCATTTAGTGCAACTAAAATACGTAACTATTACTGATTTTTTTGCCTATTATGATTTTCCTTGAAAATGCGACATTTTCAGATATTATGCATGGAAAATAATTCTCTAACAAGAATTAAATCTGATACTATCAATTTTTCGTATCTTCTTTACTATAGGCTGTTTACGGTAAAGTGGGAACTTTTTAAGGCCCTTCCAACCTGCTTTAACCACTAATATTCATATCTCATTGCAGTATTAAGCATTAAATTTTGAAGTTGGTGAAATGTATACACTGTGGTTATTTGTCACATAGCAATGTTTATACTAAAAAAACAGCAGGAAGGTAGAAATAGGACGAAAGGAAAAATTAAGAAGGGCCTTTAAAAGTGCTCACTTTACCATGAACAGTCTGTAGTTACTTACGTAGATGTAATCTGTTGTCTGAAGTTACCCATTTATTTAGAAGTGAACGTTTGTGTAATATGCTTAGGTTGCTTTCAGTGACTCAAAAAATCTATAAAGAATTATAATTGCATAATTACGCGTCGCTCGAAGTATTATAGAATAAAATTCGCCTGTAATACAAAAAAAAATTTAAAATATTCTTAATATATTTCGGCATTATTTTCACAGAAGAAATATAATTTCACAATCATGTTTGTGAAATTTTAAAAACCTATTGTTTCATTCTTATTGTCGCATTTGACTGTGTGGAAAATGTTTACCCTATTATTTGCATTATATTTTTAGAGTGATGATAATGTGGCATGTGAAATTAATGACGCGTGTAATCACTGACAAATAAAATTTCTAAACTAATTGAAACGTTAAAACTTTTTTCTTTTCATATTTGACAAAAGAAAAATGCCAGTTTATTACATATAGCAAACTAAGAAATATATACTTTATTGATTTTGTCAAGAATGTGTTATTCTTCAATAGGTTTTGGCATCCACTAAAAAAATTACTAAACATTTTCGAGAAAACTTGATTTTGAGTTAAAATTTACGTTACTTGGTTCAGTTTATCACTTTTATTATTTCATTGCAATTTAGGTTTTGTAAAATTTATGACATTTTCAAATTATACTCATTATCATTTAAAAAGTAGATACTTGAATGTGCTCCTGTATAGCTTTTTTAGTCTTAGACAAACTTAAATTTATTTAGGAATCAAAATGTGAGTTTCACTCCACGTAACCTAAAATCACTTCTAAGTCACATTTTGAAATAAAAACAAGTTTGTTTGTAACGAAAAATATACATAGAATAAAGTGTTTTTCTTAGTTTCCTATTTATTACTTTTAACATTTTTTATTCGAGGGAATTGTATTATTTATTATATTTTAAAGGCAAACTAATTAAAATGCATTTAAATTTCTTATTTTACAAACCTTTAAGCGCAAACAAGTAGGCTTAGGAATAAAATATTTGTTTTGTAAATACATTTGTAGGTTAATAAATTATTATAATTATTTAACTGGTAAGTTGGAACCTCATAATGTGTAATTGGGTAGAGTTTAAAATGTCTTTCCCTGCATTTAGTGGAAAATCTTACTGAATTATCCATTATTAACAGAACGGTCCTTTTTATCCCAGGAGTAAAATAACACTGTAGTTTCTTTTGTTACTAAAATAATAATATCGTTAAAGATGGATATAGGAATGAGTTATGTTATAGAAATAATATTATGTGTTTGCATTTGCCTTCGACATTAGAGAAGTAGTATTTTTTAAGATAGAAATTTTTCGAATATGTGAATTGATATCACTCATAACGTAGAGTTACCGTTATAATGATAGAGTTTTAAAGTTACACTAAATTAAACTGAAGTAATTGTTATGAAAATTCTCGTGTTTCCCTTACTCCGGAGATAAATTCAATGAGCTAAATTTCGCTATTAGTGTTGTCTCAGTTTTTGTACCTATTTTCACATGTAAAGCAACTTACATGTAACCATATGCCTTCATACTTATATGTCTGTGTGATTATTGTGTATTGTGTGTTGTCTGAAAGTGTGCCTACAGTAGTTCCTCTGTGTCCCCTTTATTTTTTGGTGGTGGGAAGTTTTTGGTGTATTTAAAGATTTTTTTTTGTGCTAATACTACGTGTGATGTTCGTCTACGTTATTACTGCGCTATCGCTAAAACCGGATTCCATTAAAAATTATATATTTTGTATTTAATATTATTTCGTTCATAAAATATGTTTTAAGAAATTGTGTTTTAAATATACACTCTCTGCAACGGGCAACAATGACTACAAAATAATCATCACGTACATCAATTTGTACAGTAAAATTATTATGATGCTCTATAACATTCATACAAAACAATCACTTCTGTTTTTTCACTCGTAGAAAAAAATTGACATAATACATTGCCAGTGAAAGTCGAGTCGTAGCACAATCTCTTATTCTTAATGGAATAAAACTAAACGTTTAATACGGGCTTTCAGTTGACTCTGTATTTCCCGAGAACACCGATATTCAGATTTAAATGGCATTTTTTTTTTTTGACAATCGAAAATATCCGTAGTTGTATCACATAAAGAGAGTAATACAATTGCTGAACACTCGGACATGAATACTACTTGCACGCAGTTATTCAGGATAGGGTTGGGAGATAAATACTACTTGCACACAGTTATTCAGGATAGGGTTGGGAGATAAATACTACTTGCACGCAGTTATTCAGGATACGGTTGGGAGATAAATACTACATGCACGCAGTTATTCAGGATAGGGTTGGGAGATAAATACTACTTGCACGCAGTTATTCAGGATAGGGTTGGGAGATAAATACTACTTGCACGCAGTTATTCAGGATAGGGTTGGGAGATAAATACTACTTGCACGCAGTTATTCAGGATAGGGTTGGGAGATAAATACTACATGCACGCAGTTATTCAGGATACGGTTGGGAGATAAATACTACATGCACGCAGTTATTCAGGATAGGGTTGGGAGATAAATACTACTTGCACGCAGTTATTCAGGATAGGGTTGGGAGATAAATACTACTTGCACGCAGTTATTCAGGATAGGGTTGGGAGATAAATACTACTTGCACTCAGTTATTCAGGATAGGGTTGGGAGATAAATACTACTTGCACTCAGTTATTCAGGATAGGGTTGGGAGATAAATACTACATGCACGCAGTTATTCAGGATACGGTTGGGAGATAAATACTACATGCACGCAGTTATTCAGGATAGGGTTGGGAGATAAATACTACTTGCACGCAGTTATTCAGGATAGGGTTGGGAGATAAATACAACTTGCACGCAGTTATTCAGGATAGGGTTGGGAGATAAATACCAAATGTTTCATCACAAATCTGATGCTGAAAATGTTTTTCATTTTCGTGATATTGCGTTTTATCTTCAAGAGCATTTGATACTTCCCTCGTAATATTTTGTTCTTCCGTTTAGTATTGAATATCAGATTTGAATTTTGACATCTGGTTAATAATACGAGTATAATTTTATAACTGAGCAGCCAAGCTTCAAAATCGCATATTTGTCTGCAGTCGTTAGTTCATTTTGAGTAAGATGATCTTATTACGTTCATTCTTAAGACATCAATCCATTTTCAAGTACGTTAGTGTAAATAGTGAAGCTAATTCTTCTTAGTGTATTGATACTACTTTTAAATTATATACCAAAGTTATATCATCCAAATGAATATAAATCAATTTTGCGCGATAAACTTTATGTAATATCTCTTAGTCTACAAATTTCCCGGAAATGAGCATCGCATTAATAAATGCGTAAATAAAATTAATCCACTCTATTTCTATCGAAATAGATTGCGACATAATAATCGATGACGTGATTTATTATTATATTGATGAAGTGCCTTTCTTAACAAAATGATACAAAACATATTTGTATAAAATTTCAATTTCAGAATTTCACTTCCTCATACATCGGCTCTCAAGTCCTCTGTGTTAAGAATCGCCCAAATCTTTACATCCACTCACTCTTACTCAATAAATATGAAAATTATACTTTATTATCGTTGTTTGACAAAACCCAATATAAACATGTTTAACAGCTCAAAAATTATTCATTAAAATTTTTTCTAATTGGGATATTTTTAAGATGTAGATTTAACATTTTTATTAAAATAAAGCAGAACATTTATAATAAGAAATAAATATCTAATATCAGTAAACAGGTGTTTGTAAATTTTTTATAAACATAAATTATACATTTACTTGTTTGATAAATGAAAACTTTTACTTATGTCCTAAACAAAATCTCCGAGAGTTTCAACGAAAATATGTTTTTTTTTAAAATATAATTTCTATGACTGCAACTATTTATTTCATATTTATATATTTGTTTTTATTTTTTCAAATTTGATTCTGACATTTTAAATTTGCGAACAATTTTAATAATTTTTTTTAGAATTGGGCAAATATCAGACCGATAGCTAATTTTGATAAGGTTTTGATTTACCGTAGTTGTTCCATAGAGGGCTCCGATGAATCTTCTATTGCTAGCCTTCTGCTACGTCAGTCCAGAAGGTGCGGTGCATATATAGCATACTATGATCCTTTGAGCTCTTAGTGAACCGACAAAATAGACCTACGATATGTGATTAATCCACTTAAGGTAGTGAAGTAGTCTGAGCGGAAATTAAGACCTAATTTGTGTCACTAAGATGGCAGTGGTATGGCAAACAAGTCGGTTTCCATTTTTTCTTGCATCAGCTTTTATGAAAAAAATATACAAAAAAACGCCATTTGAAAGTGCGTAGTTACATAAATTGTGTTAAAGCTAGTGATTAACAATTCATCGAAAGCAGTGATGAAGTTTTATGTACAAACATATCATGTAAAAATGTTCTCCTTACACAACATTAATTCAAACCACGTAAGTTAAGAAAATTTTATTATTATTTTCAGCATCCCTTATTTCAAAATGCAGTATCGAGTGAAGGAACTGCTTACTTTCCAAACAGAAAAAGATTTCTATAAATTTTTGAAATGAAAGTTATTGAAGATAAGATCAAATATGTTAAACTAAGTCCCTGTAACGATACGACTGTTACATTTCGCATGAAACTCACGAAAATTAAATGGTAGCCTCGATTACTTATACGCCTAATGCGTACTGAAACAAGACAATTTTGAAAGGAAACATTATATTTTTAAAATGAAATGAAATGTTTGTCCCTTTTGTCATGAAAACACATTTTATATTGAAGCACTCAACGCAAGTATTCATAGCATGTCAGCATTTGACTTATATGGTTTTATTTATATTTGTCCCAATTATTTCTTCGCCTACGCAAACAATCTTAATACGCAGTCAGAAATATTTAAAACCGTTAGACCACCAAAGTATCTTCTATTAATAAATATTTTTTTCTTGTCTTATAAAGAAATTTCTACCGATAACGTTACAAATATATTTAATGCCCTTGGATTTAGCACGAATTCAGCGTAACGTGAACCGAGTAATGAACATGGTGAGTGGTAGAGATTTCACAGCACAACTAATATATGTTATTGGAATATCGGTTGGAGTTCATTTCGGTGCCAAGCTGAAGGATGTATATTTTTTATCCTAACAGGTCGGCAATCTTGGTGCTTGGAACAGATGAAAGCGGGAATATTATATTTTAAACCGTTCTGCTGACATTAAAATCTCTCTTTTTTTCTGTCTCCTTCCTGTGTTCCGTTTCTAGCTGCAAAATTAAACTGGTCTGCTGGGACGATTTGGAAATGGTCAACTGACATGAAATAATTTTTTCTCTCTCTCTCTGTCCTTTCTCTCCCCCCCCCCCCCCGGGTGGTTCCCACTCCCTCACTCCAAATCACACATCCACCCCTACTTCACCCGAAATTACCACTGCTTCAGTTGACTACACTTTCTCTCTTTCTCTTTTCGATATCTCTTTTTGCTGACGCATGGAAATATACAAGTTATTGATTATCGATGGGCATTCGCAAAATAATTTTTCTAAATGTGTTACATAGCTTCACAGAGGGTATCGTTAATTTAAGTTGTTTCCGAGCAGTTTACACGTAGCATAATTATTTCATTAGGAGTATGTATTGCATTATCCCCTTCAAGGAAACTGAAAGTATTATATTTATTTGTCCCGTATTGAAGAACACGAGAAGTAAACATACGTTTTTGGAAAATGTAGTTTGGTTCTTATAAATACTTTATGAGAATAAGCTACCTTTAACATTCGTCCAAGTTTCTTAGGACAGGTATTTATGTAGGTTACGAAAATATGCAGTACAAATTATTATGTCTGTGATCTATGTTCCCCTTCCCTTCTAATAACTTTTGAACCAGTAAGTATAATTTAACCAAACCTGGTCCAAATGTGGTACTTAGTAGCTGAATCCGACTTTTAATAACTTTTGAACCCGTAAGTATAAATTAACCAAACCTGGTCCAAATGTGGTACTTAGTAGCTGAATCCGACTTTTAATAACTTTTGAACCCGTAAGTATAACTTAACCAAACCTGGTCCAAATGTGGTACTTAGTAGCTGAATCCGACTTTTAATAACTTTTGAACCCGTAAGTATAACTTAACCAAGCCTGGTCCAAATGTGGTACTTAGTAGCTGAATCCGACTTTTAAATTTTGTAAAACTTTGTGTGCGGTTTTTTTTTATAATGGTGGCCATTTTAATATTTAGGGTGATATTTCATATCTAGAGATCCATTTAACCACCCCAAACAAAATTTCGTGTTTTGATTTTTCATTATATAAATGTTTAATTAAATAAAGGAGGTTTGCTATTATCGGTTCACAATTTTCGAAGAGAGCAATACATGAAAACCTAAGCTTTTAATTAATAATTTCTTGAATAGAACTTTATAAATACCAGCCAGATTTCGCATATTGTATGCCATGTTACTGTATATAACTTAAAATAAATAGTGCACTTATTTTAAATATGGTGGACGTTTAAATATTTTAGGTTAATTTGATATATATTCCATACCGTTAACCAATATCGACCAATCTAAGTATGCCAAAAGTATCAACTAGAAGTATTAAATTTGCTAATGTCTTTTGGCGACAGTTTTATAAGGTAGAGGTAAAATGAAAAAAAAAAAGGATTTTTTATAGTATCTCTGCAAACAATGAACAGATTCCTGCCAAATTTTTGCAAACAGGAAACAATGCGGTGCGCCATGTAAATTAAAATGATTTAAATCTATCAGGTATTGATTTTTTAAATAGCGGCCATATGAGCGATGTTATTGCTGTACTGTATCTACAAAACCACGGGACAAAGTAAAGGCATACTTTGTATGCTGGAAAACGTCTGTATAACTATCAAAGTTATTAATAGAGACACTATTTTTTTCTGTGATTTTGTAAGATAGTTCTACTTTTATGCCATATTTCGGGAAACATTCGATCACTTCCCACCAAATGTTGGCATACAAGTGTTGCTACGGTAGGCCATATAAATGGATGTGTTTTAAGTGGGTCGGACACTAAATGTCAAAAAAGATTGTAAAAATATTTTATTTTAACATACGTATTTCTATTGCAACGGTCTTACAGTAGGGCCTAGTTAATCAGATTTACTCGCATATACATTTAGACGAAATTAGGCTGATTCTCGATATTGGCAATGTAAACGTATTGTTGTTAAATTTAAAATTTTTGCAAAGAAAAAACCTTATTTAAGTTTTTTTTTATCAACCGGATTTCGTAACTTTCAGGTACCAGCATTTACAGGTCCATTATGAAACATATGTTGAACACTTAGTATCACTTTCAGTAGGAAGTGATCCTTAGCACATCCACTCTTTGGGACTGATAGTTGAACCAGCACTTTATTAAAACACACCAAAATATTTTTTAATGGAACATTAAGTTCGTGGATAATGGCAATAGAACGAACAACTGCAACGGCTGCAGAAAATGTATTTTCTGACATATTAAATCATGAAAAATAATTAATGTTGCCACATATATTTTGCATTACAATATATAATCCGGAGCGAACAGTATACTTCATTAAGTAGTTATAATGTGTTCCTGTGTACATCGTTTTCATACTTATATGTTTGAGTGTCAACGTTGGGTAAGATTATTATTAATATTTATAGTGGACGTCACTTGTAGACTTGATAGTGTGATTGCATCTTTTAATTCAAGTGAACTGAGCATTTTTTTACTTAAGTAAATACCTTTCATTATTTGCGTTTGCTTTCATGAAGTGCAGTGTTCAATATATGTAAGTCTTAGAAATGCGTGGAAAGCCTCATGCTGCAGTAAGACTGGACCGGTAATGGTTTAAAGCAGCCTTTCTATTGGTGCGTATTTGGTCGTGCAAGGTAACGTCACATTCTCGTGGGTACTCTGAGAATAAGCAGGAAGTTGCTACCATAGTTCTTCCCTTCCCACTACGAACAACAGTTCCTGGGTCGGCCTCTTTGCTCTTCACTTACACGGACGGGGACGATCGAATCAAGACGGATCGCCCCGGACGTGCATCAGCGACAAAAATCCATGGGATTATGCCATAGACTGAAGATGAAGTAGACCGCGTATTCGTATTCTGTGTATGTACACAACATTAACCTATCCCAAAGCAACACAACTGTCAAAGTCACATGGTCAACAGTGTTGAATGTGTTTGTTTATATGTTAAGTTTCTAAAGACGAGAACTTTTATATCAATAAAATTCTTTCCATGAAGTAAATTTTATCTAACTGCATTTCAAATTGGTTAGAGGAAGTATACGAACATCACAAGTCACTTGTTTGTCAGTGTTCTAATCTCAAATCCAATTCCACGCCGTTTTTGCTAGACGAGTTGACAGAAAAGCAGTTCAATGTTGGGACACGGATCCTGGTTGTGCGCAACCAGCGAGATCTAACTGCCTAATGTCATCTTTATTGCATGGTTTATACAATACAATACAATACAATACAGTTTTGATAACCTTGGCCCCTCATAGCCAACAAACTCTCTGGGTCTTCCCATTCATCCGTTTACTTGGTCTGAGTTAACCATATTTATGGTAGAGGGGAGCTAGCTCCAAGACTACAGCTCTTTTGTCCATTATTTTCTCCGTAATCTTATAACTTCAATATGCCATGCATTTTCCCTGGGTGCGAATTTCAACACACTGCTAGACGAGTCCTTTCCCTCTCTGACCAGGTGTCAGGAGAACCACTGATATTGACCGAGAGGTCATCCCGTGCTCCTCCTTCCTTTCCATGACACTTGTGGCTTTTCCAGAGGTCTGGTCCGCCGCCATCCATGAGAGTTAACCTCGGCCAAGATCGACCCCTCACAGGCTCCAACGCACCTCGCCTCTCTTACCTTACCATATCAATGGGTTTCTCACTTTGAAACCCTTGACTTTGTGCACCAACGGTCTGACTGTACAGAAGTCGACCAACCCACCTCCAATCAGGACTATTACTATCTGTCGTAATTGAGCACCATCAGGAAGGCCGGGTTACCCACGTTTGCTGAGTCTCGCAGGAGAATCACTAAGCTGTACCACGAGGACGCGTGGGTCGCCGTGAGCGAGTAGAGGCTGTAGTCTTGTGCTAAACTCACACTTTCCATGAGTGTGCAGCACTTGAGCTCCGTTGCTAGGACTTGACAGCAGTCCCGACACTTCATTGTCACAGTTACGCTCCATGCAGGGCTGATCACTGTTTCACCTCAGCGAGGGAGAGGTCCTATCCCTTAGTCGAGAGCACTTCCACCGGGTGGGCCACTTGTTGAACCACGTTTGTTGAACCACACTGTTTAGGTGGGAACGTTCTCACCTTTCCAGGTCACGACATACCCACCGGCATTTAGTCTCTTGGACTGCAGTCTTACGCCCATTACAGCTCGGTTCCTCCACACATGACTTTAACCTTCCGGGCGTAGAAGACGATGGCCAACGTTCCAACGACCCCTCAGTAGCTTCCGCCAGAGGGAGAACTGCTCTAGTCCCGAGGCCATCACAAATCCCACCGGGCGTCCTCGGTTCTGGACCGCAGAACACCTTACACCCCTTCATACAGGCCGGCTCCCTGGCTTCCAGCGTCCTGGAACATGCGCAGAGTCATATTTACCCACGTCTCAATGGTTTCTACAGCCGACTTTCTGAGAAACACGCCAACTGAAACGTTAGGTATGACGTCCTGCCATTCGAACACGAGGCAGCGGAAAGGCCGCTTGCGCGTGTCCTTCGGCGTCACTCATTTTACAGGCTCTGCCTTCGAGTAGAGGGGAGTGAAGAGATTTTGGCGGCTCTTGACACCGAGGTGTTGAGAGCCGATGAGGGTGAATTGACCTACAGAGCAACACTGTATTACAAGGGGGGAGGGAGAGATCCCCAAGAAAACCCACTGTCCATCGGCATCGTCCGGCACAATTTCCACGTGCACAAATTAGTGTGATACCCTACCAGGAATCGAACCCAGTTCGCCTAGGTGTAAAGCAAGTAGTCTAACTGCGACACCACCGCGGCCCCATACTGCCACCGAGTTGTCGGCCAAATTGTTGTTAGGAATCCACTATGATTTGAGAAATTCAATTTTCATTGAACTAATTAGAGTTTTATTATGGCGGTTAAGAAATAAAACGTAAACATTTTTATTTCCAAGTAATGACTTTTAATCAAACATTTATAAAAGTCATATATTTCTTTAAGTTGCTTAAGCTTTGCATACGAGTTTCCTCAGTTTTGTTCTGAAAGGAAAAAGGCGTCCTCGTAGTCCACGACAGCACAGAACCGTAATTTATTTCCTTTGTGTCATATCATTACCATTAAACGTACTTGATCGTGGTAAATACTTCAGCCATAGAATTTCCTGGCATATGCAGTCTGAAATCGGAAAATCAAACCCGATGCAAGGAAGTAAAATATATCGTAGGCAAGGGGCAGGAGGGTAAGAGTCACGCAGCATTGGAACGGAAAGGAAAAAGACTTGGCGGAACTTCCGATAGAAAAAAAATCCCAATAGTATTGCATGCTCCCTCTCTCTCTCTGTCTCTCTCTCTATCTCTCTCGCTCGCTCGTAGAAAGTGGGTTTACGCCAAAGTTTCGCGTCACACCGGAGCTTCCAGCGAAATAGCGGCAACTTGGGAGGAAGAATGTGACGGGGAGGAGGCATCTCGAGGTTTTCCACCCCCCACACCCCCGAGTCTTCCGGGAGGGAGGGCTGATTCCGCATTCAACGTGACGCGGCACGGGCAGCAGGTGAAAAGACTGAGCTTGTTGCTGCCGGCATCGTTAATAGAGTAACTTTCTGCGCCGTGGGCATGTAGAGGGTGGGGTTGGGGGGTGTTAGAGGTGCGATGGGGGAGCCCCCTGACTTCGGCTCCGAGTTTTGCTGTTTAAGACTACTTACGCCATCCAAATTCGCTCCACCGTCTTCTTCTCCTCCTCTCCGGCACTCTCACCACATCCAGGATCACTTCACCCTATCCCAACTTAAAATTAGTCGTGAGCGGCTTAGCAAGTTTTAGCGGCAGCCGCAGAAGCGCCATCCATGTTATTTTTACCCTGAAACTTTTTTTTGTAGCTTCGCATTACATGGAGTGAAAGGAAAAAATTTGCTTCTGAACACACACGCACCATAGTGTTCCTGTTATTATTGGTGTATTTTCATTTATTTCTCTGTTCTGGATTGCATCCATAATGTTCTGTCAGTATGTTGGGAATCTATTTATTGTTGAGGTGGGGCGACGCATTCCCACAATTCTCTGACGCCACTTTTTTTTCACATATTCTTTTTTTTTTTTTTTTTTTTTTTCATAGAACTGCCTTTTCCTGCAATTGCTTTCATATCTGAATAATTCCAAATCTTCCATACTGTAAAACCAATTGCTCATCCTAAGGGATCTGCACGAATATACGATAATTTACAATCGCCATGATTTCACGCAATGTAACTTGTTTTGAACTAAAATCTTACGGCTTTATGGAAGAACGGTATAGATAAAGATAAGTGATTTTTAATTTGTATATTAAATTGTTAAATGGTACGTAGACAAAAAACCCCTCAATCGCAAAGACTTTTGGAATCTAAAACAGAAACGTCCCACATTTTTAAAACCCCTTCTACTGGACGAGAGTAAAAGCATGGTATTAATGTTATTTTTTACTCTTATATTCGGGGAAAAAAACGCGATGTAATAAAGCGCCATAAACGGTCGAGTACTATTATGTCAGATTTTATACCAAATAATTAAAAAAATTTAGTGGGAGATCTGGTATTTCCTCTGCTCTTTCTAGTTACTGTTAACTGACCAAATGGGCGATTTGCCAGATTAATATAATATATTCCTAAAATGTTTACACATACATATTTTTGCTTCATCCAAAATTTAAACCGAAGACTTTATCAGCGTAAGTAATCAACTTAAGAAATTGATACATAGTTGTCACTGCGATGTAAAATTATATTTAAAAGCGTGTATATTACAATCGAGATGGCGTGCATCGATACATGAACTATATAATACGAATGCGACCATTGATATTAAGTACAAATCTGCCATGAGATGGCGCGTGTCTCTATACTGTACCGTTACCAAGATGGCAACCGAGGTAAACATTGGCAGTGACTGAGTCGAAGCCACTAGCTGGCTGTTAAGTTCGCAGTTTGATTACGGCAGAAAATAGAAGCGACGATAGATTGTTTGAGGTCTAAAGTAGTAATAAAATACTAACTCGCATCCTTTAATCGTCTGTATCATTAAAACACTTTGTCCGCAAGCAAGAGTATATTAAAGGCTTGCAGTTCGAACTATTTTGATTTGTATAATGGCATCAAATAGAAAGAGTTATGCAAGATGTTTGAAACGGCAGGCCGGGATCACGAAGTGCCAGCACGTGTCGAAAATCATAAAAGAGAAAAGACGTACCGCAGACAGAAAAGGGATTATTGTACAAAAAAATGCTAAGAACCACCTATGTTTCAAGTAAATAGCTAAAACAAATACTGATTTCATTATATAGCTCATGACGTATGTGTCGCCGGCCGGCAAAATAATCACTACCTTCGAGGCGCGCCTATAGGAGGAGTGATACAAGCTGCGACCTTGAAATTTATAGGTTATATGTGTACCGGATGTAATAACAATCTTATTTTACATCTCATGCATAAATATAATGGATCTAGAATGCTCACATAAAAAAAAACTGGCATTCGCTTGGAGTACGGTTTGGAACCACTTACATGCAATGATCTTTTATTACAGTGGTCCGTGATGAATCAAAGATATCCAAGATATAATGATGAGAGTAACGTTAAAGAGGTCGAGGACTCGATTAGAAAGCGTTCCAAATAATTTGGTTACGGACTCGGGACTCGGAAATCTTGAGCCATGCCGCCATGTCCGCCGAAGTTGCAAAACGGAGGTGACGTTGCGCAGAATGTGACCTTAAGGGCCACTCAAACTGGAGCTATTTTCAGCGTCTGAAGTGGGGTAGCGATAAGAACTACAGTTCTACGGTCATAAAGTGCTCCATCGCCAATAAGGGCGAGGCTCTGAACTGATGTGCAGTGTTATCGTCGTGCTATGGAACTTAAGCGGTGACCCTGTGGTTTTATTGGTGGAAAGACTGTAGCTAGTTTCAATGGAGAAGTGCCCTTGAATATATACATATACAATGCGAATATTTTAAGATACAGCGTTTCGAAAATGCCTATTTAAGATATGTTCGAGTGCTATGAAATGGCGTTCTTACTGAGCATGACGATTTTAAAGCTCAACAGGTCTCGTCTGAAGTAAGTGTACTTTTCGTAGATCGTCATATTAGACACATGTTTGATAGATTCCGTGAGTACTTATATATTTCAATCACTGCAAAGAAGTTCAAGTGCTTAAGTATGTTTGCCACTTAAATGTCTGCTGTATACAGCAGAGAATAGCATCCAATGGGTAAGTCCCTCGCGTTTGAGAGACAACATTCGCTGACGAGATCATAAACCCTCGGCCGTCTGTAACGTGAAGTGCACGCCAATTTTTTCTTATCGATCCCGATGCTTGGCAGAGCGTTATACTGATAGCGGTACAGTCCCGAACAAAAATGTGTTCGTAGCAATGCCTCAAACGTTATGTGTAGTGCAGTCCTCAACGTGGCGTGGGAAGAACTGGCTGTTGCTGCACAAGCCCCTAAACGTCGCTCTTTGCTTGTCCAATAGGAATTGGCCAGGCAACAGGTTACACTGTTGCCAAACCCACCGTAAAGTCCTTATATTATTTTGCATAAGAACTATTTAATACTGGGCACATGCTTTCTCGGTATTATTCATATTGATTATGGATGAAGAAGGGGCCTACTAGTAAAAGTTCAATATAATTAGAATAATGTACTTGTAGGTAAATGGAAGTATAAAACGCTTTTGATTCATACACTGTGCAATTTCTTTCTCTTTCCCATCTAGACATTTCAGTAAACGTTGCCGATATTATCACTACCACAAGATGAGTTGTGCAGTCTCTCCCTGAAAATATCATTCACCATTGTTTTCAAGAGTTATAAAAACGTTTCGGGGAAAACGTATGGCAACAAACGGTGACTATTTCGAGGGACGATTAACACAAGTGGATTCGGTGGTGCATGGCTGCCTACGTTCGGGATGGCAGTCCGCGAATTGGCTGACTAGTGTGACGCTGGTGCGGCGAACAAGTCCCGGAACGACATTCTCCTCCTCGGGATATCAAAATAACTACTACTTAAACTAGCGAGCAATTATTGGGGGCGTGAAGTTGAGGCAGCGAGGGGATGGGGTCGAGACGGAGTGTCGGGTTGCGAGCAGAAGTTCCAGGGCTGCTCCCCGAACCTTCCTTCGCCCACAAAGACCACTTCAGCCGCAACTTTACTTTGTTCGTCGGCCGCCTCGCCCTCCTTCCATTACACACACCTAGAGGGCGCGGCGCTAGTCGGCCCTTACCGACTGCACCAACTTCCCGCGCAACTCGTGCGCCAGTAGCGGTGCTATTCCCGGGGATGCAGCCACCCCACTCCCTCCTCCAAACACACCCTTCCCCCTTCCTACCTTCTCGACTCTTTAGTCCCCGGCTGCGCGCACGAGAACTGGCTTTTCGCTTCCAGGAGTTTGTGCCTCACTACATACTCTTTTCCACTTTACTTACGTTCATTTAACAGCAGGATGTTACAAAGCCACGGATGTGGACCTGGTTCAACATCATGGCAGGGCAGAATGTTCTTCTTCACTATAGCTTCCATTTAACAGCGGGATGTTACAAAGCCACGGATGTGGACCTGGTTCAACTTCATGGCAGGGCAGAATGTTATTCTTCACTATAGCTTCCATTTTAATGTAAATGTTTGACACAAACGCCCGAATTTATATCTTAAGGCAAACTTTGTTTAATCATATGTTTAAATACTGTTGTTACGATTTAGCTTTTAAGTCAATTCATAACTGAAAGGGACTATAGACGTAGCTAATTAATGAGTCGTGATTAAGAAAAGCACAACAGTTTAAAATGTGATTTATTGTACATAAGGATTTTACAATAACTAATTAAGTAACTACTGATCGGGGGAGCGTAATTGAAATGCCAAGATGCTAATTAATTATAATAAGTTTCATTACTGCTGAACACATTCTGGGAACTTTTCAAGCAGCTCAGCCTTTACTGTTCAACAATATCCGGCCAACTACAGTTAATAAGGAAATCTGAAAACAAATAGACAATTGGATATCACATGAAATGACAGATCATTACATACAACGGAGTGTTGACATGTCGATTCTTCACCAGAATACCTTTAAGTGTAGTGAGAGTTGGATCACGTAGCATAATTGTGTGGCACTTGGTTAAGGTGTTGAAGGTTGGTGAAATACCCAAACGCATGACGAACTCATGGTTAAACCCACAATATGTTATACCTGTGGTGTGGACACCACTGTGTACTATCAGTTAGAAGTAATCTCATTCTGGGTCATATTTCGTAATAAATAACCTACTTATATTACTATTATATATGCAAATAACAAGTTGTAACTTGAGGATTTTTTTTTGCATAATTGTTTGAAATAGTTTTACATGTTACATGTAAATTAACAAATATTATTTGTAAAATAATAAGTTACAAGTTGTAGTTCGTAAATATCTCTTACATAAATGGTGCTAGCAATTCTACACGTTATTAGTAAAATCACAAATAATATTAGTACATTACATGGACTCACATTGCACATTAAACACTATTTTACATGTTACAATAATTTTCCTGTCAAGTATTTACCGGTCCTAAATTATTGGTATTTATAACTAAAAAAGAGGATATTTCAATATCCTGTTAATGTTTTTGGATAATATAGCTTTAAACTTTTATAAATAGAAATAGAAATTAAATAAATTATAATCATTCCTTTATTAATATTTAAGCAGCGACGATGAACCAAAATTGGTGGATTGGCGACGTGAAAGGTAGTGTAGGAAAACAAATTTTGAGTTTTAATATGAAAACTTATTACATTAATGTTTTAGACTGTCACCTGCCAATGCTGAATACATTTTTCAATCAATTGTAAATGAAATTTTGCACCGAACGAATAGGAGTGGTGTGTAAATACCAATGCAGAAATTGTTGGTGACATTGCATTGGCTTGGTATTGAAAGCCAATTCCATGTAATTATTCAAGCTCATGTAATCTATAAATCTACAGCGTACAAAAGTGTTAAGCAAGTCGTGAGGGCAGCCAATGTGCATATGTCGACAGAAAAGGAAAATGCTTTTTGAGTTGCACGTTTGCTCGTGGGGCATCTGTACATTTTTATCGTGTCAATGCAAATTGGTCAGGAAGCGTTCATGACGCTCGAATGATGCGGAAAGCGGCTTCTATCGAAGAATCGAAACAAGGCAACGTTTTTTTCAAATGCTGTTCTATTTGGAGGAGACATCATATGCTTTAAAAACCTTGACAAGGACACCGCTAAATGAAGACCCACACAATGCTGGCTATTAAAATCAAATACATGTGTCATTGTATGCACGTTGGGTATTCGCAAGGAAACTTTTCCTTACCTAAATAGTTTACGTATTGAACTAGTGTTTGCTGCCGACATTTTAAAAGTATTGCTCAGCCCGATGTAAAATTACAAAGCGATATGATGTGGTTGAGGATCTGAATGCAGTCGTAGGCATATCTCACATTACAATACAGAAATGTTTTGCAAGACAATTAAGAAGAGGAGAAAACAATTTAGATAATAGTTCTTAAATTGTACATCCAAAATAATTATGTCTATATTGTATTCATTTTTTTTTGTTAAACAACCTCCACTTATGAAACAACATATTTATTATAATACTAGTGTGTGGCGATAGTGCGGTATAGAATTTATCATCAAAAGTAAATGTTAAATACACGAGAAATATATTGTAACTGTTTAAATACAATTTTCTTAAACAACATTAATATTAAATAGTACTAAATACTGGATGCGCAATAAATACACTACGTCACAGAAAGTTAAATACTTTAATTACCGTTATTACACAATTACATCTCTAAACTTAATAACAATGCATATAACCTACACAATAAGTTAAACTGTGTAACATCACCTATACCATTTTACTTTATGTTCACACTTTTGTTATTTGTCAGTCCTGCCACGATGAACAAGACAATTTATTAGTACCTGAAGCTTCTATTTGTAACTTGTAATTTTTACATATTTACCAATAATACAGGATATCCCAGCGTTCACCTACTAATTTGACTCGCCTAGTACTCGTGTGTCCCTAGGGTGGGGATGGCGTGATACGGCCAGGCCTGTCCGGCGAGTGATGCCATTGTCAGTAAGCGTGGAGCGATGGTCACCTGCAGACCGCACGTTCGCAGTGGAGGCGTCTGTCAAACATAACGATTCTGTTTCCATCACACAGCGATTGTTTAGGCAACATTTTAATTTTAGAAGACACGGTAGGGTACCTGAACGTCACACCATCATGAACTGGGTGAGTAGGTTTCGCGCTACAGCGTCTGTTGCAGACAAGAAACCAGGTGGTAGTGCGAAATCTGTGCGGGCACAGGAGAACATCAACAGCGTAAGGGCAGCTATCCTTCGATGCCCAAGGCGTTCAGTGCGTAGACAGGCAGTGGCACTTAATGTGTCAAAGAGTTCAGTGTGTCGAATTATGCATGCAGAACTAGGTTACAATTCTTACAAACTGCAACTGATGCAGGAGTTGCCCGACGGTGATCAAGGAGAGCCTTCTGTGAGCGATTTCTTGTTCTAGTGCATGAGGAAACGGAAATTCTTAGACGGCTGATAGTGTCAGTTAAGGCTCACTTTGAACTATCGGGCAGTGTGAACAAGCAGAACATGCGCTATTAAAGCCACAATAGTCCTCACCAGCTGCATGGGAAACCACTCCATACTCTCAGAGTGACAGTATGGTGTAGAATTTCAGCCTTAGGTGTTATTGGTGATTATTTTTTTTTGAGGACGACAATAGTGTTGCACTAACTGTGACATTGCAACGATATGTGCAAATGCTGACCTTGCAAACGTTTATTTCCAACAAGATGGAGCCACAGCGCGCACCGTTCGCCTGTCAATGGACACTTTACGAACAATGTTTCAGCATACAATAATTTCGTGCTTTGGAGACCTTCCTTGGCCTGCTCGCTCACCCGATCTGTCGGCTTGCGATTTTTTCCCTGTGGGGATTCCTGAAAAGTCGAGTTTTTCAAACGCGCCCGCGAGATCTGAACACATCGAAACAGAGGTTTTCCAAGGAAATTAACGCTATATGGCAGCAACATTGTTGCGATTTATGGGAAACGTGCTATATGAGAGTGCGTGAATGAGTGACCCTGGACGGACGTCATCTCACTGGAGTAATATTCAAGAAATAATTATGTTGTGAGTGTTGTCACTAATGGCAGACATGTGTCTTTCTGTTCTCTTTTATAGTCGGTAAATATTTTCTACGATCGAACATACTGCACGTGTTTCACAATGGTGGGTGAACGCTGGGACAGCCTGTATATTGGTTTCCTGGATGAATTTTTACATTTATCCTTTGAACATAGTGCAAGGCAATATAAACGTACTTGTAACGTTGTTACTTGTGATTTGTAAATGTTTACTAATACTATGAGTTTCATTATGCAATTGGGCCCCCGTGGTACCTATATACAGGATGTTTATAAAAGAACTCCGGGATTACACAAGTAGTTTCGGTATGAAGCACGGGCAATATTACTGAAACAATAATATGAGTAGAGAGGCTATACCTTCAAGTTTCTGCTGTGTTCAGTACACTTCGATGTGCACCCCATGTGTGGCCCTGCACATCTCCAAACGATGTTCAATCTCCTCCCGTGTTCGTGCCAGCACGTCAGGTGGTGTGGCTTCGACCGCTGCGATAATACGTTGACGCAGGTGTCGACCCTCACGTATCGAACATGCCTGCTGCAATGGGGTGGAGCTCCATCTTTGCTGGGAAACAACCAAACCCTTTCCGCTTCCATGCCACCCAATTGCGGAAACACAAAGAGCTCTACATGTTTCATGAAGTCCTCGTCATCCTCAATCTTGTTCAGCATGCAGGCAGCGAACTCGACTCTTGCTTGTTTGTCTGTAGGTTTCACTTCATGCAAGAGCTGTAACTTACAGGCTTACAAGCGATGCCTCCCGGGTGACTTCCCGTTCAACAACCTGCCCGTTTCCTTGAATTGCTTTAACTACTGGTGAAGAGTCTTGTCTGTGGGCGCGTTACCTCGATACTCACCTCGATAATTGCATTGCACTGCAACAACGAGTTTCGTTTCAATTAACCAAATCACGCTGCTGCGGCGTAGCCATTGCACCTGCCATCACTCGACCGAAGCGCGACCTTCGTCAAGGTCAGGCAACGCACCCTCTGATGCACACATTCCACTACACACTAAACGTAACGAAACTGTCCTGCGTACGCTCCATGAGACGGAACTCATCTATCTCACTTACTACATTTACTATAACCATTTCAAACCCCGGAGTTCTTTTATAATCATCCTGTATGTATAGTATTGTGAATAAATTGATGAAATACACTGACATTTGAGTAAATAGTAGTAATAGTTTGTCAATAGGAGATGTCTTTTGCTGCGGGTAGACAACGTCTTTCCCCACGTGGCAAGAATTATGAATGGCATGCTTGGTAGACAGCTGTAGGTATCAAGGCTGTCCAAGATGCAATTGTCTATAGATTTGGAGTATAATTTATGGCTTCGTGACATGATAACTGTGATAACTTGATGTAAATACTGAGTCGTTCGGAAAATAGCCTTCATAAAGCTTTGAAGAGTAAATATGAGAATTTTAATTAAAATAGCCCATTCTTCGAAATCCGACACTTTTTTCCTTCCGCAGGAAAGGTTTTAATTAAAATCTGGCTTTGTTGATTTTGAATATTATTTCACTAGTTAAAATGGAAATATAGGTGAACTGCATGAGAAATTTACAAGAAATTTTCTTCGTGAAATTGTGATATCACAACCAATTGACTCGATTTGAGCTCAAGCAAATCGTATTAATTTTGTTTCACTTTTAGAATTCTACAAAAAATGGCATTACCTGGAATTTCATACAAATCATAAAATCAATTATAAAAAAACTGTTTTATCCTACTGACATAATTTTATCATGCTATTTTTTCAACTGAAAACGAAAAGGTTGTAAGATGCTAAAAATGTACAAAATAACTCTAGCATCTTGAATGCCTTTAATTCTGCAATAACGAATTCGCCACATGTTTATGCATCAAAGTCTCTCCTGAAAGACTAGATGCTGAAAGGCAGTAATGACTTAGTATGAAGGACATTTCGGGAAGTGCTTACCTTCCAGGAGTCCATTTCATGAAAGATTGAAAGATAGGATTGGAAGCCGTGTGAATCATTGGCAGTGATGTGTCGCTGCTGACGGAGAATGGCTCACTTGCTTTTAATCCTTCTCATACATCAGGAGTTTCTTGAGGTAGCAAAACGCCAATGTATTTCCGAACACTCTGGTATAACGAAATGGCAGCCTTCGCGACTTTTTGAGGGGGGTAAATACTGCATGACATCCGTAAACTAGAAACAGCGCAATGAGATTACGAGGGTAGCGTAACACTACAAGAATATGCGACGGCCAATGAAAACGCCCCACAAGTTTCCCGGATAAGAAAAACACTGACACGGAAATGTTCCACACTTGACTTCGAACGTGCGCGCTAACAGCCAGACCATATGGCAGCCATGATATAAATGAGTTTGTTTGAGGATTGTGTTTCTAAAAATACGAATTATCCCGTCATATATTTAGAAAGTTGCACAAGAAATTGATTTGGTTATGTGCACTGTAAAGAGCAGAAAACCATCTGCAATGAAGGAGTCCCTCGTGTGGTGAACAAATAATTCCATATTACGACTATAATCCGCATTCTCATAAACAGATGCTACTATAGTCCATTCATGATCACTTCCATCTTTCCTGAAACCCTGCTAAAATTCCACTTTAAGGATATTCCTCCGCCACATGCAAACATAGCCTTACTAGCTCCAGAAAACTACGCCAAAGAGACGACTTACCGCATTCGTGCGCATTCAGTTTAGTCATGTTTTACATGAGAACTTTTCTTACTAGACATTATCAACAGACGTATTTTCTCTCTTTTTACCAATATTATTTATAAAAAAAATAATTTTATTAAATCCATTAAATTAAAATTAAGTTAAAGTTGAATTTAGTACAGAATAATACGCTTTTGTGTCAACATAAGTATAAAACACTTGTAATTCATCGCATGTATAGGAAAGAACTTAACACGTAATACATTATACATGAGGTAAAATTCCAAAGGCGCGATTCAACAAGTGTGAAGTTACCGTGTATAGAAAACGAAAACATCAATCAAGAACGCATTATTATTGGTCCCGATACATGACAATGCTTTATGGTACTAATACTTGTATACTTCCGAACTATGGATTTGTTATTTGTAGCGCACTAAGAACTTATGTTTCTATGTGACATCAAGGGTTAACACCAATGTAATGTCGTGAGTTAAGCGTCATATTTGGTGAACTCTCCACGAAACTGAAATAAATAACGAATGTTTGTTTCACGATGCCCTTAAGAGGGCGGCTCCGCCAGTACATCGTACCAGGAAGTACTGAACCAATCCGTGCTAGCGCTGCCAAGGGGAAGTCCAGGTCCTCGGCTTGCTATTGGCTGTGATCGTGACTCCGTGAAGGGCGGCCACGGGCGTCGACGAGATCCCTGGGGGGTGACTCGCGAACCTCCAAGCCGAAGTCTGCAAACGGCAAGGAGGGAATTACTTTCAATCACGACGGCCGTTGTCACGCCGGGCGGAGGGACCATCACGCTGATACGTGCCCCATCGCAGTGGACTAACTGTCCGGCTGCGGCCGTTGTTTCCTGGTCGCCCGTCACGAGGTGTAGACACGTAGCGAAGAGACGAAGACACGAGTAATGTCTTTATCCACTCGGCTGTCCTGGTAGAACTCCTCTCTACTTCCTGCCATCTTCCTGCTCAGGCTTGGAACAAACTTCACCCTCGCTTTCCCGAGCTTCCTTTGACGAATGTGACACATGTCTGACACCAAAACCGCCAGTGTAAGTGCTCCGGAATGTACCCCCGTTTAATGAATAGATGTTGTTTTCAGACATTTATAGAAAAATACTACTCAACTGAAGAACATTTGACACCATACAACGATTACGTGAGGACAATAATTTTATGAGAACCAATCAAAGCTGTGCATTAATACATGACAACGTTGACATTCCGATTATAAGTGCAGTAATTACAATTTTTTGGAAAATAACCTCAAAAAATGTGATGCAAATGCCCTCATACATATTACGCAAAAATATTTGAAATTCTTTTGTAACTGGATGTAAATTTTTAATTTTTTTTTTTTTTTCGCACAATTGAAACACATTTCGAAAACTACAGAGCCCTTGCTAGCGTTACAAACGGCGTTATAAATACACCGTTCAATCGAATTAATTTCATTGAAATCAGCATACATTGAGCATGGAATTAAATTCACTACACACAGTAAACTCTCAAGTAAAGAATGTGCAAAGGTAGACTTCAATTAGACTTAAATGGCGGAGAACAGTCATTTGGCACTAATAAGCATCATATAGGCTACGGTTCATGAAAATTTGGTTCTACTATAATGCTAATACTTTTCATCCCAGTTCACTCGTATAACAATCCAAAACTGAAAATCAGCGGGTCCGTACATGATTGGCCCCATTTGAAGTTGTTTATAACTGCTTGATTTTGGGAACAAACGCAAAATGGTTCCTTTTTATTGGAAACCAAAACGTTTACAATTTTCTTTACAGTATGCTGCAGGTTCTCCAATAAAGGACAATGATTATGGAAACAGTAGAAAGCAACGTATGTGCTGGGGGAAAATAAAATCATCTGTTACAGAGACGCACAAGAAAAAGTATAACGATGTGACAACAGTATTCGTGTTACTACAAAATTAATTTTTTGTTATTTGTGAGCCTTCAGTTACTAACGTTGCTGTTAATTTAATATAGGCATACTATTATTATGAAGAAGTTATGTGAGTTTGTTTACGTAATCGTTTATATGTCTCGGGTAATCTCGGCAATAACCCAGCCGATTCTTAATTTCTTTCGCGATCAGAAAGCTACATTCTTCCAGATGGACATTAATTAAAATAAAAATCGTAGAGAAATTTCAAAATTTGTAAACCAAGTCGGAGAAAAATGTGAGCTACTTGACTGCTTTCTCAGCATGCTCTACCTAAAGAATTAAAGATAATTTGAAACAATATTAGAAGAAATTATGTATCTTAATAATATAAAAAACACACAAGTAGTCGGAAGTAATCGCAGGTAATCACAAGTAGTCGCAGGTAGTCGCAGGCTGTCGCAAGTTGTCGCAAGTAGTCGTAGGTAGTCGCAAGTAGTCGCAGGCTGTCTCAGGTCACAGGTAGTTGCAAGTAGTCGCAAGTTGTCACAAGTAGTCGCAAGGTTGTCACAAGTAGTTGCAGGTTGTCACAGGTAATCGCAATCAGTCGCAAATAGCAAGTAGTCGCAAATAGCAACTAGTCGCAAAATTGTCGCAAGTAGTCGAAGGCTGTCGCACGTAGTTGCAGGTTGTCGCAGATATTCGCAAGTAATCGCAGGTAGTCGCAGGTAGCCGCAAGTAGCCGCAAGTAGTCGCAGGCAGTAGCACATAGTCGCAAGTTGCCGCAAGTAGTCACAGATAGTCGCAATGTTGTCGCAAGTAGTCGCAGGTTGTCGCAGATTGTCACAGGTAGTCGCAAGTAGTGGCAAGTAGTTGCAGGTAATCACAAGTAGTCGGAGGTAATCGCTGGCAGTTGCAGGTAGTCACAGGTAGTTACAGGTAGTCGCAGGTAGTTACATGTAGTCGCAGGTAGTTACAGGTAGTCGCAGGTTGTCGCAATTTGTCGCAAGTAGTCACAGGTTGTCGAAAGTAGTCGCAAGAAGTCGCAGGTAGTCTCAGGTAGTAGCAAGTAGTTGCAGGTAGTCGCGAATAGTCGCGTCAACCTTTGATAAAAACCACTGCCCATAACTGCGTATGTATATCCATGTGTGTTACCACACAGGCTGGGGATGAACACACCCAGTTATGTTGGCAATGAAATTTGAAAAGTAGATCTAAGAAATAACGCTCTATTGCAAGTGTAATGTTTAAACTTATGGCTACTTAAGTTGTTTGAAGTTTATTTTATACAGTTTAAAGTAATTATTGGCGTAAATATAATGTATTTACTGCAACTCATAATTATATTGTGTCACGTGGTCAGTACAGCGGTCAAAACCAACGGCCCGTTGTTGTGGTTCCTTCATGATTGTTGCTTGGCTTTGCTTGTGTGGAGTGGTTGCGAGGCAAGCTACAAATTAGGAAGCTGGAATTTGTTGTGTTTTAGTATTTCTCATTTATTTTTCAGCTTATCTTGAATCATCATTGTTTTATTATAGGTCGTATAGTGTTTAACTGTGTTGTAATGATCTTGTGTAAAGTCATGAGTTCCAGTAAACTACGTACAAATTTTCAACGTCAGGATGACATTATAAATCTCGCCGAAAGTACTTATTCATTAATTCATCGAGGAGAGATGAAGCCGTGCAAGGTGATCGAACGAGTTGCAGAAATAATGGACATTTGAGCTGCAACTGTCCGGAGGTAAGTGTAAATATGTTTTTACGACGTATTTCCCCGAACAGGTTTTACGAGGTGTTTTCCCCGCTTATCTCCGGTACTTCATTGAAGTAAAACGTTGAGAAAGAAGAAGTAGATATCGACAGTTGGAAACGTGATATTATAAACGGAAAGTTAAATAACAATAATGAAAGTGAATGAACGACAGCAGAAACGCGACATTAATATATTCAAATGAATTTCCGAAGTACATGTTGTATCCTAAGGTTGACAAATAATATAAAAATTTATGTCTACCTATGCACCTAAGCCTATCTGTTTAACCTTATTTTAAATCTGCCTTGATAACAAGTGCAAATTTTGCCGGCCGTAATTATACGTTACTTTTACACGTTTGTACATGACGGTGTCATCCCAAGTTACAGTGTTAAATTTTACAATTGTTAACATAACATAAACGTCACAGTTTGATGCTACACCATAGGTGTCCCAACATCCTATAAACTATAAAATCTTGAAGCTGGTTTTGTTAACTATAGACCTGCTTGATCCCGGCATTATTTCTTAATACAAGTGTTTTTTTTTTATTTGTTAATGCTTGCCGTAATACAAATTAGAAAGTATTTATAATTAATTGTCAACAGTTATAGAATAATTCCAAAATTGAATTTCAAAAGGGATGTTTGACAAGACAACTTGCTACCTTTTGAGAAATATCAACTAAAATAGTATACGTTATTGAGTAGGCATCATTGTTTGTTATATCTGCTACTTGGGCCGCAAAAATATCAGTTATTGAAATTTAATGAATCTGTAAATTACACCGCGTAGTCAACACCCCAGACTCCCAGATCTCATGTTTACTTGCGAATTCATGTTTTGTAAAGTTTAGATTACATTACGCAGTGTATGTGTTAAATTAAGTACAGTATTTCTAAAGAAGCTGTATGAGCTAGATTTCTACAAGGGCCGGGCTACAACTAACATACCTAACACATTCACAGTTATAGCGATAATCACATGCAAAACATAGAAGCACAGTGGCCTGGCTACAATTGATATAGTGATAATTATATTAGTTTGTTTGTGTTGCTACATTTGTACCGAAGAAATCAAGGTGTACATATAGTTTATTTTAAATGATTTGCATTATTGCTTGGAGTTTTTTTAAGCATGGAAATATGAATGTTTCTGGTGCCACATGTTAAACACACAGCTTTTAAGTGTACCTCGCACAAACTTTCCTTCAGATGGGCAAAGTGTGTCGACCACGTGGAGAAGCTGATTGCAGAGACTGTAAGAAGGAAGTACACGAAGCCGCTGACATACCTCCGTTCATCATCTCCTTGGATCCGGATTTGGACACCACTGACGAAGATGATCCTGGTAGTGGCGATGAAGTATTGGGAGTGCCACTGACAGAGGTACCAGGCTGTTCTACTGCACAGTAGGTGCTGGATGGTCAGTGGCGGTAAGGTTTGTGTGTTTATGTATTTGTCATGATGTTTGTTAAAATACGTTATTCATTTTTGGTGTCTAGTATAAAACAAATGTATGCGATATTTTTTTACATAATATAAAGTGTTTTTGCAAAATTTATTCTAAATGTTCAAATGTGTGTTGCATGGTACGATAAGGTCATGTATATTGAGTTACTTGTTAACATAAATGTCATTGTAATATGTTAACATGTCTGGAATCTTGTTAATATAAGTGTCATGATAGTTTTACATCTTAGAAATTAAGTTGTATATTAATATGTAATTTTGTTGTGTGTGTCGGTCGTGCACTAGATAAAAGTAATTTGCCTGTAGGTATTAATTTTATAAATTATCCTTTACATGATCATTTTACTGTCATTAGTGGATATGTATTGGTTTTACATTAATTAGACATTCCTTTCAGCTTTGCGTGTGCACGCATGAACCATTTTCTTTATGTATAGTAATTTTCTTGAAATACTTTTCTCATTTAAGTTTTCAGTTTTGCTGCTGTCATTGCAATGAAGGAACCATAACAATGATGAGAGTCCATATGCACTTTACCTGAAAAATTGATTTCTTGAGGTCTGTGTGGGTTTGACAAAAAGTAAATGTCGCACCCATTTGGACCATAAGAGACACCGGAAATATGGCCATTGCCGGATCGGCATTTCACTTAGCTATAAATTACATACTTTATTTTTTAGAATTATGATTATTCTGTATAAATGAAGGTTGTGCCAGATACAAGCCTGGTATACACTTCTGTTACCACTTCAATTCACAGTATAAATGTTCAGTTATTTTTGGAGGGTCTCAGAAGGGTACGAACACCGAGTGATGGAGTAAAAATAAAAATATGTATAGATAAATGCTTCTGTTGATATATTTATATTTTTAGTGTAAATTAGTTTTATTTTATATATACATTATACGCCTATGTTGAAATATATTTATCTCCATTTATAAAGGTGAATATAAAACTACCCTTAAAATGTACATATACATGCACATATTTGATATATTTTACTTTTTTTATATTTCATATTTTTATATACTGCCACGTTAGTGCCATCATGTTAAGTTTATAACCATCACCTACTTCTGTGCAGTGGTGTACTCTTTACTTCGCTCAGATCCCCTCGTTTTACCGCACTGTTCTGCCTCCCTGTATTCCCCTTTCCCCTTCGTGCGTCATTATTTTTTTTTTGTCGTGGTTGTTTATTTAAAGCCTTGCACAGCCTCGCTCTCCGCTTCAGACGTCTGCTATGTTACGCCACTACATTATGCCTGCAGGATGTATGTTATTTCCTGGTGACTTAGTTGCACTTCACTTCGGTCAGCTGAGGCCGAAAACAGCTATCATGTTTTCAAGCTGACGTTTTACTAGTCATTCTTCAGAACGATGGCGCACTTAGAAAACGTGAGTTGTGGGAAACGTTAAGTTTGCGGTACAATTTTTAAATTGTTGATCATTTGTGTGACAAGTGGTGTTGTATCTTGGGTGTGCAGTAGTGCTAATCTTTTTCAAAATCTTGATTTGGCTGCCCTTCCAAATTATTTTTCGGCTTAACTAATATGTGTCCTTCTTTAACGTATCATGTTGTGCATCGTTCACCGCCCAATTTTAATGTTCGCTATTTCACGGTTTCCATAACGTCATCGCTAGGGCGTTCATTTTTCAATAGTTTTTCGCGTTAATTTCTTGTCTATAGGAGCTTTGACATGACCCAAACGATTATATATGCTACATATTTTATATATTGTATATTTTACATGATATATACATATAAATTCATACATATATATGCATATATGTGTACGTATATATGCATACTTATATACGTATATATGCATACATATATACATATATCATGCGTTATATACATTATATATGTTAAATATTTTATATATAATATTATACATGTTACATTTAGCAGTCCTGAAATGTAAACATTGATTTTATTAACATGTGGCAATCACATGGCTGTCACATGGCAGTCACATGACAGTCACATGACAATGTTTGTTTACATGATGCGGAAGGATACATAATGGGCAAGAAAGTATAACTTTAGCAGGGCTTCCTAAAGTGCTCACGTTATCGTTAACGGCCTATAGTCGCAGGTAGACACGGGTTGTCGCAGGTAGTCGCGGGTAGTCACGGGTATTCGCAGATAGACACAGGTAGTCACGTAGTCACGGTTAGTCGCAGGTAGTAACAGATAATCATGGGAAGTGACGGGTAGTCGAATATAGTCATGAGTAGTCACAGTTAGTAACTGGTAGTTACGGATAGTCACTGGTAGTTGCAGGTAGTCAGGGGTAGTCGGAAGTGGTCACAGGTAGTCGCAGGTTGTCGCGAGTTGTCGCAAGTAGTCGTGGGTCGTCGCAGGTAGTCGCAGGTATTCGCAGATAATCATATGAAGTCACAGATAGTCGAATGTAGTCATGAGCAGCCGCAGGTAGTCACGGGTTACAGTATATATACGTATGCATATCATTAACTCCATAAAACCTGAGCGAAGCGATGGTGGTCTGGTAGTACCTATAATGTAAAGCTATTAAAGTTATTGTAACATTAAGTTATTTTGTGACCACATTACCAACTTATTATACTGGCAACATTAAGGTGGTGTTTATGTTGCGGAAAAATTAATTTAGTTTTGCGGCAAGACTACTTATGTGTCACGTCAAAACAAATTTTGCGTTGTATTGGTGTTAACAGTTGTTAAAAATTGTCTTGTATTATTTTTTTTTAATAATAAACATATATTGTAAAATAAATTAAGTAAAATTATTTTGTTTCAAAAATAAATACTACTTACAAAAAAATTATTAAAGTCAGAGGAATCGAACCCACGCACTGAGTGATTGACATACTCCATTTAACGGAACCCGGAGCCCTACAAACTTCTCTACCTCAATGTATCCGTTGCTGTTACATACTGTGAAATACTTTATGCTCCAAAAATTCATGCGTATTTGGCTCACGTAAACTACTGTACATGGCATGATGGCTGGTATAAGCTACATTTAGTTATCAAACTGTGCTTCAAAATTAAAATGCAGTGGTTTCATTTAACGAGGTTATCGCTATTCAACATATCCGCCATTTCTATAACGCCAAGTCAGTCAATGTAACCTTGTGTTGGTTGTACATTTATTTAATGTCACAGTATCACAAAATAGTTTTTTTTTTCTTTTAATTTTAGCGTAATACATTTTTTCGTTGCAGCAACATTACTTCGAGGTTTTGTTAACATCAACACTTCAATAGTATGTAAGACTTTCTAGATTGTTAACATTAAGTAACTTTGTCACAACAGTATTAATGCTACTACAACATTAAACAGTAAAATTAATGCCTCAATAGTATTTTTTGTTGCAGGAACATTCGACTTTTTTCTGTGTGTTTCCGGGCGCGGTATGAGGTACATTCACCCATAACGAATTTACAGAATCGGTGACTACAAACTACCAAGGAAACTGCAGTATACTACAGGATAAAAGAAACTGGCAGGTCTCGTGTGTGTGCAGAGTCGGTAACTGCGATGTATGGACATCAATAAGCCTAGCTAGCCGAGAAAAAAAAAAAACACCCTCAATAGTGCAGTGCTTGCTCCACAAGAGGTCGAAATTCGACGCGTACAAATTAGCAACTAGTGCCATAACTGCTACAACTGTTAATTCCATATGAGATTATTTTACTAGTAGCATATGTGAACAGATTGCTCAACATGATCAACTGTTTAGCAGAACCAGTAATGATAAAACTTCTGGAAAAGTCAACAGACATTACTGTTACATGTGGGGATCAGAAAACTCACATAAGCATTTGTGGACTATGAACGCGACTGTCCCAAGATAAACTTTTGGTGTGCTCTTTCCATAGCCCATAAAACCGGACAATTTTCCTTCCACGAGGCAACAGTAAAGGCTATTAATAACTTACAAGACATGCGTGAATTGTACGCCACCATGCAGTTGGAATATGCATATCTGCATGTTCTTCTAGAAAGATGGAGTACCGCCACAATGGAAGTTGAGCGGCAGCCCCTCAATTATTAGTTCCCTGGGGGTTGGATTGGGCGGGACGGCAACACTTCGCGCCCCCCCCCTCCCCCAACACCTTCCTCCTATTCAGCCCTCCGATGCCACACCACACGATTTTTTAAAAATTAAATCAAGAACGCGATGCATGCAACGAAGTGAAAGGAACGTGGCAATTGAAGCGCCGAACTGAAGATGTGGCAGATTCTATCACACAAGACGTGCTACACAAAGGTCTGGAAGTTCTTCGTATTTCGAATGCGGCCCATGTCGATGTTGCCTGGGCCCTGGTGATTTCTTGTGGTCGTGTGTGTTCTATTCTAACATAGACAGCACTTACGTAATCGACGTTATCATCGCGTGGAATGGCCTCATCAATTTATGTACACCCCGTAATTTATAGCATCCTTTAGTTTGACTTTTCGACGAGAACCATTTAATATATGAAGCTACTTCTATTTTTAGTGAAATAATCCCAAACAAATAGAAAAAAACGGTGGTCATCGACTATAACTTACTTTAGCGGTACCAGGCGGCACGCTTCAACAAAGACGCACACTTTAAATTCGAATCAGTGGGAAACCAATGATTCGCAGTGAAATTCAACTGCTCTAATAAGTGAAAATGGCTCCACTTAGAATCAGTGGAAAACCACTGATAATTTCAGTGAAATGATTCACTGATTAATTAGTGACGTAAAACTATTTCACTGATTGAATAAGAGACGGCCGACTGCTGTGGCGAATTAAATATTGATTTTACTGAATGTAGGTAAACCATTACGTGAAATAGACATATTAACGATAGTTCACCACGTGCAATTTACCGTAATTTAAAAAAAGTTAAAAGTAATTCCGCAGGTGGTTGGGATTGACCTTACGCACTCTTCGACCTTAAGCCGTTAACCTTGCCACCTTTTTTCTTTTTTTTAACCTTCATTTGACGTTGTTGTGACATTTTTGACGTTGACAAGGCTCTAGTGAGACCGACTTGTTGACGAATTCCCAGTGCGACAATCGAGCTGAGCATCTGCCACGTCGGGGGCACCGGGGCGCGAACCCGCGACGCTCCGACTACAGGTCGGCCACCCTACCCCTGAGCTATGAGAGCAGGGCTACCACCCCAAATTGAAGTTTAGGGAGGAAAATGTGTTTATCAAAACAAAATCGTTTAGTTGGAAGTTCTATGCTCTTACTTTTCGTTTTTAGTTTAATTGGTACCTTTAAGATTGTTAAAACGAGTAGTATATATAAGTTCCCACTCTTCATCACATTATATGCAGTTTAAACATTCAAACAGAGAACTGTGACGATTACATGGGAACGAGATAACTGACGTAAAAACGGAATGAAAGGCTGTGTGTTCCTACTACCTCATAATACCGCGTTTTGAAAGACGAAACACATTTTAGAAAGTATTTTGTCGTAGTTTTATTCGTTTATTCGTTGTTACTTCACTTGATACACGTTGTTTAACGGCCATTTTTACACGCAGTTTCACTGATACATCAACAAAAACTAATTAGAGACGGAGAAAGTTGCCCAGATGTTTCACTGGTCCATCAGTCAGAAAAAAACAACTGAGAAGACAGTGGAAAAATGACTGACATATCAGTGGGAAATGTCATTGAATCAATCAGTGAATGAAATATGGCTTTTTTTTTTTACTGGTTCATCAGTTAAATTCACTGAAATGACTGTTGTATCAGTCAGATACGTTTCACCGATTGAAACAGTGAAGTTCTCACTTATTCAGATTTAGAGTGCAGACGTTCACCTGGTTAGCTAGATCGTATTTAGAGTTACAAAATGAAATGGCTCACTGCCACGGACTCAAGTTTTCAATGGACCATCTTGCTTCTTGGAAGAATTTGATTCTGTATATAAATTACTGATGCAGCTTTCCTGTGAAGGAGTTTGTTCAAAAATTCTTCATGTGATTATTGCATAGTGAGTTTAAAAAAAATATATATTTGATTCCTGCAATAGAAACGATTTAGAACTTTGTGAAGAAGCATTTAGCCTTGCAGGTTATCATTTATAAAAACTTCAATTCAGCACACACTGTTTTGTTTACACTTTATTGCTTACTGTCTGAGTGTTGTTCAGTAATCAAAGAATTTACGAATTAAAAGTATCGGTTTCTATGTAGTTCCTAGGGACGATACACGAAATAATCTCGTTATTCATAAAAAAAAATGTCAGTTAACGCTTAACACGGCAATACTTTACGGAAAACCAACACTTGTTCCAACAGAAACGACTTAATAGTTAATATAATTTGAGAAATATTAATACGATAACGTAGGCGGACACATTTATTGAATATGATATAGATATATTTACCTCTTTTTGACAAGGAATTTTAAATAATTTTACTCATACGTTAAAAATTATGGTATCTTCCGTAGAAGAAGCTGAAGTAAGTTTCTCTGTAACCTGCAATAATATGCAGCGATTTTTCTCAGGAAGGAACAATCAATACGGATCTACGGCTTCTCATATTCTCGACTTGTTATAAAGGGATTATTTACACTGGACTTGGCTACACGAGAAAATCTATTCGAATATATTTCAGAAGTTCTGAGAGTTGGAAGCCAATATCGGCAAGAAATCGTTGGTAAGAGTTTTGAGGAATGTTTTGTAGAAAATAATTCAAAGAGAGGAAGATGCAAAGAAATAGCTGACAATCACGTTAAACAATCTTTGAAATCATGACTGCAGTTATGTAAACATATGCGTTTTTACGTGTAAAACTTTTTCTTATCGGTACTCTTTTTATTTAACGTAGAAAATATGTCCAAATTTATACTTTAATTTATAAAATTTTCGGGAAATTTTATGCAGCCAGAGGGTGAATGGGGTAAATTTTTTGCTTGTGTGTCCGTTTGTAATGCGTGATTCACCAGGTGTGTTAAAAAAGATATCGTTTCTATTATTTCATCCATATGCAACAGAAAAAGTCAGTGTCCATAAATAAAATGCTGAGAAGATCAATACTTAATCTCCACACACCCTAAATTGGCGTCATAAAAAGCTATATGGTGGTGGTCGGTTGATAGAAAGAGGTCAGATTCCTGCACTTTAGCTGCATTACTTTTTACCCCATGAAAGAAAGGACTGCATATGTTTTATACGTGATATGGAAGATTACATAGCTTCCACAACGAAGCGCGTGCGAAATTTACTGCGAAATTATGAGCAAATTTCAGAGATACTTCAGCAAAATTACAGGTACTCATTGTAAAACTATTCAAAACGGCCATAACACAAACAAATACCTCTTTCTGCTAATAGCAAAAATGGTGATAAATTGCTTTTAAACTAAATGTAGAGTTATGAAATAATGTCGCAATGTTGGCCGTAATGAGCGATATAACATTTAGTCCCTTTTGTAAACTATCGTGTAGAGCACTTTGTGCCTGTGCCACAGTTTGCTGTTACTGAGGGCTATAGGCTGTTCACGGTAAAATGAGTACTTTCGAAAGCCCTGCGCAAGATCTACTTGTAGACACGTTGTGCCTTCTTCCGCCTTATGTAAAATTAACATCGCCATGGATCTCGTTACTTTATTCGTGTGCCAGTCAAGTGAAACAATGAAATTATTAGAAAAGTAAATGTACTAAAAATAAGCTAATGTTTATACTTCGATGCATTAAAGAAACAGAAAGCGAGAGAAATAAAAGTTAAGTTATCACAAATGGTTACCTAATACTTATTATTCCACGTTGATATACGGAACAACTTTCTCCTCCATCGTTACCAACTTTGCTGGGCACATGTTACTTATTGCGTCCCTTAAACTACATGCAGGTAGGAGCAGTAACTTTTCTAAGGTTGATTATAAAGTGCTCACTTTATCGTGAACAGCCTTTAAAGCAGTTAGTATGCAGGGACGTCATAGTTTACGAATGTTTGTTTCATGTGATCAGATACTAGTATACCATCGACTTTAGCTGACTTACTGTTAAATAAGCATTTTTGAAATGAACAATTTTCAACGATTGTGCATCCATTATCGTGTATAGATCAGGCTACAACATCACAGCCTGCGTCGCTTGACACATTACGACCCAGTGTACACGATTGTGTACATTACGCACGTGTAGGTAATTCGTAGGCTCTACTTACTGCACACTGCAAAACTAAATGACCAGTGACCTTACCTGTAGGTAAATTGTTGGCGAAATGTCTTACTGGTCTAGATCATAATTAATTCGTATATCTGTAGGCTACAGCTCACTTACTGTCACTACGAAACAATTGTTGTGCAGTGCGCACCATAACATATTTGGTTTTTCACACCTGAAATCGCAAGTTAAAGTGCGTTTGAAAGGGTTAAGAATAATCATTACCGCCATCATGGATTCGCAAATTTCCGCTACACCCTGCATCACAGTGTGCTAGTATTATTTCAGTAAAACTCTGGAAGAAAAATTCACTTACCTCTAGTCGCCAGTCCTATGTCAACAATGAACAAATGCAGCGCCGCTGTAAACAATTGATAAAGCTTGAGAAGCTATTATTCATACCGTCATGCGGAAAAATCTCGTTAAACCTCACTAAGCAAAACATAGGGCATAAAATATATGTGTGTCAAGATGGCGGGTATTGATTCTCCTTGAGCAGAAGGTAGTTTTGAATTTTTCTGGAGGACGGCTGCTCCATTTCCCGTGTTAGGCAGCGTTATCAGCGTGTATCCATCCGGTTGGCACGAAATACAGAAGATCCAGAAGAAAGTGACCGACATCCAGAGGCCGATCTCCGGCGTGGCAGAATCGTGATAAACACTAGAGCACTTTGCAGTACGCGTAGAATACTTTGCAGTACGCGTAGAGTACTTTGCAGTACGCGTGTAAAGAATTAACTTTAAGGCAGATCCTCACCCCAGTGGCGATGCGTGATATAATTTCATGAGCAAGTTACTGTGTGCTCATGAGCAAGTTACTGTGTGCAGGGGGCAGTAGTGGTGTTGATCCCACAGTAAAGGGGGTGGGGGGGGTGGGTCCGTGGGTCCTCGCCCGGGAAAATTTGGATTTCAAGGTGCAAATTGGTGTCATTTAAACATTTTTCGTACCTAAATATAAAATACATCGCTTGTAAAAATATTAATATTTTTTAAACATAAAATTTGCCCGAGTGAAAAATATTACAAAGATACCTTCATCAAACCCGGAACCTTGTCCAATTAAAGCAAATAACTCAACATAATTGCCACGATTTTCTGATTCTTATGTCTCATGATGATCACGGAAATGCAGTCCCTGTACACCCAAGAAACAAACAACATCTATTAAACGCTCCAAAATTTCTCTGTTTCTTTTAACTTTTCATTATGTCGGTGTGTGCTTAATTGTTTGTATCTATCCAGATAAAAATTAACTTCAATTTCACCAAATTATTTAAGAGACAAAAACGAATTTATGTGAACTTCAGAACGCTCGAGTTTATGAACATCATTGTACAGATTGTTAAGGTTACAATACCCAGTTGCAGTCCACGTGTTAACATCCTTTGAAAACAATAAACATGGCCAGAAAAAACAGTTGGTTTAAGCTGTTACATCCTGCTAACCTTAAGTGTTACTGATAAACATTTTTTTTTTTTTTCGGAAATGACCTACAAAATTCATTTTCTTGCGTGTTGTCGTGATCGTAAGTTAAGGTGTCGGCCTACCCTCTTGTATGATGTCACATCTTTCATGAAAAGTGAAAGAACTGCTGGAAAAATGCTTCACTCGTAATCCACATACACCACACTTACATCCACATGTTTCTGTTGCACTCATTATATCTACTCGCTTCTCAGCCTCACACTGTAATTTTATAAATTTAATGTCGGGTATACATCGCGCACGAATATGTATAACATTCCCAGAACCAAAATTAAATGACTAATACATCAGCACAAGGAATTTACAAATATTCTCTTTGTGATTAAATTAAAACCTGTTCCAGGAGGCAGAAAATGTTGAGATTTGCCTTCTTTACACTTTGAAATCTCCCACCAAAATAACTGAACAGTCGCATAACTAATAATATTAATTAACCATTATCACACAAAAAAAAATTCAAAACACTGATATACCGTAACAATAGAACAGGTTTTATCAGTCAAAAAATCGCATTTCTGTTATAACTTTAAATATAAATCATAGTTTTATCCTTGAGGTGATACTATATTTTTACAATATTAAAATATTTACTAAGAGTAGTACCATTTAAATTTTACAAATGTCATGATAATACTCTGAATGTCCTTAATTGAATGTAAATTTTGTAAATGTTTGATGTGTGAGCTGTTTTGCATATATACAGCTTGTAAGAGGGTTTATTTTGAGAGTTGTACTGTTTCGTAGTGTGCAATATTGTTACATTGATTCATGAGTTTTGTCTATGCCAGTGAAAGTGTTTTGTTAATTTAATATTTTAATAAAATTCTCGTTATATCACGCTACACCAGTTAGAAATAACAAAATTTTGTTTTATTGGGAATAATCAGTAAAATAGAGCCTTACAAATCTATACTAAAAGAGACCTTCTCGACAGAATTAAATTAAACATAAAGGTCTCCGGGACTATTTAAGATTTGCGTCTGCGAACTTGTCAAATGGAAATAATTTAAAGCAACTTCGTATTAAGAGAAGAATAGTTAGACGATATTTGATAAACTAACGCTTAGAAGAAAATTTAATGTAACAAGAAAGTAACGATTGCGAAGAATATGATTTCGTCAGTGGAATCCGACTAGGATTGACGATGGCACGACGTGAGATGAGCGATGGTTCCGACAGGCAACAGATGCAGGACGAGCTGACGTCACCACCCAAATGAACGGAACAGCACGCCGTCCAGTGGTGGGGGGGGGGGGGGGAGCATTTGCCTACGTCATCGCCGTCCAGCGTTGCAGTCCTGGGTTCGACGCCAAGAGTCCTGGCTGCAGAGCGACGTCGGAGCGTCTGGCGCCCCGTAGAACCGGACGTGGCGTCACGGCGGAGCTACCATACAGTTCATCGTCAGATAAGTTTTATCATGCACGAACAACTAACAAGTGTTTACGCCTTTTCGTATAACGCACTATTAGTCCTGGAGTTTTTGGCAGATGTGCAACGGCAGCCCTCCTGACTGGTGTAGTGATGGTTTAAATTTTCAATAGTAATTTTAGGATAAGTTCTTTAATTATAGTTGAAAATATTAATCTCACTGTAGGTCATTATTTTGAGATTTGGTTCTCACCAGGACTATGACGGCTTTGTTCAATGATCTTGAATTTTACTGAATATATATAACATAAAATAAATTGAATACTGTGATTATTAATAACTTGCAATTGTATTGATTGCCATATGGAATTGTAAGTTGTTTTTTTTATATAGACTCTAAATTGTTTGGTTGTCTTTCTTTCTGGAATATTTGAACAGAAATTATCCCCCATAGACGAGGCATACAGACATATGCATATTTTTTTACAACTCGTTTTATATATTTGCATACACCAACTTTCAAATAATTGTGTAGCAGTCACAAGGTGTTACATAACTTTACTGACGCCCACACGTGTGGCCATAATAAGTAACACCAGGCGTGTTACATATTTATTTATTGGCTTCCTTATGTGGGCCAGTATAACGCTACAGTCACGTGTGCGTGCTACATATTAATTTTATTGGCGACCCAACTAAGGGCCACCAAGTAAGTTCACTATTGCCAAATAATTATAATACATTTCTGTTAAAAAAAAATTCTTCGGAAGGGAATTTCCATATAGAAATTAATCTAAACCGGTTGGGTTTGCAGTTTATGAATCGAGGAGAGAGAACACCATATATTTTAAAGAAATAGAACAGCAATAGGCTATAACAGTTTAGAATTTTGCACTGATAACACGATGGCAGAGACTGGCGAACACTCAAATGTGGCAGCGAAGGAGTTCGTGGAGGACACACTTAAGCCGGCCCTACATGATGCTCATTTCTGTAGCAGTTTTAATACCCATTCTCTGCTATCGTTTCTGCTCCCGTGTAGGTTACAATCCAGCCCCCTACGGAGGAGTCTGGCTCCGCCTGTAACAGTTTTCGCACCCATTGAGCTGCCCGAAACGGTAATAGAACGTGTTCGAAATTTCTGCTATACCCACGTAGCTGCGACAGACAATATGGCGGACGCCCGAGTAGCAACCTCGAAGCGTATATATCCGTTTTCCAGAAATTACGAGTTCTGTAAAACTTGTTTATGTACCAAATGAAACTTAATTTACGCGTAAGTAACGGGAAACGTTGAAATTAACTCCCACGGTCATAATGAAACAAAAAACACGACTTCGAAAATACGTGCTAACTATCGACTTTTATCGTATATATATCGTTTTACACAGTTATCTAGGAAGATGTGTCAGTAGCTCAGAGCTCTGCCCTCATAGCTCAGGCGTAGAGAGGCCGACTTGTAATTGGAGGGTCACGGGTTCGCACCACAGTTCATCCAACGCAGCACATTTTCAGTTCGTGTGTCACACTGGGAATTTGTCAGCAGGTTGCAAAATATTTGGGTATTGGAGCTCAAATGTCCGTGTCGCGAAACTTTTTTAGTAATTTTTTGCAATACATTATTGCTGTTTACAACGTAAGTTATTGACAGAAAACACTTATTTCTGTAATATTTTCGTCTAAAAGCAATAATACAAACCAAAGCTAAATAAAAAAAAACACAGGCAGCCGATAGCACTGTTCAGTTACTTGTGTATTATTACTTTTATCCAAAGGAATTCTAGAAATAAACGTTTTCTAACAATAACAAAAGTTATAAGCGACAATAATGTATCACATTAAGTAACTAAAACTTTCCTTACATGATGGAGATTTGAACTTTAAAACCATTAGCTTTATGTTACAATCCCGCGCATTATTCCACTGCGCTACACACACAACAATGGGCTGTGTAAATGTGTATTGTAATATATTAAGCAGGGGTGATGATAACCCACTACACATGGAAGTTCTATTATTAGTATAGTAATATTTTCCCCTTCTTTTAGTCTCGTAACGTATAAACTTGTTTAATTATGGACAACACAATAATTATTATTATGCCTATTAAATATAAATATTTAAATAATTTCATAATGTTTGAATTAGTCGCGTAAACGTCCGTTGTACATAAATGTGAAAACAGTACCTTATTTTTTATATATAAGCAGTGCTGTTACCAACATTATTTCCCATGCATTAATAGTTTAGTACTTGTACTCAGAAACTGAATTAAATACAGTCTTTAGAAAAAAAAAATAGTCTTCGTACTTTGTACCACAAAGCCCCTACATATAATATTTGATTGCATTTGTAGCCTTGCCAACTGCGGAATGTCTGCCATTTGCGAGTTGTTTTTGCCTGCCATTTACAATTATCTGTTAGCACTTTAGGTAACGTGTGGGTATGAACAGATGCATTCTTTTTTCTCTTCTGCTATATCAATTTTTATGCCTTCTGTTGCGCCCATGGGTACAATAGAAGGTAGCAGAAATGAGGTATCGTGTAGAGACGGCTTAGCGTCTAACTTGACTGACACCGAGTATACAACCGACCAAGCTCATGAAGCTTTCAACCCACCACAGATGGCGTTGAAGGAACACATCACGGCTTTGTCAGAACGCAAAATTCGGGAAAGTAACGAGCAAATGATTCGCGAAATTAAAGAGGAAATGACTCATCAGTCGCTAAATCAGTTTCGCGAGATGCGAGAAAGTAGAGAGAAACTGTCTCGCAAATTGCGGGGAGTTAAAGAGCGAACTGAAAACTAGGCTGAGTGGTTGAGAACGCGAACTAGTAGAATGTTTTGAGCAGGCATTGACGGGACAAAAAGAGTCGATGCAAACATAACATCGCAACACAAATCACACCGTTAGACCGGACTGTGACCGAGCAATCGACACAAATTAAGAACGATGTTTAAGCTGTAAATCAAGAATTGGAACATACATCCGATGGGTTGGGCTGGGAAATCGCGACGAGCCTTACATAGTTGGAAAAAAGGAAGTATAGAAATACGGACAAACGTCTCGCAACTTTTGAACAGAATTCTAGCGAGCGAGGACGCATTTCGTCACAACTAGATTCGTTCGGACACCATGCTGAACGAGGGTTTGCCATACAGAAAAATTGGATCGTAACGAGAAGGAAAGAAATGATGTGAAATTCTATCGATTTGGAGAGCAGATACAGCTGGTAACTGACGAGGAAGATGATGTTGTCAGGTCTGCAGGCGAACTGAAACTAGGTAACACCAATTTGGAGAGCAGATACAGCTGGTAACTGACGAGGAAGATAATGGTGTCAGGTCTGCAGGCGAACTGAAACTAGGTAACACCAATTTGGAGAGCAGATACAGCTGGTAACTGACGAGGAAGATGATGATGTCAGGTCTGCAGGCGAACTGAAACTAGGTAACACCAATTTGGAGAGCAGATACAGCTGGTAACTGACGAGGAAGATGATGTTGTCAGGTCTGCAGGCGAACTGAAACTAGGTAACACCAATTCTAGTCCGCTGTACGTAGATAACAGTAGCGATCAAGTATGGAATGCTGACCGACTCTACAGGCCTGAGTACGATCGCACCACTGACAACACACCTGCTGTGTTATCGAGGAATGTCCTGCATTACCACCTAAGCAAGACGTGGGCGGACCGAGTGCCTGCTTTTGAAAGACAAGTCCGACGAAAACTCAGCTAATTTCCTGATGAAATTAGAAGATTGCTCCAACCTCTTCAGCCTGATGATCAAGAAGCAAATGCAGTGGGATCCAAGCGGCATTAACAGTCCAAACATCCAAGATTTGGAACCATGTTACCTGGAACAAACTGACAGGTCGACGATCAGAAGGTTTCGTCATGTCTAAACTACCTTCTCAACCAGAAACATCAAAAGAAGGAGAAGAAGAGAAGCACTGAAAAGAAGAAGAAAGAAATATTGGAAGCATCAAAAAAGGAGGTTGATCTTAGTGGCAGAACGACGTAGCAAGTATACTAAGAAAGTTGAGGAAAAGTAATCTAAATGTGTGACAACTAGTGTTGCTTAGAAGAGCGTGAGAGCGTGTTGCTAAAAAGCTCATGCCACTATATGTTGTTCCGGTGAGGATATCGAAGATATGCAACAATAGCTGTTATGAGGCAGTTTGTCCTGATAAAGGCAAAATAATAGGCCGATAAAATATCATTCATTTTCGTGAATACCAACAACCCATTACACGCTTATAATTGAAGTACTTGCGAAATCGAGCAAAGATGTATGCGCTGAGGAATAAGATATGTTGTATTATTGAGAAACTGATTATGGTAAAGAATTGTCATTAAATGTAGAATTTGTATATTAATTATTGTTTGCGGCGTATGTTTTGTTGTAATCATGTGTAAGGGATTTAATTAGGCGTACATAGAGACCGCCAATATATGAAAATAATTTATTGTATGTCAAATGTGTTTTATTGTGCCGTGATATTCGCCACGCAGAAAATGTTTTACTGTCAAGGATTTATAATTTTGTATAAAGTATTCCAGCGTGTTATGTTTCGTTTCCAAGACCAGAACAGATATAATTGTTTTAGAGATGTAGGTGTTCCGAATAAACAATGTTCTACCAGAACATTCATTCAACATGGAAGCAGGCAAAGTAAACCTGAGCGCATAACAGTATTGTAAGAATCACCGACGAGCGTTCATTTCAATAAGCGGAGGCAGTAATTATCAGGAAGATACCATCGCGCATAATGCTTGCTAGAAAAAACTTTCATGTCCACAAGATAAAGCTTCTCTACAAATTAAACTCCTACAATGAAACTAATTAATTTATGGCACTTCGGTTTTCGCCAGGACTGTCCTCATATAGTGGAATAAATATGTCGTATATTTGTTTCTGTAGGGTCTTCTGGGAAAACATATTTGGAGGGTCAGTTAGATTCTTCTTGTAATGTTCTAGTTTCGAATTTTTCTTTGTTTTGTTTGTATTTTCTTCTGATGTCTAGCGACAAGTACTATGTAATATTTCTGAAAATAATGTTTCGGAACTGATGTTCATATGTAATTTTGGAAACCATTATAAATAGGGTTCCAGGTGATTTTATTATTTGACTTTTCATTTGATAGTATTGCGTTATGTTACGAATTTAAAAAAAAATACTAGTGTGTTTAGAAACCAATGTTTGCACTGGTCGGTGAGATTTTGTCAATTTATATCAGCCAATTATGCCTCGAAGAACTGAGAGGAACTAAAAGATGTTCACTGCATGTGCCTTTTAAAAAATGAACTTTGAATGTTATAGTTTGCTGCCAAGGGACACACGAATGAATGAACATCAATAACAAGAGAATGAATTTGCAATGATACCGAGCAAAGCGGTCTTATCAGGGAAATGAGCCTTAGTAAACAAAGGGAATTCTGTGAACTCTTAAAAAAATATAGCAGAAAGGAGTGGTAGTAATTTGGTTTTTTTTTTTTGAACTGATAAGTCCAGACTTTGTGAGTGTTAAACCGTAACAATTGACGCCCGTAGTTCGCCATGACGACCAGCAGAGGTGGTGAAAAAGAATAACTCTGCAACGACACGGAACGAAAGCCGTGTTACCATCCGAGAATGGGTGACAATTTAATTTTTTTATGCGTAGTGAAAAACCTATTAACATTGTCTAATTTTGGATGCCAAAAAAAAAAACATTACCTCGCCAATGAGACAAAATATCAGAGTAATGATGCTATATTTGTTAATTTTTCCTTCTTATGTATTAAGTATAATGTATATGTTGTAATTTTATTATTGTGATTTTCTTATTAATTCATATATAAAGTAGTAACTTAGCGAATTTAAATTAAATATGAAATGTTACATCGATAAAAATTAATTCTCCCTAGATTAACATGTTGAATCTAACGAAAAATTTAGGCGGACAAATTTGTAACATCAATGTTACAAATGTTATGATAATACTATGAATGTCCTTTATTTAATGTAAATTTCGTGAATGTTTGATGTATGAAATATTCTGCATAGATTTAACATGTAAGAGGGTTTATTTTGAGAGTTGTACTGTTTCGTAGTGTGCAATATTGTTACATTGATTCATAGGTTTTGTCTATGCCAGTGAAAGTGTTCTGTTAATTGAATAGTTGTTATAACGTTCTCGTTAAATCACGCTAACCAGTTGGAAATAAAAAAAATTGTTTTATTAGGAAAAATTTGTAATTAGAGCCGTACAAATCTGTTCTCAGTGTGATCTTCTCCACAGAATGATATGAAACATTAAGGGCTCTGGAATTATTCAATATTTTTGCCTGCAAGCGTGTCAAATGGGAATAATTTGAAACAACTGCGTATTAAAAGAAGAAAACTTAAATAATAATTGGTAAACTAACACTTAGAAGGAAATTAATGTAACAGGAAAATAACGAGCCCGAAGAATATGATTTTGTCTGTGGAATCCGACTAAGGTTGAGTGACGGTTTTGAGAGGCAACAATAGCAGGACCATCTGACGTCACAACACAAGTTCAATAAGAGAATAAAAATTAATGATTACAAAATATTTTATATTAATTTTCCCACGTTCTCCAGTATTGGAAATGTATTTATTTAAAATATATATTTTTAGTTATTCTGGTCGAGGTTGGTAAGGCTCTACGCTCGGGCGTGAACGGTCAAGGTTTAGAATCTCGCGCGGACTTATAATTTATTTTTTTATAAATAAAAACTACTTAAAGTATGTAGAGACAACAAATCGTTAGTTGCACCAACAAAATATTTGTTTGAAGCAACTAAATAACAGCAAAAAACGATCTGTTTTCAAAGTCAAATTATTTCATGGCCCCTATACAAACATTCAAAAAAGTAATTTATTTGTACCAAACAAAGTTTGTTTTAAGGAACAGAGTATTTTTCTCAGTGTACCAGATAAGTACGATCTCTATATATTCTACTAGGTATTCGTTTTCTATGCGATAATGTAATTGGTTTGGGAAAGCGTTTCTCTCATCTTACTTGAGTTATACTTTAAACCATTGGATTAATTTTATGAATGATCTTATTTTATGTTTGAGTGGTACTTTTCGGAGTTTCAGTTTAGTTAGGGCCTATATAATATTTTTGGGGAAATAAAGAAAACGTAGCCATTAGCTTCCGCCATACATTCTGTCTAGACTAACTGTTTTATGTCAGAGAGGTAGTGATCATAAATCGACCACTCCAGCAAATGTTGCTGGCTCCGATGAAGACGCAGGGTATATAACACGATGGGAAAATCTACTCGCCTTTGACAAATTAAACACCTTGCCAGATTCGTAAAAAATTTAAAGAATTGAACACAGTTCTGGAGTAGCTTCAGCGCTTAAAAAAAATTGCCACAAATTTTTACAAGCATTGTGGCTTGACGTGTAATACGACTGCACTAACCCTGGCCGCAAAACGTTATATTAAAGAAGCAAATAATGAGGAGGTTTGGGGTCCTGGTTCTACATTTACTCGAAAAAATTATACATATACAGGATTGACAGCGAATGTTCGCTTTTTTCTGAAGCGTGGTGGGTTCAGAATTGCACGCATTGCATGTGGCATTTTCTTTTTAGATAAACGTTCAATTTGTGGGATCAGGATCTGATAAGAAATCTCATCGTGGGTGACACGGTGACCATTGAATTAAAATCGCGTAGACAATGTCTTGTCGTAGAGTAAATAAATACACCGATACGAAATGGCACAGAGGTTCCCTTGATGTGAGCGCACGCATTCTCCGATAGGCTGCGCGAGGTTGTAGGAACGGGCCTGTGTCTGACTTCCTGCTTTGTGCCTCGAAATACACCATATTGGTTGGTTTGCCGGTTGACAAGTAGATTATTAGGCGCTGATTGGCAAACAGTGATCCGTCAACATTTCTGGTTAGTGCTGCCATGTTACTGGCCTGTGCGGGCTAAATTTCGTGGAAGATGAGGCTATTCCACCTCTATATTCTCAAGCAATCTGTGGTCCTGTAAGGTTAAAGAGGAGAGATGATGCTGCGTGACGTCACGACCACATAGGAGAAAGGAAAACATATGCTTCATGTGTTGCACTTGCAGAGTTTATGTGTTTTATCCAGACTAGTTAAGAAGTTGAGGAGATCACAGTGAACGTAACCCCTTTTCAAGGTTCGAAGACTTTATACGAGAACAGAATTGATCAAATGGAGCAGCCCTCATCCTCCACGCATGCTTCTCATTTAAAGAAAAAAACTTCTGCTTCATTCCCCAGAAGGTCGTAATATTCTAATAGTATGTGCAAAGAATCTGGGGCCACTTTTGCATTAGTCAAGCAAATGCCATACACAAAGAGAGGGGCGAACATCGTAATTAAAAATATTTTCCGAAAAAAAATAAGTTTTCGACGAGGGATGTTTTTTAACAAAAATGCCAAGAGATTTCTGTACCCGATTCCATCATAACACTTGTGTCCATGTTTTTAAACGTCTCAAATATTAAAAATCAGCCAGGTTACAAAATCAGCTCACTTTCACACTATCTCAATATGGCATTTAATACGTGTAATCAGCACAGTATCACTGGTGTAATTAGGCATTCTAACTTCCAAGAAATATCAAGTCCATTGTATGTAAACACCTTTGTACACTCGAGAACTAGATACAGAGATAAGGTTGCAAAGCTTGGACGTTTTAGTATAATACGACAAGCGTACTGACCATCTCCGCCAATTAAGGTAATTATGCTATTCAGCATTTTCAAAATAAGTACCCTTTGCGTCCACAGGCTTTGAGGCAAGGAGTATTTGTAACTTATGCAGTGGACAACATAGCCCAAAAGGTTTTCCTTGGTGCGACAAAGATCAGACATAAATACTTACATTTATTCTGATTTGTATAGGTGGAGTGGACATCCTCACCACCTTGGAGCAAGCATGGAGTGAAATGGTGAAGTGCAGCTCCCAACAAATATGTATTGAAATATACAGCTTCATTAAAGCATCTGTTCCTTGCACGGCAGTGTGCGAGTGTTGAGAGTGTGGCGAATATATCGACAAATGCACCAGTAGTAGGAAAATAAGCATTGATGTCCAAGAGCGTGGGGCACAGGAGCCGAGGATCGCAATGTTATTACATCACCCGATCGTCATCTTGAATGTCATTGACCTTTTACCCCTGACACGTGACCTTTGACCCGTGGCACTGACCTTGACTCTGAGGACCTTTGACCCCAAAACACGAAAAGAAAACCCTTTGAAATTAACCTAAAAAAATCCTTAAAAAATCCCAAATAATGTATTACTAAAAATTATTTAATGGTTCGTCAGAAATTACCAATTTTTTTCCTTAGCCGGTAAGGGGGACTTATGATTCCGAGCCAGAAGAGCTGGACTCATAACCATTGACCGTTTACCTTGACCTATAATCCCAAAATTAAAAAAATCCAAAAAGTTTAAAAAATTTCCAAAAAAAAATCAAAAAATCTGAAAAAAAAAAAAAAAGATTACTAAAACTATTTTAAAATAATTAAAAATTTGTAATAAAAAATTGTTAAAACGTTACAACAAATTGTATTAATAAAATTTAATTTCCCGAGGTTTCTCTACCTCCCCTCATCTAACAAATTAGTCAGCAGGCCTCCAAACACTCGCCCATACCCAGACAGCCATCTTGGTAGGCGACAACCATCTGGGTAGGCAGCAGCCATCTTGGTAGGTAGCAGTCATCTTGGTAGGCGATTGCCCTCCTGGTAGGTGACGATTATCGCAATAGGCGACCACCATCCTGGTAGACGTCACCCATCGGCCATATTGAAAGCCAATGATAATGCATGACATTGACCCTATGCCCTTGAACGACCTTGAAAACAAAAACTAGAGAAAAAACATAAACGTCAGCAAGCATAATACATTACAGATACCACCACCATATTATATGCAGACTAACTTGACCTTAACCTCATGACCTTGCATGACCTTGAAAACAAAAACTCGAGGAAAGTACATAATCATCAACAATCATAATCAATTACAGACTACCACTATATTAAATCCAGACTACATCGACCTTGACCCCATGACTTTGAATGACATTGAAAATAAAAACTCCCGAAAAATACATGAAGTCAGCAAGTATAATATATTACAGATTACCACCACCACATTAGGTACAGACTACCTTAACCTTGACCTCAAGAACTTGTATGACCTTAAAAACAAAAATTCGAGACAAATCTGTGTGAAGAAGCACAAGCTAGCCGAGACGACACACCTTCCACGCAGCTGCTGTTAAACTAAACCTCTCAAATTACCTCCTTACTGCTTATAATATATGAGTGTGTAAACCATATGACATCTTTATTGGCTTTGAACTAATCGTACTCCACCAGTAATACATTGTAAAGACAGCGACCAGCCACTCACAGAGCTGCCACATAATTGCAGCTGACTAATCACATACAGGCATTGAAACATCACATGCTGAAAATTAGTGTCTGAATTCAAAATAAACCCTAAACGACCCATCATTGACACCCTCATCATCACCACCACCTTGAACCCTACATGACGCATAATGACCTATTGACCCTTGACCAATTGATCCTTAATGACCGCTGATTGCGGATGCGTAGTCGGTGGCGGAGGCGGAGACAGAAATGGAGCTGATTGAGATTGCGGAACTTATTGCGGATTTGATTGCTATTGTGAAGCTGATTGCGGATCTCATTGCGGTGAGTGCGGTGCTGTATGTTATGCTAACTGCAGTGCTAAGTGCGCTGTGTGTGTGTGTGTGTGTGTGTGGGTCGCAAGTTAAAACAAATCCACTCTATTTTAAAATAAAATTGTTTAGTCCTATCTTCATAAGCTAAAAGGCAAAAATTTTATTTAATAATCTCGCTTTAAAAATATACACATATCCAGGTCACTCGATACACTTAATCGCTTCCTGGGTAAACTGTATTTACACTTTGTGCAACAAAAGTGGCCAGAATGGCCCGGGCACCAACTACGCTTCGCCATTGGCCGATGCACAATTTGGACCTTGTAGTGATCAGTGCAGCACTACGACAGGCCACCGCCATACTTCCCACTCGGTCGACACATGGAAAAGGACTCTTCGTACAGACCGCCGTATAATGCTGACATGCATTTTTTGAACATGGGTGTGAAAACTCGGATCGCAGAGTCGACATTGGCGACAACCAGTTAGCGATGACGCAGGTCGCAGCTCCGTGGTCGTCGAGTTCAAAAGGCAACCCTACGTATTCGCAATACATCTTAGCGGTATGGCAACACTCTGAGAAAACCTAAATACTCGTTCGGACGGGAAAACACGCAGTTACTATCACTTATGTATTACCACGATCGGAATATAACATATGTATAGGTGCGATATACAGTCGTACTCGAAAATTTTTTCGCTAAATTGTAATACATGATGAACACTGTAAATCGAGTATGTGTATAGGAATCATAATCATTATATTATGGTTCAGTTCACCACAATTTCTCGGAAAGGCATGATCTTGTATGAACAATCTGCTTGGTGCATAGTTAAAATTGGAGTTCCCCAGGGCTCTGTTCTGGGACCCCTTCTATTTTATATTCTTATTAATGACCTCCCTCAGATACTATAACCATATTTATGCATACGTCTTCCAAATCTATCTGCCAGCTCATCCCGGTAATATTACATCATCAATTGACACAATTAATCATGAATTGTCAAATATCTTAGAATGGTCAATAAAGAACGGGCTACTAATAAATCCTAAGAAATCTCAGAGCATTATAATTGGATCCAAGAAACTACTCACGTCACAAAACGTCACTAGCGCCCGTAATATCATACTTGATGGCAAGCCGATTCCTCTATCAAAGTTCGTAAAAATCCTAGGTGTAATATTAAGTTAAACTTTAACATGGAAAGAGCATGTCACTTACATCTGTAGACAAACAAATGTCCCTTTACATTCATCAAGAAGGCTTAAAAAATTTTTACCTGTGAAATTGATGAAAATATTCAAATAATCATTAATCATTTCACTCTTTGATTATGCTGATATAGTCTTCAGTCACCTGCAATTAAGATCTAGCTCAGAGACTTCAGCGAATACAAAACAACTGTGTACGACCTATTTTTAATCATAAAAAGATTACTAAATACAGACATACCCTCTCGTGGCTTCATTTAAAAAATCGTCAATCATTGCACAAGATCTGCTTGTCCAAGAAATTATTTTTAACAGGATGTCCTCGATAACTTTTGTCTCGTTTCTTAATGCCCAATGTATCAAACACTCGTTCTTTCGATCAACAAAAGAAACAAGTACCAAAGCACAACTCATTTTTCGCTTCATCTTTCATGGTCACCGCAACCAAAATTTGGAATTGCTTACCTCAGGAAGCCAGAGATACAATTTCAATCACAAAATTAAAAAAATTACTTGATAACAGCCTGGTCACGCTAGAAATATTTAAATGAACTTGAAATGTGGGTTTGATATAAACAAACAAAATATTTATTGTGGAGGTTCCTCTTTTATAATACCTGTAACTTATTTGCTTTCTGCTTCATGCGACTGTAGTGATGTTTCTGATGCTTATGTTACTGTTTAATTAATTAAATGTATAGTTAATGTATGTAGATGTGTTAATGAGCGTGTGCGAGTAGACGTATTAATATATTATTTTATGTATATTAATAGGTAGCTGGTAATTTTAAATGCTTTATATTATAATTTTAATATATTACATTAATTAATTTTTCTTATCTTTTTCCCGTGTTTAATTAGTTATATGCTGTGATTTTCTGTCCTTCAGTAATCCTTAAAATAAATTTCAGTTTTTTGAACTTTCGCTAGTCAATATTATCTTGTAGATTTATACTTTAAATAGTTTAATTATATGTATATGGATATATGTCAGGTGTGTATATGGTTTTGTGTATGAATGTATGTGTTACTCGTGTAAGTTCACTATTAAGGTTTATTTTATTTTATGTAAGTTGCTTTTATATATTTTATATAAGTCTCTTTCTAAGTTTATAGTAGACATTAAGTTTTGAGTCACTGTTTTATTTCTTTTTTTTTGAAAAAGAATATGTGTTTTTTTTTTATTATGCAAAGTGGTTAAGTTTAAGAGAATGTGATAATACCTTAACTTCGCCATGAAAATAAAGACGTTTTATTATTATTATTAATATTATTATATTAATAGACACTATTTCACACTCTGCATTTTGAAATGAACACATAGGCCTAACTAATACATGTTCTGCAGACAAGGTATGAATAGAGACATACGGTTAACATGCATTGGCGCGAGTAATAATGCATTGAATGGCGAGTGCAAAGATCGCATCGCATTTTTCCTGAACAAGGATATTAAAACATGGCATTTGGTAAACAAGATATCCATCCAGAAGGCCGACAACATATAAAACCACGCTGTTCACAAGACTTGGAGAGAAATCTCAGCCTGTAGTTCTTACATCCTAGTGAAGGTCAAGGTGAAAATGGGAATGTCACGAGAGCAGGCGACAAGCGAAAGTGAAATGAAAAATTGTAATGTAAAAAAGAAAGCACATTGCCTTACTTTTCGCCGTAATATTCTTAAACACATTCTCTAAACGAAATAATGTACATTTTGTTTCGTTATTGACTAAAATGTTAAACTCTTGTAACACTAGATTTTTTTTAAAATAAAGGCATTTATTTAGACGACTTAAAGTTGGCGAAAGGCTATCTACAAAAATTAATCGGACAAATATTTTGAGATTTTAGATTTGGCCTACCCTGAGTGAATAAGACAACTATAACTGGCAGGTCGGGGTTAAGTTTACTAAGACATCAAAGTCAAGTTTAGAGAAAGCATCGTAGTTACCACCGTACTCAGCATGGACGCCGTTGTACTCAATTTGGCCAATGCCCAGCTGGAATGAACGAGAATAAAATTTTGTGGCCGACTCAGTTCTCAGTCGTCACTCCAGTACTTTTATTCAGTACTTATTTATTTAATTATTTATCTTTCTACACGTTTACAAGAACTGCAGTGAATCACAAAATGTAACCCTATTTTGACGTGAATACGCCTTTAAATTTGCGACCATAGTGCGAGGCAATCCAGAAAATCGGGGGATACAGTTTGGCAATGCAGCTCTGAATCTACCGTCTATATAAAAAATCAATTTCCCCACTCGGTAGCCAAAATATCGAAGAATATGTTACATACGACGCTCGTTTAAGTTTCAATTGACAGCTCTTGTCAAAATCAATCGATTATGTGTATTAAAACATTTGCGTGGCGTGGTTATGGTGAAACTGCATGAGTTTAATGTAAAATATTAAGAAAACTGAACACAATTTCGGCCTACACTCGTTAAAAAGCCAAGTAGAAATATAGAAATCGTATACGGTTGGAAAGAGCATCTCAAAAGCGATCCATTTATACCAACAAAACCCCATATGATCAAGTGGGGAGGCGCCGGGAATGAAAAGAAAATCGTCAAGGCATCCGAGCGCGTCAACGTAGGCGTATTCACTCAAAACCAATGGTCGTGTCCCCAGCCCAGCCAAACCCTATCTTTTCTAAATTTGGATATTGGTAGGTAAGTGTTTCAAAATTATATTTTAACATACAACCCGATGCTTAAAAATATTTATAATAAATGTTACCTTTCAGACGTAATTTTAATTTTAATTATTATCATTTAATATGTTTCCAGGAAGTAAATTTATTTATACATAAATAATTGTGGTGCAAACTATATAGCTTTATGTTGCAGGCCAAGGAATATATTAAAAACCATATTCTAATATACTCAAATCATTAAACATAAGATAACAAAATTTCGGGGTTTGTTTGAGGTAAAACGAGAGCCTTAATAAGGTTTATGTGAAGCTGAATAGCGGGAGGGTTCACGTATTGCGCATGACAAAGATGTGTAGGTATATGACCAAAATGTAGTCGATTAAGCTTAATTATACAATATTCACTTTAAAGTTAAGCAGATAATAATTTGTAATTCTTTTCTCTTATTTAAAATTTTGGAAATAGTTTAATAATTTAACTCCACGCAAATGCCTTTAGAAATGAAAGCCCTCTTTATATCATTGCATTGTAACATCACTTGAATAACCAACTCATCACAAGCCAGGACACAAAAGTATCAACCGCGTCGCGTCCACTGTCACAGCGCGTTCCCGCCCTCCAGCTGTTGGACAGGAAATTTTCTGCCCGTGGACGCAAACTCCGCAGTTCCATCTTCCTCCCTTTTGTTTGTCCACGGACGACATGGCTTCCGGTTGACGCTCCACTTCATCTGCTGCTAAGCACCGGAGACGCCGCCCGTCCCACACAGCTGGACCCCGCCCGACGTCACATTCGGGAGTTCACGTCACCCAACAAACAATAGCCATTTCTCGTGTTTGCCCGTCGCGAGGCAATGCACCGCTATGGAGCAGCGCTGGCGTTTACCGTTTACTTATCCGGTTCCACGTCTTCCCCCCCCCCCCTCCCCCCAAAACCAAGGCACAAAACACTTTCAGTTTCGCACCGTGATAAACGTAAAATATCTCCCGTCTGGCTTAAATAAATGTCGCCGTAATATATCACATCGTCCGTGGCAGAGTCGTGGCAGGACAAGCAAGAACTCGTCGACGGAGAGGGGAGAGGGGGAAAAAAAAAATGAAACAAGTAAAAGGCGTGGAATAGAAATTCGGGAATAACTGTGCCCCGTTAATTTCTCCCTGTCGTGACAAAGTGCCCAAGTTCTCGGAGCAGTTTGTTTTTCTTCCCCACGTGCGTGTTTCTCACGAGCCTCCGGTGAGGAAATCTGTAAGTATCCTGCACGGCGAAATTAAGTCCGTTATTTCCTTCCCTTAAATGACAAGACTGTGGCTTCCATAGCAGCGTTCTACGATAGGTTTTTCCAAAAAAATGTTTTTCATTATTCACTCTACTAAAAACTTCTTGTTGTTTGATAACAGCATATTATTAATGCTATTGAATGACGAGCGGAAATTATATACCCATATCCTAGAAGACGTAGATACTTTTTACAAAATGTAAGGAAAATACGTGCTCTTGTACATGTTATAGATCACATATCGAATATAAAAATACTGTACTTTCAGTGATTTAATTATGAAGTACAGAATTTTGAATTGATATGTGTAGGTAGTTTTACACTTATATTGCGAGAAAATTTCAGTAATAAAAATCACTGAAATAATTTTAGGTAAATAGTTTTCTGACAATTTTTTTTTAAAGTTAACTCCAAAATACCATTAGAAAGTTTGTAACCTTTTTTTTTATGGTTTCCTAATCGCAAAACACCGAGCTTATTTCGAATCTACGAGAAGTTGTAATTAGCATACACATGTATAGGTAACTCATTAAACTTTGAAACGTGTTTACTGCATGTATTAACACAACTATTCTCCATGAAATGTACTAGAAAGTGCGCATGCCACAATCGTTTATGAATTAAGATATAAATACTACGGATTAATATTCTGTCGTACCTGATAGACACAAACGACGTATTGTGTTTTTACCCCACATTCCACCACATTCGATAAATTAATACATAGTGCTCTAACACTGGAAACGTTGCATTATGTTATGCATTAATACACAGTGCTCTAACAGTGGAAACGTTGCATTATGTTATACATAGTGCTCTAACACTGGAAACGTTGCATTATGTTATACATAGTGCTCTAACACTGGAAACGTTGCATTATGTTATACATAGTGCTCTAACACTGGGAACGTTGCATTATGTTATACATAGTGCTCTAACACAGGAAACGTTGCATTATGTTATGCATAGTGCTCTAACACTGGAAACGTTGCATTATGTTATACATAGTGCTCTAACACTGGAAACGTTGCATTATGTTATACATAGTGCTCTAACACTGGAAACGTTGCATTATGTTATACATAGTGCTCTAACACTGGAAACGTTGCATTATGTTATGCATAGTGCTCTAACACTGGAAACGTTGCATTATGTTATGCATAGTGCTCTAACACTGGAAACGTTGCATTATGTTATACATAGTGCTCTAATACTGGAAACGTCGCATTATGTTATACATAGTGCTCTAACACTGGAAACGTTGCATTATGTTATGCATTAATTTCTCGCAAACGATGGCGTTAAGGGTAAAATCACAAGATATTCTTTTTGTTTACCATGAACGGTAGATTGCTCAACCTCAGGAAACAACTAATAATATCGGACAATTACATATTTTAATCCACAAATAGGGATTCCAACACATCCATTTTGTGGAAGGGGGTTAATATCAGCAGCCAATTATTTTTTGCTCCGCACTTCGTCGTTCAGCATTGTACTATCCAGAATCTTAGTCATTTAACTTTCATTCTGGCTGTGTTACTGGCAAAACACATCTTATCAGCTACACTTTCAATAGTGATTACTACCCCTCCAAAATATACTTAGTCTATAGGTCGTGTGTGCATCAGAGGTGAATGGCATTATGTTACACATTTAGAACTTTACAGGAATACTCTGCCTCGATACCATAATGGCAAATAGTTTTTTTTTTTACAATTGGCTAAATAGCTTATTAATCTGCTGCACGCCCAAAAAAAAAACGTGAAAAATGAAATAAGACTATTCCAAAAACCTCGGTTTTGTAAAACATATATAGTGCGATTATCCTCCAATACACAGATGTAGGAGTTGATGTGTGTATATAAGTATATACAGAGTGAGTCCTTTAAAAGAGGCCCTGTGGGACATGTATCGATGCCATCTCGCAGAATGTCCACGCCCGTGTCTTTCAAAACTTTTAGTTTCGTCTGCACACCCGCCTCGAGGTCAATGGCGGCCAGTTCCAGCACCTACTCTAGGTATTTTGTTGTCACACTGGTCTGTATTTCCTCATTCCCTCGCTCCGTTACACACATGTGCCACGGGGACTCTTGTAAAGGACTCATCCTGTACACATAAGACGTATCAGATATAAAATGAAAGTTTTGAATTTCGAACCAAACGCCTGACTTTTTCAGATAAAATCAAATGCGAATTTAGTTACCTAATGAGGACTTATTTGTTTCGAAAATTTTAATTATCGGTTATTATTATTAGGAATTGTGGTGGTGAATTTGTGGAGATTTCGTCTGGTAGTATTGCACGGAAATGTTTACATTATGTTATACAATAGATATTTGTTTGTGCCAAAAGTCTGGCCTTTAGATTTAAAAACTTGGGGTGGGTTATACTCCTGTTGTGAATACGACGTACCCTCAAAATATAACCAATTTGTAGAGAATAAACAAAATTCGACTTTTTCTCTCGATAAAATTATACGAATATGATAACCATGGTGTGTTTCTATAATTATAAACTACTTTTCAAGTAATATGTTTTTGGTGAATACAGAATATTATACTTCAGTGTCACAGAAGTGTGTATTTAATTTTTACTGTGCATTGGGTAAATATAAAGCTGTAAATATAAGGCAATGATTGTAGCGTGTGATATAAATTGCGATGAATTGCAGAAAATGCATATGCGAAGATACGTTGCAAATTTTTCAGTCACAGAGAAATCTGTAAGCGCAGGGAATATTTTTTGTTATTTAATCGTATGATTGTTACATGATTTACTTAGTAAGCCGCGTTGCAGCTTCTTTACGACAGTAGGCCTAAGATGATTCACTATAAAGTTTATTCTAAAGTAGGATACAATTTTTTTGATGTTACTGTCGTGGTCCTTGATTACTTCAGTTACTCTAATGGTTGCATTTTTATTACAATAATTTTATTTCTGTTTCACATATTCTAGGTTTTCGTTCCTACATGTTGCTGTCTTATGCAATGTATTATGTTAATAATGGTTGGCGAGCAATACGAGAGCATTTTATTTGCTTCCTTTCCTTGAACCTTTATTAAGTATCGTAATTTTTTTTTCATTAAAAATAACTGAATTCTATTAATATAAATTTGGCAAATTCACAGCTTATTATTAAAAACTTCTATCAGTTATTTGCTGTGGACAATTTTCTCTGTTATAATTTCTACAACATCCAGAAACATATTTTGCATTTGTACAAATCACTCATTTTAAATATGTAATCCATGAGAGAACACTGTTCTATATTTAGCCGAGAAATCAAGTGTGAGATCAAATAGACTCTTCATCCATGCCCAATACTATTCCAAACGTAGGCAACTAGTAGCCTGAATTCATACTAATAAAAAATGAAATACATAACCATATTTATGATTCACGGAGTACAAAATTTGTGTGTGGAAATGTTAGTAAAGTTTAGTATAAAATCGTATTTAATTTATTACTAGTGTTTAGAATAATAATAGGGACAGACTTCTCGAGAAAGGATGGGTTCAGGCTGAACTCTAAGATAGGCATTATGTTCAGCTACAATCAGAACACATCCATTCCTTCGTCGGTTTTAAAACCCAAGGAATCCTTGAACTCTACATGCTGTCATCCCAAACAACTACAACTTAAGTGTCTTCAAAACTGTTGTGATTGTTAAATCTCAGATAACCTGTCTCGTGTGGCTGATAACGCAAATCACGCAACGCTCTCTTCTCACTCATAGTATATAAAGCTACCATCTAGTGTAACGATAACGCTTCAATAACCACACGATCGGAGCAATTTAGGCTCTCCTCATATCCCAACAGTGTGTCAATAATTACGTTTATTTGACGAAACTTGACACTTTCTGATGATTACGACACACACTGTACAAAAAAATGTTATGTACGCATGCAGATATTTGTAAGTCTTGTATTTTTGCATGTGTTATTTTGTAAAAGAATTACAGTAAGTTTACAAATGCTTTTCAAGTATAAAAAGATACCGGTAACTCCCTCTCTAATACAGACGAACGCAGAAATGCATTAACTAGAAAGTTGGTGTTGAATTACGCAATTAAATGTAAGTGCAAATTTGTATCAACTCGCGGAACATTATATTGCTGGATTGTCGTTTCAACACGCTATTATAAATACCACATACATGTTTAATAGTCAAATTTCACAATAAATGAATACGGGTAATTTTACAGTTACAACATGAGTGAAAAAAAAAACCGTTAGTGCTATTAAATAAAGAATTCATTTTCATGATTAGTTCTTTGCAAATTCCAAATTTTTGCACAATTTGTTAAAACCATAAAAACTTCTTAAGTATCCACTTCAATCATAAAACGTATGGTTAAACAGAAGGATGGAGATATTTATTAACTCTGACGCCTGTACGATGAATTAACATATTTTTCATCAATATTGTCTACTAACTGCTGAACTGCATGTTTTTAGCGCAATGTGGTGTTTGTTTGCACACATTCAAGTCAGCATACGAGTCTATGTTATAAATTATTCGACTCCACAGCCATCAATTATGTGAAAATCTACCCCAAAATTCAAAATTTTACTATGTTAATTCTAAAACATAATTGTAAAACAATGCAACCATGCCGTCCAGAAAGCGTTTTAAATATTTTCTCATTTTTTTTTGTTTAAGAGTAATTTGGTGACTTTAATCATAACTATATGTTCCCTCCATTTGTATTTCTTAAGAGGAAAATTTTTGTTTAATTAAGCCGAAACCATGACAAGATAGCAATTTTTTTTCTCAACGATGAAAATGAAACACTAAATGCATTATTATTTAAATATGAAATCGGAATGATATATGATTTCGGTATGATTTAATATTTACACCTTTTTTTAAAAGACAGTTATAACTGCTTTCTCGTTGATGACTAATTTTTAAATTATCTTAAAATTCGAATGAAATATACTTTACTTATAATTTCACGTACTTAAACGAGGGTGTTTGAGCAGGCAGAACGGTTTTTTTTTTTTTTAGAACTTATTTAGTCTGAAAATCTCAATCGTCTTGTGGTTGCAAGGGCTTACTCTTGCATTGTTTAGCGAAAACAAGTGTGGCGGGGAATAAAATAGTTTTTTTTGGCACTCAACGAACGGTATTCAAAGACATTACCAGATTATGTCAAACATGCCCAAACGTAGTCTTGCTTATATCGCTTAGTACTCATATCACGAATCGTTTCACAATTTTTAATTCAGGCAGCGACCGTTTTCAAGCATCATTTGCTGGTGGTAAATTCTTTACAATGACTGGCTATCCCTTTGAGGGTCGCGATTTCGAATCCTGTCGAGGCATAGCATTTCTCAGGTTGTTATTCGGTTTGAATGAAGCCCACAGCCGAAATGTCTAACACACGACTGTTAAATAAGTGATCTTCACATAAATGCTATGTACAATGTCCGGGAAAAATAAATAAATTTACACTTGCTGTAGCGTAATAGCACACAAATTTTTCAAGTGATTTTTTCTCTTTTATAGCACGTGTTATCACAACAGCGTGTATACAAGTATATCAGCTTGAATATTTATTTGTCTTACAACAATTTTTAACGCAAGCTAAAAATAATAACACATGAACATAGTTTGTGTAAAATTATAATGACTTTGAAGGATAACTCTGCTGCCACGTACCTTTTTGTGTAACATTACGCAACTTTTTTTACAGCGAAATTGGAGCACAGATGTGTTCCATCAAAAGAGCACGTGGTTAAGTAAAGCATAAATAGTTCTGCCTGTCTGCAGTTACTTAGCACTTTCGAGGACTCGAAACGCTTGGGCTTTAAGGTCGACTCTTGCTCATTCATCACTTGAATCATCGCTTCTATGCGCAAGACACTTAACTGACGTTCAGTCCTTCCGTACATTATTTTTATGACACGCTAATCAGTATAATGTATGTTGCAGGGTCTACATACAACTCTTAGATATTCTGTATAGGCAATTTAGCAGCTAAAAACCATTCCAAAAATAAACGTTTTAACCATTTTCACGACTAAAAAAAATAATCCTTGTAGTTGAAACAATAACTTGAAACATTTCTTCAGGTAATAGACGTTTATCAAACGCTTTTAGTGTTTGGACAGCACTACAAAATATGAAAACGTTTTGAATCACGTATTTTCTGGCAAACTTCTGCAGCACACATCATCCGCGAACCAGGCGGAGATATTATCAGTTAAAAATGTACGTTTAAGAGAGAAAATCGGAATTTCCTCTGTTAGTAGCACTGTAACCTTTGCCGTAAATCAAGTCTGATCGCGGTTTATTATCACTTTTGTAATCAAACCTTTGAAAAGTTCACCCCATGTATGAAGTGTTTTGCTCCAATAACTGTTAACAATGTAGTTGTGGGTGATATTAATCAAGTGGTTGTTTCCGAATTGTGTTATGTATCACTTGAGTCAACATAAAACCACTTAAAAGTACTTTTTTTTGGTTTAATTGAAATATTATTTATTTTATATAATCAATAAACTATAGTTCGTAATTTATAATTTATATTAATAAAACAGTGAGAAAATAGGCGTGTTTGCAATACAGTATAATAAATAGTTTTTATGCAAAATATTATTGCACTGAGTGTGTACGAATGTATGCGTTACCATTTTGGAGTAATTTTCCCGACTAGGTTAAACTTTGTTTGAATGAGTTGGAGGAAAATCCTGAAAGTAGCACTTTAGTTGACCTTCAGAAATGTTGGAAGTAACAGTGAATGAACTATAACCTGCGAGTGTGCGCAGAGCATAGCTACTTCGCCTGTGTGCATGAAGACATTCTGAGGCGCTCTGGGAAATAAGTCATAACAGATTCTCAACTACTCTCTCTCTCTCTCTCTCCTCTCTCTCTCTCTCTCTCTCTCTCTCTCTTCTCTTTTCCTGCAGACTGAACATGAGGTATCTAGGGTTTAGCATCCACTGGCTTCTCCGAGTACAGAACGCTGGAAATGTGTGTTAGTGAGCGGGATTCGCCTTGACATAGGAGCGAGACAGCTAGAGCCCCCTATACTCTTGAGAGACATACAGAGAATCATGTTGTAAGGGAGGGGAGCTAATGGGTATTCCATGAGCATTCCGAGGAAACACCTGATCTCCTATAACCCCATTATCCCGCTCTCAAAGTTAGCAGTATTCTTTTAATTATAAATTTCGAAGGCAATCCAAGATAATCCTGAAAGAACAGTTCACAGTTTAAGTTTCTCTTTTTATTACTGGGGAATACTATTTCGGACCATCCAAATGTTTTAGAGAAGCCGCAAGCTTCGAAATTATTCAGGAGTGTCATTACAGTAGATTATATTGCTTGGTTGATAACAATTATTTAGCTTTTAATGACCCTAACATTTTCATCATTTTTAGCCCCATAATTTCAGGTACCAAATAATAAAAAATTAAATTTTAATAAATTTGACCAACTTTCGTCTATGTACACAAGCCTGATAAATGAAACTTAATAATAACTAACCCTTTAAATAGTACCCTTATATTCCATGAATAAACACACAAAATTCCATACATAAAACTTTTCTCGCAATTCCTTTTTTTATCCTTCCAAAATTTAATGTTAATTCATGTTATTGTGTCAAGGTAAAAGTATAGTCCATTACATACCTTCGGGTATATTACGAAATGTATTAATACTAAAATCACTGCCTCCTAAGAGCGTGTATTTATATCCAAAGAAAATAATAATTTCTCTTGCCCCGTTATACATCACCCCTCTTGCCAAGCGGCAGTCTTAATATTCCATATTTGCATACATCTTGCCCTGCGTTTTTGAAACACAAATATGATGTTGCTCCCGAAATAAATTCAGTGCAATAGCGATGCAGGTTTCTTAATTCAGTAGGATAAAAGGCCAACCATATTGTTTTAAAACCTCACTACAAAGTAAGGTAGCAATGTAACACACTACAAAATACCTATTACAAATAATACTGAGAACGTAAATACACTTGCTAGGGCAAATAGGTGTTATCTGTTATTTGTGGCCTGTAACACACCTCCCACCCTACCCCGTTTTACAGCTGCGCTGATGTTAGCTATGGCAATATCGACTAAAGAAATTGCTGTAAAGGTTGCCAAAAGACACAGTAGACAGAGCGGAAAAGGAACAAACAAAGTCAGCAGAAAGCAAGGCGACTCGAATTCGCGCCATACGGTCACGATCACCGAGTTGATTCAGAAGTGTCTATGCGTGTCATTGCTATATCGAACGCCTGGCCGCGTCAATATTCTGCGCTGGTACGGACTGCTACCATTGAGCAAAGATATACCTAGAGTGGACTTCCCCAGGTTAAATTTTCTGACCACTCCAGCTGTAGTTCGAGGGATGAACGCCACGTCGTGCCAGTCCATTTTCGTGGCGTGTGCGCGGGAAATGTCTGCGGCGTTGCCACATTGACATCTACCCCTCTCTCTCTCACTCATACTCCATCTCTGTCACCCCCAGTCCCAACTCCGCAACATTAGAAAGTGTTCTGAATGTCTGCTACACCCACAAGCTGGGACAGACAAGATAGCGTACACCCGAGTTCCCAACTCACGTCGTAAATATTCGTTTGCGAAAAGATTACAAGTCTGTAAAACATATGTATGAACCAAACTAAACTTAATGTACGCAAAAGTAACGGGAAACGTTGCGTATTACTCACACAGTCATAACAAAAGAATTACCGCCACTTTATAAAATACGCGATAACAGTGGCTTTATTATATATATATATATATATATATATATATATATATATATATATATATATATATATACACACCTGATCACATGGGTGCACAGCAAGTAGTTTGCGTAGCTCAGTGAGTTAGTGCGCAGGTTTGCGCCACGCAAGTGTAGGTTTAGAGTTCAAATATCTAACAGGTAACGGGTTTTTTATGTGACACATTATGGCTGTTTATAACTTATTTTATTGTTAGAAAATATTTATTTCCATGGTATCTTTGTCTAAAAGTATTAATACGCAAGCACCAGCACAGTGCAATCGATAAACAGTGGCTGTTTGCTAATAACAACGATTGGTTTCTAAAGTAGATAATTTGAGCTATATAGCGTGAGTAATGTTAACAAGCACACATGAAAGCCTTACGTTTAATATTGTAAACGCTCTGTATTCTTTTGGCCGTATAACCGTAAAATCGTCTTTAATTACGGAGAGCACAAGATTGATTATTATGCTCATTAAAGATACGCATTTATAAAACAGGGACGTAGCTGGGATGGTGGTGATATTTTGGGACATATCCCCCCACAGAAATGAAAATTAAATTTGAAACCAAAATTACAAGGTTTATTTTATATTAATTCAAAGAATATGTGATCTTCCTTGAACATGAAGAATGTGTAAAGCATTTTGTGGTTCCATATATGTACATGAACCAATAATTAAAAATGATTTGTAACTATAGATTTGTAATACTACAGGTTTTGTATTGAGTTCAAAAATAGAAATATGAAATCGCTCCCGCCTCCGGAAGTACATTGTTAGCTACGCAATTTGTTTAAATAATATGTAAGTGTTTTAATGAGTGGCGTAAATGTTCGTCGCACATACATGTGAATACAGTACCTTGTTTTCCATACATAAGCAGTGCCGTTACTCATATCATTTTGCATACATTAATAGTACTCGTGCGTTAAAACCCAAACCAATGCAGTTTCCAGGGAAAAAAGAAACAATCGTCGTACGTTGTGGATGCACCAGAAAGTGCCTACATATAAAATTTGGTTGCATGTGTACCCCTGTCTCCTACGAGTTGTTTTGCCTGCAAAACAAGTTTCTATTGTCACTTTAGGTAACGTGTGGGTATGAGCGGATACGTTCTTTCTTCCCTTCTGCTATAGAAACTTCTATGCCGTCTGTTGTGCTCATGAGTATAACAGAAAGTAGCGGGAAATGGGTATCGTTTAAGGCCGGCTTAAACGACTCACGCCTCTCACAGAATTTAGGCACCAGGAACTTCTTAAATCCTTTTAATATATCGGAAGAAAACACTGTTTTTCAAATATGATACACTACATTCTGCTAGTATTATGATAACATATTACAATTAACATTGCTGAGTGGTAGAGTAATGTGCCATTTCTTTAATTGTAAATGAATATTCGCAAACAGAGTGAAAACACCAAATACACAATCCAAGCTTCCGATTTAGTTTCATAGTATCTGTTTCTCAGTACAAGGCTCTTTCGTCTAGTTTGTTTACAGGATTGTTAGTTTTAAAATGTTATGAAACACGTAAGTAATTCATTGCAAGCGAGCTCCGAATTGTGTAAAACAATAAATGATGATCATTTCTATGTTTGTCGTCACAGTAATGAGATTTTCACGAAATCTAACACTGTCGCAAATGAAATTCGCTTCTATTTATTACATACATGCGGTGTTATAATTGATTTATAAATAAATTAAGTACATACGCATTCACATAGATATACTATTTTTGTACAATTTACTTTGTTATTAAATGCAGATGTGGAGTCTATATTTTAACGCAAGTATTGCGTTTGAAACCACAAGTTAACAAACTAAAATACGTAATTATAATAATCACTAATTTGCAGGTTTACTTTGTAATTTTTCCGTAAGACCTCGCCATTACAAGCACACAAATGTATTTATACAATAACAACAAATTGGCGAGCATTTCCGCCTTAACATTGAATGAAATTATAAAAAAAAACATTAAATCTCAAAATTATGATTAGTTAAACTCAATATCAATGAATCTCCTCCATCTTGACACATTAGTTCGGTGAACGTGTTTAATAAATTAACAACAGTTATTAGAGTTAAGTGAAATTATTAAGGTTTAAGGGTTACTGTGCAATGTTGCGTTAAATACAATCTGTAACACATTTGTGTATCAATTATCACAATTCAACTTAACATCCTCATTCACATTACGTATTATTTCCGGTTTATTATTTTAGTACCTATAATATTCTGTAGGGCGACTTAGGTTTAGTAAAGCCTTTAAGTACGAACATTTACCGAAAACCTGCATGTTTGTTCAGTCTGAATGCATACTAGAATATGTTGCAACTTATCACTATTGATATACGTGTTTGAAAACATTCTCCACGTGTTAATTCTCCATTTCACAATTACAATTTCAAATACAATTACAATTACTCTACAAATTCAAATGCATATTAGTTTTCTGCATCACTCATCTACAATGTAGTTTTCTTAACAGTAAATATATTTGACGAGCTGCAAGTTATATGTTGAATATTCGAATTATTTCAACTTAACTATGCATTTATAAGAAAATAAAATGTATTTGTGGTCCATGTCATACTTCTTCTCCCCCCCCCCCCCCCAAAAAAGGAATTGTTTCTTAAAATATATCCTACGCGACCACAGGGCGTTATTTTGACGCACATGGCAGCAATACTTTTAAACCCTTCCGGTAGTCATGCTGTTGTAATTATGTTACAATAGTTTTATTGTATTTAGTAATGCACATACCTGTCCTCATCTTTCAGGGAAAATGTAAATATAGTAATGCTGTCAGCACCAGTTACTAGTCTACTCTTACAGCCGACATAACAACACCGCTGGGAACTAACACATGCCATGGTCGCCACTAGTAAACCATGAGTTGGGTAATCACAACTCCATAGATAACTCGCGCGCGACAGGCAGCCTGTAGCAGTACGTGAGCGAACACGTGGGTGAGCCGACGAGCGGCCGGCTGTGGAACCGGCAACACCCCGCGGATGATGTCATTCAGAACACTAGCGCTCCTCTGGATCATTAGCGGAACTAACATATAAAGCTGGCCAGACTTTTCCCTATCCCATGGCCACTCTAGTGTATATCTTTCCTCAATGCTGCTACCGCCATAGAACCTATAATTTATTCTAAGTATTTTATCAATTTTTTAATCAAACCTTCGAAAAATTACCCTATGCATGACACGTTAATTGTTTCCTAAATATGCAATTGATCGCAAAGGTTTTATACTTCTGTAGACATAAAAGTATCTAACTATTTATTAATTTGGATTTTTAATTATATTAATCTATAGAGTAAAATATTTCATTTACAATTACAGTAAGAGAGTTGACTTGGGTCATGGGGGCTGTCTTTATGACACAGGATTTACCACTGCTATTTTAATTTTCTTCCATTTCAAAGGAGCTATTTTTAATATTCAGTACCTCAATTGGCACCACTGGATGTCTGAAAAAAAAAAAACCAACAGAAATAAAGGGGTATTTAATTTGTGATTTTATGTCACAAGGTCACCCCAATTTGTAACAAAGTGACGCCGCTTACATTAATGTAAATAACAATAAGTTACTGATAACTAATAAGCTTACTTTCCTCTACATGGATGCAAATAAATCTTAGTGAAGTACTTGAAAGGTTAGATGGTAGGTAGGAGTTGACGTCTCATTGACAGCAATATCATTAGTGATAGAACCAGAAAGATGTTAAAGATTACAAACAAATTAAAATACACGAGATTAGGAACATTAACTTCGGATGTATTCAGTGTAAGATTCTGAATGATAGGGTTCGCTAACCAGAAATATTTACTTGGCCATAATTTTCAAAATGAGTGTCTCAGTCACTAAAACACATAAGTTCACATGGCCTACCGTTATGCAACTTGTGTGAAATATTTTATGGGAATCGGTTGTTTGGTTTCCGAGATATGGCATACAAAGCCATTATTAAATGGGGCCATATGACAAAAATTGCATAATACGAGGTTCTGTACACGACCATTGTAATAGATAATTTCAGCATTACAAGTTTGAAAGTGATCTCTGTATGCAAATTGTACGTATTAAATATTTGTGAAAAGACGCCATTTCTCATTAATTTTAATCAGAATAAACAAGCGAATTTTAATTAACTAGAAATAGACAGTAAATCTGTAGAATCCCTCGATTTTAACGATGTTATTGGTTGGTTTTGGTCAACGGACTATTGGTTTTCAACAGGGATTTGTTTATCGTACAGATAAATAGTGGAAAATAATTACAACATGGACTCTTATTCTAAAGATTAGATTGTATCACAGATGACCTGCATTTTTACATCGTTCCCGCGAAAATCGAGTCTGCAATTACTTCTACATACGAGCAGAAGCTGATGTAGTGGTATTCTTTTCCCTTTCACACATAGGGCATTCGTGTCGCTCGCCCTACACCGAACAGTGAGGAAGACACGCCCGGACGAGATGAAGAGGCGCTGCGCAGGAAATCGAGTTAAAGAAAGCGCGAAGCCCCGCGTGTATAGCGAGAGAGAAGCCGAGATGGAAGGAGGTCCATTAACTCGTCCAAAGAGAAAAGGGAATGGGCATCAAATCCTTGGCCCTCCCCCCACAATTTTCTGTGTAGCATTAATCCCTTACGGTCTTGCCCCTCGCCTGTATTTCTCAAGAACGGCCTATCATAACCTCTTCGGCTCGTCGTGGCCCTATCTAGAGACCCCGGGAAGAGCTGAGCTCTTGCGCAGTCTGCACGCACATTTCTTACGTTTCAATTTTACCCCCTTCCCAACGGCTCCACTCACCCATCAGCCTTCCCCTACCAATAAGATAACGTCTCCATCCCGTCCTTGATGCTGAGATAGTGGCAGCCTCATTTCTCTAATCGAAAGTCGATATTAACATAATCGATTGCAGTAAATGTTCCCTTCTCTTTTTTCCCTCACTGTCTGCTAGGTCTTGTGATTGCCTTCCCCGCGGACCTGTGGATTTCCCTTTTTCTGAGACCTCTTCTACATAAAACTCATTTCTGTATAAACCAACGTTTTATCAGACTTTGAATCGGTTTTCTGTTTCATTAAAAGTCGCCCTTCTCTAGGCGCCATGAAAAGTATTTACTGTCAGATCGAAAATACTGCCGGTTTGAGACAGAGCGAAGAGACACTGAAAGAAAGATATTGTTGTAGGAACCATAATTCTGTAGCCGTAACCCTTCAAGATTAGATAGTAACGCCATCAGAACATATTGTAAAATGGCAGTGCGTCACAAATCAGTCATGTCATATATTCGAATAGAATAAACTGTTGTGATTACAAACGAGAAGGGTTCTGTCTACAATCCAGTATGGCATTCCCTACAGCGCTGCTCTGATTCCGCTACAGAGCTGATCTTGCACCCAGCAATAACATATGATAAGAATGTGTTCTGTTTCCTTAACTGAGCAGCATGGTGGCCCTAGCAAGAATGTATGGTATTCCTGTCTATCTGCTCTGTTGCCTTTACTGAGCGGTATGGTATACGTAACCATCTTTCGTACTCTATTGTAATTCCCTCGTCGACTCATATGATGTGCTGCTATCGGTACTTGTTTTTCAGAACTTGAAAAATTCCTTGTGGAAGCAGGCAGCCTCTAACATCCGGACTTGCGTGTTTATAGACAGTCACCTTAGACCGCTTGGCTTTAAGAGATTTACATTTTTAAATTAATTTTTTTTACATAGTATAATTTTTCTTAAAGCATGTGTGTAACTTGTCTGCAGACGAATCTTGACGCGACGGATTCACATATAACTTACCTTATTTATTTAATAATTTAATCATTTCTTTGGGTTATATACATTTATATTATATAACATTGGGTGTAATCTGATATAAAATGTTTTTACGAGTAACATTCGTGTGAACAGGTTTTCCTTTCACATCAGATAGTTTATAGTGCCAATAACAATATGGCATTAGTTATTGTTTTTTGTCCTGTCTCTGTGAGTGATATACGTATATTAAAAACAAATGGGAGGTACCAGAACCCTTTTATACCACTGCTCACACTGCTAATAGGGCCTTATTCGGTGTCTTGCAGTTATAACTGGTGGAGGAACACATGTATGCACTCTAAAAAAATTCTGGTAAAATTTCTAGACAGAATTGAAATTTTTTAGCCCACGTATCGTATTAAATCAATGTCATTAGGCTACAAATATAGACTATTTAGTGTCACTACTATACTCAGTTGTGAATTTTCCTAAGCATTTAACTGTTTTCATAAGCAAACGAAACGCTAGCATGAATGCATGGGAAATAACTTTACAATTCGAACTTTGTCACGCTACGTATACACTCATATATAGGCTGTCCACGATAAAGTTAGCACTTTTGAAAGCCCTGCTTAAGATCTACTTGTAGGCACGTTGTGTGTTATTCCGCCGTATGTAAAATTAACATTTTCATGGGGTTCATCGCTCTCTTCATGCGTCGGTAAATGAAACTGTAAAATTACTATAAAAGTAAATATTATAAAAATCTGCTCATTTTTACACTTGGATGCATTAAAGAAACAGTAAGTGACAGAATTAATTTTAAGTTATCGCAAATGGTTGCCTAACACATATTATTCGACGTTAGGATATGAAACTACTTTCCTCTCCATCATTACCAACTTTGGCGCTTGTCACTCAGTGTGCCCGTTAAAATATATGCAGGTAGGAGCAGTGACATTTGCTATGGTTGATTTCAAAAGTGTTCACTTTAACGTGAATAGCCTTTAGTAAATTTGCGAATAATTTCTTAGTGTGCCTCCTTGTAGCACATCGACGCAAGCAAACCAGATTAAACGTAAATGGGAAACATTTCCGGGTATGACGACACTGCCTGGTAATCTTCGCTGTACTCGCGCGATTCGTTCATGGTGATTGAGTTTTTTTTTTTTTTTTTTTTTTTTGCAAATGAGTGTACTCGATAACATCCCCCTCCCATATTCTTGTGATAATCTCTCATAAATTTTAACATTTATTTTGTTCCATTCTTCTGCCATGTGGCAGTTAACGTTTTTTTTTCTATACCATCACTTCCCCATAAAATACTACACCTAATGTAGACAACAAATACTCAAATTTTGTAATTTATTGTTACGAGTTATTTTATCCCTCTATCTCCCCCAAGTATTGGGCGCTTTTTTTTTGTATTTTGCATTACATAAACTAACAGAAAGCAATAAACTGAAAACAGAAATGACGAAATGCCTGATAATATAAATGCTGTATGCATACAAATATATAGAATTTTAATGCTACCGGAGAAATGCAGAAATATGGCAGGTATAAAATTTATACAGCATAAAATATTTGACGTTTCTGTGTACTTTACATTTACTTGGCTTGAAGCCGTATTCGTGTTATCATTTCGTATGTTAGTCAAACCGTAGAAGAATGATAGACTGCATATAAAATCATCAAATACGTATTTATAAATGCGTAATGAATTATATTATAGATCTACTCTAAATATTAACTATTTCTAATACTCTATGACCACACGCGGACACATACTATACTGAAAAATATCATCAGAGAGAATTTAACAGAACAGTTGTGTAATAGAATTATATAGTAGCGACAACTAAACTTTAGTACCAGCAACAGAATGCTCTGTAATACTTTAGAATCCAAATTGTTAGCAGAACAATCTAAATATTGTGTAAAGTTATTCTGGTGTGGGATCCATCTTTTCTGTAGCAGGAACAGTGCTTTCTGTAGTAGGAACTGTTAAAATAGTGTTTTTCTGTACTAAGAGAATTCGTTCTCTGTGAAAATGTTATTATTGTGTTTTGTTTTGTATCCGAAAATGTGAGTCTTGTATGTCGTAAAAGACGCTGAGAAACTGTGATTTATATAAATACAGTATAAGTTAGTATTTGAAAGCAGTGTTTACTAATGTATGACTATAACTAAATGTGGTTCACGATAAATTGAGCGCTTTTGAAATCAACCTTAGAAAATAGTCACTACTCCTACCTGCATATATTTCAATAGGCACACTGAGAAACATGCGCCCAGTATAATTGGTAACGAACGAAAGATAGAAGTTCCATATCTTAAAGTCGAATAAAACGTGTTAGGTTACAATTTGTGATTACTTAAATTTTTTCTTTCGCTTCCTGTATTTTTATCCATCAAAATGTAAAATTGACATAATTTATGAAATATTTACTTTTATAATAATTTCACAGTTTCACTTGGCCGACGCGTTAGTGATGTGATGAGGCTCATGACAATGTTAATTTTACACAAGGCGCAAGTATACACAACGTGCATATAAGTAGATCTTCAGCAAGGTTTTCAAAAGTGCTTATTACCACGAACAGCCTGTAAGAGTAACTGACAACATGGTAGCAGAGATCCGAGGTTGTTAAATGTTAAAAAAGCAACAAGCTAAACTAAACTACATGGTGGAAAATAGAGGTGATTTTATTGTTCAAACATTTGTTGGAACCAACTACGAAAAATAGACGACGTACAGAATGAAATAGTTTTTGGAAATGAAAAACTGATACTATGTCACGCAACATGATGCAAAGCCTCAAGTTATGACTGAAAAATATTGGTTTAAAACGGATATTAAAGCCAAAAATGACATAGTTAACAGTGTTAACAATTCTCAACTGGAACTTACAATATCAAAAACCAATTGTACGATTTAAAAGTCTTATGAAACACATATGCCGAGAAGTAATGCAAATTACTTATTTTTCAAAAGAAAACTTTTAGAGCTTGAAATGAAGTAAAGTGATAATCCTGTAGAATTCTTAAATACATACAAAAAACCATGCAATCTGTTGAAAATTCTGGCGAAGGTGCGAACAAGGAAGACAAATTAAAGTATTTGTAACTATATTTGCCAGACCGTTTTACACACGTTGTTAATATTATTGGTGCATTACGATAAAAGGAAAAGTCAGTTGAATATGTCAAGTCAAAATTATTATTGGAAACTAAGAAAAGATTATCAAGCAGCGATGAAAAAAATTTACCATCTTCCAATCCACACAGAGCAAGGGTTGTAAATATACCCCAGAGATCCAAACAAAACCAATATTACAATATTAAAACTATTCTATGTTTAGAAGTAATCATTCAGGTTATAGTCAAAGAAATGGTACAAATATAAACTGGAAGAAACGATTTTAAATCAAAGAGAAAATACGACACGGAGAGGGTAATAGTCGTGAAACAGAAACACAATATAATTGCGGAAAATTGAAATGTAGAAAACAAGTTACATGTTAAGTCATTCATCGTAAACGTTCAGAAATCAAGAATGAATACATCAAAAGACACTGAAGTAAGAAGTGAAATTGTCACTTGGCTTATGGATTGTGGATGTTCAGATCACATTGTAAACGATGATAAATATTTCTGTGAATACAATACTTTAGCATGTCCTGTTAGAATTAAGGTAGGTGATAGCTTCTCTCTAAAAGCTGATAAAATAATTATTATTATGATTTTTAGTTTTGAAGTAACACTCATCGTAACTGTAACTGATGATGTTTATTATATGCTAAATATGCAACAAAATTATGTGACTTTTTTACGCATTGTCAGCAAGAAAAATGTGACAACATTCAATACAGATAACGCTTAAATTTATAACTCAAGAAATTATTTGATTGCTGTTGCGTTTAAGGAAAATAAACTGTTTGAACAGGCAGGTTAAGTAGGATGCGTACATAATGCAGAGGCATACACGAGTGACATTTAGATATCAAATAAGGAATAATGGCATAGAATTCTTGGTCATACTAATTTCAATAAACAATTGTGTGAAAACAGGCACTAAATGGTTTACCTACCAAGATTTATAATATAGATAGTGAAGTCATTGTCAGTAGTCCTGTGAAGGTTCTTGAAAACATCAAAATGCAAAATGATAACAAATGATAAAGAAGAGTGACAAAAAAACAAGGTAGTGAAAAAAGGACGAGGAAGAAAAGATTGCTGAGATTAAGGAGGTGAGTAGAATTGATATTCCACCGAGGGAAAGAAGATTTACAAGGATATTTGATGATCATATCGTATATGTAAACTTCTGTGATGAGTCAATACCTATAGGTTACGAACAAGCTAAAAACAGTTTAGAGTCTAAAAATGGCAAAAATCATGAATGAAGAGATTAATTGTTTATTGGAAAACAGACCTGCGAGATTTTAAATGAAGTAAAGTTTGATAAGAGTGGAGAAATAGGAAAGATAAATATTTGTCGGGAATTTAGAAATGATTATTCCTTATTGAAGACCAATGAAGAAATCGATAGTTAGTTTTTGATAAGTCGTGTAAAAAAAAAAAAAGTTATATTTTGTAGATACAGTTGATATTAATCAAGTAATAGCATTACAGAATTTAATTATTTGACAGAGGTACAAACTCAAGGACGTATGTTAAAATCGTGATTTCTGTACTAAGAGAATTCGTTCTCTATGAAAATATTATTATGTTTGGTTTTATATCTGAAACTGTGCGTCATGTATGTAGTAAAAAAAGTTGAGAATCTGTGGTTTAAATAAATGTAAGTGTTTAAAAGCAGTTTTTACGAATGTATGACTCGAATTAACAGTAGATTCCAACAGGAACTATACAGACAGTTGTGAAAACTATCTAAAAGTATTGTTACGATAGCAAAACAAGATATTGTAAACCCAACGGCGCTGTTTGGTGAGTGCAACAGAATTTTATTTAGAAACCACCTCTTTTTTCAAAAGTTTAAGGAAAATTATGGTACTTACAAGAGTGTCGTGGCCTGTTAGAGGTACCCCTCTCATTCTGTTAAGATTAAAAAGCTACTATTGTAGGGTCAAGAAACATGTATGGCAATTACAACAGTGTCGCGGAATGTTAAAAGCATACTGTAATTCTTTTAAATATTATAGAACCTGTACAATTGACAACACAGGAAACAAACAGGAAAATTTTGCTCTCGCGTAGTGATATTTATTTAGTGGAAGCTGCTGCCAAACATTGAAGGTATTGTGCACCCTTTAAAGTGTTTTCTGACACGCCATGTTAGGCGTTAAATGTAATAATAGCAACAAGGGTTCTGGTACCTCCCATTTGTTTTTAATATACGTATATCACTCACAGAGACAGGACAAAAAACAATAACTAATGCCATATTGTTATTGGCACTATAAACTATCTGATGTGAAAGGAAAACCTGTTCACACGAATGTTACTCGTAAAAACATTTTATATCAGATTACACCCAATGTTATATAATATAAATGTATATAACCCAAAGAAATGATTAAATTATTAAATAAATAAGGTAAGTTATATGTGAATCCGTCGCGTCAAGATTCGTCTGCAGACAAGTTACACACATGCTTTAAGAAAAATTATACTATGTAAAAAAAATTAATTTAAAAATGTAAATCTCTTAAAGCCAAGCGGTCTAAGGTGACTGTCTATAAACACGCAAGTCCGGATGTTAGAGGCTGCCTGCTTCCACAAGGAATTTTTCAAGTTCTGAAAAACAAGTACCGATAGCAGCACATCATATGAGTCGACGAGGGAATTACAATAGAGTACGAAAGATGGTTACGTATACCATACCGCTCAGTAAAGGCAACAGAGCAGATAGACAGGAATACCATACATTCTTGCTAGGGCCACCATGCTGCTCAGTTAAGGAAACAGAACACATTCTTATCATATGTTATTGCTGGGTGCAAGATCAGCTCTGTAGCGGAATCAGAGCAGCGCTGTAGGGAATGCCATACTGGATTGTAGACAGAACCCTTCTCGTTTGTAATCACAACAGTTTATTCTATTCGAATATATGACATGACTGATTTGTGACGCACTGCCATTTTACAATATGTTCTGATGGCGTTACTATCTAATCTTGAAGGGTTACGGCTACAGAATTATGGTTCCTACAACAATATCTTTCTTTCAGTGTCTCTTCGCTCTGTCTCAAACCGGCAGTATTTTCGATCTGACAGTAAATACTTTTCATGGCGCCTAGAGAAGGGCGACTTTTAATGAAACAGAAAACCGATTCAAAGTCTGATAAAACGTTGGTTTATACAGAAATGAGTTTTATGTAGAAGAGGTCTCAGAAAAAGGGAAATCCACAGGTCCGCGGGGAAGGCAATCACAAGACCTAGCAGACAGTGAGGGAAAAAAGAGAAGGGAACATTTACTGCAATCGATTATGTTAATATCGACTTTCGATTAGAGAAATGAGGCTGCCACTATCTCAGCATCAAGGACGGGATGGAGACGTTATCTTATTGGTAGGGGAAGGCTGATGGGTGAGTGGAGCCGTTGGGAAGGGGGTAAAATTGAAACGTAAGAAATGTGCGTGCAGACTGCGCAAGAGCTCAGCTCTTCCCGGGGTCTCTAGATAGGGCCACGACGAGCCGAAGAGGTTATGATAGGCCGTTCTTGAGAAATACAGGCGAGGGGCAAGACCGTAAGGGATTAATGCTACACAGAAAATTGTGGGGGGAGGGCCAAGGATTTGATGCCCATTCCCTTTTCTCTTTGGACGAGTTAATGGACCTCCTTCCATCTCGGCTTCTCTCTCGCTATACACGCGGGGCTTCGCGCTTTCTTTAACTCGATTTCCTGCGCAGCGCCTCTTCATCTCGTCCGGGCGTGTCTTCCTCACTGTTCGGTGTAGGGCGAGCGACACGAATGCCCTATGTGTGAAAGGGAAAAGAATACCACTACATCAGCTTCTGCTCGTATGTAGAAGTAATTGCAGACTCGATTTTCGCGGGAACGATGTAAAAATGCAGGTCATCTGTGATACAATCTAATCTTTAGAATAAGAGTCCATGTTGTAATTATTTTCCACTATTTATCTGTACGATAAACAAATCCCTGTTGAAAACCAATAGTCCGTTGACCAAAACCAACCAATAACATCGTTAAAATCGAGGGATTCTACAGATTTACTGTCTATTTCTAGTTAATTAAAATTCGCTTGTTTATTCTGATTAAAATTAATGAGAAATGGCGTCTTTTCACAAATATTTAATACGTACAAAGTGATTCATAAATTCTATTCCACGCTTCTATGGGCTGTAGAGAGCACACAGTAGGTAAAGATTTGATTTGGGAAACCATGTCCGGAAACACACAGTTTCGGAGCTACGCCGATGGAATTAGTCAGGTCCACACAGATATATCCACCTTTCCTCCATGTTCAGTCGAGATACTGGTGGACGGCACGTGGAATTTGTGCTGGCGCGCTTTCATGCTGAAGTCCCATTTGCTCATGAATATTCAGTGGCACATATTCCCAAGAAATCCGCCAATATTTCTTGCACGGATGTCAAGTACGTGCGACCCATTATGCTGTTAGGAAGAATCCACGGCATAATCACACGACCATTGATGATAACAGCTCATAAGTTGATGCCGAAACGTCGCTGAAATCCGTGGGAATGTGTGGCACAAGGGGTTTCTCTCCATCCCATATGTGTCTGTACCGGTGTTTGCAAACAACTTCCGTGGTGGATGCACTTCATCGGTGATAAGAAAGTGCTGCGAAAACTCGCTTATGTCCGCACTACGGACTAGGAAGCACTACAGAAATTGGTACGCGGTACATAATCGGCCAGACCCGTCGCGTGTACCCTCTGGGGATGGTAACATTATAGATGACGTTCATGCAGAACATACTAGATACGTCTTACACACATATTCATGGTGCACGCAATGACTCCAGTACTCGTCAACGGGTTTCTCTTCAACTCGATGAAGTACCTCACCTCCGAAGTCGAGAGTGCGGTGCATCCGTTAAGTACAACATTTAGCCCTGCAACTTTTGAAGTTACCTGTTTTCTGCAGATCATAGTTCTACTCAAACGAAAATTGTAAGTGATGAAGCCATGCGGTACGGAAGACGCTCCTGATACAGCCTTCGGCATATTCATAGTTACGTCGAATGCATAAATTAACGACTTACCGGTGTTCTCGGCAAACATATACTCAGTAATCCTATGCTGTGCTGCAGTAATTAACCACTGAATTTCAGATTAAGTGACATTCAAAGCGGTACGTCGAATTGCAAACAGGCTACGCGTGGTATCAGGTGACGTCAGACTTCACCGCTGGTAATCGTGGATTGCCTGCCATACAGGAGTAAGATTTGAAATCTTGATTCGTATCATTCTTGTATCACCGCAGCCATACGTTTCTGGCCGTAGGTTTTTCATCAAACCTTTATCTCCTATTTCGACTTTACAACCGAAAGAAATTTGTATTGGGAAATATGAAAAAAATGTTCTTTAAATATGAACTTAGGTACTGCGATTTTGTTGAAATCGTTTTCATAATTTTGTGAATAATTATACCTCAGCTGCATTTTCCATTGTTTTTCGTCGCCCTGTACAGTACTTTCAAATGACAAGAAACAAAACTATTATTCAAATTCTCAAGCTAAACATTTATATAAATATTGTAATTTTACAGTACCGCAATTCCTTCATATTATCCAAAGAAATTACTTTCTTGGAGAAAAATATGCATAGCTTCTGATACTGTGCGTATTCTGCCTGCCGAACGCACATACTTGCGCCACTACACCTAAATATATTAAAAATTCTACAGAAGTAACAACATTTGGCACACTTACGAAAGCGGATCGTATATTACTACTTCACTCTTCTTACAGCAGCTAAAAAATTAAAACCTAACCGTTATTAGCTCATTTCGGCAGGGTTTATATTCGAAAAAATACTAAAACTTTAAACACTCCACAATAGATTTTGTATGCTACTCAGATATTTGCACACACTTTTTAGTCTACTTTCCGAAAGAAAGAAAGACTAATGAGATCACTTTTGTGTCCACGTGTTTGTGTGTAGGTGTGTGTGTGTTTCCAAAATGGCGGCGAAGTAGCCATTATAATTTAGTATGTTATGACGTCGAAACCATGAAAAAAAATTGCTACGTAGCTTTGTATGCTGCCAGTATATATTAAAACACTCAAGTGCGGCTATGAAAAGTCTCTTTTGACCGCCATTTTGCAAGATACCACCAGATGAAAAAAAAAAAAAGATTTCATGTAATATCTCGAGAAACAGGCAACTGACTCCTACCAAATTTTGCAAATAAGTTATACTACGGTAGGCCAAATTAGTTTATATTATTTATGTGTTACATATTCATATTTTCAGGATGGCTGCTATATGAATATTTTAGTTTACTATGCTATATCTACGGAACTATGGTACCGATTTTAACTTAACATTGTATACCAACAACATCTATGAGAATGATCAAACGTGCTAATACATCACACATTTGTCCTCCAATTATGGAGGTCTTCACATGAAAAACTGGAGATTATATTCTATATCTCGATGACCAACCAAACTAATTCCCATCACATTTTACACGCAAGTAGTGCTACAGTAGAGGATGTGAACTGACACGTTTTTAATGACTGAGTCTCTTGTTATGAACATGACGGCTTTGTAAATATTTCTTTTTAGTAATCCCTGTCATTCAAAATACTTGAATAAATCCATCCGAAGTTGATGCTCCAAATCCTTCCTCCGTAATGCAGTTGATTGCATGATAGCTTGTGGTACGAGGTTTACTGGGTTCGAGTCCTCGGGGAGGTGCGTGTGTATTTGTAATTATCCCACTAAAGTTGCATTTGTACCTGGTTCCATCACTAATGATACTGCTGTTAATGAGACGTCAAGGCAATCTTCAATATTAAGAACTTCATTAAGAATTATTTGCACCCATGTAGAGAAAGGTAGGCTCATTAGTCATATCAGTAAGTTTTTGCTTCGCCTACTTTTATCGGGAGGTTTAACCATCACTCGGCCCTAGGTATGGTACTGATGTTGTATTCTCTCCTGAGGCAAGTCGGCTTACATATATTATAACTAGGGATAGGAACATTTCGCGAGTTCATTTCAGGACAAGATAGACGTCAAACACGTGTACACTGAAGTTGACCTTGCAATTGGATCGCAGTTTATTAGACACGCCCTGGACGACTCTGAGCAAGGAAACAAGTAGCGAGTGCCATACTGCCAGATGTGAAGTAACACTGGCTACTCTATTGTGCAGCAGCCAATGAACAAACATCTGAGGCTCGAGTATACACATGACTGTGGAGTCTACCCTACCGGTCATTGAACTTGTGAATTATTCCTATCCCTAATTATAACTAAACCTCGATGTCCTATAGGCTGGCTCCGAGTCGGAATTATCATCCATGCTTCTCACATACGTTATCTATAGGATACAGACTGCGGGACTTCGCTGGAAATGAGAGTACCTTAGCATGAAGCAGGAATTCCTCATAAAATGTGGCAAAATCACAAATTTAGATTAGCTTTCTGAGACACAAAATTATAATTTATATACGCTAGTAAATTGTGGATTCGTGTGAGGAAACTGTCCTGTAAGAATTACGTTATTAATGTCGTAACTGTAAAAATAATACTGCTCAGAAACAAATAACATGGTGAAACCTTAGTTATGGGCATGACTGCTGAACCATATTAGTTTGTGGTCGAAAACGTTTAATAATCTAAACCGTTTTGTTTTATATTTACGACTTCCCTCATATGTTTAGTTTCTTACACAAAAATAAAATACTTGAATTTAAAGAGCCAAAATATAAAAGTCGTAAGCGGCCGATATCTTTTACTGCGTTTAGTCGACCTCACTTGCGTAGGCGGTTCGTGCGCCGCGGTCTGGGGTGCGAGGTGGTTTGGGTTCGAATCCCAGGTAAGGCGCAGGTGTTAGATTAAGTTCGGTCATAGTTCGTTTTGTCAATCTGTCTCCTGATAAACCTTCAGGCATAACTCCGGAGTACGATAATAAGCACTACACAATACGATACAACTCCGTGGAATATCACTGTTCGGGTTAAGAAATACTGGTTAGTATTTCGAAGAAACGCCAAGGCATTAAAAAATTTTGATGGAACAGGTGTTTTAAGCCCCTGTCACACTGTAAAATTTTACCGTCTGATTTCAGTAAGTTTGATCAAATAAAGCAGGACAATTATGAAGTTATCGAAACGTCATGAACGCCTTCATTTTTGCCTGAGAAAGTTGGATGCCTTCAGATTCCAACAAACATTTGAATATTGGACCGGTTGTAAAATTTATTTGATGTTTGACAGTTTTAGTCAATCAGAATCGTGCACGACAAAAATGGGCGTCACAAAAATATTTAAATTACGACCAATTATTTCCGGAAATTAAGTAAGTTATGAAGATAATTAATTTATGAATAAACTGTATAGGCATGAATGCTATTTTAAGTGAATATTGTACTTAATATGATAAAATCAGAAGCATTTTTTTCAGTATACAACAAACATATCTAAATATAAATAATTTTAATTTAGTAAAGAAACGAAAATAATTTACAATATTAATTACATTTATTTCTGTAATGGACCGCATGGAAAAACAAAAGGAACATTACACTATGGAAATGATTTCTAAATTATATTTCAAATAACATTATGCCATAAAAAATTGTTTACAGTGTGACACATTTTCCAACATATTCAAGATTATTTGATAATATTTGTTCGAAGGAAAAATTTGATGGCCGTATTTTGCCCTCAAGTTTAATTGTCAAATATATTTGAGGACAAAAACTCGAAAGTGTGACAGGGCCTTAACAGATTTCTATGAGGCAAAAGTATGTGGTTCGGAAAATAAAGTCCGCTAATGTAATTTCCTCCTCGATATGTCTATTATTAGGGTAGAAAGAGATTCTCACATGCAGTGTGGCGAGTGTTGCATTCATATTGCTTGTTGCAGGGGGGAAGAAACTAGAAGACATAAATATCATGAACTTGTCTCCGAGCTAAACGACCTGTGCGAAAACCAATGGCGGAGCTCGTAAACGCGCCGAACGAGTAACTCGCCATCCTTCACGACACTTCTGGCGCGCAGGAACACACACACGCACACACGCACACACACAGACACGTCCTCGTTTCTCGTCGTTCCCCAACTCCGCGTCTCTAATTCGTTCGTATTAACGTTTGTTAGCGCCAGCTGTTACGGCAGTTAGAGGCATCATAATAGGTTAGGGTTTCGCAACGTCCCTTGGGGGAGGGGTGAGACGAGTGTGTTTGTGATGTGTAGTCGGGAGGGGGGGGGGGGGGCATCCTGCTGGCGCCTGGCGCCTCGGATGATGTGTGGCGCCATTACTCAGCCCCTGCGAACACGCGTAACAAATCTCTCGCTTTAACGCAGACGTCCTCGCTTCTTGCGACGGCAATCGACGTCATTTCCTGCGCGACGAGGCGTGCTCGAACGCGAAATGTTTTACGAGCGTTTTAGTTTACTTTTAACAACGCTATTCTGCCTTCAAAGCTGTAGGAGTTGAGCAAATTCGGCCTACGTTCAAGTTCTACCACCTAACATGCACAAATATGATGTTAAATCCTTCGTGTTTCATCAACATTCGAGAGATTATAGTACATTCGCGGTTTCTTCCATCTTATTGTATCAAACATTTGAAAAATCACCCTATGTATGTCGTGTTTTTTGTTTGCTAACTACGTCACCTATCACAAGGGTTTTATGACTCTGTCAACATAAAATTATATTTTCTGCTGTTAAGTTTAACTTTGACTTGTATTTCATGTGTAAATTATACGATTTCATTTATAACTTACATGAATAAAAACAGTTAAATAATAGGTTTGTTTGTAATGCCTAGTAAGGTATAGCTCTTATTATGTAATACATTATTAAAGCGAGTTCGCCTGAGTGCCTCGCGTTGTACATGTGTTGTAATATTCTAAACATGTTAAGCTTTGTTGGTATCACGCGGAGGAATGTCCTGCAGGTATTCAGAAAAGTTGGAAGTGACCACGACTGGACTATAAAGAAAATTACAGCAACTGAACCACGTGACGAACATAGATGAAAACAGAGCATAATGAGCGAGGAATGAAACCAGTTTGTATGTGTGTATGTTTGCAACAGTGGTACATGCCTGAACTGTCGGAAAACCACATATATTACATTTGTCAACAGGATGTTTATCCCGCCTATTGCCACCGCGAAGTTCGCCTCCACGCGCGAACAAAGTGCTGCCCAGACGATGAATAGGCTGCGCAGTTGAAGACCAGAACGTAATTTTGTGGCCCGCAAAATCACCGGACGTCATATCGTGTGACTTCTTTGTGAGGTCACAGCAAAGGCGGGGGTGTACCCGTACTGCGCGATATCGTATACCTAGAGAGCGGATCGTGGCAGAGGTAGGAACTATCAACAGACCCATGTTGACGCGAGTGTGGCAAGAACTATAATGTATAGTCCACTCACGCTTTCTTCGGACTTTTGGAATCAAACCTTTGAAAAATCACCCTAGGCGTAACATGTCAACCTGTTGTGTTCAATCACTTGTATTCCAAAACTATATAACCCTTTGATTTACGTTTACTGTGTTCTTGAATATATTAATAATCTACTTAGTATATTCTATAACATGTAATATTCATTTCGTATTAAATATGAATTAACAACAGCGAGAGCAGCGACGTGTTGGCAACGGCCGGTAAGTAATAGTTCACAGTTACAATATTTTTAACGTCGTTTTTATGTATACTATTTGCAAATTAAACTTTGCCAAATGATACATTTGTATTGTTAGGTAGCACTGAAGGAAACACATTTTATTGCTACAGTAAAAAATATCAGCGAAAATTACCGTACGTAGGCTCGCTCTAGTGGCACGGTGTTTTTTTTTTTTTCCGTCCGGAAGAAAAGTTTCAGCGAAGCGGATCGTGTCGCTCTCTATCGTTCTCTCTCTTTTTCTCTCTCTCTCTCGGGAAGTTCGGACCACCTGTGTGGCAGGAAAAGTATAAATCTTGTTTTTTTTCTCATTTCAGCACATCTTATACTAATTACAACAACAATGATGATGTTTGAAATTGTAATTTACAACTGGAACGAGATTTAATTGTTTAAATACCTATTATATGTTATTTAGATGTGATGCGATGACGCGACGCTTACAAATCTAGCAGGTTGGCAGACGGGTGTGGAAATGAGATTCTAGAATCACACGATTGTCCCAACCCAACCCAATATGGTGGGCGATTATACCCATTGCCTCACGATTTGCAGTGACGTGGCGACGTGTCAATGACACGGCGTGTTTCTGAACGAAGCGTCAAGTCCGTAGTCGTGTTTTTTAAACATCCTAGCAAGTTACAATGTTGTGATAAAAATGTGTTTCCACGGCAGGGTTAAAAGTGTTGTTATGTGATCGCTCTGTTTGAAAGGGCGTGGTGGGTGCGTTGTGATCGTTACGCAGGCCAGGTGTGTGTGTGTGTGTGTGTGTGTGTGGATTTCAAATATGTGCAAAATGTATACTTTTTAACCACGAACTGATGTTATGACGAAGTTACTTATTGAAATTCACGTCTGTTTATCAAAACGTTGTACCTTTGCTCTAGGTCTTTGAAACATAGTTGTATAACGAGCTTACGTTTCTGTAATTTGAATATCTGCCACGATCCCCTCAAAATACTAAGCCCAACCAGATAAATTGAAATAAATAATACAATAAACCTACATACCAGTAAGTACCAATGCATGTAAACATTAGCGGAAAAATGTTAAGGTAGTCCTATATGTTTCCATGTTCACCACTATCTATTACGTTTGTCGATGCTAAAAATAATAAATACGCGACACGAGATGCGTGCTTGAATTTACTGCGCCCCTTCGTTTTAATTTTTATTCCAAATAAAGCCTTCCTTTTAACGAAATAACCCAACATATATTAATAAGAAGAGGTTAAATATTACAGTTATTTCCGCCACATTCGACCTTGACCAGTAACTTCTGACCTTGAAATACAAAAAAAAATTAGAAAAACTGACAAACCCAAAAAATTATAACAATTCCAATAAAAATATTTTTAAGATACCCCTCATATATACTCATTCTGCTATATTGTTTATACAATGCTAGATGCAGTAATTTGGGATTTTTTCTGTTTGTTATTCATTTATACATTGCTGGAGGCCCCCATCTTGATGTTTATATTGTCGTTTGTTTAAACATTGCTGGAGGTCGCAATCTTGGTTTTTTCGTTTATCATTTGTTTATACATTGTTGAAGACAGTCATCTTAGATTTTTTTCGTTTGTCATTTGTTTATGCATTGCTGGAGGCCGCCACCTTGGTTTTCATATGTTTTCATCACCTATATTTTGCTAGTGTATTAACAATCGATACCACCACCAGGCGACAGTCATTTTTTATTATCTTTTTCATGTTTAGGTTTCGCTGTCGACATCCTTCATTTTGGATTCTATTTTCAACACAAAGATAACATTAATTTTTCTATTACTCTGCCAAGCAAGCTTCGGTATTTATATTTATAGACATAGAAAACCTGTAATTTTTTATCTTTTTTTAAAAGGTGTATCCAATGAGTGGTATACATACAAGCATGGTGTGGGACTTCGATCACCTGCATAATTTTTTTATATATAATTTTATTATAAATATAGAGATGTTCAATTCTGAAAGTATTTTTTATTTAATTATATTATAGTACATGTAGTATAATATTACATATAATAAAATGTTAAAGTAAATTTATTTTATTTCTGTGCCTTTAAAATTTTAATTATATCCTGGAAAATTAGGTTTTAACATGAAATAAAACACATTTTGTAAAACGGGTATATTTCTATTTCAATTAATTTATTACAGTTGCTCATGGCATCAAAAATTTACAATATTCATATATATACTAATCTGTTTTAGGCTATAGTTTTATATGCATCTCGCTTTTCACACTCGTGTTGTCTTTGTGCGAAAATTTTGTGACATTAATTACACCGACACACTGTGTAGGGCAGTTTGCGTAGGTAACTACAATTTTGAGGACATGTACCGAAGTCACAAGAGTCATACTTGCAGCAAATCAGGTACCTAGGTACTTATGAGAAATGCCTTCAGCTTTACAGGTATTTGCATGTCTAATTAAACTGTTGGTATGGCTGAATTGCTTACCGCACCTGTCACACAAATATTGCATATATATCAAGGATCATTGGCACAATTAAAGCACTCATGTTGCAGTACATTTTGGCCGAAAGTAAATTTCTTATCACAAAAGTGATACTGATGACAACGCAGTGGTTCAGGCAAAGACTCGGACGGAAATGTTGAAGATGTAGGTGCTGGAGATAATGAAGCAGGTAACATCAACATCAGTGTTCTAGGTACCTCAGCCAAAAAGTTCGATGATTCTATTGAATATTCCATAGGTGTAAAAGCTCAAGAAGTAGGTGGCACTATACCAATCTGAAACGATGGTACTGCACTGGTGTCAGCAGGTGCTGGTAGTGTATGTAGGCATCTCAGCTGTAGAAGTCGATGGCAGCATTATTGTAGGCAGCCCATGCGAATAATTCGATGGCACTGCTAGCCTCCACTCCCGAAGAATTCGATGGATTTGTTGTAGTTACCATTTGCTCTGCAGTGTCCGATGGAATAGGAGATGCAGAATAAGACTTAGATGCGAATCTGCAGATGTTACCCGAGATGATACACGTTTCACGGCAGCTGCTCGCGAAAATGGTCACAAATTTTATGGGATTGATTTTTACGGGAAGGTGTCCCGGGCGGGCACCAATCTAATTGTTTGTTGTGGCAATATTCGAACACCGTTTCGTAAAGTGACTTGAATACGAGCGAGTTAAGGAAAGTAACTTTTTACGTTGTTTGTCACGGATTAGAAAAAATCGCCGGTGTTAAAATGGAACGGTCCTTGCGAAAGTATGCAAACCTTGTGATTGTAAAGTTGACGGGTGGCGCGGGGAAGTATATTAAGAGTTTGTTTGCCGAGTGGAACTATGTTCACTTCAAAATTGCGCCGATACCCGTGGGCCGTTTGACTGGTTGCCGGCTTGGTAAACTTTGTAAATTGTCATTATCGGAGGTTTGCAGTTTATGCAAGATATTTAGCATGCCCGAAGAAGTGACGTTTTCTATGAGTCCCAAAGAGTTACCGCTGCCTTCCGAGGGCCAGTTCAACTGCTGCATTTGAAGAGGTGCGTATGGGCACCGGTCATCGCCGTCGCCGGCAGTTCTCAGCCAGAGGTTTGCTTCAAGGACGTCGCATATTTTCGCCGGGCCAAAATTCCACCAGGTATGAGACGACGAGATGTTTTACGCCCGTAAATTTTTGTGGGCGTCACCGTCAGCGAACTTCCCCCGTGCACATAACAATTGTCACCGCCCGTGCGAGGCCCATTCCGAGGCCGACTTAAATGTCCAAGTATTAATTCAAGTGTTGTAATATAAAGGAACGTGCCCGGCATTAACTGTGGTTACCATTTACGTGTAATATTATAAACTGTTTTAGGTATTGTGGTAATGATTGTGTTGTGTTAAAAAAAATTGTGGCATCGCCGTACAAATGAATGGAACGGAAGAGTAACATTGAGGCCAGATATTGTTTGACGTATAGTATGCATTTAACTTTGTTGTAAAATGAGTGCAACCCAAAGCAAATATTTTCTGAATAAATGGTAACCTGGAAAAGACTCATTCTGCGTAGTGTTAATCTTTCATAATTTTTTTTTATGTTGAAGAAAGACCTTATATTGTGGTGAATACGAATTATGTTTCTATTGGGCATTTAGCCGTGAGATTTTTCCTCAAAAGTATTGAAGTCAAGATCGCTTTTGCCCCGTTATTAGGGGTAGGAGTCTTTGTGGTAAATGACGAGTGAGGTATTTTTGAGTAGCCTGTACCCTAGCGGGGAAATTGCGTCTCGTGCTGTTAAACCATACCTCTCAACAGATCTTCCTTCTGCTTATAATATACGAGTATGCAAGGCCTACGACGCCATATTGACTTTGAATGAATTGTATTTCACCATTAATAGATTATTTGGACACAGACAAGAAAACCACCGAGTATCCACGTGATTGCAGCTGACCAATCGCACGAAGGCATTGAGACATCACATGCAGGAGTCAGATTCTGACTCGTACATACTGACTGCTACAGACTGGCTCCTACAGACTGATTCCGGCCGACTGACTCCTCTTCCTCCTGCAGACTGACTCCTACAGATGGTTACTACAGACTGACTCCAACAGATTGACTCCTACAGACTGACACCTAAGGACTGAATCTAGCCGAATGACACCAAAATAAATCCAGATTATTATAAAATGACTCCCAATGAAACCTAAATACTCTAAAATGACTCATAATTACTCATAGGTCCTCCTCCTACAGACTGACTCCCGATTGCGATACTGATTGCGATTTCGGTGCTGATTGCAAACAATTGTAGATCTGATTGCGATTGTGGAGCTAATTGCAAAGGATTGTGGAGCTGATTGTGAAAAATTGTGGTGCATGTAATGTGCGTAGGTGTGTGTGTGTTCATGTAGGTGTGTGTGTGTGTTTGACATACTAGCAAGCGGAGAACATACAATTTTTTTAATACTTCTAAGCTTCAAAGCATTATAAATTACGTTTGGTTTCACCGGAATTATTGAAAATGTTCACATTTGATTTGTTTATACGAAAGAGGAGGAGACTGATTCCTGCATGTGATGTCTAAATGACTTCATGTGATTAATTAGATACAATCAAGTGGCAAATCGGTGATTGGCTGGTCGATGTCCGAACAATGTATTAATAGTGTAATACGCTTGGTTCAAAGTCAATATGACATCATAGGACTTGCATAATCGTATATTATAAGCAGTAGGGAGGTCAGCTGAGGGGCTTAGTTTGACAGCAGCTGCCATGAAGGTTAGATCATCACGGCTAGCTTCTGCAGCTTCTCATCAAAATCTCATTCTGCATCTGCGATGTATTCGGACACTCCAGAGTTAATGGTAGCTACGAGAGTGCCATCAACTTCATCGGGAGTGGTACCAGCAGTGCCATCGACTTCTTCGGATGGACTGCGTACAGTGATGTTGCATTGACTTATTCAGCTGTGACACATACATCACTACCTCCATGTACTTCCACCAGTGCATTACAATCGTTTCAGATTGGTATAATGTCATCTACTTCTTTAGCTATTATACCTATGAAATATTCAGTGGAGCTATTGAACTTTTCGGTTGAGGTACATAAATCACTAATCCCGATGTTACCTGCTTCTTTAGCTCCAGCACGTACATCTCAAACAGGTCCATCCGAGTCTTTGCCTGAACCACTAGGTCGTCATCATTGCAACTTTTGTGATAAGAAATTTACTTTCGACCACAATGTACAGTGACATGAGCGATTTAATTGTGCCAACAATCATTGTTGCTTGTCATATTTGTGTGACAGTTTCGGTAAATATTTCAGCCATACCGACAGTTTATTTAGACATGTAAATACCTGTCAAGGTGAAGCGCATTTCTCATCAGCACTTCTTTTGCTTGATACAATCAGGTCTCTTGTAACTTCGGTACATGTCCTCAAAAGTGTAGTTACCTACATAACCTGTCCTGCACAGTCTGTCAGAATAATAAATTGCACAATATTTTGGCACAAGGATAACACAAGTGTTAATAACGAAATGCGTAAAAAATTCTAACCTACAACAAAGTTGCATATATATATATATTGTATTTTTTTAATTCTGAGTGAATGTAATAAATTATTAGAAAAAATCCTGTGAACGAAATTGTGTTTTATTTCCTGTTTAAATTATTTTCAATATTTTAATTAAAATTTCAACAGAACGAAAATAAATCAAATAAAAAAAATTATTGTATAAATTACCATTGTACTTTATGTACAATCATATTATTAAATAAATATACTTCTTTAATTCGTGCAACATTAAATTTATAGTAAAAAATATATGTTTAATAAATAAAGTAGAAAGTCCTGCATCATGCTTGTAGCTATACCACTGATTGGATACCTCTTCTTTTCTTTTATAGGATAGAAAATACAGGTTTTTACTGTCTAGAATTATGCATGTCGACTGCTCGCTTTGTGTTGCAAATAGAATCCAAACTGAAGGATGCCAACAGTGCAAACCATAGTTTTAAAATATAAACAAATATGACTGTTGCTTGGTGGTGGGGTGGTATCGACTATTAACGCACTAGTGCCACCTAGGTGATGAAAACCAAGCTGGTGGCATCCAGCAATGTATAAACAAATGACAAACGAAAAATCAGCAATGTATAAACAAATGACAAAAGAAAAAAACAATTTAGCGTAATGAGTTTCGGCGAGCCGTTGATAGGGAACCACCAGAAATGTAAGTTTTTAAAAAATAAATTTTTGAATAATTTAAAATACTTTTTTTGATGTTTTTCATATTTTTTAAACAATATGTTATTGCATTACTTAATTTGCTTCATTTTTTATTTATATATTTTTTAAAATTTGAGGTTGGATGTTACCGGGTCAAGGTCAAATGTTAAGGTTACTGTATTTCTATATGACCGCTGAATGACGTCACAACATGGCGGTCGGCCAGTGCCTACGCTACTACTCTCCATTCCCTTGTGCCCGAAGTAACTAAATCATAGTACAAACATATTTAGGTGTCACAAATAAGTGCTTAAGTTGCAAATACATTCTGTTCTGTTCTCATGACTGTACGTTCAGTAGTTTAGTTGCAATATTTTGTAATCATTCACATATTTATGAAACATCCTGCCTGTATCACAATACCAAAATCCAGGCTGTGCCGGGATCATTAATGACGTATGTGGAATTGGTTGATTGCCGAATTCTAGTGGATTATATGACAATGTAGTAAGATGGAAATCTTAGTTTACTTTGCTCTTTCAAATATCCATTAGGACACAGATAATCCGCGTTTGGTAACAGGATCCAGTGAAGCAAACGTTATTACGTTTTGAACTGTGCTAACCTTCTGTGAACCAGCTTTGATTTGAAGAAAGCATACGAAAAACGAGATGAGATGAGATATAAATTAGTTCAGCCAAATTACCTTAAGCTAACTTACATAATAGTACTGCCCTAAAGGCTAGATACTCATTATGTGCTTGAAATGTATGCATATTATTTCCAGCGATAAGAATTTCTCGTGCCGTATATTCACATCTATTACCGAGTTCCAGAACGTCAACAGAGAAGCAATTAAATTCATTAACATTAGGTTAATATTATAGGTCGTTAATAGAGATAATGTGAAACAAAATGAAGAGTTGCTATCACAAGTCAGTGATATTTTGTACACAATTCTGATTCACACCGACTCCAAATCATAGATCTCCAGAAGAACATATATTTTTTATATATTTAAATTTTGCTTGATTAAAATTTAGCGCAGATACTGTGTCTCGGTTCTATAGCCACGAATCTTTTGATTTATTCTGCACCATGCGTGTGACTTAGTATAGATCAGTCATGTAGAAGTAATTTTAGTTCTAGAAAACTACTTGTATTCAGTCTACCAGATTGTTCTTCGCTTCATTTATCCTTAATCGTCAAGAAAGAACATTACACGCGCGTAAGATGTAAAGTCCTTCGAAAAAAAAAATTCTCGACATCTTCTACAGAATAATTTGTAGAAGCTTACCTTAAAAATTCTTTATTCTGTAAATGCAAGTATTTTGAAAAATGTACAAAATTGTTTGGTAATATTTAAAAAAGTAAACGCTTCTTTTATATACATAAAATAATACAATTCGCACTACGAACTTTATTAATATTCTCCACGAAACGCTTTACAAGACTGAAAATACAGAAATCATTTTATAATGAACTGAAGATATTTTCTCCGATAGAAGTGACTCAACCCTTACACGTTACATTATGATCTGTAGGCAGTTATAAAGGCGTTAAGGGCGGCCGGGCAAAGGAAAGGTTGCTTCATTGTCCTCTTGGCTGTGCTGCTATGAATTCGATTCCCGTGGCGATCTATCTGCGTTAAAAGCTTGGGTAAGTTCGAGTGTAAACAGTCCCATTGATAACTTTCAAGCCATTAAGCAAGGAACTCGGAAGAAAGCATTGTAGTTTCCTCTGCTGTTATGAAGAATGCATGAGACTAGCCACAAAAGCGGAGGTGTAGGGAGAGCAAACCTCGTGAAATGCTGACACTCCAGTATCATCAGCCTTATAGAATTATCTACAGAAGAACTGATCTCCAGAACTGTGCTCAATGATCTCCAGAACTGTGCTCAACAGACGTGACCCCGTGGAATATGCGATTTCCTTCCACTTGCAGCACTGTGTGCATTAACTCTGGGACCACCTAGTTTTTCTTGCAGTCGGTTGTGAATAAGTTCGTAAAACAAATATTTTCAACTGTTCTCGTGTATTAAATTACCTTTATATATCACCAAAAAATACCTCCCATGTTAATTTATATCACTGGAGCCATTTCAGAGTTGAAAATATATTTTCCAGTACATAATCTTTCACAGTCTTCAAATAATTATCGATTACTATAGATTCCTTTGGCCAGATCCCCGTGAATTTCAAATATTGGACCCAAGTTGAGTGTGTATAACTTTTGACACATGCTGCAATTTTGACATTTTTAAGTAGTTGACATAAAATGTTTTAGCTGTACTATTACAGATCGTTATTAAAATTATTATAACAATTTTAAGTAATTATAAGGAACCATTTTAAGAACTGTTCTTCTAACATAATTACTTATGTAAGATAACGATACCATTTTTTTCATATTTTACGGCATGTGATGCAAAACATGTTATAATGTGGTTTATTTTTAATGCGTCTCTTTTAAAATAAATAAACGTCAAAATATACAATTTTCATGATAGATAAAATGATTGCTTTATATCGCAAAGAGTGAGTTATTAACTTATATCAGGAACTCATTTTGTTTCAATATAAACGTGCAGCAAATGTTCATGCAACACTCAGAAATAATAATTCACCAATTTTAAACTTTACCAATGTTTATATCGAGGTATGCTACAAAGGAAAATTGTACCGTTAAAACAGACCTTTATGTATAACATTCAGCTGAAAAAATAAAAGCAAATAAAGGATCGATAATTAGACTTACCACGTTTCACCTTTCTTTAAATGTATTATAGTTTATAGTAAAGAGTATTATTTTCCAAGAACATATTTAAATAAAAACTATCATCATTTAAATTGCATCACTCTTTGAAACGCTAAATGTAAGACACTTTATACCGACAGTCCATTTTTCACCTCGTTTGCTTCCAGATTATTTCTGAATATTGTACGGCAGGATATTCGTAATCATCTTCTTTTGGACTAGTAAAACCTTCCTCACCTATTTATGAAGCAAAATCTATTTAGTTTGTTCGTTTTTTTTTTTATCCTGAAACAGAATACTTCTTGTAAATCTTTTTATATTTCACAGAGTATTTTATTTTTATCACCTGGTGAAGCGTTCTTCTGTTCCTTTGTTCGCACCTCGTTTTTTTTTTCCTTCCTCAGACAACTTGCATTTTTGCTCGGGTTTGTCTCTAAAAAGGCACAGGATGCATATCAGCTGAAACAACTGAATCATCGAGGCAATACTTAAGTTTGCCTGTTAGTATAAATAAATGGCACTTAGCATGGTCTGAAGTTTGCTAGGCAGGTTGATTGATGTTGATTATGGGCGCTGATTTGCTATATTTAGTGAGTGTTTGCCTTGTTCTTCAAAACAATTGACGCTGGGTGAAAATGTTGCAGTTATTCGGGAAGAAACCAGCTTAACTGAAACGATTTCTGTATTTGGTAACTGCAGCTGCTTCGTCATCAGCTTTTCACATGTATTCTGAAATATATAAATATGATGATTGTAACTGTGTGTATGATTACTGCCACACTTCAAATACAAAGTGTGCCTCCTTGACGTTATATGGGCCAATATGACTGCAAAGAGTAAAAAATATTTATTGTGTAGTTCAAAACTTTAAAGAAATTTAATTGTTTCTGAAATGTCTAGTAAATTTTTTCAAAGCCAAAATTGTCCTTACTTCTGGAGTTCTTGATATAAATTCATCTAGACTTCCTTAATTGATACTTTCCAAGTTTATCCTGCGTGGGAATGTAAAATATGAAGCTGTATTCATCACTTGTGTGATATATGTGAATCCGAAATACAATTTGATGCGCCTGGGAGCTGTGAAACACCTTCCACAAGACGCAAATGTGGCTGGGAATCTCAAGAGGAGAATAACACGAACTAACGTAACACACTGCAACTCGCGGGATATTTCTTGCAGAATGTACAATCCCGTCACGAGTTCTCTTGCATTTTTCGTAGGCGGATGGATAGCTCTTTAATTAATTATCAGTTGTGTTAGGAACATGCCTATTTCAAAGTTGTCCTTACGCATGAGAAGGAAGTTTTACAGCTGGTACCTGGACAGATCATCCCCTAAAATTATAAACAGAATGACTTCCATCTTGACAAACATTGTCATACCTAGCTGGTTGAAGTTGTCTTGGCGGTTTTTCGCTTTCTACTTCCTCTAATTTCCTGAGGTTGGCAGGAGCACTAACCCATGGGGTAGAAACATTTCTCTGTTTAGGCTATCTACATGTCGCCATTTCACAGTTTCTTTCTAAATATGCTTGCCATGAGCAAGTACGTGTCAGTCGTGAAGTATTGGGCTTGAATCATACATGATATGCTTGCCATGAGCAAGTACGTGTCAGTCGTGAAGTATTGGGGTTGAATCATACATGATATGCTTGCCATGAGCAAGTACGTGTCAGTCGTGAAGTATTGGACTTGAATCATACATGATATGCTTGCCATGAGCAGGTACGTTTCAGTCGTGAAGTATTGGGCTTGAATCATACATGATATGCTTGCCATGAGCAGGTACGTTTCAGTCGTGAAGTATTGGGCTTGAATCATACATGATATGCTTGCCATGAGCAAGTACGTGTCAGTCGTGAAGTATTGGGCTTGAATCATACATGATATGCTTGCCATGAGCAGGTACGTGTCAGTCGTGAAGTATTGAGGTTGAATCATACATGATATGCTTGCCATGAGCAAGTACGTGTAAGTCGTGAAGTATTGGGCTTGAATCATACATGATATGCTTGCCATGAGCAGGTACGTGTCAGTCGTGAAGTATTGGGCTTGAATCATACATGATATGCTTGCCATGAGCAGGTACGTGTCAGTCGTGAAGTATTGGGCTTGAATCATACATGATATGCTTGCCATGAGCAAGTACGTGTCAGTCGTGAAGTATTGGGCTTGAATCATACATGATATGCTTGCCATGAGCAGGTACGTGTCAGTCGTGAAGTATTGGGCTTGAATCATACATGATATGCTTGCCATGAGCAGGTACGTGTCAGTCGTGAAGTATTGGGCTTGAATCATACATGATATGCTTGCCATGAGCAGGTACGTGTAAGTCGTGAAGTATTGGGCTTGAATCATACATGATATGCTTGCCATGAGCAGGTACGTGTCAGTCGTGAAGTATTGGGCTTGAATCACACATGATATGAGAAACTTGCTCAGCAAAGCAGTTTCAAGTGAAGTAGCAAGCTTGACCCAAGCTTGCAAGTTACAGGAGTTAAATAAATTCTAAATAGCTTGCGGTGAATGCTTTGCACCACATGCAACGTATCCTTCACTCTGTAGGGTTTTTACAAACTGTTAAGATAGTTCACACATAACTCGAGCTATACAGTACGCCGAAAGAGATTCACGCAGTCTCATTTTGATTCTGATAACCAATTACATTAGATTTAGTTTCATCTGATACTTTGTAAGTGCATTTTCAACGAGGATCTAAGTCAGAGTCACCATCACAACAATGTGTCGGGCATAGAGCTATTAAGCGTTTCGCTGAAAGGCTTTTACTTCGAGAGCAAGGTTCAATAACCACATGTGTGTTTATATATATATATATATATATATATATATATATATATATATATATATATATATATATATATATTCTTCCAATGCTAGGATTAAATAATTATGTTCAAAATTTCTCTAACGAATGTCAAAGCATCTGAAATAACGGAAAATTACTGTTACTTATTCGAGAAAAATGCTGCATGCCATTCAAGTGGCCAGACAATATATGCACCCCATCGAGACAGTGTCCTCTTAGAATTTCTTTCTTATGTTAAGACGATTCATAACATGTGTCAAACCTTTGTGTAAGGATTTTATTCAAGCCGTTCAGTAAATTTTACAGTCCCAGGAACAATTATTGTATTTCAAATGTTTCCTCGTTTCCTCTGTAACATATTTACTCTGTGTGTATGTGTATATATACACAGAGTACTCCGTATTTTGTTATTATGGGTGATGTCACAACATATGTTACAGCTGATGAAAAATTCTAGATTGGTTGTTCTGTGTGTGTGTGTGTATATACACACACACACACACACACACACACACACACACACACATATATATATATATATATATAGACAGAATAATGTTATGTTTCACAAATTGCACAGTAATATATACTATCTCGTCTCAAATATGACCACTGGCACACTTTTCTCTTCTTGTCAGCCAGTTTGCAAGTTCTAGAAAATCTTTAACTCCTTCCTCAAAAAGCTACATGCAGTTACGATTATCAGTGTCCGAGCCACGCAATCGTTGGTCAGATAGAGCAAGTTAACTAATACAATTACTATATTTCTGTATAGCAGCACGCATGTTATTGTCCATGAGTGTTGGTACAGACTGTCGATTTGTAACCATGACAAATATATTCCACATATTCCTGATAATAACGGTTACTCGCATGAATAGTAAAATTCTAATATTTTTTCAATTGTAAAATGTATATTCAATAAATATAGTGCCAAAACATCAGTTTGTAAATGCTTCCGCCAGGCTTCGTGCTTGCAGATAGCCTGCATTTTGTTTATAGCTTAACCAACCATCACAAAGCCTTCTGTAAATGGGAACTGTTACAATATTCTATGAAAAACATCGTGTTAAGCCAAAAAGTTAATATAACAATTATTACAGAAACATTACGATTGGGCAATTGGTACTCACCTGTCCTGTTTCTTAGACCTTGACTAGTGTCCACAAAAAATAATTTTATCTTTTAAAATTACTTATTGCCTCCCACATTTTTGGCAAACTTGGGGCTATAGCTATTGCTGCTATTTTTGGTTTATCGAGTTCACATTATCACTGAAAGAAAGTACATAAACAATAAACGGAGTCAGAGTGTCATGTACTACACTGTTAAGTTCGAATGCGTAGCCGAATTTCCCAGTATCGTCTTGTCTATTATTAGCTTGCTAGACTGAATATCAGTATCTCTACTGTTTCAGGTTCAGCAATCCGCCAAATGCTAAATCACACTTAATTTGCGTTAGTTATGAGTTATAACGCCAATGAAGTTATGGTTTAAAAAAAAATAAAAGTGAACGGGAAGGGTAAAAGGAGGATCAGCTCCCTGTTTGAATGTTTTGGTAGTTCAAGCACTCCATGACCCATATATCTGACGCTTCCATGGACGGCGGGGAGTTGTGGAATAGAATGTCTTTAGACAGTCATTATAAGTGACTAAAATCACTAAAGAATCCCTTAGGACAGAGCATTAAATGTCCACCAAGACGTTTATTTTCTACACAAATCACATTACCAGATTTATGCCGCATAACAGTGAGGCTTTTATCATTATATTTGTACAGAATGTTTGCGGGAAACCGAAATATCTCAAAAATAGCTCTGAATTTGTTGAGCACCTCATAAATTCTGATTGATGTTGCATGTGGTTTATATATTATAAGTCGTAAACGAATCCAGTTATTTCCACCCAGCTGCTTCCTCTCTCCTGTACCAACCGAACTGTATAAACCAAATTTTATTGCCAATTGGAATGACATATATTTAATAACCTCTATATTTAAGGCAAAGCAACAACACTCCAGTTCTAACGAGTTCCTCACTAACGCCTCCTCTAATTCAGGATCAAGTGTTAGCTTTCTGTTAAGTTTTGTGCTTACAGGTTTAGCCACAAGTATTTCATGGCTGATCTCTTAGTCTATCAGTGTAGTTTTAGGGACATAAAAGGGATTTTCCTGGTATAAATTGCATTTCCTTTCCTCTAACAGCTAATAGAGGCTTTTCACTGTTTTCTTTGGATGATTACTTAAACTTTTCTGGTACCCCCAAAAAAAAAAAACAGCGTTACACTAATGTTTTACAGAGTGTAGCAGAAAGACGTCATCGATTTGGGAAGTTTTTAAAACCAGAATAAGAAAACACCTGTTCGTCACGAATAGTACACGTAATTCCATTTTATATAAACGCACTCTAAAGATCACGTAAGTCAAGTGGCGGTCGTACACCCCGCGATTGGCGAGGCACGTAGCTGGAGGAGGAATTGCCGTGGTGTGGGGGGGGGGGACATTAGACAGCCGTCGTCATGGAGTGCTTAGTGGAAGTAATGTCTTGGTCGGGAGAACCCTACGCTTTTGCTGTCGAGTAGTTCATTCGAAATGGCGGTTCACCGCTAACAACGCAGCGTACGTTTCTGCTTCCGCTTTACTCTCGGTCGTGATCCTGTTCCTGATAAAAAATAATATAATAAAATAAAATTCCACAATTAGGTGTCGTACTTCAGACAACCAGGTTCTGCACTGGAAAGTAATTCTCCTGGACGACCTCGGACAGCAATAGGACGGGCGAGTGTGACCGCTGTGAGAGCGTCCTATCAGCTGTCCCCGCGTTGTTCTGCGCGGAAACAAGCAACATCTTTACAGTTGCCAAGTCCAAGCGTTAGGAATAATTCTGCGCAGATACGTCGAAATCCACCCCTACAAAATTGTGATTGCGAATATGTGTCGGGATTTTCTTCGAAACATTCTCCTTACGGGTGTTGTGCTCTTTACTGATGAGGCGAACTTTCACCTATCAGTCACGGTCAATAAACAGAATATCCGGTACTGGTCTCAAGACAACCTTCGGGAACTTTACCAAGGGCCAGTCACTCCATAGCCCCGAGGTAACGGCGTGGTACGCCATTGGAGTATGTGTCCCGTAGTTTTTGAAGAGTATGACGTTATTACAACCGTGTCATCTGATCGGTACTGTGCATTGCTAGACCGCTTTCTCAGGCCTAAATCGGGTGATATTTTCACTGAACATGGGCGAGAAAACGCGCGGTTTCAAAAAGATGGTGCACAAGCACACACATCTCGTCTTTCCCTTGGCATTTTGAGAGAAATGTTTCCCGGGCCTGATGTTTCCAAGCGTGGTGACAACGAGCGGCCAATGCGGTCACCGGATTTGATCCCATGCGATTATTTATGTGGGGCTACCTAACGTCTGAAGTGTACCAACGCCATCCACACACACACACACACACTCGATTAACTGAAAGCGGCAATTACTCACGAAGTCGCTGCCATTCCACTCGACATTACCCACAGGGCGATGGAAAACTACAGCGAAAGTCTCAATATGTGAATCACCAATGGTGGCCGCCACTAGAATAATGTGATCATTAAAGTGTATTCATGTAAAATGGCATCATGTGTACTTTTCGTGAAGAACAGGTTTCGTTATTGTATATGGTTTATTTTGGTATTTATTAGCTTCCCAAATCGGTGATGTCTATCTGCACCAACCTGTATTATGTTACAAAACATTGTAAATTTGTCTTTTCAATATCGCCTATTGTAGTATTATGACAACAGCAGATCGGCGATATTCGACAAATGAAAGGAAACACATAATGGATCTGAATATTATGTAAAATATATAATATAAATTTATAATACGTGATAAGTCACCGGATACCAAATTTTATAGTTTATCAAGAATAGCTTTGAATTAACACGATTTCTGGCCTCTATTTGATCTCATTATAACGCAAATATTTCGGTATAGGGTTTCCACAGAGGTCTGATACACACATGGCGGAATTTATTTTCATAGACTAGGGCCGTGATTACACGTCACTCGGAGATAGTTAATTTTCAAAATAAACCATTTTGTATAATTGTCACACGGCATCTGAAGTCGTTCCGATCGTCGTTAACTGCTCGTGTAAGTAAATAAGAACGACTAAGGTTGTTAAACGACAATAAAGAATTGCGATAACATGAGTGACATTGGCGAAATTGATGTCAAAGTAAAAGGGAAATAAACCGATAAGTTATTAAATAATTAAATAAATTGTTCTTTATCATAGTAACTAACAGTTAAAATTATATGCGTAGTAACATATTAATATAAAATATGGAAAATACGGAAATAACAACATATCCTCACAAAGGTAAACAATTACCCCAAATCGGAATATTACAATAGGTAATCGTGTAATAATCTAGTCATATTCACTTCAGAAGCCATTCACCTGAACGTGTTTAAGTGTGACTACATACCTAATCATGTTTCCATGAACTAGTTCCCCATACCAAGAAAAGTATGAATCTTATTAAAAGTAAGAAATATGAACTCTATACGATTGAGTTGAGAAAAAAAAGCATTACGTCCCAAAGATGATAAAAGATTTATTCTTAAAGATGCCATTAATACACTACCTTGGGGGGATTACAAAATTGAAAAAAGAGTGATACTATGAAATATGATATAACAGTAAATGATTACCTTTACGATTATCATCTTAATTTTGATAACCTCCAGCAGAGGTGAAAATCGAACACTTTCCACAATAAAATATATAAATGATTTTGGATACTTTAAAGTATCTGACAAAGATATTACACATGCAAATTCATCAATAGTTTCAAACTCTGTCCGGCTTTTCCAAGAGTTTCACAACAACAATTAGTGGCGAAAAAAGTAAAGAAACACTGGCACTAATCAAAACTCCTGGATGTGGGGTACCAGATGAGATATTTGGCTTTTCTACATCTATTACCAAATGGACATCTAAAGTAATAAAATGGCATTATCTGTTGGCCAATTATGACATACTACACCTAACTCAAGCAGTGTTTCGTACGTGGGCCAAACATACTGACATTATGTTTGAACATGATACTCAAAACCCACACATAATAATATCAAACAAACATAGTATCCATACAATTCAAAAGTCTCGGCATTTACGTAATAGCAAATTTGATGGGAGAGGAGGAGTGCTGGCTCATGCTTTTTTTTTCCGAAATCAGATAAATCACCAGTTTAAATTTACATTGATGCTGAAGAAGATTGGTATCTTTAACATGATAACAAATCTCAAGGAAAAATAAATCTTTTCGTTGTGCTATTGCATGAAATAGGACATGCATTAGGAATACATCATTCGAATGTTTATGAGTCTGTGATGTACCCAATTTATTTCTTAGCTCGACTAACATTACAAATTGATCATATTTTGGCAATACAGAGTCTATATGGTAAACCTAAAAGATTTGTGCATTGGTTATCCCCTCCTAAACCAAGCATATTATTTCCTACAAAGAAGTAGATTTGTGTAACTTAAAAAACACCAACACAGTTTTAGTAGTCAACCAAGTGATGTATATATTTTATAAAAAATATATGTTTGGACATATGACATAGTAGATAAAATAGTTAGTAAACCAGAGCTTATCACTAACTGGCTGTTTTTCTTACCCGCTAATTTTGAAAGCTTTACATCGGTTTATCATATACCATCGGGGGAAATAGTAATGTTTATCAAGTCAAATGTATATATATATATTTGAATATCCTAGTCCCCAACTCGTGTCTGGATATCCAAAGGTAATTTATGATACGGTTATACCTCAGAATTCCAAAATAAAAGCGGTTGTAAACACCTACTCTGGTCGCACTTTTGTATTTTACGATAAAATGTATTTTATGGAACTGGACGAGTGCTTATTTAGATCTAAATCTTTCGGTTTAATTTCAAAGAAATTTCCAGGCTTACCAGTTGGGTTAGATTCTGCTTTTAGATACACCAGTGGATTATTATACTTCTTCATAAACACAACATACTATGAATTCAGTGAGTTAACAAACATGTTGACTAGAGTTGACTGATTTGATCTTTCAATGTTCAATGTAAAGTGTTCTACATTACCATCCTCATACTCAGGTACTCTTAATCTGTTCAAAATTTTTTTATGTTTTTAAAGGGATACTTCCCATTTAAAAACACTCTTATAGCACTATTATATAATTCTAAAGAAAAATTATATAACAGTAAATGTTTTTAGTTGATAACCATCCATTAAAAACTAATAACCATACATGATTGTGCACTATTAATCTTCAGTGATTCTTTCACTTTTAACGTCATAAATTAGGTTTCTTTGGCTTACTAGTACCATATTACAAATAGTTGTAGACGATATTGGTTTATTCAAATCAACTGTAAGTTTCAGATTAGTTCGATCTTTTACAATAGCGGTTTTTCTGTAAGAACAATCAATAACATACAATGGTCTTCTCCCAATAAATGACCCAGAGTTGAAGCACATTTCATTATTATGATAAGGGGTATCTAGTTTTGTCTTTGAATTTCTAAAATCATTGTAAGCAATATAAATCTTATCGAATATTTTATCATCAGTGTTTAAATTTCAATTCTCTTTGGGAAACACTTCATTCCGTCCATTCTTAATAGAAATATTTTTGACAAAACTAAGAGTTAAACATTGAACCATGTGTGAATTGCCCAGGATCTTCTTTTCTGTTTTGCTGAAAACCAACAATGACAAAGTCTGGCATATCGAATTGGATTGAATTGAACTGATATTTTATATCAAACTGAAATTAGTTTACATTGGTACTTGTTTTTCAAGACATTGGCAATAATTGTAACTAATTTAAATTTTGGAGTGTTTGTATAATTTTGCTTTAATTTCGTCTACATAAATAGGATCGTATTCAACAATTGGCCACAGAATTTCCATTTTCTCAATAACAATTTTACCAGCAACTGGTATATTATCTTCATCATCAGAGCCATCTGCTTTCATTGGGGGTCTTCTGTAAAAAGAAACATCATCTTTAGAATTTCGAATGAATGTGATCTTGTATCCACCTTTCCAGAATATTTCATTACAATCTAGTTAATTTCTTTACACTTATCTTTCCTAACATATTTACCTAGTTCTATCCCCGACATTTGGAAGTATGCTGATTCTGATTCCGAACCTAGCAATGTATGCATCATTGTTGAAGTGATGCCAGGGTTGTCAATACTTTCGATTATACAACCATGTTTAGAGATCTCTATTCTTGAGAACTGGAATGGGTCGCAATCTCGTATTGGTTTAAGAATTTAATTTACAAAATAGTTTTTTATACTCCCACCAGTGAATATCGAGTTATTGGTAATACGACATCTACAAACACATTTAATTCTTACTTTGTTTTTATTTCTATGTTCATATGAACTTAGTGTATTTTTCATACACTTGAGACAGTATATATTTAAGATATCATTGTTCATTTTATTTATTTATATAATAAATGAGACAACAAAATATTGTAAATAATATAGAGATGAATATAGAGAGAAGAAGACAGCTAATTGAAAAGTTTAAAACTTTTAGAAAATTTTGCCAAGAAGAATATGATAAAAATAAAAAACATGATCAACCATTGATAGATGCGATAGAAGATTTGGGACAAAAAATTGGACACGTAACAAATGAGAATAAGAACTTAATAAAAGAACTTGTTCCATTTGCTGTTAAGAATATAGACTACCCACAGACACCAACAGAAACATCTTTTCAAAGAAAACTGTTTGGTAAAACAGGCACCAATGAACGCTATGACGATGGCATTAAAAGAATTGGTGATGACAATGAACGCTATGACGATGGCGTTAAACGCATTGATAAAGACGATGAATGATATAACGATGAACACTATGGTGATGAATGCTATGACGATGGTGTAAAACACATTGACGATGATGATTAATGCTATGATGATGAACGTTATGACGAAGCATTGGGGCGTTTGAAAACTGATATCCGACAGTTAACTAACTACAAAACAACATTTATTGATAAGGAAGTGGCCGATTTCTTAATTGACTGCAAATATGATGGTTTTGGACTAAAGGCTGATAAAGGTAGATTGTATATTGGTGATAGCGAAGTAACATTCAAAAATGACAAATTTTCTGTAAAAGGTCGGACTTACACTGGAACTGATGGTTAGATGAAATTACTAACTAGTAAGAAAGTAACAAAAAGTGACACTACTATAGTGTTCATACACTGACACACCATTTGATGAACGTATACAAATAGCCATGCAAACTTTATTGCATAAAATAGACGTTCATAAAAATATATTCAATAAATAACAGTATACCTAGTGTTTATCACGCAAGTGTAAAACGCTTTCTCATTGGTGGGACAAGACCCCAGCTAATAGAAAAGTGTTAATTAAGAGCCTGGTTTTTTTTTAATTTTAAGGAATAAATAGCTGCCAGTTCGTGAAAGAGCAATGTGATAATTAACAACGGAATGATACAATCATAACTCGTATATTTAGTTCCAGTAATTATGTTAAAGCAGAAGTAAAATAAAAGAAAAAGATAAACGTGAAAGAGATGTGTACCTCATACCGCGTTATTCAAAAAGGAACTTAAATTAAGGAAATATCTAGCGTAGCGTAACTTTTCTTGTAATTTAACATTAAAATTCAAATGAGACAGAGAAATAATTTTTATAGTTGGTAACGTTTAGCATTGCACAGCACAACCACAGGGAGCATGCCGTGAAATAATATCGTGTTTCGAGTATTTAAAATTACTTGCTAGTTATATAAAAATTAAATTCTATGAGAAGAGTAGGTGAAACTCTAATTAATAGCTGTCATTTCTTTATTTTGCAGAACGCTTCTGAGCATTTTAAATAAACGTAACTTGTTTTCGGCGTTTCAGCTTTCATCCACACAGATTGTGAAGTCACATAATGGATGTCCACTTAACAAATAAGTTATAATGTAATTCTTAAGTAGGTATGTGTTTTCCATAACACCCTGGCATCTTCTTGAAGAAAAACTCACTATAAAACACATGTGTAACGATTTTATAAACTAAGGGAATTAATTTACAAGTGAATTGTATCTGTTCATGAAAAAACATATAAACAACTCTGTATATTGTAATTTTGGATCTGATCACAGCCATTCATAAAACAATGCGTTTTTTTGACAGAAGTACGAAAAAATAATATTTATCGTAGATAATGATGCTAGAATTAATTTGTGTAGTTACTGTTACTCAGCAGCTCATATCTCATTCTGAAAAGAAATCTTAACAGTGTTTCAAAATTATTTTTCTTGTAACAGCTGTCACCAAAAGCCATTCCCTCATGGAATAGTTCTACAGGGTTAATGTCTGCGTTTTTCTTACGAAAGGAGTCTTATATGTAACTACACTGCAATTTCGTCAACAATCATAAAACGCGAAGCGATAAGTCAAAAGACGTGATTGGTACGCAACATGTTTCATTCAGTAAAATACGTATAAATTCTTTGTGTTCGTTAGAGTATGGGATGTTTATAACCAGCCTGCCGAAACGTTTATTTTTTAACATGTGAAATTAATCAAGCTTGTTTTTAGGCAAATGTACTGAAAGCCAAATTTAATTTGTAAATGTGCGTCAAATCGTTGCCCGTGAACAAAAGTTAGTTTTTGAAATGTATTTAGAGCCTTACCTGACACCTTCAGTAATCTATTATTTTAGGTTCTACTTCTTTTTGGCAAGTATTTAAAATTGAATATTTTCATTTTATTATGGGCCAACATTTTTATAACTATTTCTTTGATCATTTACTTTGTAGATGCAATATTGGTACACTAAATAAATCACTTAATGTCAACCTGGGTTTATGTACGACGCATATCGTTTCCCACTTGCATGACCTAACTTCATACAGAAATGCAAGTATATGAACAAATTAAGCGCATCGTAGAATTGATCATACTTTGGAAGGAACAGTATTTGCATTTAAATAGCGCTGAAAACTACGTCTCATCTTTCTGGATAGTTTCTGATAATATCGCAACCAATGTACAATGATTAATTATTTTATTTCGAAAAGTGTATTATTAATTTGAGTAAATAGGTGAAATCTGCGAATACTATACGTATTCGCAGATTTGGAAAGTGAATATAAAGAGAACAATTCATAATCCTTAGGACACGTTTCATAGTACACATACAAATAATTCCAAACATGGTACGGGAAAACAGGCAGTTTCCTGGTTTCGCCCTGAGCAGTGCGTATCAGATATCCGTTTGGAGATATCCCGCCCGGGCGATTTCAGGCCCCGCAACAGACACGAGACCATCCTAGCATCTTCCCAGGAAAGTACCTTTCGTCGCGAGGAAACAAGAAGGCCCTCCGCCCTTTCCTTCTGGCGCAAATCGTTAGCGTTCGTTCCCAACGGCGCCACGGAATGGAGTCTGAACTACGTGTCTATTGAATCCAGCGCCTTCAGCCGGAGCACACACACAGCTCGCTGCGGGGGAAAAAACCTGTCTGCGCGGGCACACATTTATACCAACCTTCTCCGCCCACTCCCCCGTTACCCACGAGGAACGATAATTTCCCTCACGTACATTTAAGTTGGTGCGCCCTTCTTTCGCTGCCTCTTGAAATTCTCCGCATCTCCGAAACATCCCCCCCCCTCCCACTCAATTCCCTCCCTCCCTCCCTCCTTTTGCACCATCACCGCCATAATTTTTCACGTGTGTAACGGGAAGAAAAGGAACTGGCTGGAAAAGGGGGAGTGCGAAGGAAAGGGAATATACTTTCTGGAACGTGAAATTTCGTACCTGCCAGAGGAACTGCTTCTATAAATCAGGCTGTAGGTATTAAATTTCTGCACATTCTGGCGGAAAAGTCGTGGAATTTATAAGCAAGAATTAATGTATTAAGATTTGACACATGCAAACGAGTGCAACTAACGTGCAAACATGCCTCACTTTACCATATATTCTATGAACAAATTTTGCATTGTAGGCCTAGTTATGAAGGCGTTAATTTCTTTAATTTGTATTGCATCGAGTAAAAATATAGCACGTGTATTGGTACACAAATATTTTTCAGGAGACCGCCTAATGTAAACATAAATGGTTAACCTAATGAATTGTTATAAAACGAATATATTCTAATCATCAAAAGTATGTAGATCATGAGTTATCCATGACAGATACGTCAATTATAGAAAGTATAGCTGTTTTCTTTAGGAATGTTTTAGTTGATGGTAGTGGGTGAGTTATGATTAGGCAATTCATGGCGAAAATAAAATCAATAAAGACAGAGGAGCTAGTAGAAACGCAAATACACTATACACAAGCACATCTTAAAGTTAAGTTACCTTCAAAATGAAGTCGGTTAAAGGCAAAGTATAGGTCCTACAGATAAGACGTCTCCGTTATATCAGATCTATCATCTCAGCGAACGTTTAAGAGTTTAGTTCAGTGAACTCAACCTGTCTTAATAGCCATGAGTATATGCACACTATATTATTATACCCGCGGTTTCACTAAGAACGCGTTGCCGCATTATGAATTGAATTACCTCAGAAATATATCTTATGCGAGGGCTGGTTAAGAAGTCGTGATAACTATTGTTTACCTTCCGAAAATGAACGAACACAGGAAATGTACTACGCACAGTTGAAAGTGAACTAACACAGGAAATGTACTACGCACAGTTGAAAGTGAACGTACACAGGAAATGTACTACGCACAGTTGAAAGTGTACGAACACAGTAAATGTACTACGCACAGTTGAAAGTGTACGAACACAGGAAATGTACTACGCACAGTTGAAAGTGAACGAACACAGGAAATGTACTACGCACAGTTGAAAGTGAACGAACACAGGAAATGTACTACGCACAGTTGAAAGTGTACGAACACAGTAAATGTACTACGCACAGTTGAAAGTGTACGAACACAGTAAATGTACTACGCACAGTTGAAAGTGAACGAACACAGGAAATGTACTACGCACAGTTGAAAGTGAACGAACACAGGAAATGTACTACGCACAGTTGAAAGTGTACGAACACAGTAAATGTACTACGCACAGTTGAAAGTGTACGAACACAGTAAATGTACTACGCACAGTTGAAAGTGAACGAACACAGGAAATGTACTACGCACAGTTTGAAAGTGTACGAACACAGGAAATGTACTACTCACAGTTTGAAAGTGTACGAACACAGGAAATGTACTACGCACAGTTGAAAGTGTACGAAACTTACGTTTTAAAAATTGCGTCACATGGATGACGGAATGTCCGGCAAGGAACAAAGACAAACATGGCTGCTTGAAATCACCGTTTAATTAATATATTCTCGTACAAACTGTATACACACATTTGAACGGACACTCATCGCACGGTGTACGAGCTGTTTAACATCCTTCAAATTAGTCTCCGAGGTTGTCCACGATTCGTTGCCAGCGATGAGGCTGACAAGAAATACCATCGACTGCGTGAGATCCGTCAATTTGCGCCTTCTCTCGTCGAAATGCTGTGACGATGTCTGCCTCGTCGCTGGTAACTTTGCAGTAAACAGAATTTTGAAACAATTGCGAATTGACGTGAAGACTGCTTAGTCAATTCCTATATAATCTGGTAGAGAAGGGCAATTTACTAAGTTCATAGAAATATTAAATAAATGATTTGTCGTTATTTAAAATGACTTGATAGTACATTATAAAAATAATATATTCTAAGTATTATTGTAAAATTATTATAATAATCATTATTATATTATTACATGAAATTCTGCACTATTTTTACATATTACAAGTAGTTTTTAGTAAATATTAAAATATATAATTATTATAAGAAGATATTTTAATTAATTATGATTTAATGAGTCATTGTAATCGGTTGTTTACTGAGTTATTACGCATTAAAGTTAATTTAATAGTGGCCTTGGACATGCATTCGAGTGAAAACGAAGACGGCGAAGTTTGGGGCTGAGAGTGAGGACGTCAGATCGTTTTAACGACGCGACCACGCTGCTGAGGGCGACTCGAGCAAAATGTAATTCCAGCCGGGAAAGTTTTAACCACGTCATTAGTTGCGAGTCTGTGCACGGTCTCGGCTTGCTGACGCAGGTCTGTCGTGGGGGTGTAATGGCAGCTTGCGGGCGTCGGCGTTCAGCCACTGACGCTGGCCGCGGCCGGCGTCCCGACGCCCCGAGGCAGTCGTGAGCAGTCCAGGAGCCATTCTTCGGCTCACCGGGAGCCCAATTCTGAGCCGTCACAGCCGGGCGCGATGGAGTTCGCGATACTCCGCGATAAGTAGCTGACCGCTACGCCTCGCTCATAGTTCCCGCCAAGTACATCGGGTCCCGGCCAGTTGTTTGGCTCTCACGAGCAGCCGTTTCACGCCTCGACTGACGAGGAAGCCGAATTTCGTCTTATCGACGGCGTTGTTTGCACTCTGCCCACGGAGCTGCGCATCCGAGCGTTCTACTCACCCGCGTTCGACAACAGGCTTATATATATCCGCATGACGAGCCGGGAAACTTAATGCTTTAGTGCTTCGTTCCAACGATTGCCGATATATATATATATCGCAATCGTTGGACGAAGCATATATATATATATATATATATATAATATATATATATATATATATATATATATATATATATATATATATATATTCCACAATTAATATAAAAGTAACATTTGTTTTATTAAATGTGAAGTTATTAAAAATACAATTAGTGTTCTGTTTCACAGGAAATTAGTGGCTCGTTATGTTCATGACATCAAAAACGTATTGAAACAAAGAAAACACCAAAATATTGTTGAAAACATTTTAAAGTATAACATCGCGTATTGCAACAGTATAAAATTCCAGTTGCTCACTTAAAAAAATCTTTAACGACTATGTTGCCAAACGTTATATAATTATGCTATTTGTGTTATAATTTTAGTCAATGTAGTACACATTCAAACAAATCCATTCTACTATGAGAAAGTAGTAAAATGTAAGTTTCAGGAAAATTTTGAAACTTCAGTGCGTTGTTAAACTTAAAATATTCGAACAGCAGGGAAATTCAGTAGTCAGTCATACCAACATACTGACGATAAGTGACACTGAAAACTTGTAATTTACAGTTGGACTGGTGTGCTGAACGGAATGGATATTTTTTCCTTCGTGTTCGTGAGAACCACATATCGTTAAAAATATACATGACTTATTTACCGGTCGTTTATTTACCGCACTCCACTAAACAGCAAAGACAAAAGAGACAGATAAGTAAAGAGCTATGAAACCAATCCTCACGTTGGTCGTCGAAATTTACCGAGTTGCTCAGTGTCAAATCTATCTACCGAAGTAAATTTTTTATCAATACACCTAAAAGTAGTTTAACTCTAGGAGATCTGTGTTTTTTTTTTTGCACCTACTAGCTAGTTACCGACGATAATAAAATGTGTTCTAAAAATATTTCTATTTCACATTCTAACATTTCCAGTAAATTAAAGCACACATTTTGCTGCCTTCGTCAAGCACGTTGTAGAGAGAAACACAGTTTAAAAATAAAGTAAAAAATTAAATTTTTTTGTACATATAAGTTTTAAGTGCTATTTAGCCTGTACACTCAAGGAAAGGTTTTCTCTTTTAAGGTCGCATTCTCTGAAATTTCTAAGAATAAAATAATTACAAGGAACGGGGGTAATTGCCGCTCAGTGCTTAAATTTTCCCCGTTTCAATTATTTTCCCGCTATTTAATCAAATATTGCGATGGTTCAAGAGTGCATTACTTGTATAACTTTAAAAGTATACATTTCATGTTTGTTTTGCTCGATCGTTAATACATCCAAAATGAAAGAAACCGCATGTCAGCACTCGACGACTCCGACATGTCTCACCCATTAAATTGTTATGAGCGATTATTTTCTTCCACATCCAAATAATACTCCAATTGCAATAAAATCTCGCCCATGCTGTAAAATTACTTAGTAAACGAAGAAGTTAGTATGTACCCATTTTTTCAATGATATACAAGTGCATAAAGTTTTTTTACGATTACGAATGGACTTAAGTTTGTCTTACAAGATTGTTGTCATCGATCTTCACGTACTATTCCAAAAAGTTCTCACGAGAGCTTATAAAATTTGGCACTCCACGACTTCTTAGATGTTGCTTATAAACGATGGGTTCGCCGAGGAAACGTACGAGAGCGCGACACAAGAAACCGGCGGAGTTTGAGAGAGGTGGGTTAAGAGAGTAGGCGAGAGGTGGTGTGCAATTTGCGCCGAATTGCCTTCATTTCGACTGCTTCGGAGATCACAGTCCCATTATGTTAGGTGCAAAGGTCACGTGAATGTATTCCTAAAGGATGTTCACGATAAAGTGAGCACTTTTAAAATAAACCTTAGAAAATATTCACTGCCCCTGCGCGCATATATTATAACGGGCGCGTTGAGTGAGTGCCCGAGAGTGCTCACAACAACCAGTCAAAAACACCTAGGCCGGCGCTACACGATACATAATTTATTTTTCATTTGGTTTTTACCTATGAGTATAGCGCTCGTATCACCGGAGAAGTACGACGACTTCAGCTCATACCGTCACATTACCCGAGAGTGCTAACAACAACAAGTCAAAAACACCTAGGCCGACCCTACACGATACGTAGTTTATAATTCATTTGGTTTTTACCTATGAGTATAGTGCTCGTAGCACCGGAGAAGTACGACGACTTCAGCTCATACCTTCACGTTACCCGAGAGTGCTAACAACAACCAGTCAAAAACACCTAGGCCTGCCCTACACGATACGTAGTTTATAATTCATTTGGTTTTTACCTATGAGTATAGTGCTCGTAGCACCGGAGAAGTACGACGACTTCAGCTCATACCTTCACGTTACCCGAGAGTGCTAACAACAACCAGTCAAAAACACCTAGGCCTGCCCTACACGATACGTAGTTTATAATTCATTTGGTTTTTACCTATGAGTATAGCGCTCGTATCACCGGAGAAGTACGACGACTTCAGCTCATACCGTCACATTACCCGAGAGTGCTAACAACAACAAGTCAAAAACACCTAGGCCGGCCCTACACGATACGTAGTTTATAATTCATTTGGTTTTTACCTATGAGTATAGTGCTCGTAGCACCGGAGAAGTACGATGTCTTCAGCTCATACCTTCACATTACCCGAGAGTGCTAACAACAACCAGTCAAAAACACCTAGGCCGGCGCTACACGATACATAATTTATTTTTCATTTGGTTTTTACCTATGAGTATAGCGCTCGTAGCACCGGAGAAGTACGATGTCTTCAGCTCATACCTTCACATTACCCGAGAGTGCTAACAACAACCAGTCAAAAACACCTAGGCCGACCCTACACGATACGTAGTTTATAATTCATTTGGTTTTTACCTATGAGTATAGTGCTCGTAGCACCGGAGAAGTACGACGACTTCAGCTCATACCTTCACGTTACCCGAGAGTGCTAACAACAACCAGTCAAAAACACCTAGGCCTGCCCTACACGATACGTAGTTTATAATTCATTTGGTTTTTACCTATGAGTATAGTGCTCGTAGCACCGGAGAAGTACGACGACTTCAGCTCATACCTTCACGTTACCCGAGAGTGCTAACAACAACCAGTCAAAAACACCTAGGCCTGCCCTACACGATACGTAGTTTATAATTCATTTGGTTTTTACCTATGAGTATAGTGCTCGTAGCGCCGGAGAAGTACGACGACTTCAGCTCATACCTTCACATTACCCGAGAGTGCTAACAACAACCAGTCAAAAACACCTAGGCCGGCCCTACACGATACGTATTTTATAATTCATTTGATTTTTACCTATGAGTATAACGGAGTAGTACGGCGACTTCAGCTCATACCTTCACATTACCCGAGAGTGCTAACAACAACCAGTAACAAACAGTGAAACCGTCTCATAACTGACAGACAGTCTGCAGTAACAGGAGTGCACTTGCAATAACATTTTATCTGCAGTACTTACTTGATGCACCTAAACATTTCAGAGTGCCTGAGTGATCTTATTTAGGATATTTTTTTCCTGATGCAACTTACGCATTGGTATTCACACATTTCGTTCTATGAAGTTTTTGCGCCCATTCGTTATCACAGGAGAAAGAACTTATTTAAATATATATTTTCAGTTACAATGATCAATCTTGCATTGTGTATACACGCATTTAATTTTTGATGCTTTAAAGAAGACAAGAATCCGTCAGTATTGCAAGCAAAGCTTGTGAGCGTGTGTCTATTAATGCGATTCAGTTTATTCTCTTAGGTTGTATGGTTGACAAATAAGTGAATTGTAGTTTCACACCACTACAGTAAGTCGATTTAAATTGTGCAGTTTAATTTACATCATCGCTATTTACACAAAATATGGCAGAATAAAATATTTAACAAAACTCGTCCAATAACACGTTACAAAACGATATAAAAAATCTTACACGCTGAAAACCTGTACTATCAGATAAGAAATATGAATACGTATTGTTCATGTCATTGATTTTCATTTGGTACACAAATACGTTTTACAGAACCCCCCAGTTTTCAGCAAAATTAACCACGGCAGCGTACAGCTCTTTTTATACGGTTTTCATAATTTCCCAACACTTCCACGACCTGGCTGGTCAGCTAATTCTTTGTCCACGGTACATCTGTTTGTTCAGACAAATACCTGCTTCCTCTGCGTTGTAATATGAGAAATAATTTGCAAGATATATAAGGAAATTTTGCCCCCGGGATGACATATAGCGCTTTTTATATTTCATTCCCGATCGTATCGATGTGTGTATACAGTCACGAGGTTGCCTGACATACTGTAGCTTCGTGCCGCATGTAGACGGGATGTTGTCCTAATATAATGTTATATTAATACTTATTTATACTGGTAAAATATACTTTCAGCAAAACAAATTTGGTTGAAAGTGAGTGACCGTATTGTAGACATTGCAAATAAACGTAAAATATCTATATTTCCGCCATTTTTTTAAATAGGTGGTTTATCCATTTAAATTGCATATCTAAACATGGGCTGCAATATAGTTACTTTTATGCCAAATATTGTAGGAATCGGTTGTGTGGTTACAGAGATATAACGCAAAGCTTTATTTTTCATTTGGTACTATCTTACAAAATGGCGGATGAATTTGAATATCCCTTCCTAGAGTATGCTTAATTCGATTAGCCTGGTTGCCTACCACAATTTTTTTTTGTTTATATCATTGTAGTAATCATAAATAAATGGTCGAAAAAAATTGCACTATGATAACAACATAACCTTATGTCCATACATTACAACTCATAATCCTTAAAGAGTAGTCCAATGTTCTGGTGGCATCTAGATTTGTTTTATAATGCTGTCTTCTATTCGCCACTGTTGTATGTTTATGATCAAAATTTGTATTAAATTCGCTGTAATTTATTGTTTCTTCTCAACAGGATAGAGCCAGTTGTTTCCTTGAATAGGGGTTCTCCTGTTTTTCATAGCTTGTACATATTCTGCAAAAGCCGTAAAAACTTAGTTTTATTAGTACAGTAAAATAGCATGGACGTAGTATAGTAAAAACTACTGCATGCACCGGAAGGAAGTTAAGGGACTCTAAGAATATAGCCTACATGTGGTTCCATCTTGAAAATGTGTTAAATTCTGGTGCACCTATAACACTTGTGTGATACAAATTGTGTTATGCTCACTTCAATGATAAGAGCAAAATCGTGTGTTTACAGGTAACTCAGTAACAGACTGTTTTCGAAGAGAGTTGCAGTAGCATTCATGTTGAAATTGGGAATATGCCTTCATTGCGAAATGAAGGCATATTCCTGTTAACTGGGCAGAAGTCATTTTCTCTCAAATCACTGAGAGTAAGCAACACCTAAGCTCAGTAATAACAAAAGAGATGAGTGATCGAATTCTCCTGGCTTTTCATCTAGACTACAAAATTGGCATTCGCTTGGCTGGAGTGAAATACCTCATAGCAGTGGAATCCATATATCATCTCAACTGTCTAATAACTTTCACTAAGTCGACCTGAAAAACAAAACAAGTATAATGTGACACATACATTGCTTTGATATGGCTATGTAAGGAGATAAATCAAGCAGCTGACAAAGGTCAAGTAATTCTTTTTGATTATGGCTGGGAAATGTGTATGGAGCTGGCTGGGGAATCATCTACCAGCGTGCAACAGTCTTATTTCAGCAGAAGCACAACATTCAAATAAAAGGTAAATTCACAGCTAGGTGATCTGTTCACATACTTCAAGCCTCTTGACCGGTTCCATCAGAATAGAAAATTATTTTGATTTCCAAAAAATATCAGCGAGCTGTAGTTCTGCAAATGAATGACTACACCAAATATGATACTGCGAAAATGCTTAGAGTGCCTCTATATGAACCTGAATAAAGTATTATTTTATCTTTGATACCTACACATAGCACTGAAAATTCGAGAGGATTTGATTGCGACCCCAGATCACCAATATTATTCTGAAACTGAAGATAAGGCAATATCAAGCTTTCCAGATAGTTTATACATGCTACTAAGAAATATATTTGGTACTCTAATAGTACTGTAAATAAGAAAGGAAATATTCTAATTAGAGTTCTCAGTATTGCACAAGATGATGTTTATGGTGTCAATGGGGCAAAAATTGGCTCCTAAGCATGCTGACCTTGCTAATACACTGCACCAAATTACGCAGTCAAAAGAACTTGTAATGCTTTTCAACAGGGCTAGAGGCGGCTGCCTGAACTAAGAGCTGTTTTTGCAATTACACACCTCATTGGCTGAGAGAATATTGGAAACATTAGATCAAGCCACTGGTGCCACAATTCCCCCAAATATTGTGATTAATAAATTTATCCATTAAATGTGTTTCAATATCGATATCTTGGATGAGATACTCGATGGGAAAAGTACTTTTCATTCAACACAAATGGCTGCATGTCAATGGGGCCAGACAACAGACGCTGCTCTGTCGATACTTCAGTGATCTACCAAATGTTCCCTAATTGTCTCTAATGTCCTTCGGGAACAGCAACCTATGGTATTACTCTAAAAACACGTGAGCCAGTATTCACTACAACCATTGATATAAAATCTTCCAATGAAAAGAAAAAATTACTGCTGGAAACTAGCAGAAGCAGCAGAAATAGCTTTCTTTCTGAGTCTTCAATATTGCGAGACAAGAACTTCCTGGACAGTATTTAATCAATCAATCGCGTAAGGAAATTCAGAGCAGACAGCAGTGGAATACCTACCCATAATCCTAGCTAGCATTGCAATATATTCACATTTTGGTCAGGAACAATCATCACAGTGAATGAAGCATTGTATTATCGACTAATGGAGCTAAAGTGGTCTGTTCCAGACTCCCAGGAGAGATTAATTTCATGCCTTAGTGGCCTTCATATCTACAATAATTTCATAAGATATGGATTGATCTGAATTGGCTGAGATGTGGTTAGAAAGTGGGCTGTTGGAGCAAGGTGCAGTTGAACATGTTCTCGAGAGAATGGCATAAAACAAATGTATGAGAGCTCAGAAACTCACATTACAGACCTTATGGAGAATTGTTTTGCCAAAATTTCTCTTATATCTTGCTAAGGCAGATAATTACTATGACATTGAGCTTTCCACATTAATGAACGATGAAATTTCTGAAGAAGGAATCCCAGAACATGTATAACTTCTTATGCAGGAAAGGGTTCGTAAGTTTCTGGCCGATTTTGTTGAAAGAAAAATTAAGGACGTGAACTTCATCTTCTGGCAGCAGTATATGAACATGATGTCAATACTGTTATAGTTCACTCGAACCCAGTGTGATGGTGTATGAGATCTCTATCTCCGTTCTTTCTCTCAGAATTTGTCATACTTCAAGCATTATGAAATCCTTAACTATGCAAGATAGGGTGCAATATATGTAGCTGACCTGCATCAGCTTCCAGATCCAGTATCATCAAAGTTTTGAAAGGGCAATTTGTTTGTCAAGGGAACTTTCCAAACATTCAACCAAGTCGATCCTGACCAAGCTATGGAGTGGATAATTGCACAGGAAAGAAAGGTGGCAGAATCATTGGTATTACCAATACATCATCATTGTGCATGTGGACATTGCCATATAACATGAGATTTCACATAGCAGCTGCCCCACATGCAATGTTCAATCTTCTTCTTGAGAATACCTACCTCCACAGTGAAGCAACCAAGTGACGACTAAAGTGTGGTAATCATAGCGAGAGTGCTTAGGTATCGATCTTCCAAGGCCTCGATGTGTTTTCTACTCTTACACACCCATATCTATTGCACAACATTGCAACAAAATATCTGGCAACAGATTCAATCCATGACTTACCACATTGTCCAAATTAGATTGACTATTTCAATGCAGCACGACAAGCCACGTGTTTCATTCCATGCAATTCTCAAGAGGAATAAAGTGCTAAAATTTGCCTTTCTATATGAGGTGGGTTAAGATACTAAGGGCAATGACATGAAAACTATTTTGAAGGCTGAAAAAATGTCCTTCAACATATAATTATTGCTTATGAAATTTGTTGACCGGTTGACATGCCATATCTTCTAAAACATAACTTCCAATTTCTTTGTCCCTTATGGAAATGAATAGGACACTTCGTACTGAGAACAAATCGGTTCCGGCAGATGCGATAAAAGAAGGAATAAACTACCCTGAAACTATTCAACTTCAAAAACCTCTCTTGTCTATTCATTAATGGATAAGCACTTGTGGTAGCCCCTGTGAAAGTCTGATAATGCACTAACCTTTGAGATCTGGCTGAAATGGATGTTATAACAGTGCTGAAAGTAGGTTAAATGTATCAATAGACATATGTTTTGTTCGTCGGGTACAGACAATAGACTATCAAGATTTTTTTTTACCAGAAAAAGGCGTATCCAATCCATTCGACCAAACAGACGACTTACTGACGGTCGCGAAGTGCCTCTTCCAAAGAACTGGAACAATTATCTTGCACTAGCCGAAAATAAAGCAGATCTAGCAATTTTTTTTTCAAATGAATTGAGTTCACAAGCACCAGAGGACATGGGAATTTTAATTGTGGGAGGGTGTAGGGAGAAACTTGAGGTTAGGTGATGTAGAGTAACCACTGATGTAAATGCGCTGAAGTCAACACATTAAGAAGCAGATACGAAGCTCGTGTTTAACGTTGTGCAGAGCGAGTTTAGGACAGTGGCTATGTCATCATGGTACACCGATATTCTCCTGATTTTTGTTTCCCATTTCAAGCGTGCACAATATAGCCATCTTTGGATGATGTAAAGTCCATCAAAGGGACGGCATTACATACAAATAAATGCTGCCTTTGAGAATCTACCGAATGATCTGTTTGCAACATTGTTAGCAATTAATTCTTTAACTGTGTGTGGGCACCACCTAATTCTTTTCCCATCACACCAAACGCTCATCTTGAAAGGTTTTCAAAGAGCACCACGAACTACTAATAAACATGGGCAATGTTACACTCACTGAGGAGAGATTCAAATCTGCAGAAGCTGTGTTTGCAGAATATATAATGCGCACTGTTAATTCAAGAAGACATATCTTGTTCTCGGTGACAGGTAAACCAGAAGCAATGCATCTCACAAATGATGCTCTTCGTTTACATTTGATGCGAGCACACTATCAATATATGGCGTGGAGAAATTCCCACTGTGCTATGTATAACCTTCCTGTGCCTGTGGGAATGGAATGGAAACGTGGTGATTTAGTACTGGAGCCTATTTGTATGTCACTGAGGGCTATCTCTAAAAGCTGCGTCGATATTATATAATGTGCGTGACAGCTGCGTTACAAGAATCGACATTGCAAATGTTACGAATCAGATATTAGGTGCAAGTTAATGTGTGCGTGTCAGAAATGGATACATGATAAGACTCATACACCTTGTATGAAATTTATGTAGCTTAGCCAAACAGGCTAAAATGTCCAGTAACAAAGTGTTTATCACTGACTCAGCTTCGTTCTTCTTAAATATTATCTTAGTAATATTTATTCCCATTTTTGTTGGGAGCTATTAATAGTACTATATGTTTGAATGTTTGTATCAATATGAATCTAGCAATTAAACATTCTCTAGGGATATATGACCAGTGTTGTGCACACATTCTAAGATGAAATATGTGTGGCAAATAATTATAATGCCCATGCTTTTACATGATTGGGAAGTACTTACTTTGTAACATTGAACAGAAGTAGCATACTGTCGGTCATTTGATTTTGCGTATTTAAGAGTAACACGCTCAAAATTCGGCTTGGGAACCGGGCCAACCGCATTCAACATACACTAATTATAATGTTAATAAATAAGGTTCCCCACATTTGCCTCCAAATACACCTAGACGCTTATAGAGAGTATTTTATAGAAAATCCGTCTAGTCTGATATGTAGACCTAGTTTGTTGAACTCTGACTGTCGGGATTAAAAATTAAAAAGGGGAGTGGGATTATACATTCTTTGTGCCGGAGCGCCTCGCCCTGGAAACCTCAGCTGAAGTAACTATTAATAAAACTTGTATGAATGTTTGTAAGTATATTCATTTCAAATACTGGATAGCGTACGTAAATAAATATTTCAAGTTTTGTAATTTTATTTTTTAGTTTCGTGCTAAACTTGATTTATTAGCCGTCGAGGGTGAAGTGAGGTGCATATGCAGCGACGCCGTAATGCAAGGGCGGGGGAAATGGGAGCTCCCCGAGAAAACCCGCAGACCAGCGGCATAGTCCTGCACGATTTCTGCGTATGAAAACCAGGAGACACGCCGCCAGGAATTGAACCCAGTCCGCCTTAGTAGGAATCGACCGCTCAAGCCACTACACACCGCGGCCACATTCCTGCGTTGTAAATTTAGTAGAAATATAATATTTGTCGGTAGACGTGGCAAACTAAACCTGAATATTTATATTTATATGACGGCAATATTGAACGTAGGTAACTCATCTACTAATATTATAAATGTTGAGTGGCCTGCTACGAACACTATTTACGTGGCAAACTTGGCATCAGTCACGTACGTAGTTTCAGAGATATGATCTAAAATCTTTATTAGTTCAGGTGGTACTATTTTACAAGCCAGCTGGCAAAAGAAGAAGTGAGCTAACACACAGTTCTATCAAGACCGTTGCCTTATCAAGTTCGGTTGAAGCTGGTTTGAAAGGCTTATACTTGTTTTGATTATTCAGGTGGCACTAGATTCGAACATTGATCTCCAATGAAATAGCAATCTCTGAATTATGGCTAATGCTTATAGAGGAAATGTTAACATAAAATTTTTGTTCAAATCGTTCCGGAAATATTTAACAACATAAAAAATTTCAGCTGTCGCCATTTACACAATGAGCACTTGACATGGTCAGAAATGATAAAAGTCCGGTTTCTTTACTGCATGTAAGTTCTAAGAGGGTCCAGAGATTGTTGGAAATTAGTGCAAGTATTCAAAACTTTTAAGGGACGCACATAGTCACAGACAAACATACATACACATAAAGGAACGTGATCTTATAAGCATAGCTTTGCTTTAAAAAATATGGTTTAAATGGCATAAGGAATCAATAGATCACAGCAGGGTTTTCTTTGTTTTGAGGCAGGATTCAAGGGTAGACGCCGGGAGCCATCCGGTATTTTGGATGACGTCACAGCCAGGAGCCGCTCTCGACGGGTGGCCATGTAACTGACAAAATATCTTGTTTTTATATACTCAAATCACTTCAGATATTTGTGATTGTACCATCACATCACCCTTTTCCTCAAATTAAAAAATATCGAATTATGTTGGTTGCTGTTATTTTTCGGCAAAGTCCTCAAGTGAGCAAAGCGGATTTGAAGATCGTTGGATGCGCGAACCAAAAAGTCCTTAGATTGACAAAGTGGATTCGTGGCTTCTTCAAGCATAAACCACATAAACTTTCAAACGAACAAACTGGATCCAAGGCTTCAAACCAGGCCTGAGTGTCAGGCAGGGGAGTGGCCATTTTTGTTTATATTATTAACTCCGACATCCATGTTGTATGTGGGCGATCTTGACCCTGAACCATATAGTCTTTTATTTGAAAAACGTGAGAAAAATCTAATAAAATTAAAAAACCTTTTAATAATTTCGAGGAGAAATTACAATATTGACTCCAACCACCGTAATAGATGTGAGTGACATTAATCATAATCCCATTAATTTTAAATTTTCAAAGAAATCGTAAAAACTTGTAAAATAAATTCCTAAATTCGGGGAAGAAGTTAGACTACTGACTCAAACCACCATGTTGACTGTGGGTGACCTTGACACTACTCGAGTAAACTTGAACTCTGAAAAAAGTGAAAAAAGTGAAAAAAAAAAAAAAAAAAAAAAAAAAAAAAAAATAATCGCTAAGACCGAATAATAAATTAAATCCCGACCACCATGTCGGATGTATATGAACTTTAACTCAAAAAATTGAAAATTTGGGAAAAACAATAAACCTCCAAAAATCGAAAAAAATAAAAAAAACTACATTAATGACTCCTAATGCTATGTTGTATATCCATCACCTTGGCCGGGAACCCCGGTGAGTTTAAACCGTCAAAAATTTTTGCACATAATCGTTAAGTCAAGGAAAATTTAAAAAATCGTAAATAATATTTTTAATTTGAAACAAAAAAAATAAAAAATTCAATTAATATAATAATTGACGTAATTAATAATTACAAAATTATATTTCCTAAAAATTTTACTAAAGTAATTGATACTAAAATAGGAAAATATTAAAAAATCACACTGTAAAGATTTAGGCGTAGGGTTTGTCGCGTTCGCTCTATTCAAGTGTATGCTTCTCGTAAACATAGCGGAGCACACCCACTCCAGTTAGGACGACCAGGAGATAACTAATCAACGCCAGTTAATAATTGGCTATACAAATTCCATCAATCTGCTGTCCCCCCAGCCAACTACCTCCTCCCCGCCTAAGCGGGTTATTGGCTTTATGTAACACACGTCCACTATCCCCTCCCCCAGCCAGTCCACCTACACCACCAACCTATTACACGACTCTCCACCACCCTTCCGCCTCTCACCACCCACTCATGCCTGACGACTCTCCGCCCTCTTCACACCCTTCTCACTCTATATATGCATAGTTGCCACATTTTTTTACTCACTAGAGTTCGACTGATTGGTCGGTTCCACTCCATCCACACCAGTTAGTTGCCTTCCCTCAACCTCTCTCTGGAGCTTACTCATGAATCATGTTCCAGAACGAAGAACATCCCATTCTAGTAGTGATCACTGTTGATCAAATGAAAATGTTTTTTTACTAAATCATTATGGCCCATTTTGGTTGTGTGGATCATGATATGGGCATCTGGATGGTGATCATGTGTGATCTTCTACGGACAGTGTGCTAGACTGGGAATATAGAGCATACTGCGATGGTCAGGAAATATGGTCTCGATCATATTATAGATCAGTCTGGCGTGATCAGGTTCGTGTAGTAAGATCTTGAAATTCAAGATCCTCAGCTTTTGGAATAAGTTTAAGTTACATAGCTCGTTGAAAAAATTATATACCGAACAAATTCCTATAGCCTGTCTGATGAACGAGTGCTCATTTTTTACACTTCCGAGGGTTGTCCTGCTTAGAGCTGTTTCCATGGATACAGCGGTGTCACTTCTTGCCACACATGATGTTACATAAACACTCGCAGCTGACTGTCAACTTGCCCAATATATCAGCAGAACATATTTGACCACGGAAATAACTTTACACAAGTCTACATTCGGAAATGTCAAAAGAGTGCACTCGTTCGTCAGACACTCTATACGAGAAATTGATGTCAGAGTGCATTAAGAAATAAAGACTGATTACAGGTATGCCACTACAAAAATATTTTGGAACAGTTACTTAATTGTTGTCCATTTCTTATATCTTCCTCTTTGCATTCTCTTAGCATGTTAAGGATTTAATTTCTTATTTGTACTTCGGACATCGTTCTGAAAATGCAAGGCTACCAAAAAAAAAAAAAAAAAAAAAAACGAAGACACATTGCAGACTACAATTTCGTTAGTGTCATCATTGTTACTACAGTTAATGTCATTAATGAAGAGAAGTTGGCAAAATATTACAGCGACGCCAGGATTTTTGTAAAAAAAAAGAGCAAACTGACGATTACATTTTTGTAGAATACAAAAGAATTCGATTATTAGAACCGAAATAAATATGATTTTAAATAAAGAAAAAAATTGAAATTACAATGCAACGCGCAATATCGGAACAAAATATTTAAAAAATTATTAAACACTCTTTATTAAACATTATATCCACAGAAGCGAAGTGACGTAAACTTATAGATACATTTAAAATTTACCAAAACTAATTTTGACAAATGTGGTATTCCATTAGTTTACATCAATTTCTCACCTTATCTTTGCCAGAAGAAACCTAATACCTACGTATTATTAGTTCTCAATTTTTCAATAATTTAACATTGATCGGCCGTAATAGCATGTTCAATTTTTGTAATGTTAGGTAAATAATTTCAAATTAAACATTACAATTTAAATACCACAACAGTGCGTGGCTGTCTTTCAATTTGTCGTATTGTTACGAAATAAAGAGACTATTCAAACGTCTTGTAGCGTAACATGGATTTTTTGCTCAACAGCAAAAAATCACGTGCCTTGTTTCTCAATTAAAAACAATAACTTAAAGAATACCATTGCTTCTTTCATCACAACTTGTACTACAAAAATATTATTCCACTGCCCGCGTCACAATGAGAAGCCAATAAACTATATATATATATATCCCTTATAGTCTATCGTATAAGATTAAATTGTGAAGTACGATGTGGGAGACAGTAGAAATTATGTGATCTATTGAAAACGCTACCAAATTATGGCAGCATACGTAGTTCCTAGATTTGTAGGACATAATTTGAGCAATGTCATATAAGGAAAACGTCATCTGATTTACATACAGCATTATTACAAATTGAAACTTCACCCCATGACAACATATTTGTCTTCAGTTTCGTTTTGAAAAATTTTGTATGGCTGAAGCTTCCGAAAGAATTAATATGTAAGATGTGGTATTCTTTAACTCCCAGGAATACTAGTAGTATTCTTAAACAGTTTCATTTTACACAATGGCATAATTGTTTCCTTGCCGTTTAAATTATCTCACTGCTATAAGTTTTATTATACTATAATATGTTTTTGCATAAACTAAAGCTAGTGACGGCCACAAGTTACAAAAGGTAAATGTGAAATGAATGTGTTTTGAGGCGATAGCGCTGAAATGGAAGGAGAGTTGAATTGGTATAATAATTTCGGTTAAATACACTATATTAATAAATTGGTAAATATGGAGATGCTCCTTTTATATTACACAATTCAAACAAGCTACTAAACATTGTTTTGTGAATTGCGACTGAACGACATTTTTGAAAGGTTGACGAAGTAAATGTAAACATTTATTATTTTAATGTTGAAATGTGTTATTTTATATTTTAAAGTCGATAGTATTCGCAGAAGCCAGTGTTGAAATATTCATATTAAGTTTCAAACTATTCTCATTGAAAAATTATAGCCAGTTTCGTTAATATTTTTGGTACAGAAAGGAAATCCGATTTGTTAAAATGGTTGATTTGTAAGCTATTGTATAACAACCTCGGAGTAAAACAGGAAAATAAAATTCACAATGAATCTTTCTATGATTTTTATATTGTTACTATTGTTCATACATATAAAAAAAACTATTAAAATGGATTTCATTGAGGATATCAACCTGGGCATTTTATATCTGGTATAATATTTCACTGAAGCACTCTCATTCAGTGTAATTTTATGAGTGTACGCACACACACTACAATGCACCTACTCACACGCACACGCACACACACACAGAGATATATATATATATATATATATATATATATATATATATATATATATATATATATATACACAACAAACATAGAGCGTTTTAAAACTACAAGTCGAAATTCATTCCACGGCATATATCGCCTAATATAAACAAGAAAACAAAAGATAACCTTGAAGCAAAATTTTTGGAGAATTCATCTAGTATTTTTAAAATGAAACAGAAGTTAGCAAACCAGCTCCGGAAGTTCGCTACTTCACGCACATGCATGTAGATCAAGTTGCATACCCTTAAGGTGAACGGAACTGGTGCACCATACGTAGAGCACATGCACTTACGACACCTTAAACTCGAGGTACGTGGGCGATGTATGTGGTTGCTTGTTATTACACGTGTGTAGAACTTCATGCACAATATGGGATTAGCAATTGAGTAGTACAAGCTGCAAGGTGTGGCTTAATTTCATTTCTAACACACAAACCGCAGTAATGTCGATATAGTATCATGGTTGCTCATGTACAGGCGGTCATTACATGACACGCCGTTTCCATTACCTTCTTGATAGGCAACTTGTTGCTCACACCGGTACATGAATTTACGAAACACTTGGAGTTATTCTGCTAATTTCAATTTCGATAAAAAAAAAATCACTATGTGAATTTTCCAAACATTTTGCTACTAGGAATTCTTTTGTCTTTAAACCTATAGATGCTTTGGTTTGTATTTTGACTTGTTATTTAAAACACCTTGTATATATTCATTGCATTGTGAATCTCTGCTGTGAGAGTTGATGAGCTGCATAAAATATCTTATTTTCCTGTTTAAATGTTAAAAACATCAAAAACTGCTTGAAAAGGGAACTTTTAACTTGAATTTGTCCATGTTATTTATTAATGGATGACAGTTCATCTATGAGAAAACAAAAATAAAATTTAATTTTAACTTACAACTATAATTTATGGGGCTACACAGCCTGAAATGCGACACAAAATTACTAGCAAATACCTTTTGGGCAAGAAGGCAGCCAGCATAGTAAAGAGTGCAGTGATAACTTTTCACGTGGTAATACAATTGGACACGCGTTAAATAAATACCGACTCAAACTGACAGCAAACACTACTTAGGATACGATACAGCGCACACTGGAAACGCGTGGTAATGTGGTTAAAATATTATCTTGAATGAAATAAACCCGACAACCGAAAGATATCAGATATCCTATAGACTGTTAAGCACGTACTATAAGATACATTATAACCGACCCCTAAGCAGACTGTGCTAGCAATCTTTATCAAGGAGAACCGCAGGCAAGTATTTTGGTGACGAACATACCTAACACAAAGCTGGAGGGCACCCATGGAGACATGCTCACTGATATCCACGGCGGCTCACCAAATTAACGGTTAAAGTATCCAAACGCGCGTGATGAAAAATCCTGCAGATCCTCAGCGACGAAGCTGCAACCACAGAAATTGTCACGTTCTCTACTCTAACTCTTTTGATTCCAATAATTTATTATTATTATTTATATATTCGTATTTAAAAGTACCATAGATATAGCTCATGTATGATTACGAGAAGGTAATGATGAGGTCTTCCGTTGTTGTGGGTAACCACAAATATTCCTGGGGCCGCGCTGGCTGAGCAGTTAGACAGCTCGCCTCCCACCATACCGAACCGGTTTTCAACACCTGGCTTGGTAACTCCCGGATTTTCGTGCCAGACGATGCCGTTGGTCGGCGGGTTTCCTCGGGGATCTCCCTTTTCCCCTCGCTCTTGAATTCCGGCGCTGGTCCAGTCTCTTCTCATTTTCACTCTCATCGGCTCTCAAGACCTCGTTATTAGGAGCCGTTCAAATCTCTTAACTGAATTAACGCAATTTTTTCTAAATTGATTACGGTTTGCACAAAACAGGTTGGTTTGCGTATAAGCTAATTCATTAAGTGGGTTGCACAATTTGTGACAAATTCCATACCGTGCGTACGAAACGAATTTATTGCTCCTTACACGTCATAAGGAGGCAGAGTGATTCCATGTTTATATGGTCTCATACCTGTACAACATATATTAGCCGTCAATTAAAAGAAAAAAAAATATTTTTACATGTTGATATGCATATTGAGTGTACATGTTTTTCTTAAACCAATCATGATATATAGGCGTGTATGATTGAAATTATTAGATAACTGAAAAATACTCACTATGAAAAGCTAAATTTTTGAAGGAAATTATTGTGAATGGTATTGCAAAACTTTTCGAATTGCGTACCTAACACTCCGAGTACTATTTCTGCTCTCAAATTTCGGGTTGATATTTTGGTAATCCATTCTGGGGGTGAACGCATGACGGTATTGAATCGACGAGCGGCGGGCGCGTTCGTTATCGTTAACAGTAATCCCGTGGCGTACGTCTGGCAGAGCGGGAGAGTGTATCGGTTACGAAGATGAAACCAGCGATGCTACCAATTGGTGTGTGCGATTGAGGACTTGCTCCGTATAAATTCTCTCTCATACCGCTTGCAATCCGTCCTGTTCACGTCACACTCGAGAAGATGGACAAGTACGCACATCCACGTGCTATGTAGCCCTGCAGTCGCGTTATGTCAAGAATTCTATAGTGCCCGTATTCGTAAGAAGCAATAAATATCCTATATTTCTTTTAATTCCTAAGAATGAATATTATTTGATATTAACAAAGTACATGTTCGTTTGCGTTTACATGTAGTGAAGCTTCCGATATTACGAAAAGCATCGCAATAAAATAGTTCTTGATTTTTAGATTTTTATTATTAAATTAAATAGTAAGAAGCAATTTTTACTAATTTTCAGAGAAAGTAAGCATAGAATTTGTAATAAAAAATTAACAATTTAATGTACTTAATTTATGTTTTAATATTTGTGGAACTGTATTAGTAGCTATCTTAAGTGCGATATTGTTATTAGCTGTTACAGAAGACAAATAAATTTAATTGATTTATTCACATCTTCAGACGTTATCGCTAGCATTTAATTACATTCAAAGCTTTAATTCCTCGACATGTAAATTTTATTAATACGATCCAACTGTTCAAGAACATTGCAACATCGCAATTGTGTGACATACAAAGGCAACATCAAATTTAATTATGAGTAATAATTCGCTGTACTGCGAAATGCTGAAACCAACAATGGCTGCAGAATAGTTATCATAACATTGAAGCTTCGCAGAAGTTCAGTTTGTACTACAAGTGCGCACATATTGCTTTTTTAGAAATGACCCAATGCAGAATTAGTATTAATATGTTTACCAAATATCCGCGAATAAATGGTTTTCTGCTTCCCGCTTCTCTAATATTTGTAACAAGTTGTCATTCTAACTGTTGGCAGCATTTGCAGTTTCGGCTTGATAGAACGGTTTATGAAATGCCTAGAGTAATTTTACCTGAACAGTTCAAAGACAGATAGTCATAAGTCTGTGTCTTGTCTTTTTTTTTTTAGAATATTACTCAATAAATAGCGTTACGTAATTAATATGACTTCTTCCCGGATACTGCATGTTTAATGGCAACACGCAAAACATTGATATTTATGTATTGCCACCTGGTTAGAGATCATGTTAACTACGCTTCAAGTGATTTTTTTTTTTTTTTTTTTTTTTTTAGAGCTTGTGTTAAAAGTAGTCGCAGTATGTGCAAAAGGAATCAGAGAAAGTGATGTGAAGGAAGCATCAAAGTTATCAGAAGCAGCGGTTGATCGAAGGTTATGGCGGGAGGGGGGGCTATAAGGGTGCTTGAGCCCCTTAGATTTATTGTTAATAATATTACATTTTTATAACCGAGAGTGTTGTGTTTAGTACAGTATTAAAAGATAGACTTAGTATATTAACAGAAAATTTTAACAATTTTATTGATACCGTAGGCCTACATATATATATTTGATAGTGGCATTAGTAGAAAAAAAAACTTAAAATGCACTGGTAAGCACATGGTTTTAACCTAACGCAGCGTACCTCAACCCTGAAGTGGCCCCTCCTCAATGGGTTTCTAGATCTCTCACTGCCCAGGAGAAAAGTTAATACCCAAAACGACGACATAACGCTGATGAGCAGTATGTTTCTAACCAGCCGAATTAGCGTTTCTGAATATTATATTTCTTGTTTTAAAACATCAGTTACTTTCTACTGAATAGTTTAAAGTCCCGGTTTAACTCACATATCCTATTTAGCCTATATGATATGGGTAACCTCAACTATAATTTATAATTCATTATATCGTGAGATAAAACATTTATGTGCGAAGTTTAGAGGGAATAATAAATAAGTTGATTTTTCGAGATAGTGAATTTATTGTAATTAATATTGGAACGCGATCATTAAATTGACTGGGACTAGTAATGCAAGTGTGTGCAAATTTGTACTATTCATTTACTAATACAAAATAATTTTCCAAAGTCCGTCTTATATATTTGGTCAGTAAAATTTAACACAGACTTAAAGTGTCTCTTTAAATAGCACACCATTTAGTGTCTCAAGGTTTCTGTGGAATTTCAAAATAGAGAATAAATTTTAATTTGAATAAGCTGAATCTTATTTTATAAAGGATTTACTTATCTGTTGTCCTCATACCATGAAGAGCAGGTTTATGCACATATGGGATCGTGACAATTCGTTCTGAAACTGGAAAATACTTCCTCCGTCGTAGAAACAGGTTCTCTCTATCCGGTCTTCTCCACAGGCGACGATAAACGCTGCAGTAGATCATTGTGTCTCCAACCTCCCGATGATTATCTGGAACTCCTCATTTAATATGTTTCTCACATCTCTTGCCTACAATTCTAGTTCTTTTTTCTGCCAGTTTCTTTTTTCATTCAAAAATTCCAAATTACAGCGATTTGTAAAACGGTTGTTAAATTCTTTTTTTCTTATGCTCTTATTTTTCCACATAGATACGTTGCATAGCGAAATTAAATTATTATCATTACAAAAGAGATGATGAATTGGGGTTTTTTCTTTCCCGGGACATGTCATATTTTAATTCCGAAACTCTAATTAATGGCAAAAATGGAAATAATGAAATAAATTTGACAGGCTCTGGTAACTAACAGTATTGTGAATGCTACATGTTTCCCAAAGTATATCTTTTTTTGTATTATATTAATGGGAAAGTGTGTTTCTGTGTGAGTTTGTCCTTCTTTTACTTCATAACGGAGCAAACGGATCGACGTGGTTTTTTTGCACAGATATAGTTTGAGGACCGGAGAGTGTCATAGGCTACTTTTTATCACGGAAAAATATCACATTTCTTTAAAAAAAGATTATTGTAATTTTATATCACTCCATGAAAATTCTTATTGTAATTTTACTGCATAAAAAAGCATTGTTAAAATAAAAAGTTCCTTCATACCTCCTTTCTTTATTGTCTATGGGCGGTCTTACATTCCTTCCCAAGAGCCGCAGTAACTCAGTGGGTAGGGAACCCAATAGTGGGGCCGCAGAAACTCAGTGGGTGGAGAACCCAATAGTGGGGCCGCAGTAGCTCAGTGGGTAGGGAACCCAATAGTGGGGCCGCAGAAACTCAGTGGGTGGAGAACCCAATAGTGGGGCCGCAGTAGCTCAGTGGGTAGGGAACCCAATAGTGGGGCCGCAGAAACTCAGTGGCTAGAGCACCCAATAGTGGGGCCTCAGTGTGTGTGTGTGTATAACAAGTTGGCCCACAGTCCTAAATGCCATGCGAATGAAGTCGCACGGGTCATCTAGTAATTTTTTAATACAGTACGTATAAATATTAAAAATGTGATCATGTATATTTACTCTAGGTGAGTTGTAATCAACAATTTAATTTCAGTGCCCCTTTTAATCACAATTGCAGTGAAAATGTATAATATATCGCAATTTGTGTTTAGTGTACATGAATAACCGTCGCAGTATATTAAAATACGTATACACGTTTCAGCGTTAAATCACGCCTTAGAGTTAGGCTTCTGTGTAGAAATATTTTTAACTTATATTCCTATGAGTACAACTATTATATGACATAATTCTATCATAAAAGTAATATTATTTGTTAATTTTCACGGAATTTTATAGTAAATTGCACAGTGCAGAACAGTACATGTTAACGTATGTTAAACTTTTAATCCAGAGACACTATGAAGGATCTAAGGATAATACAATAAATTTTATTATGAGTGTGTCTTAGTAGTAATATCGTGCTTCTTTGAATAAAAGACAAGTGAAAAGTAAATATAAATTATTCTGAGTGGAAAGGGTGGCTGTAAGAGTTCTGGAAATTTTTGTAACAGTTTACATGAATTTTGTTTTGTTGTTCAAATTTAGTCTGACGTTGTCATTTTAGTAAACATTCATTACACGTTGCTGCATTAGCTATAAAACGTGAAGCAGGCAGTTGCAGAAAGAAGATGGATGGAATGTATGCCTGCAAGGAAGCAGGGAGCCGCGGTGCGAAAAGTTTGTTGAGAAATGTAAAGAAAATGAAGTGAGGAACGAAGGGAGAGGGAACCACTATCTGCAATTTCGGGCACAAAGGAGAACGAGAAATTTTTTTTTTTTTTTTTCCTTTCCTTGTAGCAATTTCTTCATCAATCCAGAGAGGTAGCGAATCTCGCCCCCTTTAGTATCCGACATGCGCAAACTGAAGCTATTTCGCTGGAGATAGAGTGGAGTTGCCACAGAAAATGCCAACCATTTCTCCTGTGCCGTCTCTTTCTGTTATTTAGGTTTCTGGAGAAATTTAGTCACTCTAACACACCGCCGACTCGCTCTCCTTGTTCATTCCTGTTTCCTCTCGCACCTTTTCATGCCTACTTTTATAACGTATGTATATATATATATAGTCTATACCCGCCCCTTTTTTTCCTTTAGGATGATTTGTGAAACAACGCGTTTCGAATTGAAATCACTTCAAGACGAGGAGAGAGAAAGTAGTAAGCGTTTCGAAACTTGTTAAAATTTTCCGCGAAAAGATTCCGATATATTTACACTTTATTATTTACTTGCAGGAAGCCAAAAACTGTTCAGACTTTTCTTCAGGTCCTGTTCGATCGTTTTATATATGCTGCACTGAGAAAAACGTATTGTCTAACCAACCAAATAAATAATGTTGACATTTATTTTGCTCTCTCAAACCAACTATTGTTAAATCAAACACTAGATTGTTGGAGTAAAAATAGTTATTTTTATTTGTTTTGAACAAATAATTTGTTGGTGTATTTTTTTCAAATCAAACAAATGTTTTGCTGACTATACCATATTTTCCATGTATGGCATCCTCAACTATCTATCTATATTTAATTCGCAAAAAATTATATATTTGTTTTCAAAATGCCGACACATGGTTGCTTTTACACAGCGATTTATTTAATTCAGCTATATATTCGCCAAACAATTTTGATATGGTAAATTTAACCATTTAGATGTGTCCGCCAGAACAACGAGCTTGGTTTGTAGCGAGCGAGTGCAAGATGGCAGGCCATGAACACACGAATGCTCGTCATTTCAAAGGGATTTGAAAAATTTACACCTGTTTTTGAAGGTATGTGAATTTTGTTTCAATTTTTTGCGTTCCTACTGTCAATATGAATTAATTTCAGTGACATTTTATAGTGTTTCAAAAAAGGTTGGTGCTACACTGCCCTTGTTATAAACCTAACCTATATTTAAAGTAATAAAATTACTTCTATTAGGTTTCTGAAGTATGTTTCGAAATAACAGCGCCAAAAAACACGTAGGAGTGAGACACGCGTGCTAGATATTAGAAATATTGTTTAAAAGAGCATATTTCTGTTACGTGGCCGAGGTATGTTTAAAAACAACAGTGATTAGAAACATGAGGAGATAAAGCAATAATATTCGAAAACTGCTACAAGTTCTTAAAACTCGACACGTGGAGTTAACGGCACATGGAGGGACATCGTTCGTGCCCTTAGCGGAAGGGCACACACATTCACATTTTAAAAAATGATATGGTTAAAAGAAGTAACACTAATAATTAAGTCGAATAAATGCACGTCTGGTTTAACTAAATTATTTGTTAAAAAGATATCTTAGTAGCCAAGCCAAATAGCACGTTTGTTTTGACACAGGCAAATATTTGGTTCAACAAAATTATTTGGTTAAAAGTAATTGTCTTATTAGTCAAGCCAAATAGTTGCTTGGTTGTTTTAACACAGACATGTTGAAGTTCAATAGAATTATTTGGTTAGAAGTAATTGTCTTATTAGTCAAGCCAAACAGTTGCTTGGTTGTTTTAACACAGACAGGTTGAAGTTCAATAGAATTATTTGGTTAGAAGTAATTGTCTTATTAGTCAAGCCAAACAGTTGCTCGGTTGTTTTAACACAGACATATTGAAGTTCAATAGAATTATTTGGTTAAAAGTAATTGTCTTATTAGTCAAGCCAAACAGTTGCTTGATTGTTTTAACACAGACATGTTGAAGTTCAATAGAATTATTTGGTTAAAAGAAACCACTGTTGTGGTTCTGCCAAACCTGTGATCTGACTCGATCCAGCAGTGTATATCGGTTATTATTATAGCAATATAACATTGTTGAAAAAATTAAATAATATCAAACAAAAATTTTCTGTTGTGCCAAGCAATGATCTTGATTGCTAGGAGACAAATATACCATTTGGTTGTTTCAAACAAATTCCATTAAATTCTAGCAAATATTTTTTCTGCGTGGCTCTTTAAAAGTACCGTATTCCAACACAAGCTAGCGTAACCTTCTCCGATATTGTTTACATTACCAGTAATTTAATAGAAGACATGCTGTGGAAATTTAACTGTACAGAATACCACAGAAAAATGATTAAAATATAGCCACAACATACAACTCATTAATTTCGTTATGCGTTTGGGCGTTCTTAGACCATGTGACAGTATAAGTAACCCCAAAATATTTCGAAAAATATCATTTTACGTCGATTACTTTTTATAACGTTGTGAAAAGCGAAACTTGTATAGTATGTAATTAACACTGTTTGGTATTTAGCAGTCGCCGTCAGGCAAGTAGCAGTTACGTAATTCGCAGTAAGATAAAACGCCGTTTGGCAAAACGCTGTTTATGCATTTAGTTGCACCAGTTTACATCATTATTTCAACACTTAAACCATTCGCTATTTTAACGACAGAGATTTACGCATTTCGATGACATAATAATTTATCAGTATGTTTACAATTTTGGCAGCTATAATCGGAGTGCCTGCTCACATGTACTTAAATAGTTGTTTTTTATTTATAAATACACGTGGAAAAAGCGCCACCATCTGTTGGCGCTGAAGTATTTTCACTCAAGTCACTAGGTTAGTTACGAAATACCCTAAACATATTATTACTGAAAAAATGTTAATGAAACCAATTAGCCAGGTTAGACAGAACATACAGATATATCTATTTGTTTCTTGTACTTTATAACTGTCGTCGTTATCATGCGTTTTTAATTGTAATATAATAATAGCACAGCTTATTTTGGGAAGTTCTATGCGGTTATCTCTTTGGTAAAGTAGGGGCAGCGGTGGCGCAGTGGCAAGGGCGCTCGCCTCCCACCACGGCGATCCGGGCTCGATCCCCGCTGGGTTTACACCCGCACCCTCGCATGCAGGAATCATGTTGGACAATGCCGCTTGCTGGCGGGTTTTCTCAGGGTACTCCCCTCTCTCCCACCCTTGCATTCCATACTAGGGCCTCGCTTCATGTCGTGTGTGGAAATGACGGACACCTACGGGTCCCAGCTGAAAAGCCCGTCACTCGGAGAGTGTTGCCTCCCCCTGGGTTCACTCCCTCACCAATATACTCGTGCATCTCGTAAAGGACATTTGATATCAACCCCCTGATTATAATACACAACGTATCGTGATAAAACAGTTATTTTCTGACACACAATTAGAATATAAAGACCACAGTTGTTTGTGCGATAAGTGTTCACAACGTATGTGCGCTCGTCGAAGTGTAAATTCGTCACGCTCCACTTGGAAGAATTTATCCTATACCAAAGATGTACATATGGCATACATGCACTTTCCAAAATATTGTATGTAAAAAATTTAATACTATTTGTCAATATCATTTTCGTAACCATACAAATAAATGTGAAAAATTTTACAAATTTTAACATCTAGAATGTGTAAACATGATATTGAGTTTTAAAAAACAAGTACTGCAGATTTTAATTTTGCTATAAACATGAAGGTACATAAACATTTTTATTTGTTCAATTAAACAATGTTTTACAAAGGTTCATCGCATTTGTACATTTACAAGAAAACCTTTGGCAACCGGTCTCCTAAGCATGGCCGGTAAACCGTGCAGACAATTTTGTGCAGGTAAATGTATCTTGTTCCGTGCATTTTCGTTGGTATGCAAATAAGGGCTCATTCAGAATCCATTTTTATTTTAAACGAAACCAGTCTACAAATGATAAGAAAACTTCAGTGAATAACACAAACATACTGTTACGAACAGCAACTGGCATGCTAGCCTGTTTGCGGGAGAACAAACATAGTTCGAGGAAGTGAAACGAAGTCTTTGAGCGCTTCCACACAAACCCCGCCAGGCAGGCCGACTGCGTCAGATATTACGGCTGGAAACCCGGCGAACTAGGTCTTTGTCGCCGTGATACTGCACCACCAAGACGTCCGGAGAAGGGGGCGTGCAGTCCGCCGTCATGCGTCTAGTCTTCAGCGTACGGCATCATGGGCAAGGTCAAGTCGGACGATAGTAAACTAGTCAGAGTGGCTATAAGATAAGTAAGTAAATTAATAACAAATAATAATAATATCTAACACAATGTAACTAAGTAAGATTAACGAAAGCTCCTCCCATTTAAAGAGTTACTACTATTTCGTAACCAGTCATAAAAGAAATGTATCGAGATGTAATTCGATATTGATTTCAATACAGGGACAATAATGAATTTATAATGTGTTCATCTTCGAGTACACCTACCACCAACATGTACGTTTAAAATAAAATAAATTTAGCTAATTTAAAACCCGCTGACCACCTGAGGCCCCACAATTCGATGCTCTAGTCACTGGGCTACTCCGGCTCCTACTATTGGGTACCCTAGCCACTGAGCTACTCCGGCTCCTACTATTGGGTACTCTAGCCACTGAGCTACTCCGGCTCCTACTATTCTGTACTCTAGCCACTGAGCTACTCCGGCTCCTACTATTGGGTACTCTAGCCACTGAGCTACTCCGGCTCCTACTATTGGGTACTCTAGCCACTGAGCTACTCCGCCTCCTACTAATGGGTATTCTAGCAACTGAGCTACTCCGGCTCCTACTATTGGGTACTCTAGCCACTGAGCTACTCCGGCTCCTACTATTGGGTACTCTAGCCACTGAGCTACTCCGGATCCTACTATTTGGTACTCTAGCCACTGAGCTACTCCGGCTCCTACTATTGGGTACTCTAGCCACTGAGCTACTCCGGCTCCTACTATTGGGTACTCTAGCCACTGAGCTACTCCGGCTCCTACTATTGGGTACTCTAGTCACTGAGCTACTGCGGCTCCTACTATTGGGTACCCTAGCCACTGAGCTACTCCGGCTCCTACTATTGGGTACTCTAGCCACTGAGCTACTCCGGCTCCTACTATTGGGAACTCTAGCCACTGAGCTACTCCGGCTCCTACTATTGGGTACTCTATCAACTGAGCTACTCCGGCTCCTACTATTGGGTTCTCTATCCACTGAGCTACTGCGGCTCCTACTATTGGGTACTCTAGCCACTTAGCTACTCCAGCTCCTACTATTGGGTACTCTAGCCACTGAGCTACTCCGGCTCCTACTAATGGGTACTCTAGCCACTGAGCAACTCCGGCTCCTACTATTGGGTACCCCAGCCACTGAGCTACTCCGGCTCCTACTATTGGGTACTCTAGCAACTGAGCTAATCCGGCTCCTACTATTCTGTACTCTAGCCACTGAGCTACTCCGGCTGCTACTATTGGGTACTCTAGCAACTTAGCTACTCCGGCTCCTACTATTGGGTACTCTAGCCACTGAGCTACTCCGGCTCCTACTAATGGGTACTCTAGCCACTGAGCTACTCCGGCTCCTACTATTGGGTACTCTAGCCACTGAGCTACTCAGGCTCCTACTATTGGGTACTCTAGCAACTGAGCTACTCCGGCTCCTACTATTGGGTACTCTAGCCACTGAGCTACTCCGGCTCCTACTGTTGGGTACTCTAGCCACTGAGCTACTGCGGCTCCTACTATTGGGTACTCTAGCCACTGAGCTACTCCGGCTCCTACTAATGGGTACTCTAGCCACTGAGCTACTCCGGCTCCTACTATTGGGTACTCTAGCCACTGAGCTACTCCGCCTCCTACTAATGGGTATTCTAGCAACTGAGCTACTCCGGCTCCTACTATTGGGTACTCTAGCCACTGAGCTACTCCGGCTCCTACTATTGGGTACTCTAGCCACTGAGCTACTCCGGATCCTACTATTTGGTACTCTAGCCACTGAGCTACTCCGGCTCCTACTATTGGGTACTCTAGCCACTGAGCTACTCCGGCTCCTACTATTGGGTACTCTAGTCACTGAGCTACTGCGGCTCCTACTATTGGGTACTCTAGCCACTGAGCTACTCCGGCTCCTACTATTGGGTACTCTAGCCACTGAGCTACTCCGGCTCCTACTATTGGGTACTCTAGTCACTGAGCTACTGCGGCTCCTACTATTGGGTACTCTAGCCACTGAGCTACTCCGGCTCCTACTATTGGGTTCTCTATCCACTGAGCTACTGCGGCTCCTACTATTGGGTACTCTAGCCACTGCCACCTCGCTATTGGGTTCTCTATCCACTGAGCTACTGCGGCTCCTACTATTATTTGCTCTAGCCCCTGACCAGCTGCGGCCCCACTATTGGGTGCACTAGCCGCTGACCAGCTGCGGCCCCTCTATTGGGTGCACAAGCCCCTGACCAGCTGCGGCTCCACTATTATGTTCTCTAGCCCCTGAGTTTCTGCGGCCCCACTATTGGGTGCACTAGCCGCTGACCAGTTGCGGCCTCACTATTGGGTGCTCTAGCCCCTGACCAGCTACGGCCCCACTATTGGGTGCACTAGCCGCTGACCAGCTGCTGCCCCACTATTGGGTGCCCTAGCCCCTGACCAGCTGCGGCCCCACTATTGGGTGCACTATCCGCTGACCAGCTGCGGCCCCATTATTGAGTGCTCTAGCCCCTGACCAGCTGCGGCCCCACTATTGGGTGCTCTACCCACTGAGCTACTGCGGCCCCACTGTTGGGTGCACTAGCCGCTGACCAGCTGCGGCCCCACTTTTGGGTGCACTAGCCGCTGACCCGCTGCGGCCCCACTATTGGTTGCTCTAGCCCATTACCAGCTGCGTCCCCACTATTAGGTGCCCTTGCCCCTGACCAGTTGCGGCCCCACTATTGAGTGCTCTAGCCCCTGAGCAGCTGCTGCCCCACTATTGGGTGTTCTAGCCCCTGACCAGCTGCGGCCCCACTATTGGGTGCTCTAGCCCCTGACCAGCTGCGGCCCCACTATTGGGTGCACTAGCCCCTGACCAGCTGCGGCCCCACTATTGAGTGCTATAGCCCCTGACCAGCTGCGGCCCCACTATTGGGTGCTCTAGCCCCTTACCAGCTGTGGCCCCACTATTGGGTGCTCTACCCACTGAGCTACTGCGACCTCGCTATTGACTGCTCTAGCCCCTGAGCAGCTGCGGCCCCACTATTGAGTGCTCTAGCCCCTGAGCAGCTGCGTCCCTACTATTGGGTTCTCTATCCACTGAGCTACTGCGGCTCCTACTATTGGGTACTCTAGCCACTGAGATACTGCGACCTCGCTAATGACTGCTCTAGCCCTGAGCAGCTGCGGCCCTACTATTGTGTGCTCTAGCCCCTGACCTGCTGCGGCTCCACTATTAGGTTCCTTAGCCCCTGAGCTTCTGCTGCGCCACTATTGGGTGCTCTAGCCCCTGACCAGCTGCGGCCCCACTTGGAATAACTCTAGCCACTGGGCCACTACGGATTTTTAGAAGGAAAGGTTTACGGCCCATGTTGCAAACAAGATAGGAGAAATGACGATTTTTTAACAATGCTTTTTTAATGCATTAATCAATCCTAAGAAAAGCTTAATCCAGTACCTTTTTACATACCTGATCATCATTTTTTCCGGAATCGTTTGAGATATCGCTATTAAACAGAGACTAAGTTGGCCCTGTTGTTATTATCTATATACTGTGTAAATCTGATGTCAGTATGTTTGGAGTTAAATCCGTTCAGAGAGACAGACACGAAAAAATTAAACATTAGATATGACTTAGTTATAAATTATACAATATGAAAAATAATTGAAAGTGAAAAATTCGAACATTACAGACACACACTTATATTTTATTTAGTAGTATAGATTTATTTTTAAGCCTCCTTTATATGATACACTTATTTATATGACTTTAAAAATGCCTTATTATTTTTACAGCTGAGCCTAATGGGAGTTGCTTAAATGCACTTAATTAATGTTAGAAATCAACACACCTCAGTAAACACGCATTCTTAGGGAAAACATCGTAACCATGATTTTAGCACGCACTGAAACAGCGTCACTTTATAACTTGACTACATCTGCACAACTACCAGATGCAAATTGTGTGAAATTCCCGTTTCCCAATATAAAATCACTATTTAATGAAGGAAAAGGAAACCATAGGACAGCACTTCTAAAAGTTTACATATGATAAAAATATTATACTTCAATATGGTTAAGTATATACTATTCAATTGTCACAAAAATATTTTCAAATGTTAACTTAAATGAGATATGTACGGCATAACAGTGCCATTGAAAACATTCTAATAATAATTTTTTAAAAATTAGTTTATAAAGAAGTGACTGCATCAAAACGAAAAAAAAAAAGTGTTTTTAAAATCATTGGATACTATTGTATGAGGTATTGTAATTTTTATAATATTTTCTTTTAGTAAGTACTTGGTTCGCAGTTCAGTTTATTGTCAATGCTCTTTACCTTCATATATAAAAGTGTTGTGTGACAGAACGTTACTACTAATCGTTACGACAAACAGCTCCCCACATTAAAACTTATCGTTTATCTTCATGCACACTTTGACTTGGGAAAACATTTTTGCCCTGTCAAAAAAATAAACGGCAAAAAGCATATAATAGTATAAACATGAATCAGTTTAAATATTTGAAAGGCGAGTAAAGGAGATAGAATTTTGAAAGATACATCGTCTGAGGACATGTACAAACTCATAAACTGTTGTTAGTTGGTTCATTTTTAATGGGACAGTGACGGGTTTAACGAAAACTAAAATGTCACGTACATTAGAAATACTATTTCAGAGTACTCCAAAATGTCTAAAACGGCTTTTTTCAAAGCGCTGTATCTCCTAATGTACGTATCAGAGACATACAAAACAACTCGCTGGCCCGGCACTGAACCTTACTAGATATTTTCGACCAGTAAAACAAAAGGGTCACTTCTGAAAATGTCATAGGTACCCGTAGCGCGACTTGAACACTGCAAGCCAGTTCAGGGCCCTGCGCTTAGTGGCGATGGTGCACTTGATGCGCGTAGCAATGTCGCCTTTATCGCCCCTGCGCTTTTCGACCTCAAACGCAGGAAAAATCTCAAGTTAGGCAGGAGCGTTGAGAGGATCGTAACTTAAATACGATGTGCAAGGCAGCAAACCGAGATTCGAGATCTCTCTCTCTCTCTCTCTCTCTCTCTCTCTCTCTCTCTCTGTGCACCTTTGTGTTACGAACCATCGTAGAAAGACGTTACTGCGGCAACGCTAACAGTCTTATTGGGATCCGTGGTGATAGGACTACTAAGATTCTCCCTGGGTAGCACTGTTTAACCATTGCTCTTCGAAACGAGCAATACCATGCATCGTGTTAGGCAATCGTCAAGGAAGATTTTAGGAAAGGATTTTTTTTTTTTTTTGGCGCAGTGGAGCGAGCAAACTTTCACGATACTCAAGTTCCCTCCCGCTTCTTTATTTTTTCTGTCTCCTTTCCCATCTCATCTCACCTCGTTCATTCTTCAGACTCATCTGACAATCCAGCCTCTACTTCGGGCAAGGAAATCAGCTCTAATTGCATTATTTTCTCATTGGTGTAGAACCTAACGTTTCGGAAATAAACTGGACAAATTAATAAATTTTCTAAAGTATCGTTTGTTTCAAATGTAGCTCACTTCTATGAACATCTGTTAACAACAAAAAGAACAAGGAAATGTGAATGTGTTGTTTGGCGCACAATAAATCAACATTTTAGTGTTTATTTCCTTTACACTGTCTATAGGAAATATGAATATGCATTGGTCGATCATCTGTACATAAACGCAGTGTTAAATGTATAGCCTGTGTGTCTCCGATTATTGAAAATATTTAAAATATGGATATTATAAAATGTTTATTTTGACAAATAATATTAAAAATTCATCATGAAACACAAATACTGCCTTCTTTTCCGAAGGTTAATTACACGGGATTTGGTCTTCACTAGTAATGGTTGCCACGGCGATAATTATATATGCACAAGTATTCGGAGTTCCCACAATTTACAATTAACTATCAAATAAATCAATGCGGTAAGTGCCCATTATAAATAACGAGCGCTATCTTCCCAAATGTTATTTTATGGACCACTGAGTGACGTAAACATTTGTTCCTACATGTTGTATGATTTTTACACATGTTCGATATTTTCCCGTTTCTCTGTAAGTTCTGAAGATAATACATTTAATAATTTTACCTGAGTAAATTATACCATATTTTTGAAATGTTAACGACGATTGCGATTGCAGATATATTTAGGCAAATATTTATATCGCAGTCAATATTGTACTCAATACGAGTAATTTAAGTAGGCTTGTAAAAGCGTATAAATAAATATGATTTGATAATGTAATGAAATATCGCAGTAGACGTGGTCTTAAACTTCCTACTTATACTTATGTCTCCAACATACTTCGGGGCAAGCAATAGTTTTTTTTTTAATGAACGTCAGGAAACGTCTAATATTTATATCTGATTCCTCGCAGACGAAATTAATAGTATGGTGCATGCATACAGAAGAAATTGAATATATTAAATTTGAGTATCGTTCTAGAAATATGATAACGCTAAGTTGCTCTGTTTAAGTTTTTAATGGTATACAATCTGCTGCTCTCTCACTGTGAGATATTTCTTCCTATAGGCCTACAGGTAGGTGAGGTTATACTGGTCAAGTGTGTTTGCTAGTCAGTAAATAATTAAACTTAAAAAACTATTTTGCGTATTCTAAGGACAGTTGAATAATTAGCACATCGGTCTCTCACAAATGGGATCCGGGCTCGATTACTGGCAGTATGTGTTCAGTTTTTCGCGCTTTGGAAACGTGGTCTAGTTTTCCACTAGCTGGCGAGTTTTATTGGGTTATTCGGAAGTCTCCTCATATTGGCATTCCGTCGGTAATCCATTTCGCTGCGATGTTGTTAACCGCCGTAACTCCTACATTCTCCCCTTCTTTACAAATCTCTCACACCAAATGAGTTTTATTTCACAACTGTGTAGGCCTACTAACGCTAAATACGTTAAGTAAACTGAACAAGTTTTAATTATTGCTATGTATTACGACATTTTTTCAGCAACTTGTGCCTTCTGCGCACATAAGAAAATGTCTCAGCCCAAATCTTTTTTACTTTTAAGATATGTTATCTAGCCAGTCTAATGCTTGTGAATAATTAAACTGACAGTAATTGTGTTGTATACTACATGTAAACCCACAAACTTCGAACCATGTTCCTTTTATTATTATTAATATTGAAAGTCCATGAATATTTAATTTAACATATGGTCCTATGCTGGTATATGTAGTATCTAGAATAAATGCACCGAACTTTGGCTAATTAGTTTCAAAGAGACTAACTTAGCAACACGAGTTTGAAAAATACACTATGAGACCACCATAGTTAAGTTATCGAGAAACTAGCGAATCTAAACGCCTGTCTTCTTAAAATGACAGTACCAATGAAATGAAGAACTTTAACATTCTACAAAAATATTTTTACTTTTATGTAGAAGCGCTAATCACACAATACATCATAGTATTTTGGAATCCGCTGAAATTTCATTCTAATTGTATATGAATTCTAACATATTTTTGTACTAGTTGCCAAAATTACTTAATTACATTTCCTTGGTTGTGTTTGCTGCTAAGACTTCGCTTCATTTGTCAGTCACTCATAGTTTCATATATCACTACGTAGGCCTACATATATTCTGTTTTTGCAGAAGATTTGTGTCACAAATGCGTGGTAAATGCTTTGAAATGCAGAACTTTTCTAGTGTTTCTTAAGCGTCTCGTCAATAATTTGCAAGTAAAAGGTTTTTAGATAATTGGCTCACCGAACAAGGAGAGAAATGAATACCATTTCTCTCCTTGTTAAATTGATTCTTCAGCTAATTGTCTCCTTTACCTGCTGAGTACGCTTTTCAATGGCTATCGTCAGTGACCAATCGTCAGACAGGGCTGTAGCGCTCATGCGACTAGCCAACATGCTAATTTCTCTCTCTTGCGCTGCAGAAAAAAAAGAAGAAAGAGAAAAATGATTAACGCGTTCCATAAAACGTCGATTTCTTTATGTAAATCATACCTACTACAGTACATAGAGCTGAGAGTTTATGCACTTTAAGTCGCTGACTAACACATATGTGTTTTATAAGTTGGTTTAACCGTGTAATCATTTGTGTAGCGAACCGAAATATCAGCTTTATCAGAAGGATGAAATATTTTTCCTATTTTCGGAATCAATAGTTACATTACTTAAAAAAGTTTGTGATGATATGTTTTCCTGTTCACATTCCCGTATATAAAAATTCAGTAATTTGTGCTTTATTACTTCAGTGCCAATTTTTTTAACGCTGGAAAATAAAATAGCCGACCTGTATTGTTTCAGGTGTTCGTGGTGAAATAGTGATAGGTCCTACTCGACGGAATTGTGTTGCAGAAGAACAACTTTATTTTTCTAGAACAGGTTATTTATCAAACTATCCAAATGAAAGATAATACTACATGTTTCGTTTTCCTGTAATATTATAGAAAGAAATGAGTACGCAATAATATTGCTGAAGATGTTGAAAAGCAAATACTAACGCTGAAGGTTATGAATGATTTCTGGGAGGCAACACGCATGAGAGCTGCTACTAACTTAGGACATTTACAGTATCCATAGGTGTATTACGTATTTCCGTGTGTTCTGACAGTCATATCATAAACCGATCATAAGAACTAAATATTAAGTTTTTTAAATTTAGGACCCTAAATTCAACGATTATAATATTAAAAATATAAATTTTTTTATTTAATCAATTTAGTAGAGCTACAGAATTATTCGCTCTCCAACCCCAGAAATAGTCGTATCTCCAGTTCATACAGGGATATTTCACGAAGAAATTAATATCATTTTAATTTGCGTAATACAAAATGTGGTATTATTCTATATCACGGTGTCAGGGGAAACATTGCGAATGGACACAGGTGTGTTTGCAGAAAAAAAGACTCTTTCTTACATAATGCAATTAACAGACGTTGCAACCAACTTTAATAAAATCGCCATAACTTTCAAACAAACGCCCACGAACTACTTTATACCATATCACAAAATCCATACCAGGGATAAGATGTAAGCCAAATATAGTAAATTAATTTTTACTTCTAACTTTTCAGAAGCCCTGCATAAGTTTTACTGTCTGGCTATTCCTCCAACTCACGCAAACAAAGCTTAACTCATTATAGAGAATTATACCAAAGGGACAACACATCGCGTTCGTATGCACTGAGTTTAATAACATTTTGCAGAAAAACTATTTCTGATCTGGCATTACCAAAAAAAAACATTTATCTATGTTTCATTCATATTAAATATAAATGAATCATTAGAATTTATAGAAAAATTGAGAGTTAAATTTTGGTAACCAGAATAAATATAATATACATATTATATTAACTGAATTATAAAAGGTTTTCTGTACGTTACATATTTACGAAAAAACTATACGCATAATATGTGAGGTGATTTTAGAAAGGCTTGAAAATAGTTTAGAAATCTTGGGAATTCGAGATGGGCGTGATGTCCTTACAATACAGGTATTCCAGGATGTTTACCAAACCTTAAAACGAGGAATGAATCTCGTCGGCAGCAACAGATGCGGCATCGACGTGACGCCGCTCCGTCGCGCTTGTTTGTCGCCGCGCTGAGGAGTCCTGCAGGCAGGACAAGGACACGCCAGGAGGACACTCGACGTCGCACGAGTGCACTCGACAACATCGTAACGCGCGTAACGAGGTCCTTGACACTTAGCGCCTTGTCCTTGGACTTCGAGTAGGTGCAAACACAGACTGTACACGTCGCCGGTTCAAACTGCGGACTTCGATATTTCGCAGTCTCTTTATAACGACGCTTTTCCCGTCTCCATCGCTCTTTAAAGAGACAACCTGCTGGGGAAGAGCTAGACGCCAACTGGGATTTATAACTATTTTCCCTGTACTCACGCGTGAGATCAATTTTTGTAAAGGGCGCAGAACACCATATAATTATATTTTAGAGACAATTATCGCTTGACGTCTGGAACTACTATTGCTACCATAGCCATTCTCATAATGTAATAAATAATTAATTCCACATGGTAAACAAACAATGATACTTCATTGATATCGGGACTGCGGTGGCTGAGTGGTTAGTCTGTCTGGTTCTCACCAAGTTGTACCGGGTTCAAACCATATCTGGGTCACCGGATTATCGCAAGTGGGAATCGTGCCGGACGAAAACTTTGGTTGGCGGGTTTTCCCGGGGATCTCCCGTTTTCCCCCGCCCTTCCGTTCCGGCTCCACCCCATACTCACCTCAACCACCCTCATTGGTTCTCAAGCCCTCGCTTTTAAGAGATGCCCAAATATCTTCACTCACTTCACACATTACATTGTTATCACAGATTATTGAATGATTTGTGTTATACCCTGGACGAAGAAGAAATTTCAATAAAGAATGTTGAATGTGTGGAAACACCAGTATTCGTGCTCAGGATGTGTAGTGAAAATACGAAAGTGATTTTCGTATTTTCACTACACATTCATGTTTGAAACGACCATCAATTTATACATTGATTTAGTATCGTCTAGAGTGGTTAAGATTGAAATGTTTGGATACAGAGTTTTTACTGTGTACTTCTAACTTTGAAAAAGTGGATCTTTAGTTTGGGGGTTGCAGTCCCCATTATGTAAACCAGCGCTTCCTTATGGCAACATCACACTGATTTCTCTCTATCCCTTTACTCGAAAATATTAATAATTTTTGTATCCGATTTATATTTTATGGACATTGTTAGACTTCATCTCCGTCGCAGCGTTATGCGTTTTACGACTGATGTTGAAAGACCAACAATCAGTGTCTTTTAAGACGAGTTTCGTTTACACAATTTTACCAAAAAGTTGAAATAAAGTTGCAGTAGTACATTGGCCTTATATGGGATTGAGTGCTTTGGTGCATTACGCGATCATCTGTGATCCACGCCAGGCAATATTATTTTGCAGGAAACAGCTTTACCGAAACGTCTAGAAGGCGCGAAACAAGTTCCCCGCTTACACCATCCTTAGTTCCTCAGAACTACCTGCGAATGCGCTAGGAAATCTTTTACTGTATTGTTATGCAGTTGGCTGCAGCTACTACCTTGCTATAATGCAACAATGTAAACAATTTCTCAGTAACCTTGCTACACGGAAATTGAACGTTTTTAACGTGCACATAGTATACTCTACAAAAATACATGGAAAGCCGTACGTACTGCAAAGAAAACCATTTCTTATGTGTGGTTTCGTCTACAGTTACACAATACTGCTTTCATTCAAAGAGCAGGTTACAAAAAACATGTTTACTGTCAATAAATGTTTTCTTTAAACGTTTTTGTTACATAGCAACATATTTTCCTTTATAGCAACGAAATAAACATTTTTGAGCTGCTTTTGTTCGCAGCGATATTAAGGTTATCCGTCGTTCATTGTCGTTTTCAGTAGGTACATAACTGTTGTCCCAATTCAAATATTAATACACCAATATATTCTGTAGTTATGGAACTGCAACTCAGCAAATTTACAGTCCTTCTGTAGGCGTTTAGTGTTATTCTGAAGTGCAGCGATTTTCCATATCACTTACCGCAATTCTTACCAAGTGGTGACATTATATTCTGGCCCATTTCACTATGCAACTTTAAATAACCTACGTATAAAAAGTAATGGGAATGGATTAGGGCAAAATGGTGGTTTGGAGAATGGCATAGGAATAATAACATGCGTGGTGCGGGTTAGTCTCTCCAACCCGTCGTGACTTTTTTTCTTAGTGAATATTGTTTTATAGGTTTGTCACCTTGTTCTTATTTACTCATTATGGTTGTTTGTCACAGCACCATTTTTTTTACAGTGCAACTCACAATACCCAAAACTCGTGTACTGAACTACAGCAATGACAATGCAATATTATCATAGTCATTACTATACAGAAGAAACAAATATTATGTTTGCGCAAGCCTACTTTGAAGTAGTTTATATTTAAACAAATTTTTCTTTCGGGAAACAAATCATCTGTTGCAGCATAAAAAAGCGTTTTTACTGTGCACGGGAAATTTACCAAACGTCGAGTGATAAAATTTGCTATAGAAATGATAATACATAAGCTTCGGAACGTAAGTTCGCATTTTGCCTTGCCTGTGCTAAGGAAAAAAAAGTTACCATGAATGTATGAAGGAAAAAAGTTTTACAAATTGTGTTTTTCTAATACGTGTATATGATGGTATAATAAGTTTGCAAACAATTGTTTAAATTGTATACGTGCATCGATTACTGTTGGGCGCCTGTGATAGTGTTTCTATATTTAGAGAGTCGATATAGAAAACTTTATATTCAAACATATATAAATATGTTTCTTTGAAAATTAATAATTTATATAAAAATTAATAACTATTAAAATACGAAGCATGAAAAAAATGACTCTTTGTTCAAACGACTAAAAATGTTACAAATATCATATTAACTAATAATCTATGTGTATATGTTATAGGAATAATTTCAAAATTAATCCCTTTCCGTTAGAACATTAAGTTCTGTATTGAGTATCAAAACTGAGAAAGCTTGATGATATAATAATAATCTCAAACTATCTTGCTTTCTTTCAGTTGTGTTCCATGTACAGTAGTTTTATGATTAGGCTTAAAGAGCTAAAAGTTTACAGTTATAAGCAAATTTAACATTTGATATGAATATTCTTAAAATTTTCATTAGCCTCGTCAACATGTAGAACAAGATTGATGGTAGCAGTTATTACTGCTTGCATGATGTAACTAGAGTTTATAAAATCATGTATCTAATTTTTGTATTTGTATTTTACATATTTTATAATATATCGAGCTAGAGATATACAGAATGACGAGTATACGATGTTTTGGCACTGTAACTTAATGCAAACCGTCGTTGCGTCTGACGTGGCCGTTATATGTCCCCACCCGTGGATAGCTAAATTCGAGAACATCCTCCAGAGGTTAGCGACTGAAACACGCCCAACTGGCTTAGTGAAAGCTGAGATACTCTAGCTGTAGACCAGATAACATTGCCTCAATATCTACAGCCGGAACCTTATTGGTACTTATATTCGCTGTTATAATTTCAAAAAAACACACACTATTACTTTTTCAACTAAGCGGTGCAATTAATGCTTTTCATTACGTGCACGAGAAATCGACATATCAAAAATTAAAACTTTTTCTCGCTTCCTCAATTTTCCTTATTCTTTATTGGGACATTAAGACAAAATTGTTTCACTCAGAGTTATTTTTATTTTTTTGTGATCATGCGAAGTTGAAATAACAATTCCTTTCGATATAATTATAACGTGGAGATACATTATTTTGCGAATTAATATTTCAGAGTGTCATCGCATAGCTTTTTTCTTAGGTCCACGTGTAAACCATTGCCGTAATTTATTATAATATATATTTTGCCTTACAGGAATACTTTTTAACTAGTGCTAATTTGCTGTCAAAACATTTAAACAGTAAATAATTAGAATTTTCTATTTGGAAGTTTGATGCATGCAAATATGCCGCCATTCTTTAAGGAAACAAATTAAGGGTTTACATTTTATCATAGTAAATATGTTTGGTATACTTTTTAAGCAAGATTAATTATTTGGCAAAAGTTAGTCAGTGCATTCTTGCAGTTTTTTTATGCCCTAAAATCCAAAATTACATTGTCTACCACTGCCAGCTTAGTACTTCGTATGTCACACATTTTAACCAGCAGTACGTTTCTGTAGCAAGAGTAAAATATGAATGCATATTTACTCTGACTTTAGGATATCTAAAATATTAAATTGTGATTTGACTGTGAGAGAATGGGTTTCTTACATTTCGTTTTGGAGACGCATTTTCTCTTGTAGGTGCTCATATCTCATAACACTGAGAAAAACGCTACTTGATGCCATAATGCCACAAAACACAATTTTCTAACTAAATATTGCTGCTAGAAATTTTCGCAAATGTATATTTGTTCACTAACTAATACTTCTCTGGGTTTTATCTGTGACATCCGTGTAACGACCTAAAACGAGTGATAATTCGAACTCATTTATTCGTATTACTAAGAGATTTAGTAGAGAAGCATCTGCAAGGAAATTTCGTGTCCACCACATTGGTGAATCAGCACGTGTAGTGTACTGTCTTATCATTTATGTAGTAAACGTTCGACTCAACGAAATACACCTTGCTGCACTATCCGTCACAATGAACGTTCTGAGACGTCCTTAGTTGGAAAGTTTTGTGCACCTATAATACTCATAAATGTTCGATATTTAAAATCAAATAAACTTTCAGCACCAACTGCAAAACTGAGTCCCAGGGACTCCAGCAGGAAGAAATATAGGAGCGAGGGAATCTGGGAATGTCAAAGTTTGTTATTGCAGAAGCCCCGCCATTAGTACATGCTGCTAATTACTTGGGAGACGGTCGGTGCTGGAGAGAGAGAGAGAGAGAGCGAGAGAGAGGCGCCAAAGAGTCCCCTTCATCCTTCTCTCTCTCTCTCTCGCTTTCTCTCTATCTCTCGCCAACGGCATCGCCCATTCTCTATTCGTGCATACGTCTTGAGAGCGACGCTGCGACATCTGGTGCCAAGTTTCGGAATTAATGAGGCGGTCGTGAGATGCCGCTCTCTCCGCTGCTGGCGAGTGATTTAGAAAGCTACATAAGTTTTCCTGCATGGCTATTTTGAAGCATTATACGGAGATATTTTCAGTTGTATAATTTAGTTCTATCTGCATCAGACGGCAGAAATATTATATATATATATATTATTTTGGCTAAACCAGTAAGATTTAGAATATTTTGCGACTAGTAAATTTGAAAATTGCAACACTTAGTTTATGACTACATATTATATGTCATAATTACAGGTAGTCTGCAGCAGGAATTCATCACTGTCATTTATAAGAATTGGGAATGCAAGATTTAATTGACTCAATTTTTTTTATATCTTGTACTGGTTGTAGAAGTTCTTGACGGAGCGAATTGCCGAGGTAATTTATTTATTCAATTCTACGAATGAAAAAAAAACACAAAAATCAATAATAGAACGTTATATGTAGTCTACAAACATATATTTATTCTTAAAATATTTTCAGTTGTTGATGTAGATACCTGTTATTTTCGGTGTCTTTTAATACTTAGAATTTACGAAGTAGTAACGTATTAACTGTTTCTGTAAGGCATTCATTAATATACATAAATTTTAAATGGAAAAATTATACACATTTTTATCATAAACATTAACTTGGCTGAAAGCTTAAAATAGGAATTAATTTTGCTGACAACAGCAAAAAAAAAAAAAAAAAAATACTATTCGGCACACAAAGTGGGAATGTGGATGAATTGAGAGGCTATCGTATCTGATTCCGACGACAATATCCTTGATTGCAAAGATCAACTTTGAACTCTTGTGCAAAATTCTGACCAGATAAATTCAGCATTAAAAAGTTATAAATTAGTTTTTCCAAAACTTAATTAAAAGTATCCGGCAACTACACTATTTTGTATGTCACATAAAATCACTTCGCTAAAATTTTTTTTTTTTCACTTATTTTTTCAGATATATATTTTTTAAATTTTCTTTCCTAAAACTACATTTAAATTAGTTATTTATTTTTATGATGGTTGTAACAATTTTTTAAATAAAATGTATTTACATTTACCACTATGAAAACAAGACGTAAAAGTTTAAGAAATGTTTCAGTATTGCTTTTAAATCCTATTTTTTTTCCAAACTTTTCATAGAAATTAAGTCTATTTAAATGAAATGAACACTATAGTTATTACTTGTGATCATATATAATACACCCTCCTTTCTCACTTAATTTTTATGCGACATGAAAAATAATTCAGAATAAATAAGGGAGATAAGTCGGCTTATTTTCCTTTGATATCAGCGACATGTTTGCGGCAGTTCAGTCGCACATACTCCAGACGTCAGAAGTTGAATTTCAAATTATTTATGTAATATTGTTTGTTGACTAGTGATTCTCATCAACGTTTAAATGTTATTGTCGTATTCTTTGCAACTGTGCAAGACCTGTCACAGCATACCAGCTATTATGGCAGCCACAAAGGCATCTGTTGCTTCACACGGCCGGATTTTCCTGTTATATTTTCCGTGACAGTTTCTGTGCTGGATATTTTATAGGCCATTAACGTTGCAGTTTTAGAGCTTATGATGCACCTTGGGGCTACTAGTAGAAACGAATTGCCGATGAAGCTAAATATTGCATCAGACTTGAATATGTTGATGTTGAAATTAACTCAATTTGCCAAAGTACGACGAAATACTGACAGCCACGTGTACAACTTTCAAGACAGCCTTCTTTTCTTGAAAGTTGTACATATGGTTAATTTCAACATCAACATATTCAAGTCTGATGCAATATTTTGCTTCATCAGCAATTCGTTTCTACTAGTAGCCCCAAGGTGCATCATAAACTTTAAAACTGCAACGTTAATGACCTATAAAGAAGGTAATTTATATATATATATATATATATAATATATATATATATATATATATATATATATATATATATATACACACACACACATAACGTGATTCCGAACAACACTTACAAAATTCAGCAGGTTGTTCTTGAAGAAATAATAAGACGAAAATTTCTGTACCCCGTTATCCCTTAAGAAATTTTAATGAAGCTACGGGCCCCCTAAAAACACGATTTTAAATATAATTGTGTTAAAAAATATCACGAACTACTCACGATTAGGCAACAAATCGGTGAATAGTGTTTTGTAGAACGACGATCTTACACCTGTGAAAATGCGGTTCGTAATATCATCACCCGTCATCATGAAAATAGTGGTTGCCACCCTGTTTTTTGAACGAAAAGTGTGAACAGTAATATGCAAGCTATTTGTTGAGATGACTCAAGACTGAGCACACATCAACCAACAAAATTATTCGTCTGGTCGGTATACTCTCGGGTGAACCGTTTTCGCGAAATCCTTTCGGAAAGTACGAATGCAAAACAGAGGGGTGAATTACCTGCGTGGTAGGCAAAATACAATAAAAAGGGCGGTGAAACACCACGTGTCATTTGACTTTACGATGCGCCGATTCTTAAGTCATGTCAACAAATCGCTAACAGCATACTGTTTACATTTGTCGTGCAGTAACAGGGTGAGAACCCCTATTTCCTTTGAAGACGGGGGATGAAATTACAAACCGCCTTTTCAAAGGTGTGAGATCTCCGTTCTGTAAAACACTATTCACTAACTTGTTGCTTAATCGTGAGTAGTTCGTGATATTTTTAACTCCATTAAATTAAAAACCGTCTTTTTTAAGGGTGCTTATCTCCCATAATAATCTCTTAAGGGGAAAAGTAGTACAGACATTTTCGTCTCACTATTTCGCCAGGAACAACCAGCCGAAGTTGGTCGGTGTTGTTCGGATTCACGTTGTGTGTGTGTGTGTGTGTATACCAACACATTACATACAATTTAATACAAGCGTTTTATATATGTAAGCATATAGCATTTATTAGAAATGTTGAAGATGTCAATTTTGTCAGCGTAGTGGTAATACTTAGGGCATTTCACGAAGTGGTAATTTTGTGGCGTGCATTCAAAACTTCCATTTGACTATTTTCCTTTTTTTTTAAATTTTGTGAATGAAACATATATTTTAGTTAAGATATAATTACCGAAATCTTTTGCATGTATTTTCCGAAAAATAAAAAATAGCAAGTAAATGTTTTCGACATTCTAGTATCGGGCACCATGCGTAAAGAGTATTATTTTTGTTCTTGGACCCTCTTACATTTAATTTATTTTGGGCGTTTATATATATGTAACAGCTTTTAATAACAACTTAATGTTATATTGGACAGTGGTATTTATAAATGTAGAGATACAAAGCATTGTTTTTGCTGTTACCAGTAATTTCCGAGCAGTTGATTTTATGTCCATTTTGTTGAAAAACGCTGTGAATTTGTATATATACAATATATAAAAACATAGACACTGTATAGAAATCCACAATGTGGTTGTTAGATTATAAGTTGATATTGATGTTACAATAAATTCTATCTTTATTTAAACATTAATAAAAGTGATATTATATTATATAAGTTTTATTCACATACATATGCAATATCAGCTCGCCATTCCGTTGACTTTTAGCCATGTCGCACATCCAAAGCAGCCCAAAGCACTCATGGCAATCACTAGTGCTATATGTGATTAATGACTGCCTTATTTCTCGCCTTCTTTATTCTTCGAGAATATTTGCACGCCATTTGAACGGAAACAAGATTAGCAGTAAAATGCTTCTAGGACTACATTTTTATTACTCGACCGCGACAAGTGCGTAGCCGGAAAAAATGCGAACTACAAGGCGACGCCACGTCCTTTCTGCTGGGCATGTCATTCGCAACCAGCGGCCGAGGGGGATAAGGCTTTCAGCTGCGGGTGGGTAATGTAGCGCTGGCCATAACTCGTGCCCCAGTAGTTCCCGTGTTTGTACGCTCGCGATGGATGGAAGTGATTATGCGCTCACTAATGACAGGCACGAGGTGTGAATTAAAGGTGGCAGTGGTATTAGGTGTTTAATAATGGCCTCAGTTAGTGAGTTAAGTAATAAAACTTTACTTAGTCAGTGCAGAAATGTCGTAAGGAATGTGATTAATTTTGTAATAAGAAAAAGCATCCGGTCAATTTATTCATCCGATATGTCATTCTAATAAACGTGCAGCAGCTGCGACATCGGAACTAACTCTATGCATAATTATAGAAGAACGAAAACAAGCCAATGTAAGTGATGACAAACTGCATACACCTAGGATTAAAAGGATAAAACATCCTTAATATATATGTTTAGATGATTTTTATTTTGGTGTAATTCGGTGCACCGTACATAAGTTTTATATAGTTGAAGGAGATATCCGTACGATAAATACATTGCCAACGGTTTTAAAACATGAGATAGATTGTCCGTGAAAATATGAAGCTTTGAAACAAACCCGTAAGAAAACGAGCTTTACTTCAAAAAATGCAAATGCAAAAGAAAGCCTTTAATGGAAATAAATGGCATTGTGGCCTAGAGAGGTGAGTATTTAAGGTGAATTAGAGGCAATGAGCAAGCTTGTGCAAACAATGAGATAGTAAAATGCATTTTCAATTAATTTCTATATATGTGCGCGTGCAGTGTGTGCGATACTGTTGCACACATTCATGCAGGCTCGTGTACGCACGACAGTTACAATTGGCGAGGGGGGTGGGGTTGTTTCCCCTACTCTCAAGGTCACCCCTCCTGCGCCTTTGCTCGCAACCTGCTGCTTGCTGAAAGCGATGGTGTCATTCCTCTCACCGACTGTACACTTGTTTCCTCTCACCGACTGTACTTGCTGATAGCGATGATGTCATTCCTCTCACCGACTGTACACTTGTTTCCTCTCACCGACTGTACACTTGTCACGGTCGAGTTATAGTAGTAGGCTATCACCAAATGTTTCGTTGTCGTTAGTACCATCCTTAAGTTTTACTGTAAATGAAATTTTCAGGTTGACTTGGGAATGGTTTTCATTAAATTTTGTTGTATCGACAATTTCTAGCCTGCCACGGAGTTCGTTAAGTTTGCCTGGAATTACAAAGTCGTTGTTTCTGTAATTGTTTGCCTTCGAAACTGCGTCATATTTTAAAGCTACTTCGTTTGTGAAATAAAGTGCAATGTTAATTTTGATCGCAATTTTCTCTCGGGGCAGCTTAATTTATGCTCATATTTAAAATTCAGTTTCTTTCTACACTTCTGATAATTTGCTTTAGAGTATTTTTGAAACCCTTTGCCAAATAAAAATGTATATACCAATGGCTTACTAAATGGAACGTACTCTTGGACTAGTATAGCACCGCCAGCATCTTGATTCCATTTTTACAAAAATTAAATAACGCTATGCTTCCAAGCCATGCAAGAGACCTATCCTTCGTCCTCTTCGCTTATGGAACAACTATATATTAAAATAATTGTTACCTAATAATTTAATTACATCACTCTGCAGTTAGCATGGACGCCAATATATGTTGACGAACAATGCTCCTTCCCTGCGTGTCGTTCCTATAGAAGCAACTGACGTCAATAAATTTTATGAATATTTTCCACCGTACAAAATAAATTTTTGTTAACAAAACGTAGCAAAATCGGTTAGCAGCAGCCTGCGAGAACACTAGAGTACTCTTAAGACGGCTGTGCGTCACGCGCTGCCTGCGGGTTACCGAGGCCTGAAACATTTTGGAGCAGCGTTGTAACCGACCAAACCATGGAGGGACTCACGTAAAACCCGAAATTATTCGGCTCTTACGTGCACGTGTACTGAAACCAGCTGCAAACATTTCAATAACATTTTACTTTTAATTTTCTAAACAATCTGTACTGGAGTAAGTGTTATAACAGCATGGTGTCAATGAATTGCATTATATACTAGGCGTCATTGGATCCTTTCATTTCCTGCTGATTTAAGTTTTTGTGAAGTAAAAATCTTTAAAAATGCCACTAAAAAATTCCAGTTCTCTCTGCAGATTTGAAAACTGAACTATGAAGGTAAAAATTTTGTAAAAATATATTATAATATTACCTTTCAAAATAGACTCATTTGCGGAATAAGAGTGATGACCATGAATGCATCGCGCGATTGCAATAAAGGTTGCCACAACAGTATCACCATAGCCTGTCATCTACCCATTTGGTTTCAATGCGGATGGTTTGCTTAAGGCCGGGTGCACACGTGCGGCCCCGCTAAAGCGTTCCACGAGGGCTTGGCTTATATACGTAGTAGTGCACACGAAGCTGCGGCGCCCCCGCGGTCTGTGTCCGCACGTGTGCACACGGCGGGGGACATATGCCATAGCAGCTGAGGACACGCCTGTGTCCACCAGTACCATATTGAGGCGGACAAAGGCTGTTCACGATTAAGTGAGCACTTTAGAAATTAACCTTAGAAAAAAAGTCACTGCCTTGCATGCATCTATTTTAATGGGCGCACTGAGTGACATTCGTCCAGTAAAGTTTACAATGATGGATGGAAAGTAGTTACATATCTTAACGTCGAATAAAATGTGTTAGGTAACCATTTGTGATAACTTTAAATCATTTCTTTCGCTTTTTTTTTTAAACATTGATGTGTAAAAATTAGCATATTTGTGAGTATTTACTTTACTAATAATTTCACAGTTTCATTTTACCGATGGCTAAATAAAGTGATGAGGCCCATGGCTATGTTAATTTTACATAAGGTGGGGGAATACACAACGTGTTTATAAGTAGATCTTAAGCAAGGTTTTCAAAAGTTCTCATTTTATTGTGAACAGCCTATAGCAATTTGACTACCCCATTTTCCAGAAGGAAATACGCGTCGCACACAGCACGGGTATCCCTGACCTGCCTTCGTGATGTCAACATGTTTCCCTTGCCAGCAAGGTCCCCAGACCTCCCGTCCATCGAGAACGTTCGGGACAAGATTGGACGGCGACTTTGGCCATCGGCAACTAAGGAGGATTTGGAGGGCAAGCTGTGCCATATGTGGCAAGCTCTTCCTCAGGGGAACATCCAACGTCTGTATGCCTCCATGACCGACCGTATCAGCTCCTGTTTCCATGCTACGGGAGGTCCAACGCCACACTAAGCGCATCCTGCAAGCGTTGTTCCCCTGGAATACATGCTTGATGTAATAACAATACTTTGAATTTATTTCCATGTATATACTACCGTGTCTTGTGACTGCATACCTATGCGCCACTGCGATGCTGCCTTCACGATGATAATTTTTTTAAAATATGAGTATATGAATCTCTTCCTGCCTTTTTAACTCCCAAATATCCCTTTGCAAATATTAAGCATATGATATTAAAAATTTGTAAAATATAAATTTTCTGTAGTCAAAGATGTTTAATACATTTTTTGAAACGAGATTATGATACGTAAACGAAAAAACCTGCGAGGCTCGTAGGTCCAATTTACACAATTGTCCTGGGTGTATACCATAAGTAGACTCTATTGACTTACTTTGAACGTGGAGGTTTTAGAAAAAATTCATTTTGAACGTGCGAATGTACTTCATATGTTACAGTTAACGGATGTGTTTGAACGAAATGTGGAAATTGTAAATATCACACCAATACTCAGAAGAGTGGCCCTGTTTATCAAGTAATCATGTTCATAAGTTTTGCTTTGTAAAATGTTTTTTTGTCAGATTGGTACTCTGCATTAAATCTGAGTGTTCGAAATAGTTATTCAATGTGTTTATACAGAAGGAATTTTCTGAATTTCATAAAAATATGTTTCACTTCTGGCCATATTTGTTTTCTAATTTTAAAGGCTTCGTAAGAAATACTTTTACTCGACATTTATCATTACAGGGCAAAATTAAAAAGCATATGTCTTATAGATGGTTTAAATGTGTGGAGAATACAAAAAAATTCATCGAAGCGATAAAAAAAATGCGCTATTATGTATGGTGGAAGCTAGTTTATTTAATAGTGGTATCATTAGATATTTTGTACGAAAACTGGTTTTGCGTGACACTAACAGAAATGGAGATAAATAAAGAAGAGGTACTGTTAATCGGGCAGAATGAAGAAAACCTCTAAAAGAAAAATAAAAGAAAGAATATTCGTCCAAAAATTTTAATGAGAATGGTTAAGCGGGATAGTATAACTGAAAGGGAATTTGTGAATAGCTACTAGGAATCTTGAGTGACTAAATCATTGGCACGCATGCATGTCGTATATATATATATATATATATATATATATATATATATATATATATGTGTGTGTGTGTGTGTATGTGTGTTTGTGTGTTTGTGTGTTTGTGTGTGCGCGCGCGTGTGTGTTTAATCATATCACAGCAAAATATACGTCAGAGTTAGTTGAAGTGTATAGAATATTAAATAAAACATTCATTGTTAAAGTTTTTACTAATAAAGCCAAGATTATATTAACACTGCAAAAGGAAGGGTTTAAGAAATTTAATAATTGTGTAATGAGTAAAACATTTATATTTCAAACATTTTAGATTTCTAGTGTTTTCGTACATATGGAGCAGAGAAATGATTGCATGTATTCTGGTGAGGTGTTGGCTAAAATTTCGTGTTATCCGAATACTATGCGTACACTAGTTGCTGTGAATGTTTTTTAACAAATTAACATGTATCATTAGAATATTCTGTGTTTAAATTATACTCTTTGATAGGGTAATTTAAATTTCCTTGTATATAATTTTTAATTTAGTAATAATATCGTAATACTGCAAGACAAAAGAAGCCAGAAAAGTATTCTCGTAATATGGAAAGAAGGAAATTTCACTCGTAGGTAAAAATGAAATGCCTTTAATTTCCTTGTTGACAGACTTATCGAGTTGAAATAATCCTCGAAAGAGGTATCTGCCTCCTTGAAGAGACAACGAATTATACAGTCGTGCCCTTCTCACAGAAATATGCACGCTGCTTCCTTCAATTCTGCGAGGGTTGTCATTCCTGGGAATGACGGAAGGAAATCTTATTTCAGAAAATAATTGTATCAGCGATCTCTGCGCGCTCTCCTGATCTCGGAAATGCTTGTCACACGCACCCATACATATAACAGGTTAACTTCATTTCCTTTGTCCCCCAGTTTGTCTGGAGATTGTCTTGCCTTCTTCCTTCCCTTTGTAGGTCGCCGCGGATCCTTGCTCCTTCTCCTCCCATCGCCATGGAAGCAATAAAAGAATGGGAAATCAGGATGACCTCTGAATCTTCTTCGAGACGAAAATACAGATTATATTTTAAGCGACGTAGCTCTTGCAGAAGCCATGTGCCCAACTGATTAAATAATGCGCAAGAATTGTATTTCTGGCAGCTCAGTGCTCAGCGCATAATTAGATTCCTTTCGATGAACTGATTCGCAAAACATGCTGTTGCGGCCAGGTTCATGCCGTTATCGCCTGAAACTAGGCTTGCGGCTATTTCGTTACGATAATGGATCAGTTTCTGTGTTACCGTAATTGCACTCTAAATTTTTTTAGCATTTTTACTGAGAAAGTCTTTGCAATTTTACAATTGCTCGTAACAGTACAAATATTTTTCTTGTAAAACTACTCGTTTGTAAAACTACAAGGTCCGTGTTTGAAATAGATCTTAGTAAATGTTGGTACTATACTGAGCCGTATCCACGAGCTATAACTTTTTTTTTGTAAATTATATTTTGAATATTTTTTTAAGTTGTTCACTGTTACTAATTCATTACATTTGATTTTAAGAAGAAAAGCAAGTAATTTTATGTACACTTCTCAACAATATCAGTTGTATTACATGTCTATTATTTGTAATATTACAAAGAAATATTTTGCAGATTTTTCAAAAAAACTCTTTGCAGTTTTACAAAGTACTTCTTTGGCAACTCGGTTTCCAAGGATTTTTCTTGTAAAAATACAAACAATTTTTTAGGGTGTACAACAGTATCAAATATAGCATAAACTAAAACAAATTGGGATTGAAACGGATAAAATAATTCCAATGTCTTTTGCAATGCATGATCAATTAAAAAATCTTTATTATTCAATTTCCATTATGTTGAACGTGGATTTTGTAGAAATTACTGGCAAAATTATTGAACGTTAGTCTTATGTAAACTTTCCTGTAAGCTAATATATTCTAGAATGGAAGATTACTTACGCCTGCTGTCAAATATTATTGTAATTGTTCATTAAATAATTCAGTCGCAGAATCTTGGTTTCAGAGTAAATGTGTTCTTTAGGAAAATTTTTGCCATTTTTCTTGGACATTCAATAACGGTACAAAACTAAGTGAATAATTCGGGAAATTTATCAGTAATGATTTCAGCGTCATAAATAAAATTTATAATTTTTTATCATATGAATAGTAATAGGATGAAACTTGAATTATTAATGCGCTTAAGTTAGAAGACAAATGTCACACAAGGTTCTACATTACTTATGATACATTATCACAAGCAAAGATGTTTCGTGAACAAATTCTAAAACTCGCATGTAGCTATGGCTAGTGGGAGTAAAAGGCAACTAATGAACATATTAACGAATATGGTCGAGGAGGATTTGATCATATTGTAATCTAACTTGGATACTTGTTTAATTACCATACAGCCAATACCTGAATGGAAACAGGAAAATGCGACAGGAAATCACAAATACAAACTTGAATACCATAACATTAGAAAAGAAGAATTATATTTTTATTCATAATATTTTTTTATACTTATTTTACATAAATGGGAAGAACACAATTGTTACCAAATCGCAGTTTCTGACGCATTTTTGCATACTTAAATATGGTTTTAAAAAAACTAGGGATAAGATCATACGTGTTTCGATTACAATTATAGTGTAAATTTAAATACTTACTTAAAAGGCGTTATCACTTAAAACCGACGTACAAAATAACTTGAATTTTTTCCAAACGAATGACCAAATTGTTTAAGAAATTTATAGACGAGACAATAGTCAATACATCCACGTATAGAATAATCACACGGACACTGAAAGTAGAGGTACATCTGTTTTAGACATTAGTTAAATTTAGTGAAAATGATAATAAAAACTGTTCTTTCATACACTTCCTTGTTAAATATTTGGAAAATTAATATTTGTACTTCAGATTAGCTTTTTTTATGCTGGCAATTACAAGGTTAAAAAAAAGCATATTTTTTGTCTTCAAATGTTAAGTGCAAACATTTCTTAAAGTTTATAGCTTACTTTTACTGTCTATTAATAGAAAAGTAATTAAGATAGTAATTTTTACTCCCTTTGAAGGCGAGGGCGTTAAAATTATCTTCATAGCACGAGTCGCCAAGCTCGTGCAATGAAGATGTGGATGCGGGCAAAAGATAACATCTGACGTTAAACGCAGAAGGGAAGCCGCACCCATTTACCCTACCGGCATTAAACAGAGCCACTGACTAGCCAAAGAAAATGGTAAAAAAGTTTTAATAAAAAGCGCTACTGGTTAGAACTAATTATTTGATGTTAAGACTTTGACGGTTTTCATCGCAAATGTATCTAGAAAATATTTCTGTAATTATTAGTAAAGTGAAATATCTAATATGAATTTGCATTTTATTGATATAATAACTTTAGTCGTTCACAGACTTACATTACAAAATATTTTAAAAGTAAATTTATTACATTATTGAGTTTCCGTACAGAGAGAACACGCAGATTTCCTTAATATTTCCGCAAGAGCTTTCCTAATTTCTTACCAGGAAATGTCAGATGGATATTGAAATTTCCAAAATTGTACAGTAGCGATGCTCATCAATCCCATATTTTCAGCAATATTAATGGTATATACAAGTTAATAATTTCCTATATTGCTTGGAAATGCAATGAATATGTTTACATTGCTTTATTGACAGTTACTCAGAAGATGTTTCCAACAAGTAAATATCTTGCCTGTATGAAAATTATCACGTCAGCCTACCAAAAAAAAAAAAAAAGCAATAATCCACGGCGTCCCCTCGGTAAGGAGTTTGGAGACAACACGAATAAATGTCATATTGTTGGCTCTACCATCAGAGAGACATATATCTTGGTGTCCAAAGTAGAAGGGTACATCATTGACTCGCTTGCCTTAAAAATATATGTTTACTTTAGATCGCATAACCATTAGAGTACTTTGAAGGACTTGCAAATGTAAACAATTGCCAAAAGTGTACCTATTTGAAGAAAATGGATACAACATACTATAGTTTAAATACAAAAATTTGTTTAAAATTTGAGCCATATATAATGCAATGGGAACACTTAACTCAGATATATCCAGCCATATTTTTCAAAATCTAAAACAGAATTGTTATTTGAAATCCTGATTTAATATTGAGAATCTTCTGAGATTAGAGTTTTCTTTATTGATATTTATAATTAAAATATGAAATTCAGCTAACAGCCCCAATATTTATTTATCTTAAAATGTGGGTCGTTGGCCGGAATTCGCCTTACACGATGTATACTTCGCGTGTTTTCCACGAATGTAAATGCGATTGGCTGTACTATCAAAGTCAATTAACTAAGCTTAGTTAACAGTTTAGCATCATAGCACACATCATTCAGTAATAAAATAAAACAAACAGTCGAAATGAAAATTTCAAAACATAGGTAGATAGTTATTATAGATATATATATCTTAAAGATAAACTCGCCTGACCAAATTCACTGTGGTCACCGACTGCAAACAGTGACATAATGTACGCTGCAGCATTGTCTTGTATGGAAGGAGAGGTTATCTACCATATGAAAAGCCATGCCAAGTTCCACTACTTTCGAAATCACTGGTGATAATATTCCCCTCGCCAATGTAGTGCGAAAAATTTTGTCAATCCAGGCAAGAAGACGCAGTAATAATTTTATAGTTTCCAAAAACACTTTGTCGAGACATTGCGTAGTAACCATCTTGTCCCATTGCCCGTATAAAGCTGGATTCGCATTTATGCCGAGAACACCGAACAGACATAGAGTGTTATATCCTCAAATCCACAAGAGAAGTCAAAGGCGGGTATCCTGAGTTAATTCATTTCAATGAAACCAACAGGGGTTGATAATGAAATATAGCGTAAATTCGTATACGAAATTGTTACATTTGTACAATAATTTACAAACTTTTAAGTCGCTGCCTCGCAGCCGCACTTCTACACGTCCTACCTTACGGTCCATCACACAAAGACTCTCTCTCTTCTCCATGATCAGTACTCCGAGCTCAGGACGAGAGCTTTCCCCTCTCCACTGACGAGAGTTCCTTCCGACCAATCACATGGTCCGTAGGCCCGCATGACGTAGCACAAGCACTCGTGATTGCACTGTCTGTCATGTGGTTGGTCACGCGGTTTGCCATCACATGGCATCCCGAGAGCACGTAGACCCTCTATCGACGAAACACAACTAAACAATTATCAAACACTACACCACTCGACTGAACTCTCAAATGGTACGAGCGGTATATTAAAATTTAATACACTACGTGTATGCACACATATAGTAAGTACGAATAATTAATAAGACATCCTTTATTACGTGATCATGACCTTAATACGCAATGTTACATTATATACAACAATTGATACAAAAGTGCTTACAATACCTCAAAAAAAAAAAAAAAAAAAAAAAAAACTAAAGGGCTATTACAAGAGGACAAAAGCTATGGTTTTTCACATGTAAAGAGGTTTTTCAGCTATACCTTTTTCTGTAATGTCCGTTGTTTTGACGTGTAATTCGAATGAACGTCTTTCTCGGTCGGTCACTAGGGGGGAGGTCTGCGCTCCAAAGTGCGTGGGACGAAAACATGTTCCGTGGCGACGCCCGCAGCTCAGTCAGTTCCCTATGCTCAAGAGCGACACATGTGCCCTTCAAGGGCTTAAGGTTGCGCAAACCATATGGCGACTAAACCATTCGGATCTATAAATAAGACTTCCTGTGGGGACACATTGAAATTAGTGACCAAAATCGCGATTCTCTGTCGGAACATCAGATAGAAATATTATGTAACCCCTGTTTTGTTGGGAATTCGGGAAAATTATTAAATACACTGTCATGTAGCTCAAAAATTTCTCTATATTCGAGTACTTAATTCATATTATTAATTTCAAAAACTTGGAAGCCGCAGCGCGGAGAAGTTAAGAACGTGTCACAAAGGCGAGACCAAAATGCAAATATCCATGAAGAAAGCCAAGATGAGAACGAGTCCATCCACTCAGCAGCACGGTAGGAGTCGCCTGCATCGATTGGGGCACAAAGAACCGCAGACTTAGGCTCTGGTGGAAGCCTAGCCCGGCCCTAGTGGGTTTGGAACGTGTGGCCTACCGAATTGTCAGGCAAGTCCGGCACCTAGCACCTCACGAGTGCGTTGCAAGAGGCAAGCAACAATTCTATCGTGTCTGCAGAGAAGCTACAAGTCCACACACGAGGTTCCCAGGAAACTCTAGAAAGATTCCTCATATCAGCAAGTCCAAAGGCTTCGCGTATCCATCCAAACCAGCTCACCGGCCTCCGCTGAATTTATTTCTTACCGACTAGTGTTTGATTTCCGACCTCGATGCACATCGAATTTCACGTAATATCTGGCGGTAGGAGTCACAACCCCTACCCACCAAATGTTTTAGAATACCAAGTTTCCAAAATAAGTGATGGATAGCAAACTAGATACTGTCAGGTTTCTACTCTATTTAAAAAAATCCACATTGGTGCGAATATTTGCTGAAATTTTTCAAGATACTGTAATTTTGTTTTATACTTTCAAAAAACCCTAAAATTTTAGTGCTATCTATTCGTTGGTTTCCATACTATATTTATTTAATACAATTGATACATAAAATTTCATTTATGTTCGCCTATTTTATTATAAATACATACATTGAAATACTTTATACTATTGCGTCATAACACGTTGATTATCAAATAAATAAGTGGTATAAAATATGTGAAGCAATTCGCTGGTGGGAAATATCGGCGAAGTCTGCTCTTTCTGCGGGCAGTAATTTCGGCGTGATGATCAACTTTTCGGCATGGCTCAGGCAGGAAACAAGGAATGTGTCTGATTGGTTTATCTTGTTCCCTACTTTGGCTTGTATCATGATCAGCGTGCATGTGAACCAGGCATAAACGCTCATCATTTCCTCTGGCCTTATAGTTACCCTGGCGCCGCGGTGGCTGAGCGGTTAGACTGCTCGCCTCCCACATAGGAGAATCGAGTTAATTTCCCGGCAGGGGCACTCCCAGATTTTCGCACGTGGGTAGCGTGCAGGACGATGCCGCTGGTCGGCGGGTTTACTCGGGGATCTCCCGTTTCGCCCACCCGTGCATTCTCGCACGGCTCCATTCTCACCCCATTGCATCATCATCGGCTCTCAAGACCTCGTTGTTAGAGCTACCCAAATATATATGCAACTCTCCACAACTCCTAGTTACCCATGTCGCCATAACACGTGTGCTCTGACTCTAACAGAAATCATTATCTTTGCTGTAGTGGTTTCAATCGTTGCTCAATACATGATACATGAATGCGTATACATGTGGACTTACTAGATGGAGATATCTGGACATTCGCCAATGCGATGCAGATGTGTGTCACGGAAAAATCATACTCAACACGAACAAATTCTAAAAAAAGACAAGTCACTAATTAACGAGAAAATAAATACGTAGACAACACTGGAAAATTCCAAGAGCGAATAGAGTAAAAAAAAAAAAAAAAAAAAACAGGGCAGCAACTAGTTAGAAAAAGAAATGTATACACGAGCAAACCGATACCACATAGCAAACAGCAACGGCTAGAAACATGCTTGAAAAATAGGACAACACTGTTAAAAGATGAAGAAACAAAATGGGGTAATAGAACAAAGAAACGCACTCAAACACAGCAGTTTTACCAGACGTGGCAGACTGCAAGCCAGGTATGCTGTATTCAAGAATATATAGCGTGTATAGGAAACATGTGTACTTACTTGGGCACGTGATTCGTGATCGGAAAAGGGGAAGATTGATATAGGGCATACTTGGTCCATCTCAAATAATAAGGGCTGTAGCCCCTAAAGGCGGTGAGACGATAAGTATATTATGTGGGATATTAGGCAAAGTTCTAGCGTTAGAGGAACACAAATTAGTATACGGAGCAAGTAAAACAAGATCTTGGATACACTGTAGGTATGGTACATCGTGCACACCGCCATCATGTAAATAATAGGGGTTGTTACCATTTAATTGCATGCAAAACATACACGGTGTGTTTGATTGTTTGTGGATACAGAAGGATGAAGTAGGATGACGTAAGTTGCAAACAAGGCCCCCCCCCCCCCCTTGTTGCAACTCTCTAGGACCCACCGTTTCCGGTTAGATCGCAAACGAAGGGTACAGTGGCAGCAATTACATAGCCTAGTGAGTCGACAACCCGTCACGCACCCGGAGTAAGTCAGCGGGGATTCCCCGCCGAATGAGTGAAGAGAGTGTGGAGGTACGTAACAGCGAGGTCTTGAGAGACGATGAGGGTGACTGAGCTGTGTATGGAGCTGCGACGGAATAAAAGGGTTGGGGCAAATGACAAAACACCGAGAAAACACGTCGACAAGTGGCTTCGTCCAGCAAGATGCTCACATGCGAACATCCGGGGGTGACCCGGCCAGGAATTTAACCCGGCTGGCCTCAGGGTTCTCCCGTTTGGCCCGCCCTTTCATTCAGGCGAAGCTCCATACTCATCTCAATAACTCTCATCGGCTCTTAAGACCTCGCTGTTACGTGCCACACTCTCTTCACACATTCGGCGGGGAATCCTCACTGAATAATTCTGGGGTGGGATGGGTTGCCTACTCACAAGACCATGTTATTGCTACCACTGTACCCTTCATTTGCCATTTAACGGGAAAATATGGGCCCTAGAGTGTTACAACAAGGGGGCATATTTGCTACATACGTCTCCCTGCTTCATCCTATTGTAACTACAGTCAATTTAACCACACGATGTAGATTTTGCATGCAATGAAAGGATGCCAACTACTATTATTTACGTTATGGGGGTGTGTATGACGGACCATACCTACAATTTATCCAATATCTTGGTTTACTTGCTCCGTATACCAATTTGTGTTCTTCTAATGGAAGTACTTTGCCTAATGTCCCACGTAATGTCCTTGTATCTCGCCGCCATTAGGGGCTGTACAGCCCTTATTATTTCAGATGGACCACGGGTGTCCTATATCAAATTTTCTCTTTTCCAGTCATGAATCACGTGCCCGAGATTGTACACGTGTTTCCTATACACGCTGTATATGAATAAAGACAGTAAATTACATGAAGGAATAGAGTAAAATGAAACAGGACACAGGAAGCTAAAAACGAAAAACTATATATATATGTATAGATTAATCGATGAATTATCTATTTGATTGATTGGATTAACCACTAATCCGATCTTGATCGGATTAAATTTTTTTAATCAAAATGGGTTCAATTTAAAGAAAGGGTTGAAAAGATTGAAAGGGTTAAATGAATCGAAATGGTAAATTTTTAATCGGATAATTTTTTTCTCCTGTATTTCTTTCATTCTTTTTGGGTGGGGCGAGGTGGTAGATGGAACTCTGTACGGTGTTGATGGTGTGGTTTTCTACAGGCAACTGACCAGAGTGGTGGGTTGCAATATCTTATATAGGTGTAGAGTTTAGTGCAAGTGTGGGCTAAGGCTAATCTTTTCTAATCTTTCTAATTTTGAGGTGTTTGGAGGGATGTTGGTGGTAGATCGGCGATTTTTACAGATATATTTAACACGCGAGAGAAATCCAGAGTGTTTAAACAATTTATAAGAGTGGCCTAAAAGTAAATTTTATGTTTGGTGAGGGGGGGGGGGGGCGGCAGATGTTGCTTGTAGATGGTAGATAGGCGACTTTGAAATATGCGATTTACGTGTTAAATGATCTGTTTTCGGAATGCAACTTATCATTGGAGTTTTTCAGAGTTTTCTACATATGAATACATTACACTCATCGAATCGGAAATTTTCAAATCACCACGTGAATAATAATTGGAATTACGTGATTATAAAAACAAAATGTGAGTCTCGAGCTAATAAATATAATTTAAATGCGATATCGATAAGTGCAAACTCACAAAACTATATTCAACTAGTCCGTATTAATAAATAACACATTAACAAGTTTACACGTACAAATTACACATGTCTTACACAATCCAGCCTGGTGAATGTTTTCTTACGGCAAATAACTCTGAATACGATTTAAACCACACACAATAGCGTACGTCTATTCTGATAAGTAATATATGTAACAATAGAAAAAATCTTACCCCAAATGATATTAAAATAAGTCCGTTAAATGTACGAATGAGTAGCACTTACGTCGAGCTGTGAGTATAAACATCTATCATGGCCATTAAACAACTGTGTTTAAATTATTGTAAATGTGTATGTAATTCACTGCAATTGTTAACACAAACAGTATTTTTGTATACCAAACACAGAAGTCAATTACTTATCACAAATACACTATATCGATCCAAAAGAAAAAATATATAAATTAACACAGGAAAAAAATATATTTTGGCGATAAAAAACTTTTATACTAAGTCGCTGTCAGCATTATAGAGATGAAGGTAGGTGCGATGGTCGCCGGTGCGGTAACCCCCAAGGGTGGCCTCGTTGGCCGCCAAATGTCTAGAGGTGCGGTGTTTATGAAGGAGCTGAGGACTAGCACTTCTGTCTCCCACAAACGTTGATGAACGACTGAAAATGGTGGAAAGTGAGATAGCTGATGTCACTTCGCTCCAAAACTCCCTGCCCCTCCTTTCGTCTCCCCACCAAATCGTGTCTGCGGGACCCTGAGATCAAGAAACCAGCATGCACCCCTTTTCCTCTCCCAACATATCGTCTGTCACACTGCCCTGAGCTGCCAGCGATCAAAATGTTTTTGGTAATTTCTCAAGATGGCATCATCTGATCATTTGTGCTCACATCAGAGGAAGCCTGGTTTACACCCTACGCCCCTCAGAGCTGGTTAGACCACACAATGCCAACCAACCCTAAGTCCCCTACTACTCCTCACCAGAGTGGGAGGTCCTGGGGGTCAGTCTTCTGGCTATCCTCGATTGTCAATTTTTTTCACTGATACAAGATGGGAGCAAGTGCCTACTTGCATGCACATAAGGAGCAGGCTGCTCGTAGCTGCATTACACTCCACTCCTCGCCCTGAGAACCGATCCGACTTCACAATGCCAGCCACCCCCTCCCACCAACACCCCTCAGAACTGGCCCTTATCCGGAGGAACATGCCACTGTCCACCCACCCACCTACCCCTACTCCAGAAGCATATATGTGCAAAAAGCAAGTTCTTCTCCAAGACCATGCCTACACACCCCTCCCCCACTACATTATTTAGAAATAAATTTTTCTAGTGTTGGTTTCCCTGCTTCTGCTCGCCAGCCCTTCACCTTTAGACCACTGCCTCGGCTATGAACGAAGCTTGGTTCAAGGCCAAAGTAACGGTTTCCCTTAGGGAGGCAGAAGTGGAGTTTGAACTGACAGGGACTATTTCCCCTCTCCACTACAATCTGTTATTTTCGCTCGGACACTGAAAGGTCCTCTGATATTTCGGAATGCAAGAATGCATGTTCTCTTCGAATTTTTTTCTCTTCGAATAAAAAAAAATTTCACATCTCCCACCAATAAAACTTTATCTTTCCTCATCACTAAGAAATACATTCCAAATTTTTTAACACACAATAAATTCAATTTAAAATATAATCCTTTTTTCACCAAACTATTTTTTCCCATTCTCCAACAATCTTTATTCCTGTTTCCAACAACCTTATTTCAGTTTCAACTGATCACTGTTTAATTTACATATTAACACAGCTATAAGACATAATTTTAACTTACGGGGATTTTAAACATTGTAAAACCACTGTTTTTCACACATGCATTTTTATTTAAGTATTAACTATTATGTTGTAAGCAAATACTCAAGTTAAAATTTTATTTTCAACCATTGAAAACATATGTTAAGCAAATATATTGGAAAAGTTGTTTTAGTTTCAAACCAAAGTCTATTGATTAGTCTAGCAAACAAAAATATGTATTTCACATATAGTTTTTCCTAGTGTAGAATTTTTACAGAGAGTACTATCATGTATGAAAATATTTTTGCTAAAGTTTATTATTTTATGTTGAGTAAAGATCAGTTCCAAAATGTATTTGGGAAAGGGAGTCGACTACAGCGACGTGTATTTACTAAAGATACGGGTACGATTCTTACTAAAACCTCATGGACAATACCAGCTAGCAGATAGTCGAGAATTAAGTATATGTGGGAGTGGGCGAAACATAGGTCTCGAGAGTTGATGAGGAGGAATCACGTGCGAGTGTTGGAGCAGCGAACGAACTTCGCGTGTCTGGGCTGGACCGGGTCGCACACGGGTGGGAGATATGCATGCAGCCTGTCGGGTGAAGGAATGTTTCAGAAAGACACCACAGACCGTGTCGTGCACCACTATCGATACCTGCCTGTTTCCAGCTGCCCGACAACTTTCTCTTCACGCAGAGTCTGTAACTCGCCGCTGCCGCCTATACAAAAGCACTAGGAGGTAGAACTTCCCCATCCCTCTGCCTCCCGCCACAACCACCAAACTTCACTACACAATGCACTTTGCCCTGGCTGCAGCTCACAGCCAATAAATACCAAGCTTTGCGACCTGTCCGGCCTCGTCTTTCTTTCCCAGCTACACGTTTGGAGCATGTGGACTGTGACTAGCAAAAATAATTTGTTTTACATACACGATATTGCATTTCAGTTAAACCTTACTTTAAACATTACTTTTATAACAGAAAATTTGAAATTTTAAAATAATGTGAATTACTCGATACTGTAAAAATTTATGGATTTCTTGACCATCAAATTACTACCTGTCAAAAAATTATGCCCTAAGACACACTGCCAAAAAGTTTTTTGCATGGGGAATAGTATTTTGCTCGCTTATAACCAATCAATTTCTAAGAACTAACAATGAATGACATCACAATTAAAAGGATTTCATCTCACAAGATTATTGCTCCATCATTAATCCAATCAGCAAGGGGATTGATTACATTATAAATTGTACATCCAAACCCCATCCAAAGGTTTATCTAATCAAACAACACTTCAAATATAATTACAATCTTTTATTTAATATCAGAAATTTTACAAAAAATGTACAACAATCTTTTAAGATCTTGATTCTTAACCCAGGAGTTGTGTGCTTTTGAGTATCCTCTCCATTGAACCAAAGACATATCTTTCTTTCTTCCTTTAAAAGATTTCATCAACAAATGTTAATATGGAGAACTGACTTTTATTAAATTATGTTCGTAAAATCCACCTTTTTATTGGTTCTCCATCATATGTTTCTAAGTAATACATTCTGAGATGTGTTTGTCTAATTAAAATAATTTTAAATATTTCAAAAGATCAATTCACTGTAAGTTTTTATCAAATATCCTTTTCTGATTCGGGATACGTATGAATTTGCCAACTTTGAACTTTGGTTTTCTTTCGTCGATGACTTTAACATTATTATAATAGTTTCCTTTAAACTATTATCTGTAACTTCTTTACGAGCCATCTTGAGAGTTCTGTGATATCTGTAATTATAAATTTTAACTATTTCAGGCAAAATGTCTACCCATTAGAATGTCCCCTCGATGTGAAAGGTGTAATGCTTTGTGTAGTGGTTAATACCACATTCGGTCATTATTTTCCATAATGATGCAGAAAAAAAAAGATCCTTTGTCAGTTTGGAGCAAATTGGGGGTTCGCTCTTTCAAAACTATCCTCATTGCATCAGTTACCTGTTTCCCAGTTTTGTTTTTCAAAGGTACACCCCAACCATACTTCAGATAAACGTCTATTATGGTTAAAATATATTTTTACCCCTTATTGTATTTTGAAAGCTATGACATTTCACACAAATTGGCTTGAAAAAGATCATTTAAACCATGAGTTATAACTCTTCTGCTAGGATATCTTATCCTTCCAGGAGCATCAAGCTCTTGAGCAATCTTACTAAACTTAATTTGTATATAACTGTCTTCTGTTAACTCTTGAATCATAGAAACAATTTTGTTTGTATGTGAATTATTTCCATACTCTCTCGAAGTGATGAGAATTTTTATCTATCAACCAATTCATTAGGATTGTTTCAATAAACAGGTGAAAAGTGGTTGTCGATTTCATCTTTAAATATTTCACTTCCTACCATATCTTCTATTAAATTTATTGTTGGGTGGGTTCATCTCCTGAACGAATATTAACATTCGTTCGATGAAGAAGTTCTTTATATTTCTGCAAATCAGTATCAGAATATCAATTTGGAAAGATTTTAAACAATAAATCAAATAATCCTTCAGTGACATCAGTTATGTAATCACCTATTATAATTTTATTCTCAAGCAAAAATTTAACTAACTAAACTCCCAGGAACCAATTGCTTTTATGTCGTTAAACACGAAATGTCATATCGCGCATAAATGTAGATAGTTTTAATGCTAAATAACATCGTGTTAATTGAGAAAGTGTATGGTTTCTCTTTGTTAAAGCTTCATTTTCCATTTTAATTTCCAAAGCTGTTTCTTTAAGTTTATTCAACACAGAATGTAATGTATCCATTCTACTGGTAAGAGGCATAAATATTTCTTCATTTAAAACATTGTGTTCAATACAAGCTCGTTTTGCTTGTAAATATTTCTCTTTCAAAGCTGATATAATGTTATGTAATTATCATTAAATAACTTATTAAATCTATGTAAACATTCATCTATTCTAAATTCATTACAATGCAAATCAGTGCTAATATTGTTTAAACATTTTTCAATTACACTCGTGTTTTTATTAACATAATTTAAATCAACTTACGTTATTAATTTCTCTTGAATATAGTTTTTTTTTGTGATTTATATACGTTTAGCATAATACTGTTCAAGTCTTCCACATAACATTTATTTCCCACATCACTATTTGTCACAGTCATACCCATATTATGTAATATATGCCCGTTAAAATCATGATTCCCTCCATGATTATTGGTTAAACAGCTATTGTAATGATTATGTTTTATATGGCTATGTCCAAACTTTACATAGGGGGAATGTTGGTATAATCACCAAAAAACCATATTTTTCTTTCCAACAGTAAAATCACATATCTTAAAAACTTTCTAATGTCTTATAGCCTAAAATATTATTATTGTAAATTTGTTACAGATTACATTATCCATTTTAAACAAATCACCATATTTGCATTATCATGTAAATTATGTTTTGGTATATGTGCATAACTGTGATAGAGTAAAACAATCAATATTTGAATGTCGACTAAAACTAAAGTATTGCTCTATTTCACCCAGTGGTTGACAGAAATCCTCGTCAAAAATAAATATGGAATTCGGTAATGCTTCATTCGGAGACACAATATCTTCTTTATTTCTAAAATACAAAATATAGGATACCTTCAATTAAAGATAAAAATGCTCGCTAACTGTTGATATTTCTTTGTTGTAATGTTTTATAAAACACATATACATTTTCAAATTTAAGTTCATTATGATGCTCTAATAGTGTCATAATATTGCAAATTTTTCCACATGAAGAAGGACTGCTTATTATACAATGTATATTTGATGGCAAAAGAATACCATGTTTCTGTTCAATTACAATTTCATTTGTATTTACAATTACCTTCATATGTACATTTTATTTTATAACATTCATTACTACACAAATACACATTATTATGTAATGTACCAACGAAACATACTAATTTAAAACTATAAATGTAGGATTATATGTTGCTTCACATTCAGTTGAAAACACTGGCACATATGAAATGTATCAAAAAAAAAAAGTAGTGTATTGAATACATTGATTAATAAGTTACCATTTGAATTACATTTACCGAAATACAATTATTTTGGACCAGGTAATAAACTTGCAAGACCTTTGGCACAGAATGATCAAGGAATAAACTCTTTGAATAACTCGTGTAAAGAACAAGATATAGTTTACTATCGAACAAAAAATTTGTTAGAAAGACATATAGCGGATACAATTCTAGGTGATATAGCTGCAAATATAAGGAAGAATACATCTACATCTACAGGTGAAAAGCTTGGAGATTGGGTTCTTGATAAAGTTATGCGCGTGAAGGTGAAGAGAGGCCTAGGCTTAAAACATAAAACTAAAAGAAAAATAAAGAGAGAAGGAATCACTATGTTCATATATCCAGCATTCAGAGCTCTTGGATCAATTCTCGGAGGGATTTTGGCAATTAGCAGAGCAGTTAAATCAAAAGGTAAAGGAATGTATTTGAAGGCCTATAAACTTGGACAAGGATGAAAAACCCCTAAAAGTGGAAGAAAATGCAGAAAGACCTAAATAGTCTTCCAAAGCATGCATTAAAAAACAAAAGTTTTAATGCATTTGTAAAGAAATTGGATATTCCCTATTCCGAGGTGTGTATATGAGAGACGATTAACCAAAGAAACCAAATCTCTGTGAATGTATGATTATTAATTTAGATTAGAAATGAAATGAAGGAACACATTTTGTTGCAATAATTAAAACCATATATCAATCCTTGTATTACCACAGCTTTGGTGATTTAGATCCTCCAATTAAAATAAGTAATTATTAAAAAACACAATAAAGATATAATTATAAAATGGATGAACTACCAAATTCAATAAATTCCAGACATTTATGTTTACAATTTTTGACTATAAATAGGCTATAGAAGTAATAGTAATTGTAAAACATATTAGTAATATGTTAATTAGGTTAATATTAAATGGAAATTCATTGCAATTGTGTGTAGTAAATTCCCCTGCATTTGAGTTAGATGGAGAATTCCAAAGAAGTCTAACTAATAGAATTTGTTACTTACAACAGCTTGTGATACAGGTTGGATGATCTTAAAACATTCATTAAAGCGGCAGCATTACCTGAAGATGTACATTTCCGGTTATGTGGAAATCCAAGTATGTTCATTAGTGCAATGTATAGTAATGTGGATTTCAATTTCTTGTAAGACAATTCAATTACAAATATGTTGGGTTATGAACAGAGAGTATATCCAGGCTTATCAATTACACAATTCATCAAAACAGGTTAATGTATTGTCGGTAAATGTATGTCGTATATATGTTAATATTGCAGGTGGTTCATATTCGAATGGCAGACCAACAAATACAATACATGAATTCATGTGTGCTGTAGCTCCAGGATATAAAATAATTGAAAAATCTAATACAATGTTATATCTTCCATTAATAGTGATTCATGCTGATGAAATAGTTGTTACAATTGTCGATCAAGACAGTAAACTTATTAATTTAAGAAATGAAGAAATTAACATTCGTTAACATTAAAAAAATTATATATGAACACCTGCATTCCATTGCGCATCACAATAATAATGGGTATTTTGTACAATATTATATTCGGATGTAAAGTAGGCATTTCTTTTAAGTATGTCATTAAGGAATTTATTTCGAAGAATGAAAGTATAAAAAGACGTAAACACAAACATACAATGCTCACTTCAAAAACGATACCCGTGAAGTTAACACAAGGCAACAAATTGTATTTAAAAGAATTAGAGTATACTGTTAATAGAAATGGAAGACATACTGAATGTTGAAGAACCGATCACTTACGAAAATGAAACACCGATACGGAAATTAATGTGTATGAACCATTCTGAGCAGGGCCATACACGTTTCCTTCATAATTAAGGATTTCAATACAAAATAACTATACTTACATGTTACTGTCGAAAACAAGTTTAAGGTTTAGAGGAACAATTAAAAATACTGCCGATATAAGTAATCCAGCAACCACAAAAATAGTAAGAAATGGAATACTTAATTAAATCAACAGAATTGCATATAAGCTAAATTGAGTGTAAATCGATCAAACACGAGATGTTGGAATTACTTCCACAATAAAGAACTATCTCTCGGCAACTGTAAACTTTATTTATACAGGGCTTATGGCTGGGTGGAACAATGTTAGTTATTACTCACTACAAATAAATCCCAGGTTGAAAATACAAAGTTGTTATACCGTTAAGTATGGTCTTGAACTTTGCTGAAGACTCAAACATGTAATATTAAATGTCAAACAAGAATTAGTTATTCTATTCCGAAATACAGATTTAAATGCTATATACGATACAGCTAATAATGAGGAAGATGTAACATTTGAATTAAGCAGTGTGGAATTGTAGATGCCACATATTGCAATTAACATTTGTGAACATATAAATTTTTTAAAATTGTTCGAATAAAGGTAGAACTAGACATTCTATTCAGATTGTGGGCTTTAGAGGGGTTTTTTTAATGCTGCTAATAAATTAAAAAGTTATTTGGAATGTGAAATCAAGTTTTTCGTCGGAAAAACGAGATATGTTGTCACTTGATGTAAAACAAATCGACAAAACAATTTAAATGCTAATAGATCAGTATTAGATAATTGAGAAATAAATTAAATTTAAACTGCTTTAAACAGTCATGTTTACCCCTGTGTGGATTTAGATATTAATTTTGAAAATTGGCGGTTCCTTATTTCATATGATATGTACTCAAAGTTTCAGGAAACATATTATAACAAAATCAGTTCGCCGATCCTAGAACCTGGATCATTTAAGATCAGAGGACCGTTATTTGTGTTTGGTGTAAGCAGACAGGACGACATAATTACCAATGGCATAATTGATTCGCTAATTTAAATTATTTATAATTTTGCAATGTGCAAGGATTTCAGTCTGCAGAAAAAAGATTTATCATAAAATAATTAGCTATGAATGTTATGGAAGAACATACAACTGTATTCAGCTTCAAATCACCATTTGACTGGAAATATCTATCCCCTAAATACAAGAAAACAAATAGATGGGTTACTAACCCTTGCCACTGTTTAAAATGGGAAAGTGGACGTATAGAGTATGAGAATATTGAAGCTATTTGCAAGCATTACCTAAATAGTTGTAAAATATGTGTAGGTGGAGCTGAACAAAACATATTTTCGAAGGTGTGTATAACAGTACAGTATTAGATATAAAAAAAAATACAATTACCACTCATTGAAACTATTGCTAAAACATATGGATCTAATTCAACGTTTTTCTCTGCAAAGGAAAACTCAAAATTAATGCTAAATTGGGCAACTATGACTGGTTGGGATAAAACAGACTCTGATGATTCTCCTCCCAAATCACCTGTGGATATTAGTCGAGTCATATGTCATTATTTTGGATGAGTGCAATTTACTATAAAAAGTATTTCCTTGTATGTAATCCACTACTTCGTAAAGATGGATCAACAAGAGAAGGAAATCATATGCTTGTGTATACAGAAATCTCAATGTTAATTTAATATCAGCAAGTTATTAGCACGTTGGAGTAAACTATTTCGACCTTATTTCAGAAAGAAATAGTTTTAACAACTATTTTAAAAACAGCTTGTGTTTGTTTGGCATGCCAATGTTTGGACCACGTTCTTATTAGTAGTGTTTTGTATCATCTTGTAGTTACTTGTGTTTATTTTGGATCAATTTGTATTTGCTTGTGTTAAAAGGTTTTTTATCACCCTGTGTTTGTATATATTTTTGTAAATAAATATGATATAAAGTGAATCCATTTCTGTAAATTAATTTACCCTATTCCTTTTTTAAAAGTGAATTTGTTTTAGTAAGAAAAATATTTTCTCTGCAGAGAGGGAAAACTTCTGGAAGCAAGCACTCTAACCGTTTTTCCATAACTATCAATATAATATACCATCCCGCAAACAGCTTGGTTGATATAAGTTGGGTTCGAGTCTTGGTTTTGTATGATTGTAATCATGCAAACATAAATATAAGAAAGAACGAATCGCTGTTCATTAAACTAATATAAATTCATTCGTTCACCTGAAAACGGTAGATATGTTAAATTTTATAGATGCTAAAATTTAAACGAATAGCATTTGCCAATATCGCAAAAAAATATTATGTTTAGAGATCTGAGGTGTTAGCACTGTGGCCGTTTCTTCTAGGTTAAATTTCAATGCTACCAACTTCAGAAACTGAGATTTCAGAGGTTGGCATTCTGAGTCAAACAAACCCTGGCAGAACGCATTCTGGTTTTATTATGGCCCGGAGACAACCTAGGCGCCTAGCTTTTCATGAAGGGAGCGACCAAGTACATCTCTGTCTCTGGAGGAGAGGGTATTTCAGGTCAAAATTTTTTTCAACTGTCAAGACTAACAAGTTCAAAATGTGTTTCAGGCTGTTTGAAATCTCTCAAGCAAAAATATTTCTTCTTGTACATGATAAAAATTTATATTCACTTTGCAAGCTCCATTACACAGGAAAATATACATTAATAAAAATAATTATATACTCAAAATTTTTATAAAAAATGAACAAATATTTATAAAACAAATTTTTGCTTCCCCATACTACTTTTCCAAAAATTCGATGAAAATATCTTTTAAAATAATTTTTTTAAATATTTAAATAATGATAGGATACATTAACATAAGAAAATTCGTATTTGTTAATGTAAATATGATTTTAAATTTATGAATGAAGAAAAATGGGTAATTTTTTACTAAAATTAGACAATATCGCATCACTTGATTTAGATAAGATATATATTGAATAAAAAAAATTCCTCTAACAGATTAAAGTAATCTTAGATAAGCTTAAAAGGATATATAGCAGGGTTTTTATGGATAATATTACTTTTTTTTTCTATAAATTATGTATTGTTTTATTAAATATGCTTCTCTCTATTGCATTGCTAATCATTTTAAATGGATTATTAATAAAATTGTATACATTTCTTAAGATTGAGAAGTTATTTTACTGATAAATAAATGTTATTCATTTCTTCGAGCAAGAAACTTAGCAGAGAGGTTTATCTCCGAGGTTGGGGGTGCTGGTCGGAAGATATTTGAAAGTCAGCGTGCGGGGAGAAATGGGAAATGGCGTTTGAACTTCTGACTTCTGGTTGGAGGGGAGAAATTATGCTTCTCGATCGTTTTACCTGGGAATTCTAAATTTTTATAAATAGGAGTTCAGCCTCTACGCCACTTCCATATTTTCCAGTTGTTTGTCAGTTAGGTTCGCTTTGCGATGTTGTGGCCGTATGAAGACTACTTTCTTTGCTTGCTACACAAGATTTTAGCAAAGAGATTGATGATTTGATTGGGAGTGTTTCAATAGACTAATCAACAGTTCGGATGATTTAGTAAGCAGTTTTTCAACTCCTTTAGAGGAAGAGGAGTTTACCTTCACATTGCAACCAGTAATGGCATCTTTATCACCATCTAAGTGAGTGTGCACAACACCATCAGCTAAGGCGTACACATCTTCCAAGTTTATAGCACCATCTACCACTGTGCCCCTGTATACGAGTGTGTCCATACCTACTGTGTCCTCATCTTTCAAGTTTGTAGCATCGTCCGCCACAGTGCCCCTATCTACGAGAGTGTCCACAGCTACTGCATCCACATCTTCCTAGTTTGTAGCACACTCTGTCATGGTGCCAACATCTAAGAGTGTCCACAGCAGCATCAGCCACAGCATCCACATATTCCAAGTTTCTAGCACCATCCTCAACAGTGCTCCCATCTAGAGTTTGGAGCCTTACACTTAAGAAGAAGAAAAACACGTGAGCAACAACTGCCAACACCCAAGATTTGCTGCTGTTGTAAACCGTTAGATTTAATATCTCCCTCTCTAAATATCTCTCGAAAAGCTGTATTTACCAATGATAAGTTGTTACATGAATTAGACGAATTTTTAAATTTAAGTTTTGTTGTATCACCTGCTCCAAGTCAGATATTTATTGAAATATTTTCACCTGAAACACATAGAGATAAATTAATTTCCCTGCCTCCACCTATATTCAAATCCAGCTAAGAAATGCAAACTAAGCATAGGTATTAACCGTAAATGTAAAGTGTATTGAAAAATTAACATTTTCGGTGATGAATGATTCCTTCTGCAGTATAACTAAACATTTTTTTTTCATTATTAAAATACTGTAATGATCTTTTTACTTGTAATAGGGTGAAAAGTTTTTACAGAATAATAATTGCAAGTGTAAAGTGCTAACGATTTATAAAGAAATTTCATTCATGTTTAACAATTTTAAAGAAAAATCATTCAGTGGTAACAATTCTAAAGAAATTTAATTAATTTTAAACATTTTAAAGATAATTAAATTATTTGTAACGACTGTAAAGGAAAATAGTTTGGTTGTAATGATTTATAAAGAAATTTAATTGATTTATAACTATTTTAAAGAAAAATCATATGGTTGTAGCCATTTACAAAGAAATTTAATTGATTTTAAAGAAAAAATATTAAGTCGTTAAGATTTTTTAATGAAATTTAATTAAATAGTAACAATTTTAAAGAAAATTCATTCGGGTCTAACTATTTTCAGTTTGATAAGAATTTATTTCAAGCCTTAACAATTTTTAATGAAAATTCATTTATCTGTAACGATTTTAAAGGCAAATCCTCTGGTTCTAATGATTTATTAAGGAATTTAATTGATTTAAAAAAAAAATTATTCATGATGGAAATTTATTAAGAAACTTTATTATTATTTCAATAATATAATGATGTATAATTTTTTCACTCTAAACAACTTTTGACATCATGGAGTTTTTGGTTAAAAAGCCCGTTTGGCTTGTACATGTAAATGATAACATTATTAAGAAAAAAAATTGTATTTATTTTATAATTTGTGATGATATATACATTAACGATTTCTGTATGTAACGTTTTTCAGAAGTTAGTGCTAAACAATGTTTGTATTTCATTTAAGGTTATGATGTATGTTTAATGCTAATATGTATAATTTATTCTATCTTGAAAGTGATAATGAATTTTTTAAATTAACATTTGCTTTCAAGTTAAAAACAAATAGTGTGACCTGTTATTTATTTTTTTAATACCTCATTTCACTAACTTTTTTCAATAATATCTTATGTAAAATGAGTGATGGTTCAATAGTACTGAAGAGAAATGAGTAGGTGTCTATCAGTAATGGTGAGCTGATGATGACTTGTATTTAAAGATTCAGGATAACTTTTGTTTGCTTTCTTGCATTAAAATAACTTACAAACATTTAAATTAAAACTCTCTTTAAAAGGACGAGGGAAAATTACAACAATTATGGAGAAAATCAAACATAGTTGAATGAATGAAGTTTTACAAAGAAACGAGGCAGAAGGTTAGTATCTTGAGAGAACCCTCGTCCACTCAGGCTGTTCAAGTTGAAAGTTGGAGTAGGAAACGACTTTCTGCTGGCCAACTTTTGTGACAACCCAGGGGAATATATTGAAAGCGAAGTCCGGATACCTTTTTACAGAAGCAGGTAGCGAAGACCTCTGTCCTTCGTTGCCGGCAATCTACGACTGCACCCAACACAGTCCAGAAAATATTTTGAATATTTAATTTTACGTACAAGCACACAAATTAAAAGAGTCTTTGTTCAAGATACAACACGATGATGTCCGCAGAAGAAGATAAACATAATATATTTAAACAATTTTTTAAATAAAATAAAATTCAACTCAAGTAATGGAAAATGGCAGTACATTTTCCCGTAAATTTATAGGAACTTAGACATTTTAGTAAAAAAAAAGTATGAATAACGTTGAAATCTCTATTTTCCAACTCCGAAACACATGATTTCAGGCTGTATTCATTATGATTCGTTAAACTTACATCAGAAAATGTTAAAATATGACATTAATTCAAATAAATACATTTTATGTTTCATGGAATACATTTTAGCTGTTGGAAAGTTTTTGGTCAGACATAAAAGAAAGGGAACGCATTCGTTAGCATGCTCGCCTCCCCGGACGGGTCGCAGCATAAATTTTTTTTTTTCGCAATGTGTGGATATCATGATAGACGTTGGTTGGTGGGTTTATCGGAGATGTCTCTCGTTTCCCCTAGTCTCAAGCATGCATGACTCGGTGCCTCTCCCATTGCTTCTCTCTCATCGGCTCTCAAGACATTGAAGTTAAGATCGTCCTAAATCTCTTCCAATATTTTTTTCTCCTATACATAGAATTGATAGTAACAACATTTATTAACGAGTGAATAAAATATATCTTCTTTAAATAATTGTAAAAAATTGTTCTGTTTTAACGGATAAATAAAATAAGTCTTTTGTGTCTGCATAACTTTACAAAACATAGTTTCCTTGCTTCAAATATACATCTATTAGTGTTTGCATATTAAATCTGAGGCTTATATTGGGAAGTTGATTTCAGGGACATGTAAAAAAAATTTCATTGCTCATATAGTCAACCTGTAGTGTAATGTTGAAACCACAGTTACTCAGGCCAAATCTCTCAGGATATGCATACAGAGTGTCGGCGATGTGAAGCATGGGAGCAAACATTGTAAAAACAATGTTCTGAATATTCTAACAGTGGAGAGTACATTGCCTTGAAACAGGTACTGCAAGGATGCCAAATCACTAAAAATATGAAAAAGCATTCACAGTGATGATGTTGGAATGCGTACAAACTGGCTTTTGCGAGCACCAATCTCGATCAATAGTGGAGGTCTTCAGAAAAGCCAGCTTCGTGAGAAGGGGTTGTAGTAGACACATTCCTCGGACAAGGGCAGGTTCTGAGGTGTGTAGGTGGGAGGGGGTGGCTGGCATTGTGGAGTTGGACCGGTTCTGAGTGTGAGGGATGGAGGGTAGGGCGGCTATGAGCAGCCTGCTCCCAATATGCATGCAAGTAGGTAGTTGTCGCCATTTTCAATCAGTGGAGAAAATTGACAATCTAGAACAGACAGGTAAGTGACCCCCAGGAACTTGCACTCTGGCGAGGAGTGGTAGGGAGCGTATATGTGGTTGGCATCGTGGAGTTGGACCAGCTCTGTTGGGTGCAGGGGGAAGGGAGGGGATAGCAGGCAGGATTCCTCCGATGTGAGTGCAACTAATCAGATAATGCCATCTTTAGAAATTACCGAAAACATTTGTCGATCGTGGGCAGCTCGGAGCAGCACACACTAACGAGTTAGCGGGAGGGGAAAAGGGGTGCAAGCTGGTTTCTTGACCTCAGGGTCCCGCAGACATGGTCTAGAAGGGAGGGGAAAGGGGGTGTAGGAAGTTTTGGAGCGAAGTGACATCAGCTATTACACTCTCCACTATCTTCAGTCGTTCATCAATGTTTGTGGGAGACAGATGTGCTAGTCCTCAGCTCCTTCACAAACACCGCAACTCTAGACACTTGGCGGCCGACGAGGCCACCATCGGAGTTATAGCACGGGCGAGCATCCGACCTAACTTCTTCTCTATAGTGCTACCCGCTATTTAATATAAAAATATTTTATCAGGAAAATAAATTTTTTTTTGTGTTAATTTTTTTTTTCCTTTTCTGATCAATTTACTGTGTTTGAGATAAGTAATTTATTTCTGTGTTCGGTCTACGAAAATACTGTTTGTGTTAGAAATTGCAGTGTATTTCACAAAGCTTTAACATAATTTAAACACAGTTGTCTAATGGCAGCGCTAGATGTTTCTACTGGCAGCTCATCTGTAAGTGCTACTTATTCATACATCGAATGGACTTATTATAATTTATTTTGGTTTAAAATATTTTGTATCATTATATATTTTACTTATCAGAATAGACGTGCCCCTATTGTGAATGGTTTAAATTGTATTCAGAATTTTTTTTTGCAATAAGATAACATTCACCAGGATGGATCGTGTAAGACAATGTGTAATTTGTACACGTAAACTTGTTAATGTGTTATTTATTCATACTGACTAGCTGGATTTTGTTTACTGAGTTTGCACTTGTCGTCATCACATGTTATTCGAATAGTTAGAATTCTCTCACACGTAAATTATATTTCTAAGTTCGAGACTCACATTTCGCTTAAGACTCACGTAATTCCACTTATTATTCACATATTGATTTGAAAATTTCTGATTCAATGCGTGTAATGTATTCATACGTAGAAATATCCGAAATTCTTCAATGTAAATCGCATCTTTCAATGTCGTCTATCTACCATCTGGGAGCAATATCCGCCCCCCTTAAAAAAACATAAAATTTACATTTAGGCCACTCTTAGAAATTGTTTAAAAACTTTGAATTTCTCTTGTGTGTTAAATATATTCGTAAAAATCGCTGATCTACTACCAACATCCCTCCAAACTCCTCGAAATGAAAAATATTAGAAAAAATTTATCTCAGCCCTCACTTGCACTAAACTCTACACCTATATAAGATATTGCAACCCACCACTCTGGTCAGTCGCCTCGAGAACCCCACGCCATCAACACCGTACAGAGCTCCAGCTACCACCTCGCCCCACCCAAAAAGAAAGAAAGAAATACAAGAAAAAATATATAAAAATATTATCCGATTAAAATTAACCCTTTCAGTCACTTGAACCCTTACAATCAATTTAACCCGTTCGTTAAATTTAAACCTTTTTCGTTTTAACAAAATGTTCGGATCAAGGATTAATCAAATCAATCAAATAGATAATCCATCAATTAATCCCAGGTGGGATGGAACCCCTACACCCCTACTACTTGTATATATGTGTATATATATATATGTTTCGTCTTCGCTATATATATATATATATATATATATATATATATATATATATATATATATATATATATATATATATATATATATATATATATATGAAGATGAAGACTCAAGAGAAAAACAGCATTTTTCCCAGAGACGACAGAATGTGACATTTCCCGGTTTAAGGCTGCCACACACAGGGTTCGCGATCACAATTGGGTGTATATTAGATTTTGGTTTTAGATTCCTGTTGTCCTTTTTTATTTGACTCGATTCCTTCATGTATTTATCTGGCTTTGTGCACATATATTCTTGACTACAGCATACCTGGCTTACTGTTTGTTACGTCTGGTAAAACTGTTGTGTATGAGTGCTTTCTTTGTTGTGTTGTACCATTTTGTTTCTACATTTCTAGTCAGTGTTGTCCTGTTTTTCAAGCAACGTTCTATCCTGTGTCTTTTCTTTGTTATATGTTGGTCATGTGTACATACATATTTTTTCGTAATTAGTTGCTCTCCTGTGTTTTGACTTTGTTCCCTCTTGGGATTTCCCAGTGTTTTTATACGTATTTATTTTATCGTCCATAGGTAACTTGTCTTTACTAAGTATATCCATCTAGTCATTCGCCCCCATTGCACCATTCGTTAAAAAATCACATATGTAGACTTACTTTGGGCCATAGAACTTGTAGCAGAATGAGTCTAGCGGAATGTCAAAATGTAGCGAAATGAAGGTTCGTTATAGTAACGATGAAATGTTAACACAGAATGTATAGAATATTTTGAACAGTACTTGAATTTCTTTTTTTGAAATGTTCAATTAAAAATGCGCACCTAAGTTGTTTATAAATAAGCGTTAAATATTTATACAAATAAGAGGAAATCTTACTGATATTATTATATAACTGAAAATAGTGGTGTGCAAATTTTTCCGTTTAGGAGATTAGTTTACTTTTGTTAGGCCTGTTTGTAGCGAAATTTACTAACGCATAAAGTCGACTTGCTTTTGTTCAGGCTGGCAGTTTCTCGTGCAGCGTAATCATGCCTTGCCCTGAGTACCTGCAAGAGAAGTGCTCCGCTACTAGAACACAATCCGCCCGTTTGCAAACTTAGTGACCCAGTTTACCCAAAATGGCGGCTTCGAGGCCATGTTCTTGAAATTCCCGGGTGCACACTCTGCACTAGTCGCCTCCTTAAAGGCTGTTCACGATGAAGTGAGCACTTTTGAAATCAACCTTAGAACAATGTCACTGCTGCTGTCTGCATTTATTTTAACGGGCGCACTGAGTGACATGCGCCCAGTAAAGTTGGTAACGATGGAGGGAAAGTAGTTCCTTACCTTAACGTTGAATAAAAAGTGTAAGGTAACCATTTGTGACAAATAATTTTTTTAATTTCGCTTTTTGTTTATTAAATGCATAAAAATTTAAAAATTAGCAGATTTGTAAAATGTTTACTTTTATAACAATTTTAAAGTCTCACTTTATAAACGCATGATTAAAGTAATGAGACTCATGAAAATGTAAATTTTACTTAAGGCGAAAGACTACACAACGTTCATATAAGTAGATCCTAAGCAGGACTTTCGAAAGTGCTCATTTTACCGTGAATAGCGTATACCAATGAAACCGCCAGCAGGTGTCGACTGATTTCTTAACTATGTAACTGTATGCGACATGTCTAACCATTACGATCCGTCGTCAACCAAAAAAAAGATTACTCTATTTTCGAAAAGTTCTAAACTAAAGGTTTTCCGCCGCAACATTAATAAATGTGACTCAGTAATGAAGCGACGTATGGTATGCCCACTCCTTATTTGGCGTAAAAAAATACGTTTCTAAATAAGAATTATGACTAAAATTTTATGAAAACTAGATAATACTTAAAAAAATATGTACGAAATGAAAACATAACTTAGACCCGAGGATCAGGACGAAAACTTCCTGAAGAATTCTAAACCATTGTATGATTCTTGATGGAAATTATGATGAAAATATGTATATAAAATTATAATTATATATATAGCATTTTTTTTTTTGAAAAATTTTCGATCGGAGAAATTATTTTGCTCGTTTTCATGTGATATAATATGTTTTTCCTGTAAGTACTGTACAAATGTTACAGTATGTCAAACACAACAAATATGTTTTCGTTTGAAGTAGGATTTTGGTCAACAAAATATACCAAAACATACTACCTTATCAGCACTAAAGCGCAAAATATTGTAGATAGCGCTTGCTCTGGGGTTGTGGCAGTGTGTTATGTAATGAATATCGTTCATTTTTGACTTCGGCATGTTCCATTTGTTTCTCTGCGTCCTCTATCTCAATTCCCCAGCTGCTTCAATCTTCAAAGAGGCCACCGACCACCGCTAAGGATAGGTACACGATAAAGTGATAAGTAACTAATTATTTGCAATGTTTGGTTTCCTACAAATTTTGAAGCTAACACAATTCTTCTAACATTTTGCTGCTAAAAAGCCGACGACTTTATAACACCAAATTACTAACTATACAAAGAATTTAACTAAACAGTTAAATTAATCACACATCAAATATCCCATAGTAGAACAGAAAGACAAGTAAAATAATGGAAATTTTCAGGAGACCTAATACAATTAAATGGCGTTGCATCCGTATAAGGGAACACCTATATACAATAATAATAGAAGAGATTCAAAGAATTTTTATAAGAATATTAATTTGAACATATGTTATTAGCTACATTTATGGCCCGCTTGATATCTGCTTCCTTCATAATAGCTTTTTTTCGTAATGTTGATTCTGTTACTTTATTACTTTAGAATACTTTATCTGTACTTATCGTTTTAATATAGTGGCTAATATAAAACACCGATTACTGTTTAAAAGCGATTTTTAAATGTCCATTACTATCGTGGGTTGCTAACGGTTATTTTGAATTTTGGAGGGACCATTGGTTTCCCGTCATGAATTTATAAAATAATCCATAATATTGACAAAACATTACGTACATGTGATTATGACAGCGGGAAACAAGAAAGGCAAGCATGTTCCCTACATTTCGAGATTATTCACGATCCCATTGTGTTATACGAGATGGAATATCCGTGCGGCATGGCTTGGGATTAATTAGTTCGCGACGCATAGGCCACTGTTACCCGGCGCCGCACAATGATACATGGCAACTGCCGTCAGCGTCAGACACGAAACTTGGCACGAGTCGTATAATATAGAGCTTTTCATCTCGCTGTCATCGTCTCCGCCATGTAGCTGACACTGCTGCGCTCTGTGCGAACAGATGGCGAACCAACACTTCAACCCGCCCCATTCTATCGTCGCTCGTCACAGACATTATCACGCGATACCTCTGCTTCCCAAGTGCCAACACTGTTTTCTCGGAACTACATACTCAAAAAGAATACACCTGTAAGAAACAGCTTTGCGTTATTTCCTATCGCTGCTCTTCTGAAAAGTTCCGCTTTAGTAAAATTATACTGAAAGCCGTGTATATTTAGTATCAATATCGAGCAAGAAACAAGGAGTAGGGTATGTATACAAAATTATTACTTAAAAATTTTATTCGAATTTTTTTTTTCAGTTATCCACTTTAAAACATGTTAAATTTAATACAGTCAATGAGCATTGGAAAATAAGTAATCTTTTTTTTTTTGAAGAAACTAGAAAATATGAAAATAAATTTATAAATCAGTGGACACAACACAATGAATTTTTACACGAAAACACACCACCAACATGTTAATTTTCACATTGTACAACTTTAGTATCTATATTTATATAACTTATGCCTAACCGTTTAGTAGAATAGATCCAAACCTAATTTTTTGTAAGTGTCTGACGCAATCATTAAAGACGATTTTCTGTGTGGTATTTAGATCCTTATTAGCAATAGTGTGCCTCCTTGAGATATTCAAACTTTAGATCATACATAATGATCGTCTCCGAATTCCGAACACTAGCAGTGCTTCGATAGGCCACCTGAGCCTACATGATTTTGTCAGCTTACATACTGTTTCTCATAATGATGTCTTTATAAACATTTCTGATTAATGAAAAATTTTTTCCAATAATCGTTTCATATTTACAGCAACGAGAGGCCGTAGTGATGAAGTGGTTAAACTACTAGCCTCCCACCTTGCGAACCAAGTTAGATTCCCGTTGGGGTCTCTCCCGGATTTTCGAACGTGGACGATGCCGCAGGTCGGAGGGTATTCTCGGGGGTCTCCTGTTTCCCCGCCCTTTAATTGCGGCACTGCACCATACTTACCTTGCTTCACCCACATCGGCTCTCAAGCCCTCGATGTTAAGAGCCGCCAATATCACTTTACTCTGCTTACAGTAACGATGTGAGGATAAAATTAATGTATTCATAGCGTCTGTTATTCACGTTTTTGTAACATAACACCAATTGAAGTATAAAGATTTCCAATGCCATTTCAGGATCTTCGAAAGCAAAATTTTAACTTACGGATGTTTTTGTTTAAAACATTCTGAATGAAGGCATTTTATAAAAAGAGGGTATTTTTTTTTTTTTCAAAATGGCCTTCCCGTTATACTATGTTATGAATTTAGCTTCTCGAAAATTTTAATCACTTTGAACCTAATTTGACACAATCAGACAGTTGCCGTATGCACTGAGCTATTAATTGATAACATATTTAATGAGGCATAGTAAAGATATTGCTTTTAAAATTAAATCTGCATATATCTCTCAACTATTCAACTGAACACCACAAGACTTTGCATCAATAGTCTCCTAACGGTTTTCATAAAATAAAAAAGTTATCTTATTTTTAAACTCTCTGTCTTTTTAAGGCTTGACTTAGGACCCTTTCAATTTCTGCTGATTTAAGTGTCTATGGCATACAATTTTAATAACGTCCACATTAAATTTTAGTTATTTGCCATACTCTTCATTATAGACATTAAATCAGAACCTCAACTTTAAGATATTCCACAAACATTTATTTTAAACTGCAAAATATTTAATGCCCCTGCCTTTTTACGAGTAACGAATAAAACTTATTAAAATTAGGCACAAAAATTTAGATTAACTTGTAAAATTTTAGATTAATACCGTCCGAAATCGTTATTTATTACTCTTAAACGGAAATCATGACTTTAAAATGAAGGATTTCTGCATAAGACGTGAAGTCGAACATTAGTTTAATACGTGCCATAAATCTAGTAGTGGTATGCTGTTCTTGATCAAACCTAGTGTGCTTAAATACAGGATATGTGCAGTGAATTATTTAATAGCTTTCATCATCCACCTTATCAGAAGGTATACTGAGAATAACAATATTTCTTAAATACAGGATATGTGCAGTGAATTATTTAATAGCTTTCATCATCCACCTTATCAGAAGGTATACTGAGAATAACAATATTTCTTAAATACAGGATATGTGCAGTGAATTATTTAATAGCTTTCATCATCCACCTTATCAGAAGGTATACTGAGAATAACAATATTTCTTAAATACAGGATATGTGCAGTGAATTATTTAATAGCTTTCATCATCCACCTTATCAGAAGGTATACTGAGAATAACAATATTTATTAAAAGCCTGTGCCGTACGACAAGCACTACTGACCGACTACCGTTAATTATAGTGTAATATTTCTTGTACTGAATCATTTCGCTACGCACAGTATGGTATTGTTTATGTTCTGCATTAGAACTACTGGCATGCATTTAGAGGAAAAAAGTTTCGTGTTATAAAAATATATTTGTAAACGAAATTTAGCTTGGATGTCAATTAAATACTAGCAGAAACACATTAATACAAAAACAAATTTTATAAAAATTTTAATTAAATCTATTCTCAAATGAGTAGGTTCTTATATTTTCATTTAATTTAACAATATTGTTTCTTATTTTAGATTCTTTTGTATAGGCATTCGTATTTTGATAACAAATTGCCATATCTTAGAGTAGTGTAACAAGGCCAAATATCAAATTCCGTGTCCATAACACTCATACATACTCTGTGTCTATTCGCCAACTGCTTTCCTTAGCAGTTGCCCAAAAAAACTCTAGTAACCCTTTTTTTGAGTAACTCATTAATGCTTTAGACGCCTCATGAAAAGTGATTTACTGTTTTCACTTTAATCACTGGGATAAAATGAAAATTGATTGCACACTGGTTTCTTGATTGCCAAATGCGTTTGCTAAAATTGTTGCTATTATTTCTGACAAGTAAGGTAAATGTGGTGCAATTGCCATACATCCTGGCAATACTAGAGCTTTTATCTTGTAGTTACATTTCTTGTTTGTCCTTAGTCCCCGGGTATGAGTCAATTGGAGAAGGGAGTTTTACTTATGGTTTGTATGTGGCCTTTAAATTTTGTACTGAAACGTAAGAATACATACAAATTCCTCTGTTAAGAAATGTCGGTAGGTACTCGTGCTTGCAAGTCAGATTTCTCTGATTAATCTTGCACTCAAGCGTACGTATTTGTTGAAAGTATGCAGAAAGAACAATCGCTCTATCTCTCTCCTGACAAGTTTGATTTTTAACACGGCGAAAGCCACATAAGTAATAAATGTGCCTACATGTATCAAACAAGCTTTCGCATAAAAAATAAGAGGGCATAATATTATCGCTACTATAACTTAAAACCCGCTCGATGCTATATAAACAAATTAAATATTGAAATCACCAGGAACACCACAATATAAAGAAACATGATGGCATCATGTTAATAAACTCCAATGCAGGTGTAATTACTTGAAAAAACTATTCACTTTGGCCCTTTTCGTACGAAAGTATAGGCCGAAAATTATTATTTTTTCCTTGTAACACCTATAAAGCCAACACAGTAAAACCTTTTAGCAATAACTCACTTATGCTAACAAAATTTAAACGTAATGATTTGTTTATAAGCACAATTGAACTGATAAAAGAAATTCAGAAATCAGAACAATTAAATAAGCCGACACTTATGTACTCAACTATCTACTTTACCATATCGCGTCCAAAATGAGGTTAGCTGAGTTCTTCTTCTGCCTTTGAATTATTTTACGCAAGCATGTTCGGCCGTTAATTTATTTATTGGTATTCCCATGTGTATTATCAGGTTGTCTGGTTCCCAGTCTATTAAGTGCATTAAATGATATTTTGGTATTGTTTTACTTGTTACCAGCTCTTGGAGCCAATTCCAATCCAGAGGACGGTATTTGATTTAGGACTTCACTTGCTCGGTTTTAATGGTTCCGAAGAATTCCCCTCTCTTTCCATCTTTAGGGATGTTTTGATTTCCAAGGTTATATATATATATTTAAACTCGCGCTTTCTATTTGATTGATAGGGCAAAGCAAAAAATTTACGTCTTACATTATTAGGCGAAGCTCAACTTCTCATATAAATGGCACAATTTCATAAAAATAATTACTCACTAATATTTCAGTTTTTTTATAACGTTACTTAAAAAATTTGTCACTTAAAATTACATTGATCTCACGCAAATGAACGTCATTTGAATGGCTTACGTAAAGAAGAAATCGAAAATATTGGAATGTTCGACTCAGCACTGCCTCGTTCTTGCTTCAAAGAAATTTAATATCTTCAGTTCGTTGGCCAAGAAATTATATATATATATATATATATATATATATATATATATATATATATATATATATCTGTGAAATTTTGCAGTAGGAAATGCATCATCACTATATTGTAGTCGCTGTCCGCTTGTTGGGATAATACCGATGGGAAAAGCATTCAAACAGATGGTTGTGTATTTTTTTTTAACTGGCGTTCCTACACAGCAAAATATGATACAGAATAAATTGTGTATATATTCAACGGGCGTATAGATAGCTGAATTTTGAAGAAATAACATACGGGAGTGAATTTTATAGTGTTACGGAAGCAGAAGTACAATTATAAATTGGTAGGTATCACTTATAACAGTACAAGCAATTATTTTTATGATATAAAAGGGGCGACTTACGATTTCGTTTCTTGGATGGGTAATACGCACTTGGGTTGTTTCCATGTAAACTGTAAGTATTTGAATTATCTCACAACACGTGGGAAATCGATTATAATGAAACAAGTAAGTATAATTTCGTTTCTTGGATGGGTAATACGCACTTGTGTTGTTTCCATGTAAACTGTAAGTATTTGAATTATCTTACAACACGTGGGAAACCGATTATAATGTAACAAGTAAGTATAATATCGTGTCTTGGATGGGTAATACGCACTTGGGTTGTTTCCATGTAAACTGTAAGTATTTGAATTATCTTACAACACGTGGGAAACCGATTATAATGTAACAAGTAAGTATAATTTAATTTTTACAACAGTTTTTGAAAGGAAATAATGGGTGTTGTCTTTGTAATCGGTTTCTGACCTCATACAGGGCAGAAATAGACATTAAAACCTTAGTTGATAACATTTCAGGAAATGGAAGAAAATTTGTTTACAACAACAACATTTAGTTTACTTTAGGTGTTTTTTACAGCTTAGATATTAAAAAAGATATAAAACCAGACTGAAAGGGGAGAAACCACAACTTTAGAAAAATATTTTGTGTGAGTGGTTTTTACTAGAGCTATGTCTGTTGTTTCCGTTCCTGAAATCCCTTTCAGGTGATATCATGGCTGGATGTTTTGCTTTATTTGTCTGGTTTTAAGAGAAATGTTGGCAAAGAAATGCGAGTTTTCAGTTCTACGAGTGCAGGTCACAAACTATTCTTAAAAAATTATTATTTATAGAGCAGTTTTTCAAAATTGTCATAATTTGATGCGAGAGGTGATCGGTCATGTGGCTGCAATATCCGATTTGCTGAAATTGTTATATTTGCATATTTTATCCAGAAAACTTATCCTCCGCGTAATTCTGAACTTCACTAAGCGTATAGTGCAATGGTGACTCGTAATCACAGCAATGTGTTTGCAATAAGAGAGGGGAAAAATTAGTAAGCGTCTATTGGCAGAATCTCTCGCAAATTGATGTCCCTGCTGAATTCAATGTTCCCCCTTTATGAGGGGACGGGGTTGGCAGGATGTAATGTATACAATCAGTGGATTCAATACACAATGCGTGGTGCCAGTTTTCCAATTAAGCCTTAAAGTTAGTAGCAGCGGCGCAGAGAAATAACACAAATAAAGCCTAATTACCTTGACCTGTGGGATAGCGCTGGGAACGCTGAAATGGGAGCACTGGGACTTTAATTGAATATAAACAGCGACGTCCTAAAATTTACGGTTGCGCGATCAGATGGGTTAGGATTTTTGTTGGTACTGGTGATATTGATTTTCGAAACCACTCGTTTCTTATTTGTCAGTGTTTCAGAGAAATATATGGTTGGCTAACCTAAATGATATTTATAATTGTTTAAAAAAATTTGCTGTGAAACTCGAAGAGATTGTGATAGAAAGTGTATACGTTATAATACGATATATATATATTTTTTTTTAGTTTTCCCAACCATCAAAATGATACACCGGTTTGTACTGGACACATCAAAAAGGAATTCAGAATTTTGGAATTATAATAATTGCGTTCATTTCGTATAAAGTAAGAACTCCGACAAATTTATAAAAGTATTGCGAACTGCAAATACATTATCTTAACCTATTCGATTTTAATCTCTTCTCAGGCTAAAGCGCCTTCTTTGTTGACGTACGCGTGGTGTTGGTTGAATAACGTTGTAGTTCCGATTAATAAAATTGAAATGACTATAAACCTTTACGGGAGCTGAGTCGATGATACATGCTAAAATAATGCTACTTTGAACACACAAGGATACACTTAAAAGATGCGTCGATGCCAATATATTTTATCGCTGTTCTGCGCCGTGTATCAAACGTATAAGCCGCAAATGGCCCCCCGACAGATTTCATGAAAAATTTAATTTTCATCATAATCTTTATATTGGTGGCAGTACGTATTATGAAACAACTAAGTAATTTTCTTGAAATTAAATTCTTAGTTCACGTATGATGTGTTTAGGAATATTAAAATAAGTCAATGGAAGCGGTTTCAGGTAATTGCGCAAACGCTTCTCTGACACAGTTATCAAACCTCAAACTCCTATTAGTAATAAGGCAAAAGTACTTTTCAGAGGAATTAATTTGCACGTAAATTATTCGAGTTTTCTTCCTTTCGCAAAAATATAAAGTAATTTTTTGTATAGTACGATTGCGAATACAGGATATGACTGCTATGAACCAGAATGTTAGGTAAACAGTCGTTTTATATTCTAGTGGGCCAAAATCCAATGTCCAGAATATCCGTCATGCGCCTTACAGCAGCAGTAACTAAGAGGCGTGATCGTAATTAAGAGATATGTTGAAACATTTTCCAGGCAGTCAGGAAGTACACCCTGAAGCTGGTAAAGTGTGCCGCGTGGAGGACCCGTACAATGAACATGACACTCAATACGGTCCCAAAGCTACACATGTGGAGAATTAGGAGCCGTGAGATTAATTGGAATTTTTGGACGTTCTCCTTCATTCACGCCCGAACAAATCTCGCAGTATTACGTGTCACATTGCCCGGATAGAATATCTAATGCATTCAAGCGAAACCAGTCAACATGTATGGGCTGTGAACGACGGTTAAAATTGACGGAGGCGGCTTTAAAATACACGAGGGTAAAAAAAAAAAATACATATTTGTAGCTCGTATGATAGATAAAATGTTGCCTTTTTGGATGAGTCACGTTTTCTACTCCATCAAATGGATAAACGTTCACATGTTGGACGAGAAACCTCCTAGGATAAACACCCTGCAACAATACCCTGCCGACGTTCCAGTTTCTAGGATGTAAAATTACTACATTAATTTATTATTCATCTGTAATGTTTTATAAATATCCACTTATCACAAGGAAACCGCTATACTAACGAGAAATAAATAGAACATTAAAACATTCTTACGTATAAAATAAATGTGTTTACGTTTCTGCAAAAATTAAATACCATATGGAATCCTAATTGTGACATCTCCTAGAAGGGCGATAAAGGTTGGGCTTGAGGTGTAGTCGTATTAAATAGCTTTATGTTGAAACTTTGTAAGAAATTTAGAATATAATTTGTGTCATCCACCAAAATGACTCATTTATAGGACTATATAATCTCGAATAAAAAAAAAAATTCAGTGGTTGAAACTTTTTCAGACGCCGTGGACTGCAATTGTGAGTTCGCTGTTGCAATGAGAAAAAGGTTTTGTTTGAATCAAACAAAGCTGGTTTGGAGCAAAAAAAATTGAAGTGTTTTTGGTGCAACTTAACATTAGTTTCGTTGGACGTATATTAGTTAGTTTGTTATAACAAACAATTAATTGGAAGTATGCCAGAGATTCGAACCTATATCGTTCGCGCCAGATTGCTGCGATCTGAGCAACCTTAGATTGAGCGACTATTTACGAAAATTTGGTTTTATAACTATATAATTCAGATGCTGGACAACGTGCGTAATTAATAATTTCTAGTTTTATTTGTTTATTGTTTAGTTTCCTGTTGAGCTTGTTTTACCAGGGTGTTTATGCCAAAATAAATGCAATAACAAACATTGTCACTAATGTATTCTAACTGTCCCAATAATACAAACAAACTCTCGTGTTGAATTTTCGAATGAAGGAAATCAAATAAGTGGCCAAACAAATATATTCAGTTTATTCAACCAAATATTTTGTTGGCATTCTGACGTCTCCTGACCCAAGTGTTCAGTTAAACCATATATATCGTCAGTAGCCCTCGCGCAGGAACTTCAAACAAGAGTTTTGAGCGCCGCCAAGCGAGAACTACTGACCAGATGCATGGGAGGAAACTCCAATGGATCTGGCTGAGTAGACTGTCACCTGACAAAGATCACGTGGAACCAGCCTAGATTCTAGCAACTTTACATACATGTGTAGATATTTTACCAACATGTAGTACAATAATATGTTACTAGCATATATATATATATATATATAGACAGATAATTTGGTGCAAGAAAGGTTTATTCAATTACGAAAATATTCCTCAAATAATAAATATTTATCATGATAATTATCCAAGACGTTACAATATATCACCAAAAAATAACAGAGCGACGTATTATCACAACTTCAACAGACTGTAAATGGTTTAAAATTTTTGTTTTTAAATGCAATGTCAATAATTTTGAATTTTTCAAGTGATTTCATAGTTTTAATGATCGGTATCCCAAAGCAGAAAATATATAAATGCTAGTTACTCAGTTACTTTAACAAAGTTATTTGAAATAATTTTTTATGTTAATCAAAATAATCTTTCTTTATTCAGGTTAAAATAGGTCCACACAGAAAAGATTTAAAAACCAATTCGTGTTGGACGAGAGACTTGATGCTTTCAATGTTGGTGCACGCACGTGCACGAGATGAACTAACAGAAGGAATTTTAATAATATGCTTGGTTTCACTCGCATTCCGGAGTTTGCCAGAAAGGTCTTGCGATCGCCAAGTTCAAAAACGGTCACGAATCAGCCAAACCATCCCAACACGAGCAGCTACAAGGGGGTAGCCACCCCCTCACAAAGGCTTCATTAAGTCCCGACCTGGAGACCGATAGCACTCAAAATAAAACACCAGGAAAATAGAAGCACCGCGTATGAAAATAATTAACACGATCGGGGTATAAAAGACAAAAAAAAAGGAACTTACCCTTTGCGGTAAAGTCGGACGACTAGTCCATAATTAATTGATGAGAGAAAGGGATGATCCAAAAACGAAGCTACGCCAACGTTAGTCTCAAGGATGAAGAACGAGAAGGGGTGGATTTTGAAAGCAAACAGTGATTGTCACAAACGTCAAGTCGCTTGATGCAATACCAGAAATAACAAAATATTTCTGAAGCTTTACAATTATATTGATTAATACAAAAGAACTAAATGGAAAGTCACAGAAAATAAAATAACATTTTCCACAATAATAATTTACACGGTTATATTGAATTCAACGAAAATTATTTAAATACTTTTAAACTGATCAGATCACATCCGAAGCTGGACAGCTATACATACTGCAATTACAAATTAACGTAAATATAAAAATATTACTTATTATATTTGCAGAATTGCCGAAAGGTTGGCAATGACTTATATAAGCGTGATCTTAAATGGCAATACATAAATAAATGAAACAGTGGGTGTTGAAAAAATGTCTTTGCCATAAAAAAATTAAGTCTCAGAAAGAGAAAACCACAAAATAGAAAACTTAGCGAGTGTCTACATTGGTACCAAACACAGAAATTTTGATATTTCAAGCACGTAAATAAAATTATTATTTTTCCTTTTCAAGTTTTGTTTACTCAATTATTGATTTTGTCAGGGAAACGAAACATAATTCTGGCCCTATACAAACAAGTTTTTTTTAATTTTGGCTGTGACAAACCCTTCTCTCAGTATAAGGTAAAATGTGTTTTTAATTAGTATTTCACAATAATTATGGATGATAATATTAATTATACCCCTAAAGTTCGTTGACTGCAAGTTGGAATTTAGCTGGAAATATTGTCAGTTGCTATACTTTTTAAAACATGTACTTGGTCAACTGCTGGTATTTGTTTGAATGCTGGAAACGAATTTTTTCGGAGTTTCAAATTTTGCCAAAATTTCAAATTTTTTCTTGGAAGATGTTTATAATGTAAGAAATTTCTCAGATATCAGTGGGGTTTCAGAAAATATATGGAATTATGTTCAATCATTATTTCTCATATCTTTAGTGCTAGCGATCTGACTGATTATTTAAGATAAGGTATGAAAGGAAATGAGGGAAAAGTTACGGACAACATGTTAATATAAATTATATGTCATCAAATTTCACAAGACACCTAACACTGTTCGTTACAAATCCGCCAGCCGCATTTTTAGTACGCGGATCATCCTTTTCCATTATTAAAATGTTAATTAACCTATTGCGAAACACTCCACTAAGTACTGGTTCCCACCTGGCGAAATTGGTTTCCATTTTTCTTGTACAACAATAAACATGTGTTGTTTTATGTGTTGATCGAACGGATCACACAGGCGAACTACGCTCTTACCTATTCCGAAGATATTTCAAAGGCCCAGTTGAGCAAACTCTCCTCATTGTCTTCATATAACAACATAATTAAGTTTGCTTTATGGAAGGAGATTTACAGTGCACCTGTAGACAATGGCATATGTCAAACTGCGGCCTTTGTTTGGGGAGCATGTAACTGTAAAGAAATGTCTTGGAACATGCCAGAGTACATGGATCCATTAACCTTAACACCACCGTCACCAAATATCGCTGTCCGACATAACATGGGGAAATGCCATTCCCATGCATATTCCAGGCCCACACGCTTCCAGTCAGGTGCCAGATAATGTACTCTGACACATCGCCACACAAGACCTTCTTGCACTACTACATAATCCAATGGCTAGATAAATGCAAAATTCACGTTATTATCTTGCGTTATGGCAGACATCACCGATCTATGTATGGTTGACACGGTTCCACTTGTCTATTGACTTGTGCTGTGGCAACGATCCAATTTTCTCTATCGCTTAGTTGGAAGTGATTCGGAAGTTCTTTGTTATGATGTTTCCCATTGGCCTAAAGCCATCCAAGTCGTTGCAACGGACTGTGGTCTAACGACGTATTCAGTACTAACACACACGTTTGAAGTATATTCTGTCTGCAAATAATAACGTGAATATAAGTCATTACCAATGACTGTGTTGATTGCAGCACTGCAAACGATGCCGGCCATAGGTGCATGTAGTGAGCGGCTACCCGATGGCAGCATGGTTATGAGAACCCAGTGATGTCAGCTCCCGGTGTAGAGACTTCTATGCCTCACATGTGGTGTAAGTCCTCTGTAGTCATTGATGTGGCTCTGGAGCAATTCGTTCGCACAACAAGTATTTGTTTACGCCAGTCGTGATTAGTCATTTTCATGGGCCTACCAGAGCATTGTTTGGGGATGGAGGTTCCATGATTTCGCTTGACTGTGACTTCTCTAATAGTGAACTGAAGCTCTTTAATTTACTTGAAATTCTCTCGCTGGCAAATGTCGGAACATATAGGCCCCTAAATACGTGCAGCTTTCGAATGCATGCATTTCTTTCCTTTAATTCATTATCACAGCAGACAAGTGTATAATGTGCCATCACTTGTATTGTATTTTACTGGACAAATACACTATTATCAAATATGTGTATTGGTGAATTTTGGTCACAAGTGTACAGTTAGGCCTATTTAAATACATATTTAAATAAAAGATGTACTCGAGATGATTTTTATACTGTTTGTTAGTAGTTAAAATGTTATGTTTTCGTACGTAAAGAACACATATTACTCCTTGGTGATGTCACAAGAGGGGTATTGTACGCATTAATGTTACCAGCAGGGTAATTTAACTTCAATGTCTGAGTATACCGTTAATGGATGAACATTAATTTTGTTTACGCTTGAGTTTACCATATTTACAACATTTTCTTGAAGTTGAGACTTTTTTAATGGCTGCTGTTTATTTAAGGATAGTGGAAAAATGAGCATTTCAATAATAAGAAGTAGATATTAAAAATAGGTTTGATGACGTAATAGTGACTATTTTGCCTTCCAAAGACCTCAGTGTTTAGTATCCCTCTCTTGCGGTATTTAGTTCAAAATTTTTTCTGCCAGATCCATAATAAATCATACGAATACAAGAGGATCATTAGATTTAACATATGTACAATTTCTTTGCCGAGGTGTATAGAGAGATAGAGATAAAGAACACAGGTTTTTCTACTGACTTTCATCGGATCTTTCTTGTACAATGTAAATACATTAGAATTCAGTATTAAATATATGATTTTAGTAAAAATGATCAAAGATCGGAAGTCGCCAAAAAGATGTAACAAATCACGCATAACTAAATGAATGAAATGTGACAAAGTATTGGCTTATGGAGATGATGATGGTGACGACTGTTTGAATTGCAAATTTATGAAGATGCATTTATGTAAGCTCGAGGAATTTCACACTCTTTTATAGATTTGTTAAATTATTCAACTTAATATTTACATTAGTGTCCTTATAGTTGTTCACCTAGAGACGTTACTTATCCTTCGAACTATATAATATTATAAAGTCACAGTTATGATTCTCACAGCCAAAAAATAGTTAACTGTCTCTTTTATACACTGCATAAGTCACATCGATCATCTCAATTATGTAAAGCTGGATGCACTGTTTATTCATTTCTTATCATTATCGAAGGAGCTTAAACTAAGTCACTGTAAATTAGTTGTCTTATCTTCGGCGTTGATTACATTTCGTTGATTGTATTTCGATGTGTTATGACTTGAAATATCGGGTAAGGTATTGATGTGTAAGAGTTTGAATTATGTAGTTTAGTCAATGTATTAGCCAAAGAATTTCAAGTGTGTCGTAAGGAGGTATTACGTTAAATTTTTCATTTAAAATTCAATCCATTTAGGGAAATCTGACCGAATTTAACATATTTAACGGCGGTTCATACAAAAATTATTTAAAATATGCTGCTTTATATAACTTATAGTTAAAGAATTGCACTAATAAGCCGGCCAGGATTTTTTGATAACACAGTTACAATGATGTTATTGAAGCAAGACTTTAATTCGGACTTTAAGCGCAGGAAGTTTTGAATAGCAACTAGCTAAAATGGCAAAGGAGCCTACTTAGTAACATATTTTAAACGCTCCGATGTTACGACCATCCCTACGGAAGCATTGCGATAGCAATAGAATATAACATAAACCAGCTTCGTATTTGTTCTCTTTATTCAGAATTATGGGTGGAGTATATAGGGTTTTAATACAACAAACTGCCCAGAAAAGTTTAGATTCGTCTGTTTTACGTAAGGTTAAGTATCATATACAGAGTACCACATACAGCAATTTTTTCTGACCTTGATAGAATAACTAGATTTATAAATTGGCAACAAAATATCGTCTTTCATTTCTGCCCTGAAAACGATTGATAACGAAATATTCAATACACTGTAAAAATTAATGGGAAAATTGCCTGACATATTTATGGTAAAATTCGCGAACTTGTGAGGGTAACATAGTTTTACTTACGACTAAGGTAAAATTACTGCATTCTGGAGTAAAATTCACATACACGGTAGTGGGAAATCCCATACCTGGATGGGAAAATATAACTTACGACGTATGCATCTCTTCAACATCGTTTCAACAGCTAAGTGGGAGGACAGGCGGAAGAGACAGGCCTTTAACATGCTAATTTTCACTGAAAATGCCACGCCGTAGTCGTGGTGTAAAGGATAGCGCATCGACGTAACACAATAAAGGACTAGGCTCGCGTCCATCCACCAGCAAGTGTTGAGGATTTTAGAGTTGGAATTTCGGTTAGTGTTCGTTAAAGGACGTAGGTAATAAAAAAATTAATACTATTACTCAAGGTTAATTTTAAATATAATTTTATAATACAATATTGCTAAATTCCCTTACTTGTATGGGATTTCCCCTTACTTGTATATGATTTCCCCCCACCTTTGTCAGGTAATTTTTCCGTACTATTAGGGAATAGTACTTTACACGTTATGAAAATTTACTCTACATTTAAGAGGTAATTTTACCTTACGTGTAGAGGTAATTAGCTTCCTTAACATGTAAGATAATTTTACCTCAAATTTTTCTTACAGCGTAGTTTTGAAAACATTTTAATATACACGAGTGGAGTGGAGATACATGGACAGCTCCTAACATCATGGTCTAGGCAGCCAGTGAGGGTGAAATGAGGCGAGCATTGATTGAGCAGCGCCGGAATGCATTGATGTCTTTTTCTCGGAAAGGTCCCATTCCACTGCGGTAACTCTTCTAGAAGTGTTTCTGGAGGTTGTGGACGATTATAAACTGCTGTATTCAGCTTGTCCCGGGCATGATCAATAATGCGTTAATGCGCTCTCTGTTGATCACATAAGAACTACATGCCTCCTAACTCCTACCACCCAGACATGCATGTCTCGCAATATTCCAAACTTTTTTGTGAGGTGAATATTTGTTATCAAACGCACCTATAAGGGGTGTTAACACGGCAGCTGTATATTAGAATTCCGGATATTTCCGGATCAAGTTGTGAAATACATAATATATATTATTATATATTTAGTATCCTATATTCAGGATGTATGTATAATATATAATAATATATACATATTACATACAATATATACAGGATGCATATGTAATATATATTATAAATATACAGGGTGTATCTGAACTCCATGCAGAAAATAAATTCACGCCACAGTATTTGTGGGCCTAAATAACCAGAAAATCCAAGTAACACAATATCGGGAAAAGCAATAGTTTGTTAATAAAGTGACGAAGTTAGGTTCAAGGGGACGTGAGGTACTATTTTATTGTGGCATATTGTTGTGCAGAATGTATTACACTAATTTTCTTTTTGTACTGAATACCCATACCAACAAGTGAATTTATTTGTGTGCATTATTTCAGACTGCCGGCACTGTTGCACCTAACCTAAACGTCGCTTTCGTGATACAAGACTACTTTCCCGGACACTGTGCTACTAGGTATTTCAGGTTGTTTAGGCTCACAGACGCCGTGACTTCATTTTCTACACGAAGACCAGATACATCCTGTGTGTGTGTGTGTGTGTATAAGACGTAGAAATATTATAACCTGTGACGTCTGGGGGCAATAGTGACGTACTGACTGAGCTTAAACTGGGTGTTAGGCTCGCGCGAGTTCCGAGAGCAGCAGCGACACGTTGCCACGGCTGTGTGAGCTGAGCTGCGAATCTGAAACGGGCGAAACGCTCCACGAGGCAGGGTATCCTGGGGCCATTCCATCGGGTATCATCACGGCCGTCAACGGCTAATTACATTTGATCCCACGCGGCAAAAATTACGGCTCGTTTGCTTAGATTGGCTGGCAAATCCTCCCGTAATTTGTATAAATCCCGCGCGTTATCAGCGAGAGAAAAAGTATTGGGCGCAGCGGACTCATCGCGATGTTCTGCGCAAACATTGGCTATGCGGATTTTTGTGCCGGCGAAACATCGTGTATTCACGATGGAAACGCAGCAGTTTCATATAGTGTATTTGTGAAGGGTAATGCTAATTACTGCTTCAGTAAATAAATAAGTTAAAATTTACTTTCTGAAGTGCTACTATGATATGTTATTTAAATTAATAGCAAGGGCAAAAGAAAATACGTAGTTGAGTTGTTATTGTATGATTCCGATTAATCCGCGTTCACACGAAACAAAAACGATATAAAACGTTCTTTGTGTTTAGAGCGAAAATGTAAAATGATGATGTGACCGAAGTATGTATTACAAAATTATTATTTTTTCACTATCCAAATGACCACAATTAGCTATCCTTTCACTGACATTGCTGTGTGTGATCTTAAATATACTTCGAGCAGGAATTATGTGAAAACATGTTTTCGTACACTCAATAGAAAAAATAAATTCTAATAATTAACGTTTCTCGGTAAATATACACTCTTTTATCAGAGCTCATTTTATGAAAACGAAACTCGTAAGCTAAATGAATGAAAAATCTCATAACATATTTTAGTATCCTCATATAGATTTGTAGTATTTTGGGTGCGAAATTGCGTTTTTCAATGGAATAAACTTAACAGAATTGGCATCATTAAACACAGTTTATGGTTTTTCTATTTAATCGTTTTATTATAATTGCTGCATATCAGCTTACATGATTATAAATTTTCGTATTCATCATTTTATCTCATAACGTGAAAAACATACTTGCTATTTTATAATTAGGAGCGATATTCTAAAGTCGACTATGGTTTTTGATTGCATGTTTTTAACTGAATTTGTTACAGTAATTAACAATTGCCACTTTACATATGCCAAGGCTACATGGATTATTGCCAACAAAGTATACATATGTTACACTACCAAAACTGTGTGAGTAAAATTTTAATATTATATGGGTTTGCATGCATGGACGTTAAAGTCGTTTATAGGCGAATTGCGACATGTCAAAACCTCTGAAACATACTTTTAAAAATAAATTTTGCGGTGGTAATTTAAAAGTGTTTGGTTCTTTGCCTGAGGACATTGTAAGCATTGTTATGATATAACTAGAAAAGTGAAGATATGATGGGCCATTAAAATAATTTAAGGCGTCTTATAGGTATATACAAAACACAAGGGTAAGTTTTCTGGAAGATGGAAGAGAGACATATTTACAAAAGCATCACTTCGAACAGTTTAAGGTTAGTACTTTGTATAAAAGATTCTCGCGACGTTTCGTAATGTTTCGGCATTAAGGCGGTTAGAGATAGGATAAGTGAAAACTTAGTACCTAGATACCAAATTGCCCAGAAATGTCAGTGTGATTCTATTGGTTTATGGTTACCGGCATGTGTTACTAAGCGACAGGTGCGCGCGCATACACACACACTCACATACACACACCCACACACACATCTACACACACACAAAGAGACTAAATGTACATTCGTTAATGTGAATATTTCATTTTCTTCATAATATCAAAAGTGGCTAGACAAGACGCAGTGGAGATGAAATAGGGAACGACATTATATGTGGATGAGATTATCAGCCCTGGATATGTAGGACAAGGACGTCTTCTGTATCAACCTCTCTCACCTTGTATCTTTGGGTTTCTCGTCTGCAGTGCTCTCACCTGATAGCGTCCAGCAATGTGCAGCAAAGTTCAGATGAATAGCCCCCGCGTTCGCACCTGGCAGAGCCACTGCATATTAAATCACGGACTGGGTGTATTAATAACCACCTGTCTGTGGTGCAGAATTTGTGACCTACAAGACAACGGACCCGTGCCCGAATTACAAGCAGGTCAGAGGAGCAAGTAGAGTAACTGAGAAAGTTCTTCACTAAAGTGGCTTAGCAACCGGTGGTTTCATACATGCTAATTGCCTGGTGTAACTCAGCTGTTGGATGCGTTTTATTTTCAATAAGCGTGTCGAAATGGTTAAAATATTTTCATTGATTTTTATGTATCATCATTTGCAAATTTTTTTCATGCACATGAAAACTGAAAACTGTAAAACAAAGATGGTCGTGTACGGAAAAAGAATAATGAATCGTCCAGTAGTGGAATGTATAGGAGACGATAGAGTTGGCAGGTTTTTAAAGGTTCGAGAGCGATGGAGTTATTAACAAAAAAATTAAACATTTGATTTTAATTTATTCATACACTTATTATTTACAGCATTAATCGACATGTCTACGCTATTTAATTTGTTACTTCATAATGAGATCAATTTTTTGTGTATTTTTACTCTCATTTACGTCCTTCTTAATGTCTCTGTTTCGTTATAGTCAATGAATTCACACTCGTCATTAACACACTTTCCAACTCTCTGTTTCCACAATTTGTAGTGTCATCCACTCAAGCACCCAGTCCAATAATCCAGCCTGCCAGCTGCACTATTCACTGTTTGATACTCGCAGTCATATATTTTCCTCCCGCTGGGCGCTTCCTCCACCGTTCGTCATCTATCACCGAAACTCGCCCACTCATCCATTCAACAACTCCTGGCCTGGAACCCCATCGCGCAATTTATACACTGCTGGCCTTTATCTGGAAAGTTCGAAGCACCCCTAGTCATGCGTAGGAAAACTAGGACAGCAAACCCCTAGAAAATTCTTAAGATGCACGAAGAGACGTAATACAACCAATGTCAGAAGCACGCCGCAAAACGATATGCGCGTCGGCTCACGTTTTGGTAATAGATACCTTGATCTTAGTTTAGTATGCTCCTGTAATTCAAAACATTCCATTGACTTGCCACCGCTATCATATAACTGCTGTCATTCACTTCCACTCGCTCGCGCGGGATGCAAAGCAGCAAGCAGGTAACACTGCCACCTCATCATGTCTGTTCGTTCCGAACAGACACTCCAACACCCGGAAGATCGTAGAGTGCCAGTCGTTCGATGTGGACAACCTTCGGTTTCGCCCAAGAGCCTTGACGACAAATCCGAAATACCACATCACTGATCTTCAGGATCCTGTAGGGGCCTTCCCAATATTTCTGTAGCTTCGGTCAGTAAACTTTTCTCCTTTATGAGTTGTACAGCCACGCCTGTTGTCCATCTTTAAATACCTCGCCCGAAATTCTCCTGTCATACTGCGTCCTCATACTGTTACTATTTATTCTGAGGTGCGGTCGAGCAAAATCATGAATCCAAGCAAGTATGTTACATAATTCGCTGGCATAATCAGGCGCTGCAGATTCATCTTTTGTCTGTCGGCCAAACGGCATGCCACTAGAGAGGCGTAGCTCTCTTTCCAAACACCATCCTTGATGATGTTACCCTTGTGAACTCATTAATTGCTGAGCAGTAAGCAAGGAGAAGCAATGGTACAATATAAAATACTCATTTGCGTTTACTGTGTAGTTGTGGTTTCGATGCTGTGCTTCACCACTTCCGCATTCAGGGGGAGTGTGAGAGTGCTGTCGAACTGGACAGTTCGCTCGATCTCAGGGTGGCCTGCGTTTTCGAGTAGTTGAAAGACCAAATGCGTTTTGCATTTTATGAGGTAGTTTTACTGTATTATTTTCGAGTGCTCGAACTCGCTTTATATTACCGTCCATTCGCGTCCACATCACGAAATGGAATAAATTACATGATCAAACTTACTCAATTTAAATTTCTGCTATTTGGGTCAGCCCTTGAAACTTGGGACATAAGAGGGTAACTGGGCTGATAGACATTCTAATCTCTGGTGCTCTTCGTCGTCACCAATCAGCCATTCGAACAATTCTTCAACCTTTAAATCTACCAGTCTATCAATCATTAGTTCAATATATCAGACCATCAATCTATGATCATTACGTAGTCAATCATTCGTTATATCGTCTGGCACACACACACACACACATATATATATATATATCCATTACGATTAATTCGCCAGTTGTGTACACACAATTGGATTGATGAATTCATTAACGTTTCCTATGTAGTCCACTCTCTGTGCATTTGTACTTACAAGATTCCTCTATAGTCTGCATGCAAAATACTAACCATTTGACAAGATCAACTAGACCAATCAGCTATACAAGTCTACCAGGCAAACTGAACAACCAGCCATACCGAACAACTATACTGGTTGTCTATACTTACTGGCACCACAAAACAATCATAGGGACCGAATACCCATACTAGTGAGCCATACAGGCAGACCTACAAGCTGGAAATACCAAACAATCTTACTACCTGACAACCATATGAAGTGACCAACCAGCCAACAAGGTCGGTCTTACCAAACGAGCAACAAGGCTATCATATCATATGAGACAATCATACCAACCAGACAGACCTACAATACAAACCGATCATTCCTGCTGGCCAACAATAAACCCATACCAACTGACCATCAACACTGACCATGAATACCACTCACAGGATCTACCACCAAGGCCAACCAGACCACACACACCGACTATACAAAGTGGCCTAGCAAATGTGCCTTAAATTGAAAACCGAAAATGAAAGCTCAAAATGAAACGCCAAAATGAAAGCCTAAACGAAACCTCAAAAACAACTCGAAAGTTAACCTCAAAATGAAACATCTACGGCTATAAGGCCAACTAACAATATGGAACGACCTTTCTTAGTGGCTTCTCAACCGACCATACCAAATTACAAACAAGGCCGATCCATCTTACTATACAACAATACTGACTGACCAGACATATCGGCTAACTCTAAACACTGGTCTTGCCAGTTCACCAGACATAATAAACATAATGATTGATCGCGCCAACCATAACATCCATACAGACAATATCGACCATCCTAGCCATTTATGTCCATGCCAACCAAACATGACCAGCAGGCCATAAAGCCATTAAGACTTATAAACTGAGAAGACGAATGAGCAAGACCAGCCAACAACGCCAACTGGACCTACCGACCAAAACATTCAACTAGAATAACCCACCACACCAATAAGCAAGACCACCCAGCAAAGTCATCCGACGAGATCAGCCGACCATACAAACAACCACACGATTCTTAGCGACTGCTCATTCCAACAGAACTTGAAGACGAATTCTGTTGACCAATCTCAAAACATATTGTATAACATGAATCTCATTGTGAAAATTTTTGCGAAATACTTTTCAAAATATCTCGCCCATCGCTAGCATGTAGCGAATCGAGTTACAATTGACAAAACATGTTGCGAGCATACCAGAGTCATTTTGCGAAACAAGACCTCAAAAAACCCAAAAATGCCTGCAACGAGAAATGTCTCAAAGCATGTCGCGAAGCACATACCAAACCCCATTACGAGTCCTTTCGCGAATCATTCATTTGGTACCTGGATATCTCTGCTTCTGTCATACAAAACACGACCAATGCTGTTATGCAAGTTACATCCCAATGAATTTCCGAACAAAACAACTAGATACTTGAGAACATACCAGCGACACCACAAGCTTGCAAGCAGGCTCACAACTGACGATGTTGCGCAATTTGATCCAAATTGAACTTACGGCACATTCACCATAATTGTCGATGCCCAGCAGCGTGTCTCGCATTTGGTAAGCACTTCGCAGCTGGACGGCGACTATTTTCGTGCGTGTGTCGTCAGTTTAAGCCCTATTAGATGGCACAACATAGTTGGTCGTTGACATGCTCGCAATCATATGGTGTTGATGGTATAATCTTCAGTATCCTGTCGTCTGGCTTGGAAATTGCTCAAACAGCATTTATCATGTACCATATGACAGGAGTTTATTTACTGAGATATCTTGAATAGATGATGCGCTACATAACTCGTAATATGGTTCGAGAAGTGCTTCGCGACATACGTTGTGCAATTTTTCGTTGCTGAAAATTTTGTTTTTGACAGGACTCACCACGTACTTTCAGGACTTCTTCGTAGCTTTGGCCTTGATTCGCAACATGACCCCTGATCTGCCCGGATCGTGTTTCCACCATAGAGACTCGATTTGCTACATGGTCGTTATGGGCGAAATGTTTTAAGAATAGCTTCGGCATGGGTTACGTTTTATGCAGTGTGTTTCGAGATTGATCGACATATTCTGTTGGTATTGGCAATCTTTGGGATTCTTATGGTTGGTTGAGCTATTCTGATGGTCTGGCTGTTTGGTCTTGCTTGTTGGTCTTGTGGATTAACCTGATTGATTGATTTGGTTGGTACAGTTGATGCTTTTGGTGTAACGCATTGGTCTTTCCATTTTATAGTCTTTATTGTTAGAATGACCTGCCAGTCTCGGGGTTCAGTTTCTCAAGGATGTAATGGATGCAATGGTCAGTATATGCTTGCTGTGCCCTCAATGGGCAGTATTATATGCATTTCTGTGTGCAGTCGGTTGGCTGGCCTACTAGTATGGTCGTTTGGTATGGCCAGTCTACCTTATAGTGGCTGAGGTTTCATTTTGAGATATCTTTTAAGGTTTCTTTTCGTGGATTCGTTATGAGGTTTGTGTTTGTGGTTTTATTTTTTATGTGTTAACATAGCCAGTTGAAATGGTCAGCTTTATTATCAGGTTGATCTTGGTTTTCGAACATGTAGGTAGACTTTTTGGTCGGTGTTGATTATCAGTGGGTATGGTCAGTTAGTCTAAGGTTCTAATTAACTAGCTAGTATAGTCAGTTGTATCGATTGTCGGTCTGTATGGTCATTTAGTACGATCGGTCGGTCTTGTTTCTAATTTGGTATGGCAGGTCTGGTTGGCTGGTTGGTCTAGTCGGTTAGTGTGGACATTTGGTTGGCAAGCTAGTGTTTTCATTTGGTATGGCCAGCTGGTATGTTAGTCTTTGTGCCATGTTATTGTAGCTACTCGGACGGTATGGTCGTTTTTTATGGTCGGTAGATTAATTGAAATATGGATTTTAATATTGAATGACTGATTAAAATACTGACAGATTAATTGAAATATTATAAAATTAACTAATATCGTAAAGGATGGATATATTGTTCGAAATAATGAAAGAATGATAAAATGATTAGAAGAAGAGTGGAACATTTATTAAGAGGTAGATTGATTGATAAAAGAAATTAAGAGGTTGAATAGAAATTAAAACAGAAATGAAAATACAGTGTTTAAGGTTAATTGAGTGATCAAAAGATAAACTGGCAGATTGAAAGATTGATTTAATGGCAGATTGATGGCCAAGAAGAGTACGGAAGATAATACCGCCTATCATTCCATTTGGCCTCGTACATCCCAAGTATCAAGAACCTAATCCTAATGGTTTTCGAATGTCAATTCCGACAATGTTGGCAGTTAAGCTGTAGTCAGTCTCATATAGTATTATAGAGAAGTACACACAATTAAGACGGAATGTTTTATTAGTGGTAGATATTATTGTATTAGAAAAATATATTATTATAAAAATGTAACATATAATAAGTTACAAAATTTTAATTCACGGCCACGCATACATACTATGAAATGGCCTATTAGGAAAATTGTATTCATCACAATTATTATTAACGTTTTCCCCGACAGAATGGTTATCAGGTTTATAAATTATTTGTCGCGAAAGTAATGATAGTTTATGTCGTGTAACATACTTTTCCTTAATATATCAGAAAATAAATATTTACGGCTGAAAAGAAGTTAAAACCCTTAGTTTGCCAAATATCTGTAACTCATAAATGTTTTTGTAGTTAGTGTAAACTTATTTACTGAAAAATGACTTGTTTGACAGCTGACAAGCTATTTCAGTTGGCTTGAGTATAAGGCTTCTTTGTGATCGAATAATACGGAATTGACTTGGGGGGAAAAAAGAATGTGGAAAAGCAGGAAAATGTTTCTTTTTATTTTTCCTACTTTCAATTTGTTTCGGCCGCTGGATTTACACTCACACAGCTCGGGAAGCTTTGCGCGGAAAATAAGGTGTCACCATTCTTGCACATTTCTTGGCCTTTGAGACGCTTTCCTTCCATTTCTTCACCTCCTTCTCAATTCTTCAGTTGAAGCACTTTCGCTCAAAAACAAAAATGTTTCTCGTCGTCCCATTTCCTCCTCTCTCATCATTCTTACGGCGGGCGGTTATCCTCGCCTCCGAATCCCCTCAGGGTGCATTTAGCTGTAAATTAGTCCTTGAAGACATCATTTTGTTCACGGCCTCCTGGATCTCTTTAATCCCTCCATACATTTAATTTATTTATTTCATCCTCGCTTCTTTCTTACCCCTCCTTTGCACGAGTTCCATTACTGTCTAAGGGCGGAAGATTCAGGAATGTCTCAAATTTCCACATTGCCCAACTCTTTAAACGACGCGCTAAATGGGTTGATATTTTACTTTAGAAAGACTGTTAATTCGGTCTCAACGTAGCCGTAGAAATCATGCCACGTGTATGTGATTTACACACGTATACAAACATAAAGAAGTCAATATTTTCACTATAACTCATGTGTTAATATAATTAACACAAAGTTTAAGTCTACAGAAAATAATTCAATTTTCCTTTCAATAGTTTCTACATTATATAAATACACACTTTTTGGATTAATAGAATATAATTATATTTCTCCGCTGAGTTTTTATGAAACAATTTGTACAGTTTATAGAAGCGCCACATTTTTATTGTTGTTTAGGTGGCGGTTGAGACATGTGCGTGCAATCTCCGCTTGCAATTTGCATTGCAAGTTACGGGGATAATACTCCGACATTAAACTGCAGGAAAGAGTAAAGAGAATTTCTTACATACGTCACATATGTGACTTCACGCTCAGGAATATTGGGGTCTAATTGTACATCCTGAAAAAAAAAAAAAAAACTATTTCAGTTTCTTATGAAAGTGCGAATGTGTGGAAACCAACGCACGCACAATTAGCAGTGTTTATACTTCTAATATCCAGCAGAACCTACAACTAAGGGATACAACATTGACACAATTCTAACCGTTGGTATTTTACGTTGTTTACAATGATAGTGACCCCGAACGACCAGTCCGACAATGTTTTCTACAAGAACTTCAAAACAATGCATCTTAAATTTGTCATCCATGATGTTTACGTCTGGTAGCTGCAGCTTTCGGCATCATTATTTATTAAATGAAACAAATAATCTGGTGGTTACGAACCAACGAGCATTTAAATAAAACTTATGCGTACAATCGAGAAAATTATATTTATTATTTACGGAACTAAATCACTCAAGAAATTTGATCCGTAGACTATATTTGGTTCCCGTATTTTCCATATTCGTGATCCACGTCACTTAATACAAGTATGTTTCATAGAGCGCGTTTTCCCGTGACTTACTAGAACCTTATTAATAGGTTATTATTCTAGCTTTCAAAACATAGCGACCATTGGTAATGTGTTTAACGAAAACGGCTTTTAGTACAAAGTGTAAGCAGAATCGTTAAAATATCTACCTGAATATGTTATGTTTATTCGTGATAACAACGTACGTAGCCGAATACTAAAACGCTAAAAAATATTTCCAATAATTAGCCAAAACTTATGTTAACTTTCTTGAGAACGTTTTGCTCGTAGCTCGATGTATTTATTTTTCTAAGGCTAAGATAAGCTGAAGGTTATTTTAAGCCTTTATCTCTTCCAGATATTACGTTAATATTCATTGTGTAGCCATTTTCGCAACAAGCTAACACAACATACGCTACGTTAGGTCATATAACATTTTCAAATTATTCAAGCATGTCTAATTTATGGAGCACTGCACCATAAAAATTGCAACGTTTAATATTCTCCATAATCAAACGTTTTTATTTCTTTATAAATACATCGGCTGTTATGTCCCCATGTTGCGAGCCACCCAAAATTTTCCGTACTCCTTTATTACCACAGTCACTTCATGTTACAATGAACTTTTCAATAAATATAAACTACATGTACATGAATATCATATTTTCAAAACTATTATTAAATTTGGACTGTGCTCGGGAAAACATATATTTTTTTTTCATAATAAAAACTGACGCGAACATGGGTACAATGGACGAATATTTTTTTTTTGTTAGCTCTGAACTACCTATTATACTCATTATAAAATTTGTATTATTTTTGGTCTTACGGAAACCAATATTTTGCTGAGGTAACAGTTAGACTATTCTGCTACAATTATCGGTGCCCAAGTGTGAATACTCCTATACAAACGTGTGGAAATCGAGTAGTGACCAACCAAGTCACAGCGACGCTGTCGGTCACTGGTGACTGAGCTCGGTCACAATCACGTTGTTATAAGAGTTGTGTACCACGAATGTTTCGACTCGAGATCAAATCCCGCTCTAAGACGAAATTGATAAATTAAAAATCCTTTTTATAAGCGGGTTAAAACCCACACAGTGAGAAGTAGTCTTTTTTCCGGCACCGCACTTTATGAACTAGAAATGTAGGCCTAAATATGTACTTTGTAGAATATTTACTGAGTTATTGCATTAATTAAAAAAGAAAATCGAGAAATTTAAGGAAATTAAGTTATAGAAAAATTTAGTGGATGTAGTTTTACGAAGATTTCAGGAAAAATTTTCCCTACATATTAATTTTAATTCTCGGGAATTTTTTTGGACAGTGTGATTTCAAAGAAACATCTGCTTCCTAAAACACTTGCAAAGAGTTGCTAAAGTTATTGAGTGAAGAGATTTGGGTGGCTCTTAAAAGCGAGTTCTTGAGAGCCGCTGAATGTGATTGAAGTGAATTTGGAGCGTCGCCGGAATGAAGGGGCTGCGGAAACGAAAGATCCCCGAGAAAACCCGCCGACCAACGGCATCGTCCGGCACGATCCGACTTGCAAAAAACCGGTGACCCGGGCGGGGAGTGAACCCGGTTCGTCTTTGTGGGAGGCGAGCGTGTTAAAGATATGTTGGTGGCTCGACAAGAAGAGTTTCTGAAAACACTTCTAGGAATATAAAATATATAACTTAAAGAGGAATCTAAGTCCTGGACTTGAGATTTTAAGATCTGAGTGAAATTTGGTTACAGAACGAGAAAGAATACACATATATTTCACCAAAATATGTATGGAAATAATGAAAGCAAATATTTCCATTATTCATGCACATCTTAGTTTGTTTATCATGTTAACCTTCCAGAAAAGTCCAGTGGCAAAAAAAAAATGGTTCAGGCCTTTACACGGCTTGGTCTCACAGGAAATCAAATAGTTCACTAGAGTCGTCCTGCTGGTTTCACAGTATCCACACGGTAGACACCTTTTCATTGCGGGGGGGGGGGGGGGGGGACGATATTCTGCTCTGTTTGTGAAGTTATTTTCGAAAGAATATTCAGCTTTGAGTTGAGGAAACTGTCGAACTTCTCTAAATTTTCTCACGGCAATTCATCACGCGCCAGTTCGCATTTCCATCAAGAACATTGTGAAGTTCGGCGTGAATATATTTAAGTAGTTAAAAATTCCGCAGCGTAGTTTTACCAGAGAAAACTCCTGTTCCTACAATGATAACAGTTAGGCGTGTGGCGAAGTTTCTCAGCGCGTTTGCCGTCCAAGTGAAATAGTTTCAAAGCCACAGTTCCCCAAAAATAGTGACATGTTAATTTTCAGGACTAATAAGACGTTACGGTCTCTCAGTCATTATATAATTTTACAATTTAAAGTTATTTCTATTATATTTGTTAGGTTGCCTAAGTTCTACTTTTAGATGGTTATTGGCAGTTATTAACATCTACTATCCAATTATAACTTAAGCGATGTCATACGCCTATCTCGTTTCTTTGTGGAATTAAGAATGAATTATTGTGATAGTATGCGCTTTCTGACCTTATATTGAGTGCAGCAGTAACCATTCACGTCTTCATTTATCTTCTTTTCAGCATATAATACATAAGACTCATTTTCGCGACATCTGATATATATATGTATATATATATATATATATATATATATATATATATATATATATATATATATATATATATATATGTGTGTGTGTGTGTGTGTGTGTGTGTGTGTGTTTTGTGAGTGTGTGTGTGTGTGTGTGTGTGTGTGTGGGCGCGCGCGTATTTATAGATAATTCAATATTTGCTGTATTTTAGATTAATATTCTTAATAATAAAACATATTAAGTTCGAATTTTTTTTTTTGCTGTATTTCAGATAAATATATTTAATTATTTGCACTTAAAATAATCCATTTTTGTTCAATATTTGGATGACATACATTTTTTTTTCCTTGCCAGGCTAACACGTCACGTTGACAACACAAAGATTTTGTTATAGTGCGGTAGAATAGCAGCCGCTGACATTTTGGGTGAAATGCACTTTTGTGGTTTCAGTTTCACAATTATAAATAAATTGTCAAGTGACTACACATTTGTTCCTTCATCCGCCACGAATAAAACGCTACAAAAATTGTAAACTCGCAGAATTGCAAAAGTTATGTGTTTTGTTTGAATACACATATATAGCCCTAATATATAAACGCAAGCTTTTACGGAATAGTTTAAAAATGGGAAATATTTTCCAATTTCTTATATATTGTTGAAATTCATAGAAAAATATTTTTTTTTAATTTGTTCAGTCCATCAACTCTTGTTGACTAGTTGTCGGGTAATTCTTTCTAAGGCAAGTAAAGCATTGAGAAAAATGACTGTTAAATATATAAAAAACTGCAGATTATAATTCCACCAAAACAAATTGTCCATCAGAGGATTCCAACAATGAAACGCTCAAAAAATATTAACCTAAACTAGAAAAAGTAACACACTAGATTAGTGAGATTTTCCAATAATTGTTCAATGGTAGTTTTTAAGCAAGGCCAAATGTTGAAAATTTATTTTAACAAATTACTTTTCCAGATTAATAAATTGAATGAAACGTCAAAATTAAACACTTACTAATTAAACTGAGGAATGGTTGTTAAACTTAATAAATAACACATCCTTAATCATTCTTTAACAGTTGTATTGCTAGAAGATTAACACAAGTTAGTTATTTAATATGAATATCATACTTTAAATAAAATGCGGCGCATTTTCTTCATTAGAAAATTCACAAGGACATAGTTTTTCTACATAATTTTGTAATTTCAATTCCCGCGGTGAATATTCAAACCTGACACAATTTTACATCATGTTTTGGATTATCTTCAGAATCTGCATAGATTATTAAAATTCAGAGAATTATTTACAGAAATAGAGAATCCGTGAGACATATCGGATTGTACATACATCAGAGTACCTAAAAGTACTTTGAAACAGCTTATGATTTCCCTAGCTGATACCGTTAACTGCCACGCTAAAATATGCTCCACAGTTTAATTTTCTCCGCTTGTCATCTCTAACATTTTCTTATGAAGTCGCTAGCCTTATATTTCTTACATATAACTGTATTTATAATTGTCGAATGCGTGAAAATCCGTAACAATGACTTAGCATTGCACGCTGTGTTGGCGCAGCTAACGTGGCACTTAACGGAAAGAAATAAAATAATTTTTATTGTAGGTTGACCTAAACTACGGGCTCCATTGCTATTACTCTAAAATTATTAATGCTTAACTATTTATATTGTCACAGTGTCCAGTTCGATATTTTTCTGTGAAGAAACTTTTGATCATCCTCATTTGTACATCAGATAATTTCTTTAATTACTTGTACTATTAATATGACGGCTGTCACCGGATGAAATAGAAATTCCGTCCCTAGATATCCCAATAAATAAAGGACACTAAACTTTAAACACAATTCTGGAGAGTCTTTTTCCCAAAATAAACGCCAATGCTGCATTGTTATTTTTCTTTCGTTTCCATTTTCACTTTTTTGTCCCGCTTAATTTTTTCCCCACTTTCTTCCATTACACACTACTCAAATTTACGATAAGGAGAAGAGTGGACAAAGCCAAGACATGAGGCTTTCCTCGTTTTGTGTCTCAGCTGAGGTCACAGTTAACCATCTCATTACTGCCCTTGCGCAGGAATATGGGTGAAACTGCTTCATCAGTGCAGTGGTGCGACAATTAAGTATGTATGTCATTGTCCTGGATGTTTAACGTTTGAACATCTGACGTACGTATCATGCCATATGCATAACAAAACTAAAATATTTCTTACTGTAACTGACAAAATCATACCTCTACCCACTGTCTTTTAAGTAATTTTGTCGTGAAGAGTACGTATCGCAGAGGAGATATATTTGCACGACAAAGAATTGTTATAAAGTCAGAAAAGCACTGAGATAAACCTATAGAGCAAATACGTTAGAAACCTGATATATCGGGGAGACCTGATGGGTTGAATGGCAGTATACAGAGCTGACAGGAAATCGCCAGTAACTAACAAAACTGGCGAAAGTCAAACGATACTCTCCAATTTAAAAGAACTCGTTCACGCATAAATTGCCTTTTGTGACTCCAGGCTTTGTAATCACTGAAACAAAGAGAACAGTGGAATGTGTAAACTGCTTTTGTTAGCTGTTAACGTGCAGCCAAGCAGTGTTCTGCGGAAACTTTGAAACTTAGGCATGAAAATCTGCGCAAACGCAGTTGGCATGCGGTAGTTATTTCATTATTCGTTCAATAATAATAAATGTATCTGCGATGGCCTTCACAATCACGAACGTTCCATGGGCAAATTCTGCTGACTTTAATGACCGCCAGTTTGTCTCTAAAAGCTGTTAATTTCATGCGGATGTGCCAAATCTCCACGGAGTGTTACAGCACAGATAATGTAGCCGGAACTGCCAGTTTATATACCAGATGTTTCTTAAACGTGGGGAAAAAAAAAATTTCGCCCGGCAATTCCTTACATAAATATAAAACGAAAATATATTTACAATGTATCCCCTAAAGCGATTATTTAAGGAGCTATGTGTGCCCATTATTTAAGTTTTACAATGTGTTTAGTTGAAAAAATCATAAACCACATGTGATAAAACAAGAAATCGGTGAACTGTGTTATATATAAAGGAAATATTAGACCGCCAAAAAGCGCGGTAGGTAATATCATCCCTCTTCCTTTTGGAACCGAATGTTGGCACCTCGTGTTTGTATAAAGCGTTGTAACACTGCGCTTAAGCAGTTTTTAAAGACAACCCGCGAATCAACACGTCTATATAAACAATAGACAACATCTTTTCGGAACACTCTCAGGCGAACCGTTTGTGAGATAATTTACGTTGAACATTCAAAACAAGTACGTGTGATGCATACCAGGTAGGCGAACCTCATCTCAAAGTAAGGCAATTTAAGAAGAAAGAAATGCCAAAATAGCTGCAAAGAAACTTTCCCAAAAATCAACAATACCTCAAGAAAACACTCAACCTATGTTGTGCCCAGGGCGTGAAGAGGAGTTTGTTGGCCCTCCCGATGAAGACTGGGTGAAGTGTGGAACTTGTGAAGAGTGGTGGCACGAGAAATGCTCAAGCTATCAAGGCTCTGGCCAATTTACATGTGACTATAGTTAGTGTTCCAATCATTACTGCATATCAAATCATAAACAATGTTAGAGCCATTGTCTTGTATTTAGTTATTTGGTTATTTCGGTTTACAAGCACTTAAAAGTTATTTACCATGTTGTGCCTTAATTAAATCTATTTCCTTGCCTTTTTGTTATGATTAAAAGTAATGTTTAAAATTTTAATTACACGTCTGTTCATAGGAATTTAGTTATTTCAACGTGTATGTAATTTTAGTACACAAAATATAGTTCTACAGCATTTATTATATGTGATACACCCTATTCGTCATCTTGCCCCTATGGAAAAGTCAACTTGCTCCGGAACTGGGGCAAGTTGATTAATTTGCAGCACTTCCATTAACAAATTTTTACGACTTAACAAATGTGCTTTACAATTGAACATCGCATGTAAAAGTTAGTCAAATATATGTTTTTTCATGCAAAAATGTTCGCTGTGATTGCATGTATTGCAAATGTTAATAACCGCTATTTCTGCTTAACTTCGTCAACCTGCCCCGGTTTATCCTGTATATAAATTATTACTTATTTTCGTGAGCGTTTGAAATACAGCGAGTCATTAATAAGCCGTGCTCTAAATTTGCTCCAATATGGAGTTAGAAAAAATTCTTCGGTAACAACACTGAAATAATTGTGTTCAACTATACCAAAAACTCAAGGAAAATATTATTTTATATCGATATAACTGAAACAAACTTTATTGTTTCTAAAAATTTTGACTCGCATATGAATTTTGTATATATATATATATATATATATATATATATATATATATAATGCGTGTGAAAATAAACTTTTTAGTAGCAACACCAGAAAATATTTCTGCTGTAATTAAGCAATTTTATAGTAATAAATATTATTACTCGCGTCACTTTTAAAGAGCTTTATTATTATCCAAATCTAACACATTTTTGCTTCGAAATTCGTAAATTTACTAGAATCTAACTACCCCTTGATGTCTGTGTAGTTCAATTTCAATGTAATAAATATTTCGCTTGAATTATTTCATTCCCATCATTCTAAATGTAATACTATAATAATTATTGACGTTTAAAATAAGTCAAATTTAGTTTTAATCTCATGTTAGTTTTGTACTGTTTGTAAAGGCAAACCGAAATAAGAACAAATACTCTTTATAACACAAATAAATTCATACGTTTTGTTGGAAATATTTTATTCGTACTATACTGAATTAGCTATATGTTTATATTTAGATATGTGATATATAAACAAGTATGTATATATAAATACATCCATTTTCCAACGTCTGTTATTTACATGTTCGCTGCGACGTGTACTTAAAAACGCCGTAAAAAGGTGCGTCAGACACATAATCGCAAGTCTTTAAAGTGGAAATGGAGTTTGAGAAATACAGTCCTAAGTAAAGGTAACGAGATTCGTAACCCGCACAGCCAGACACTAAATCATAAAGTTACCCAATATATGTAACGTGAGGGGACAGAACTACGTCTCGTTATTTGGGAAGGGTTTTTTTCAATTTGCCACTGCCTCGCTGAAAACGCGCGCAGACACGACGAGCACTCTGTCAACTAGAGGGAAAAAGAGGGAGAAATGGGAAAGTTTACAGTTACGAGACGGCAAAGATCCAAGAAGCGTTGCGCGGGGAAGGACGGAGATTTGGAAGGCTGCAAGAAATAACGGGCGTACTTCGCAAATCGCGGTAAGGAGAGTGTTTGCTGGCACAAGTACGAAAAGAACAATGGAAGAACGCGGATAGAAAAAAAAAAGGGGGGGGGGGGAAGAGATCGCAAAGGAGCGTGGCAAGGAAAGGACGGAGTAGCGGCTGCACCCCCCCCCCCCCCAATTCAAAGTCCCTATATCCGGAGCTTGTGTCGCGAAACAAACGATGTCGTAAATGTGTCCCCCAAACTGTCTGAAGCGTTCTTCAACGCTTACCGGCCTGCCATCAGCAGTTAACTGTCCTCCTCTTGTGTTCCAATCACCGCGTTAACCCACGTGGTGCAGACTGCATCGCCCGTTTGTCAGTTGACCAGGCGTTCCAAAGTCTCTGGCCAACAAAAGAAAAATGTGGTTTCTTATTACATTTGAATGTCTTCAAACAGGTAAAATATACCCAGAATTTAACAGAATAAGTGAAGGACACTTACATACGTTTTCCTAATTCTTTCAAATAGGAGACCGAACGCATATAAGAAAGACGGCAATAAGTAAAATAATGACCTTGCTCAAAATCAGTATGTTAGACGTCCGCGCGTGCTATACACTTTATACTAATGGGAGAAAGTGTAATTTCGATATAATTCTCTGGCGAACTTTGATCTCAGGAAAAACCATCAGGTTCGCTGGACATGGGGTTGTGTGAAAATCGTCGGTGGAACGGAATATGAAATACGAAGTTTATATTTTTAAACTAAAAAGTCAAATGTCTTGCTCCTACAAGCGACGAATACGCGTTGAAATCAAATAGCGCCCTTGTCAATGTGCTATGTGAGTATAAGTAGGCCTAGCGTATTTTATAATTGTTTACAAATGTTGCTCTTTGTAAATGTAAAGGTCCAGATTACATAGCTTTTTATGAATATGTTTATAACCAGATTTACCCCCTCAAATTATTACTCTTTTCTATCGAGCTCAGAAAACACTAATTATATTTATAACAACATTCAGATAAATAACCTCTGATATTTATTTTGCATATATGATTAATAAGTTTAAAAGTGGTATAATGAAATCATATAACAACATCAAACACACCCCCTAGTTATCCGTTGCTTACCACGACTATAAATTTTGTTAAAGGATTAATACGCGCATAAACATTTACACGCCGTATATTCCTTCCCATTGCAGAGTCAGAATGTTTCACGCTCAATAAAACTATAAAGAGTTAATTTTAGTTGTTGCAAGGTAAATAAATAATCAGAAATGTCGTTTATCAGATTTATAATTGCCGTTATATCTAATTCGTATCAGCTATTTGCCTATTTCAATTGTCTCAATCCACAAGTGTTATTTTTCTCATAATTTCATGTCAGTTTTGAAATGGTTCCCGGTCTAAATGTCGAAATTACGATGAAAATATGATTTTATAAAAACAACAGCATCATAGATTGATGTGATGAAAATTGAACTATCGGGACATCGATTAAAAGTAACATGGGACTTTGGTATTTTTGAACGCGTGGAAAGGATTGGAGTGAATTTGTTGCAAATTAAGTGTGGTTATATTCATTAATAAATGTGTATCATACCTGAATTTGTTCACTCCTGAAAGACACAATGGCTTTTCATATTACAGATAGAAAAGTGAAAGGTATGTTAACTTGGAAACAAATTTAGAGGACGTTTTAAAACTGTACAATTCTACGTAATACAGCATAATGCTCATCAATAGGATAAATAGAGCCAAAGCCTATGTGCCAAATGATTCCTAAATATTTACTCAAATTTCCTTAACGTATGTCAAAAACATCAAGTTTAGGCCTATATGAACTGTAAAATGATTCATTTCACGAAACATATATTCTCTGTCCCAACCATGAAGAGAAAACAGCGGTATTCCGCCTCCCAGTGGGTTGACTCAAGCAAGTTATAATGAATTAGCACTACCTGCTTGAATATTAACCAGACTGGCATGGAATATCATGATTCGACATGCCGGGAGAGTTTGGGTCACTTACAGAGCGGGTATTTAAACTGATAAGATGAGTTTCAATTACGCGTTAGTTCTCTTCTCACTTAAGAGTGCTTAGGATGGTAAGTAAGTGTTAGTCAAAGCCCATAATTTTTATGCTAACTAGTGAAACCGCATACTTTCTTATCAGTTCAAACAGCTAAGTTTACAGTGGTCTCGACTTAGTTAGTGGTTATATATTAGTACCAAATCCTACTATGCATTTACGATGCCACGATAGTAAACCTCAAGCACTCGACTTTCTTAACTGTGCAGTTTCCGCAAGAATTTTTCCATGAGTGTTTCCGAAACACGTGGCCAAGATGTGTTTCTGACGTGAAAAGAATAAATTCGAAATATAACACCCATGGTCCATCTCAAATAATACGGGCTACAGAAGCCCTTAAAGGTGGAGTAAAGTATATTATGCAGAATTATATGAAAAGTGCTTGCGTTAGAGGAACGAAATTTGGTACACGAATTAAATAAACCACGATTGTGTATAAGGTTTGAGTCCAGTTACCAAAGTTATATGCAATAAAAGGGTGCAAAATGATATTTTTTTTATGAATAGATGTAAGTACATCATACCTTCATGTTATCACAGTTTAATTAATTCGCAAACAAAATTTGGTTATTCTAACGCAAGCTATTTTCATAATATACAACATAATATGGTTTTCGGACTCCACCGTGAAGGGGTTCTACAGCTCTTATTACTTGAGGTGGACCATGGGTGTCATACTTCAGATTTTTTTTTTGCACGTCAGCGATCCCCTGGCGCAAATTGGTCAGCTGTTTCCTGAACACTTTGTATATCAGCAAATTGGCTACATGTTCTCTGTGACGACATCTAAATTTCTGGACGACATTTATTTTGAAGTCCTGCTATAACATACAAATACTTGGTTTAAAACACATCATTGCTAAGCATACTGTTCCAAGAGTTTGGCATATTTACCACAATTTAATAAAACCGCATTATCTGTGTTGCTGGTTTTTTTCTAAAAAATTACAGCTGGTATCGCACTATGTAGTTTTGTTCACATATATGGACACGTATCTGTCTTCCGTATGTACACCTATAAGTATTACAATTCCATGTATTATATTAATGAGTAAAAATTCGAGCACAAAATGTAAATATGTGTAAATAGTATCATAGTCAACGCCAAACCAACACATTGCACAGGGCTTCAATATACACTATGCAAAGGTAAAATGCTAACATTTTTATATTATTGCCACGTCTTAATTGCTTGTGACGAATGGCGAGAGGTTTCGCCCACCTGTGACTATCAGAAAGTTAAAACAAATTTAGAGGGCCAAGCGCTGTGTTTTTAAAACGAGCTATAAGAACTTGTAACTCTCTCTCTTAGCTGCTAACGGAGAAAGTAACAAGAAACTCATCCTTATCAAACCCTTAAAATTGCTACGTGAAAACCAATTGTTCAAAATGGCTGGCTAAAGGAAAGGAGACAGTAAAATTCAAATTTACGTGAGGAAATATCGAAGCTTAGCTGCAATAAACGCCCATGTAAGGTTATAAATTTCTCTTCTATTATGTGCCTACGAAACATTCAGAGACTCAAGGGAAGTGTTAAGAGATTGCGTGTTAACAAATATATATTCCAACCTATTTCACTGATTTTCGTTGAATTGCCTACATTCGAAAAAATTGTGTTCCAGCAATATATAGCGACTACAGAAATTTCACCCAAAAGTCTCGAAACCAAAACAATCTAGCGAATGCAACGAAATCCAATGAAAATGTAATCAAATACTTATTTCAAATATCGTCATAATCAAAGGCCACGCTGACTGTCGTTATGCATCATTTGTGCAGAACGTGATCAATGTGTCACTGTAAATGACTAATAGAATTCAATTTAAACAAATGAATCGGTGTAAACGAAAAAAAAAGTAGAGAAATACATCAAAGCAAACTATTTGTTATAAATCCTCATAGTAGAAATAGTTGGAAATAAAAGAAGACACAAGTAATATTACCTGCTGGAGAGCAGAGCAAGCTGCCGGAGAAGTACTAACTTATTAGCATTTCCCCTCAAAGATAAAGCAAAATGACGAACTATATTCCTAGAATTCTGGTTTCAAGAGTTTAAATGCCAGATGCTATTGTCTACATTTTTATTTTTTAAATACATATTTCGTTGTGCTATAAAGCAATAGTCTGGAAAATTATAATAAGGCTCGAAATTAACTTTTTAAAAACTAATGGAATAACTACACTAATCTTCACGATATAAAATTTGTCGTACAAATATCGCTGTGTTAAAATTAATAATAATTATTGTCAGTGACATCTAAATATTATGAAAATAATTCTTCTGTTATAGGTTTATGTGGTTTGCTCGTATTTGAATTATAACTGGTATTTTTAAATAAAATATAAATTAAAAATAGATATGAGCTAAGCATTTACTACAGGTAAACTTATTGCAAAATAATTACATCATGTTATACATATTTGACTTCAAGAAAAAGAAATGTTTTACAATAATTTTTATAGCTTTACATATATAGAATATAAGTCAAAAGTGTCATACATACTCTTAAAAATCTGCTGCATATAATTTTTCAAGTTATATCGCATTATATGCAGTCGAAATAGGCCGTTTATTCTGAGATTATCGAAACGTGGTTCCGGATCTGAAACCACAACTATCGTAATTTTCAAGGTATTTCGTATTTTGAGTTAAAGATGGAATTGATATTCTCGTGAAAAACTATTGGAACTGCCAACCTATGTGTGTGTGTGACAAACATTTTTACCTTTCATTATATCACAATTTTCCTGCCTTTGACAACCACGCTAATATGTAGAGAAACGTAATCGGTTATGGGTTATTTTTTTAAAAAATACATATTGGTGTTGGAAAAAATGCAAATTTTAGGTTGTCACTAAGTTGTAATTAACATTATATATCACACAGTACATAGCTAGGTTGTAGCAATAAAAACATTGTTTACAAGTAATATAAAAATAATAATGTGTAAAATGGTATTTTTGTTATTATATAAGTAGTCGTCTAATACCGTATAGTGAGGGCTCTCATTATCGGATAATATCCGATATAAAGCTTCATATATTAAGGTCCATTGATATTCTCAGCTAACCGTCTGCTCAGTTTTCACAAATAAAGTTTTTCCAGTCAATCACTTGTGAATACTGATCATGGCACCAATTAAAGCACTTGGTGCATCTCACCCACTCTTCACCTTTCTTATCTTGGGAAAAGAAGCCAGGAGAGTAAATGCATTCAGCATCCTAGTCTTTGTCTTTATGACCACTTCCCTCGCAAACGGAATTTTGTATCTGCCTTTGCCTTTTCGGCAATGCCTAATCGAATTTTGGCTTCTTTGGGGTAAGAAGTCTGCTCATGGATTCCTCAAGTTGTCTTTTATATGGCGAGCTAGGAGTCAGTGCTTCTTTGCCAGACCGTGTTGCCCTGGCTGTGCTTGTTGCTGGTTTCTTCATCAGTGGTGGAGGGCTAATGTCAATGGGATTCAGGAACACATTGGATGTAGATGCTGTAGAAGGGTTGGCTTGTGTTGGACTAACAGGACCCACTGATGTGCAAAGAGATGTGCTCTCTTCGTGAATAATTGGGAGATTCCTGGGTCTTGATTTTCATTAGACATATTTTCGGTAGCTAATTTGCTGGAAACAACAATAGAAAAACCACAGTCACGGAAAACGCCTGGATTAAACGGGCAGATGCCACATTCCCGGAAACCATTTACAGCATTTTCAATGGTTGCTGCATGGAGATAAGCTTTACCCATTGGCTCAGCTACCTGATAAACAGTAACTTTCCTGAATGGATGGTTCTTCAGCCATGTTTCTATTTCTTTGGCATAGTATGTTTTAAGCGGACTCATGAAGGAAACGTCCAGTGGTTAGAGTTTGTGGGTGGAGTGTGGCGGTAAACAAACAATGTGAACTCCATGCTTCCTTCCTATTTCAATAACATCTATGTTTCTGGTATGCGAATAGTGTCCGCCCACGACAGGATAATCAGGCTTTAGCTTTACATGGTCCACGAAATGAATCATCCACTGAGTGAAAATTTCTTGCTGAATCCAGCCGGAAGGATGGCGCACAGCAATGGTATCTGGTGAAGCACCCTGTAGAAGTTCAGCCTTCATATTTTTACGTGGAAACATAAGCATCGGTGGTATATATCAGCCTGAAGCCCTCATGCACGTTACGAGGGTAATTAGAGCACCTCTTTCAGCTGAAGAAAGCTGGTTGTGTGTTTCCTACCTCTCAGACCGACAACTTTCGAACATCTATGCTGGACTACAGCTAAGCCAGTTTCTTCTACATTAAATATTTTGGACGGGGAAAAGTTAACTAGTTGCAGAGATTTATTAACAACTGCGTAGAAACTCGTCTGCTTTCTCTTTACAGAAACCCTTTGCTCTAGCTGCAGAAATAGCTTGAGGTTTGCGCAGTGAGACAGATGGATGACGACGTAAAATGTTCCTCTTACCTGCTGCTCCTTTCTCTTCTGAGAAAGGGTGTTTCACGTTGTTTCTGGCTGCTAACTGAAAAGCCAGTTTTCGAATGTCATTGGTTTGCAGCCCACAAAACCTTTCTTCCACGACCATTCAATATTCTGCTGATTTAGACTCCAGTTCATCTGGTAGCACACACTATCGACCTAACTTTGCAGAACACTGCACTTCAGCATCCTGAATAGTCTTATGGTCGACATAATTTTCTAGGGTGGATCTAGGAACACCGAATGTTTTGAGGCTTTCAGAAAACCCTTTTCTTTATTATGCACTGCTTCCACTGCTTTTAACATTGATACTGATTCAAAATTTTTCCTTGCCGGCTTCGACAAAGTTGATGCCATCTGCAACAGTCAATGTCCACACTATTTAATTACGTGAGCCCTCTCGTATTCGAAACTTAAACTAATGTACGATCCCAACAAACACGAAAAGTACGGGCCGGATCCGTACCGGTAAAATATAGCCGACAAACTCCGGCCAAATGATGTCGGCCTGCTGTCTTATGCCAGAAGCGGCCCAATGGAAATATGGACTGGCGGCTGACTGTTTGCCGACAGTGTCAAAAGTACACCGTACCGCTAACAGCAAGATACTAAATGTATTCCGGCCTGACATACACAAACAGTACGGACCGGAATCGGGCTGGTAAAGGATAGCCGACAAACTACGGCCAGAAGATACCAGCCCGCTGTCTTTTGCCGGAGGCGGCCCGATGGATGGCGGCAAGACGCCGGGCCCGCGGCGCCTGGATGTAATTACGATATCGGGCCTGCAGCGGCATGATGTCCAGAAATAAACATTATAACCATGAAAAAAACCTTAACTTTTCATTTAAAAATTGTAGTAATTATTATTATTTCCTGCCTACATATATTCAACTCACTTAGTTCTCAACACATTATAAGATATGAATATATTTTTCTTGCCGAGTGCGGGATTCGAGCCTAAGACCCTTGAGTAGATAGCCCAGCATGCTGACCTACACACCACAGGGTAAGTTGCTGATATTCTCCAGTAATTTAAAATTTATCGGAATACAATTTATTATAAGTGAATGTATAAATTCCACGGCAATATAACAAATAATTTGAAAACACAGATTATTTAAAAACTGTTTTTTTTTTTTTCGTTTAAGGCTTGCAAACAAAATAGTTTTTGTAGGTTTTTAATATATCTGTCGGATGGTTGTACAAATGAAAAAAAAATTTCAAAGTAAAAATGCCATGGGATTCCACGTTACACACATATAATCATGAAAAAATAAACATGCTAACGGTTTACACATGGTCTCAAAAAAGACATCATGTTATTAACAGCTAGCTAAAATCTTGCCTATTCAAAAAAAACTTTCAAAAAGTTTGTCGCAAAAAGACATATTTGTATCTTTATTGTGATAAAGAGCCACTTCTCGAAAACGTTAGTGGGCCGGAATAAATTAGATTACAGCCGGTTTACCGAAAAAGTAAAGATGCTATATCGCAATCGGGCTAGAATATTATTTTTGCTATTGGAGACATGTTGGATGTGAGACATCATTGCGACATAATTTAGGTGATATCCATATGTTATCCTAAAAAATACAGCGGTCCGTTGTCTTTTTTCTAACGGTTAACTTACTGTCTCAAAAATGTCTTCACGCTGTTGTCAGATGGCTATCTTCTGGCATTGCATCTACAGTTGCCTACAGTGCAGGTATCGGGCTGAAAATTTGAACTATAATGAACATTACTGGTTTAAGCAATTATTGTGTATGACTTATGTATTTAAAATAAAAAATGAAAATGATATTTATTTACAATTTTTTTTTCTTTTTGTAAACATATTTCACCATAATTTATTTATTCTTAGTTACGTTTTTATAATAATAGAAAATTTTTTTTTAGAGTAAAGCACATCATTTTTTTACATTTATATAACAGTGTTCTTAATATCGAATACCAGCCATAATATCGGATATCTGGTATTATGCAGTGCCAATTATCCGATAAGACGACATTTAGTGAAATTGTATTACGTACACATAAATTTCGACATATTACTTATTCGTGCAATCTTTTTTATTTACGTCAAACTATGGAATATTCAGTTTTATTTGTGACACAAATCATACGTCGCTGTACTCACCTTCTGTAGTATACATGCTTTCGAAACAACCTCTACAAAAACTCTTAAAACAGGAAATTACAGAAATAGCTTTCCAATGAACAATATGGTCGCCATCTACGTCCCGGTTCTACACCGTACTATCAATACAGATCGGACATAGTTCTATATCCCCACGCTAGGTGCCAGCACTTACAAGAGCTCTAACCTCACTATCCGATATTGCGCACCTGTCCGATATTTGGTTACTTTACTCTATATGTAAGAAATTTTCATACTGTAACATCTATCGAAACATTCCATTCGCTCGGGAGGTAGCTCCATCACTGACTTGGATATACCACTTACATCAACTTATAAGCTTAACGAGGAGTTGAGAACAAACATAATCTGTGTCGGCCAACTTTTGATTATAGACTTAGGTGCAAACTCGGAAATGAACTGAAATACAAACGAATGTTTCCAAATAAAATTAAACTGATAACGAACATAAGTACATGACACTCGCTAAACCTAAACGAATTACGGAACCCAGCTTTTCTGTCATTTATATTAAAACACGTATATAATATCGCTTAACGAGACGTGAAGCCTGCTGGCCACCGCGTCCGGTGACTATATTATTCAGAGGAGAGAGCGATGTATATGTGTATCCAGGGTGAGGGTTGGCGTGAAACAAACATGGCACCGGACAGCTAGAACTGTGCACATCGGTCCTGCCTGCAGCCGCCCTACCCCAGAAGATGACTTGGTGCGAAAAGAGAGTTTCTATCAATGGCCACGCACCCCTCCAGCCCAGATCGCATTTTCGTCCAAAACGAAAGTTCTTCTGCAAGGCCACACATCCCCACTAACGATCCAATATCGCAAAAAACGTGTTTAGCACCACACACCCCCTCCCCCTACACAAGCTCAGAGTGTGTTTTCTGCTGGCTGGAGTCTGCCTATCCAATGTCAGGCCCTCCTCCCTTCACCACTGGTCACAATGCATGTTTTCTGATACAATAGCTGCCTCGGCCAGGAAAGGAGCCTTCCCTCAAGTCCAAAGTGAGTCTTATGCACCACGTCGGGAATGTTCCATCCCTCAGGCCAGCAGATTTTGAACTGAACTTGGCTATTTCCCCTCCTCTCTCTTCCCAACAAACTTTTACTTTCGCTCGAACACTGAACCGACAAGAAAAACTGTTTCTCCAAAGCCAGAGCCTGGTGTATTCCCAGCAAAATAAAATTTCACAACTCCCGCTGACGAAATTTATATCCCTGAAGCTAAATATTACCAGATATTGTAATCCCCACAAGATAATCCAAAGATTTAGCATTCCAACAAAAACTATACATTTTAATCCAAAAACTTTATCCCATTTTCCAGCAAACTTGTTAATTTTAAACTGATACATGATTAATTTCATACATACACAAATACAAAACATATTTTGTCTTATTAATATTTTTAATTTATGGAAACTATGCATCTTTCGATTTAGGCAGCACAGAAGTAGATTTTTTTTTATCTTCAATCTGTTTTTAAATATTTATTCGTATAGCAGAGAAAACATACATATTCCATTTGTTTTTAAATATTTTATGTGTAGATTATTTAGATGTACTACTATTTCGATGCGATATTACTGCAATAGTATGTATCCAGCTTGAAATGACTGCTATCGGACCTGTAGTCTATTAAATTTCATGATATTTCAAGTGATTTTCCTAAAAGGCCAAATTTAAGCAGATTTAAAGAAAAATTACAGCCATTTTGAATCCGATTTCTATACAAGGAAGGATAAATTAATTTTTTCTCAGTGATAAGTCAACTGCCAAGCTCACTTCGTATGCATATGTGTGCATGTGCATTGCATTAGCAGTAGTGATACACATGTGTCTACACCGAGAACAATACTAGATGTCTACAACACCTACAACGACAGGTATTTAAATCAAGAACAATGCCAAACATCCATCATGTGCAATACAACAACGCCAAGTGTCTACTACAACTCCAGATGCCCACTACATCATCTAGATCAACAATGCAGTATCTACAAAGGATTTCATCTCTGCATCACCCCGCAACAGGTACATTGCACCAATATCACTGCTGTGACAATTGTGATGCGAAATGTGTTGAAGTATTCAATGTGATTTTAGCATACGGGAAAGCGAAAACGTTATAGAGTTTAGACTGTTCCCAAATGCGAGTGCTGCCGAAAGAATTTATAATTTATTTTGCAGGATATGAAATAAAACTAGTATATCTGTTCCTTGCTGAACATTTACAAGCTGATGAGGATATAGTGTGCTATTTGCCACGTGAAGACTGCCCTTATGGCATACCTGCCTTTGCTAATGATGAGAACTTACAACATATGCAGAGGAATTGTATGTCACGAAGACTGGAACAGCTACTTGAAGCTAGAATTATTCCAGATATAGTAATGGACTCATCCGGAGTCGATGAAGTGGATTCCAAAGCGAGCACTGTTATCTTCTAAATAACATGAGTTGTGAGACTTTTTGTATATAGTGTATAATTTGTGAGTTATAAAAATAAATTATGTAAAAATGATGTGCTACGTGCAAGGTTTCGAAAACTACCAAGACAATTCCTTTGTAATTAAGGAGCTCGCTATTTCTTATGCAACTGACGCTAATGACTCTGAAGTACTATGCTTTAAACCTCCCAGACCTTGGTATTCTTTAAAACCTCAAATTAAAATGATGTTTTGGGAACAGACTTACGAGATACATGACCTAAAATGGTATTCTGATGTTATAGCTTATGAAGATCGTTTCCAATAAGTAAACAATGCGATTTTCGAAGACTATCCAGTATTATTGCTTAGAAAAATCCAGAAGGAAATTTTAAAAGTTTAACTAATGTTGAAGGTGTAAATAATATAAGATATCACAACTGTTCGAATATTAATTCAATAGTCAAACACTATAATACAAATCACTATGAGAAAAAAAAAACTCTATTCACAAGGCAAAAGCGAGGTTTCAAGAAAATATTTGTACCACCATCCTACCTACATATAATCATATTAATTTCGAAAAATGGTTTGTTACAGGTAAGATTTCGAAAAAAATGGAAAAATTCAACCCAGAGAAGACGTACTCCAGTATTACTCGAGGATATAAGAAAGTATGGTCACAGTCTCGAGACAACATATACTTCCAAACAAAGATGAGCAACGGAGATGAACATTGGAATTTTGCAAAAAGTTTCCGGGTAGACATGTATACAGAACGAGTGTTATGTTATGAAGAAAACTGTTCAGTTTTTAATATGTGGCCTGACAGCGAACTGCCCTGTTCTTCTGGGGATCTCTGTTTTAAAAATAGAAGGGAAGAAATAAACAATGAACCAGGTTTTCGTCAAATAAAATATAAATTGAGCAGAGAGTTTTACGACAGCCCCTCCTTACGGACTGTAATAATAAGGAACACATTACCCAAATGTGGGGGCAGTAGCAGGCTTCAAAGTTCGCCTTGTGGTGTGTGGAACTGTGATGTTTGAAACAGCAATGTTTGTGTCTGTAAATTTGATTTAACCAAGATAACAATGGAGAACTTATATTATCTCAAATTGGAAGAAAATTTAACTTTATAAAGAGAGAGCATGATACAGGAGAGCTTCAGTTACGATGGAGAGGTTCGACTCAGCACTTCCTTATGCCAGTGTTACTCCAGGATACAGGTGAGTACGGTTTCGAATTGAAGACGAACATAGTCCTGTACAATACAGATGTGCAATGGAGATGAACATTGGCATTTCTCATTAATTAGTCCTGATTATACTTTAAACGTTTTCAACGTATATTATGGGCGAAATTCGTGTCCTGTATATAATTTATGTCCTGCCAGCAAGCTACCTTGTAACGGCGGTCAATTAGAATTTGAAGCTCAAAGTGGTTATATCACGAAACACATGTCCTACAAGAAAGTCAAATACATAATGAAGAAGGAATGTAGTTACTACAGTTTGGACAGAACAATGTAACAACAAGCAACATTTTACTTACATAGGTGACCAAAAATTAACTACTCCCTGTGGCATGTGGAATTGTAAAGTTTGGCTCAGCAAGAACAGTTAAAAATGAGAAAAAGTGATGAAACAAAAGCTATATAAAGGAGACCGTTCAGTATTTAATCGTCAGTCATGGCTAGAATCTTCTACCTTACAGACGTATATAAAGTCCTGCAAATAGGTTACAGAAGAGTGTCCTGTAAACCATATGATGGTATTTTACAAGTTTATGTTTGCAATGATATAGAACATTCATGCTACACTTTCGATAACAGTCTCAGCTTCGCTTTGGATTCATTGATTTTGCTGTGAGATATCTTCGCCCAACAGTTACTTTCCAACAAGATTACAAGATTTGATGATTGCCAGTCTTAGCAAGGAGATTGAAGAGGAGCGTGGACTTAAAGTAATTGCCTACCAACTCACCAGACCTCACCAGGGACTCACCATTCGTTGGAAGGAGACCTGCAACTGGGATATCCACAGCTTTATTTTCGAACAAGGAGGATTAGTTTACCCATCCATGTGAAATCTATTCACATATGAAATGGCTAATTTAGAATAATCATCTCGCATAAATACAAGTATGCATTTCTAAATAAAGGTTTTCATTCTGTAACTTATAGCTTAGAATATTCACATGTTGTAAAGGAAATGTGTGAGTCAGACATTCATTTCAAATGTACGTATTTGTCTCAATCTTTGACACCATGTAATAAACAAACTAGTTATGATTCCACTTTAACTAACTGCAATAGTTCTAAATGTGTTGTAAACCAGTACAGACTGCATATAGTAGATCGAAAGCGGAAGCTTAAGGGCGAGCACATTATAACGTCATATTGTGAGGAAGAAAAAGCTTGAAACATCTTATTTATAATACCGATAATGTTTTACCCTATCAGTATTTCGAAGAATGTTATAATAGTCTGCATACTTAATATTATTATAGCAAAAACCAGTTTGGTTACACATATCATACTGGGTGTGATTAATCAAAATGTCATGTGCATCGAGCAATAAAATTAGCATAAATATAATTTAGCCCTCAAACATATTTCAACTTGCAAATTTATAGAATGAATTTATGAATATACATATATTGTACATTGCCAATTCTTCTCAGTCGAGTGCTGGATGTCATAAAAGTAACATGATGTATTCTCGTCCTGGAAACCATTATGTCAGTCTCAAATAAGGAAAGTCTAGTGGTAATTAAAGGCTATGGTGTAACGGGCTGTCTCGCGAATTTACGGAGACTTCTGACAGGATTTTAATTTAATGTAATTTATTTTCTGCTAAGAGATGAAGAGAGCCACAAACTAATTCGTTGCAGCGATAACAAGACATTTCCAGTGTTTTATGACTGCAACCACAACTTTCCATCTGGTATTGAAGATATATACTCACATTATGTTGAATCATACGCAGACTTGGCTGAAAGCATTATTTTACTTCCTCTTTAATGTAAAGACGTTTGAATACAAACAGACAGGTTAAAGCCAGGACGTAATAAATGCTCCCTCCTTGAAAGTACAGTTCATCAAGGGGATCTGGATCCAATATTAATAAAATTCATGCAAACTTAGTTCACAGAAGTTGCTAAAGTTTATAAATATATTTTTTATAGAAAAAATGTACATATTTTTAATTAACTTGTACTTGGTGGTGTTAAAATACTGTACTTAAAATTGTTCAATGTTTTGTGATATCCTGTACTTGTTTATGTGTTTTGGAGCATGCTGTATTTGGTAGTGTTAAAATGTTATACATAAATTTCTGGAACAACCTTTACTTGATTGTTTAATGCTAAGTGTTTATATATTTTTGAAATAATTGTGTGATTTGTGTGACATTCTGTAGTTACTTGTGTATGTTTTGAAATATCATATACTGCCTCAGTGTTAAACCAATTTCCTAATTTTTGAAATAAGAAAATGTGTTTGTATATATTTTGTCAATAAATTTATATTGTAAAATTAATCTTTAATTTTATTTAACATATCCCTTTTTAATAAATAAAGTATACTTGATTTCCAAAGAAATGAAAAAAAAAATCGCTGTCTCAACAGAGAGAGATTCTTAAAAAAATTATGCCTGGTTTCTACCAAAGGAGTGTTGTAATGAAAAAGCCAGATAACAAACTATTGGTTCACAAAACTACTTCTCAACTGAAGATGTTTGAACTTGTCTCCTGGCAAAAGATGTCTGCTGTAAAACCTTAGTAATATTTTATAAGACACTGTAAATACTCAAAAAGAGAGTATTCTTTCGCCAGCCTCTGTAGAGCAATCAGATTATGCATGGAGGCTCTGTGTTCGAATCCCGGATAAGCCATCTAAGATTGTAATATAGTTTCCAGGTAGGTAATATACATTTGTAATCTAGTTTCTAGATTCGAGTCTCGGCTAGGCCTTGTTTGAATGTAAGACAGTAATAGTATTACATAAAAGGAATAATGAATGAATCAAGTATTCGAAATTATATAATAGCTTGACAATCGTTTGTACATGGCAGGGTGGAATTAAGTTGAATCGTAGTAAACTGCATTAAATTCAGGTTACAAACACCTCATATTGCGAATGTTCATATTGGAATTACAATTGTTCGTATACAGAATCGTTAAATAAGAACATAATTCAAATCTAATTGCTTATAACAGAATAAATACATGTGTGACATGTTAATTCCAACATATAAATGCTAAATATAATAAAAAAACCATGTGTTAAGTCCTTCTAATTGTGTTAAATTTGTTAAAATTTGGTTCAAAATGTTTCAAATATGTAATTCGTTCGTTTGATGTATTTTGAAAGTGAATTACAAAATATAAATTTTTGCATCAAAGGAGAGAGGTGGGGTATAATTAGGGGTTCCCATGCGCATCATGTCATTTGCTGCTCTGACTTCATGGGTTAAAAACCTTCCCTCTACTGCGTGTACACCCTGTGAGCCGGTCCATGCTGCTAGGAGCTGCAGCCTGGCTTTGATCTGTTCGAGGACACTGGTCACCCGCCCGGTCGCCGCTAGCTCTGCCGGCACCTTCCACGTCGGTGGTGAAGGAACCGGCGGATCCGATCACTGGGTAATACGGTCACTTGCTGGGGTAGGGACCCTGGCGCTCACCTTGCGGAGCAGGCTACTGCTCAACCAGCCTGACCTTGGCTTCAGGTCTTGTTCCGCACCCACCAGCTTTGGTATTAGACTTTATGCAAGTGAATAATTAAGAAAAAGTAGGGTTTTTCAATTCTTTTGCCGTATTTTGTTAAAACTTTTAGGTAAATTTTATGTTTTTTCTTAAATTTGTTTAATCTTTTAGTAACTATTAACATTATTTCCTTAAAATTGTTTATCGTTTATATGATTTCATTAAACTTTAGTAAATCGTTTGCAACTTGACTGAAATTTTCTTAAAATCGTTACAACTCTTTACAACTTGAATGAATTTTTAGAAATTTCGTTAAACTTTATAAACAAATCTTTACATTTTGAATGAAATCTTAACTTTTTTGAGTAGCTCTTTACTACTTGAATGCATTTTTACATGATTCCAGTAAACTTTTTTATAAATCGATAAACATTTTTACAAATTTTAATGGAATTCTTTAGAATTTGAATGAAATGTAATAAATTCATTAAAATTTTTTTGACCAATTGTTACACATTTGAATAAAATTATTTAATATTTATTCGGAAAGCTTTAAAAAAACATTTAATATCAACCAGTATTCATTCGAGGGCATGAGGAGATGTGGTCCCGCACATTGGATAAATAGTTTATTATTGTTAGTGTTATTTAATGATAATTCGAAGGCATGAGGCAACGTGGTCTCACCCAATGGTTAAATAGTTTATTATTGTTAGAGTTAATTAATGATAATTCAATGGTGGTTTGTTGATGTATATTTGACAGAATTTAATAGAGTTTAAAGGGAGATACTGGATGACCACCATTATTCTTATAATGGACATAAGGCAAGAAGATATATCAAATTCATGCCCTTTCTACATTGTTAAATACTCGCACAAATATGTTAAAACCATCTAGAATAAAATAACAAATACTCTGAGAAAAAATTAGTGTAGGATTGCGAGTATAAGTGCAGAGGAAAGATGATGATTTTTTTTTTAAATTTAGTTAATTTTATGCAGTTTTTAATAGATGTTTAAGGGTGGGTTGTTGTGTGTATGAGGTATGAATTATGGGACAGCTAAAACAATTTAGAACTACGCTGCTTATGCCTAGTGTGAGGGGGAGGTGCATAACCCCATCACCGAAGCTTGTTCTGAGTGAGCTGTTTGGTGATGGGTGTGTCTGGTGATGAATAAATGGACCATGAGTACTTCTAACAAATAAAATGTTTTTGATGTGTATGTGATAGGGTGGTTAAGCCATATAATTTTTTTTTTTTTAGATTTTAAGTAGTAATAAGAGATTTCATTTCGTTTTCAAAGTTGTTGTATAATTGCATGTAGTTGTTTAATAAAATTTTTAAGTAAATCTTACTATGTGAATGTTTAGTTTTAAGACTGTTTGTTTAGTTATTATTATTAATATAAAGTGTTATTCCCTTGCTAATATGTTTACACGAAATTCATTATTAAATTTATGAAAATATTTTGCTGGTGTAAACCATTTTTACGGTGTATCCTACAACGTATATTTGACACTGTAAAATTCATAACATTTTTAATGGTGTACCCAAGTTTTATTTTCTGACGATGTACACTGCTTTTGACGGTGTCGAGTAACTCACAATATTCTTTAAAAAAGTGCATTTAAGATGTAAATTCTTTTTCCTCTTAAACAAATGGTTTTCAAACATGCCTTCAATTCCAGTGCAATAGTGTGTGTTTAAATTTCAATGTTATATTCTATTCAATGTCCGCTTAAAAGACGTGAAAGACAGGCGTGGTGAGTGAGAGCAGGAAACTCATTGTATAGTGGCTAGAGCTGTGGGGATGGTAATTCACGCTGTAGAGAGGATTCGTCAGAGTGGCAGGATGAAGTTCTCCTGCTGGCGCGCATGCGCACCTCAGGCTCTGTGTGACGAGGGCTAATGGGGAGGAAGGGGTGGTTTTCTGCCAGGGTAGTGGAAAGGGTAGTGTTTCTGGATAGTGTGCGCCCTGTGGGCAGCGGCAGTTTACTGAATCAATTTTCATTCTCTCGCCCACTAGTTCCGCAGTCTAAACTATTGTTCACGTCGTTGACTGCTCTGACTCTGTGCATGTCACCCTCATCAGCTCTTGATACCTGCCCTTCGCCCGCTCCCCACACTCAATTCTCGGCTGTCCGCTGCCTAGCTTTGTCCATGATGCTTTAGACAGTTTTGTCTCCTGTATCTTTTGTAAAAACACATCACTGTAGTCGACTGCCTTTCCCAAACAAACAGAACTTCCCTTATCAAATCTTATTTATATTAAAGTATACAGTGTTGTATGTAAGCATTAGAATATTAATTTCAACTATCATGTGATGAGGGATAAAGTGGGCTTATTTTTCTCTGTTTACAGTACGACGAGACACTTCAGATTAATTTATTGTGGTGTTGTAATTCTTATATTAGGGAAACAAAATAATATTTAGTTAGTTAAAATGGGTAAGCGTGAACAGCAAAGTATTGACTGTTTCCTTGAAGATCTTTATGTAAGCGATTCTGAATCGCAGACGGAAAGAAAGTCTACAGCACGTTGTCGAGACAGTGTCCCTTCGCTTAAGTGGACACGAGTTAATCTGTTGGAGGATGATCTCTACTTAAGCGATTAGCACTGATTCACTTACGGAGTGATCGTCAACCAAAAGGTCAAAACGTGTCCGTTTACCTCAAACCTAACAAGGTTGGTCTTGTATATGATGACTTATCAGACTCTAAAAATTCCTGCGATTCGGGGAGAGCTCAGTCCATCTCACAGCCGACTTTCGAGTCGATTAGAGATATTTTGCCAAGGGCGCCAGAAAATAAGTCGCTTTAGATTTCTCCAGCTTCAGTGGAGCCTTGCCAGACCTAACATATGAGCTATTGACAATGGCATTCGCGGGTAGGCTGAATCCTGCACGGATACTTAGTGATAGGCTTAACAGTGACACAGACTTTTCTAATTTTTTCGGGAGGTGTAAGGTCCCTTTATTAAACTCAATAATGGCATCACTCCGTCCAGTTAGAATTTCAGTTACCATAACGGGTAAGTATTTGAAATCCCTCACTGTGGAGGAATGTGTTATGGAAACCTTCTATTTTCAAAGCAAAGCCCTCCCTGTCCTACACTCGTCCCTTATCCCACAAACAGGCTTGAGCAGTTTAGTGTACGTGGATCTGGCTGGAGTTTGCAAATATTGACATACATGGATGTACATGTGTCTCAATACCGGCCGTTCACCATCGGTGCTGCACACACTAAATTACCAAAGTTTATTTCCAATCGTCTTGCTTGTCTCGATGTACACTGTCCAGAGGGAATGAGTTTCCACTACGCATTTGTTGCATCTCTGTTTCCTGTCACACGACATGCAGAGAGAACTACTTCATATCCAAAACCTCACGAGGTTTAGAATACTGAAGGTCTGTCGACACATTTAGTCATCCAGGATGTTCATAAGTTCGAGGACAATAACTCTATTTGTATTAATGTATACTGTGTGGTGGACAAAGATAGCAATATAATTGACGAAACTTGCAAAAAGGGTGGGGTTATTGTACCCATGCGTATTTCTTCTGTACGCCATGACAAATATGTAAATATTTTGTCGATTTGCAGGAGTGGAAATACCACTCATTTCCATTTTGTCTGTATTAAAAATTCATCACGGCTGATTGGTAGTCAGCTAAGTAAGAAGAAATGTAGAAAACATATTTGCGATCGTTGTCTCCAGTACTTTGTAAGTGAGGAGAAACTCGCCAGTCACATTATTCACTGCCAGCAACGAAAAGCTGTTCGCATTACTTTCCCCACTGGGAACAACAAGTACCTGGAATTTAAAGATTACAGCAAACAGCAGAGATTGGGTTTCATCGCCTATTGCGATGGTGAAAGTTGCCTGAAACCCATGTCCACTTTCCTGCCTAATGATGAAACTAGTAATATGACTACCATTAACCAATATGTTATATATGCTTGTAGCATTTTGTTGGTCCGCTCATACAATCCAAGTTTATCTAATTATTTTGAGTTTGCGGGTACTTATTGTATGTACCAATTAGCTGATAAATTAGTTGAATTTACAAAGTGGTTTACAGGAATCTACAGCGCGATTGTTCCGATGAAGCCAGAAACTCCTGCTCATGAAGCTAGGTTGGCGGCTCAGAAAAGTTGTCACATTTGTAAGAAAAAGCTCGATACAGATGATATTGTGGTCGATCAAGACCATCTGACGGGCGAAATTAGAGTTCGCACACATAATAAATGCAACTTGGATTTCAGACTGCCCAAAAGGCACCTTGTTGCTGTTTTTCATAACCTGCAAAACTATGATGGTTACTTTCTCATAAATCCCCTGGTTGAACGTCACGTACCACAATCTGATGGAACCATGGTAATAGAAAACCCAGGTAAGATTTAAGTGTTTAACGACCCTTGAAAAATACAAATGCATTGCCAAACAAATTCCCAATTGGATTGATTTCAATACAAGGGGGCAATATTTAAAGTTAAGATTTATTGATTCATTCCAATTCATGAGTGCCTGTCTGGAAATTTTGGCAGGCAATTTACTACCTGCGTAATTGAGTATCACCCACGTAATGTTTCTAGACAACACCCAATTCAAATTGGTAAACTGGAAGGGAGTTTTTCCTTATGACTTTGCTAAGTCGCCAGACTGTCTGATGTACAAGTCACTCCCACCAAAGGACGTATTTCATAATGTGATGAGAGGCGAAATCATTAGTGATGAGGAATATGCTCACGCCCAAGCCGCATGGGATGAGTTCAATGGTATAAACTTGCTGCAGTATGCCATTCGTCACTTATGTCTGGACACTTGTTTGCTGGCAGATGTTTTCGAGAATTTCAGGATCGTATGTTTGGCTCATTACAGTCCTGACCCCTCCATGTACATCACAGCTCCGTCTCTTTCATGGGACACTTTATTATCAATGACACGTGCATGGCTAGAGCTGTTGACTGACCCAGATATGTATTTTCTTGTAGAACGCGTTGTTAGGGGCTGCATTACCGAGGTTTCAAAAATACTTGCTAAAGCCGACAACATTTACATGAGTGAGGACTATGAGCGCAGTGTGCCATCGAAATATATATGCTATTTTGACGTCAATGGGCTGTACAGTCAAATGATGCGATTCAAGCTTCCGATTGGCAATTTTGAATGGGTTGAGGCTGACATGTTTTCAACATGGGATTTTTCAAACACGGTGAATGATGGCGACACATTTTTTTTTGCGCAAGTGGATCTGTCTTTTCCAGACGAGTGTCATGATGCACTATCTGATCTGCCACTGGTCCCAGAAAATGGAATACCCCCGAACGGCTTGCATGAGAGACTTCTTTTGACATTCGCGCAGCGAAAGAAATATGTAATACACTTGGAAATACTGAGGCAGTACTTGATGTAAGGAGCCACCCTTGACTCCGTTCATTGCGTTTTGTGTTTTGAGCAGAAGGCTTTGATAGCTCCGTACATCGAGTTTAACATTGAGAAACATGCCCGGGCTGTGAACGAAATCGAAAATCATTTTTCAAATAGATGAATAATTCCAATTATGGAAAAACATTGAAGAAAGTCCACCAGGAAAGGTACATAAGAGCCGTTTCGAGGTATAGCATGATTTACGGGGCTGCAGAGCTGATAGGATGTCCAACATTCCAGGTGAGGCAGATTATCGATGAAACCTTGGTTCTTATCATGATGTCAAAGAGTTTTGTTGCATTCAACAAACCTCTGTACACTGGTGTTGCCATTTTGATCTTTCTAAATTAACCCTCTATGAATTCCATTATCAGTACATGCGTACAAAATTTCTTCCGCCAGCCTTGCACCTCCTCTATTGTGACACAGATTCCTTGGTATATTCTGTTGTTTGTGAGGACATCTATAAAGTAATTACCCCAGATTTAAAGGCATGGTTTGATACATCTAACTATGCTCTCAATAACATACAATGATTCCCTCACGAGAACAAAGACCATACCTGGGTGATGAAAGATGAATGTGCTAGTCGCATTATCATACATTTTGTAGGTTTACATCATAAGCTTTACGCATACGTTGTTGCGAATGAGCAATGTATACGTAAAACAAGGGGTGTAAAACCTAACTTACTACAATCACTCAGGTACGAGGATTATCGAGATTGCCTCGAAAATTGTACAAGGGTTTTCAATCTCACAGGTGGACGGAAGTGTTTGGGAAGAGCTACTTGTGCGATTTCATTTATTAAAAAAAACAGGATATCTGTGTTCCGAAATTCATTTAGTGATAGTCACATACTTGTGTTCGTTAGCCATTTAATTTATATATTGATAGGGGCATTTTTCCTGTGTTAATTAATTAATTTTATTTAAGACACCTGGAGACTCGCGTAGTTGTGATCGTTTAGTACTCGTCAACATCAGGTTATTCACGTAATTGTGTTCGATATACTTCTCTCTCATGTTATTTATTCATACGTAGAAGTCGCTTGAAATATATTTCGTTTAAACATTCAGAAATTTCCCTCATGTGTTAACTCTACATCGTTTTCTCTTGTGGTTTAATTACCAAAAATTCGCCTACCTCCCACCACCGTCTACACGTAATATCACTACCAACATAAAAATAATGTACACTTATGTACTCTTGCACAAAACTCACCACATATATACCCTGTCCCCAACGCGTCACACCTTGTCGAGTGCCAGAGCTCAAAAGGTAAGGACGTACCAGAGCTGCTCCCCACCCAAAAAAGAACGAAAGAAAATAATAAATTTGTCCCTTAGCATACCTTTGCACAAAACTATACACTTATCCATTCACACACAATCAAAAAAATCGATAGATTAAGATGGAATTAAGAATTAATCCCAGTGGATAATTATTTTGATGGGATTAAATCGGATTAAGAATTGATCATTTCAATCAATTAGATTAAACCTTTCACTCGAATTGTTATCAAAGGGTTAATCCGACCAATCAAATGTGGGGTGAAACACACAACCCCCCCCCCCCTCCCGGGACCTACTACCATACTGTTGTTCGTATATTATAATGAGTTTCAGTTATTTCATTAATTTTTCCACAGTGATAAACATTACTATTTTATGACTTTGATATACTTTACCAGAAGAACTTTCGAAGAAAATTCTGTCGGATACTAATTACAATATGGATTATACCACTTGAAATATGTTTTCCCACAGTCAATTATAAAGACAAACGAGTAATGTTACTTTATGAAAAGTTACTGATTGAATATTCAACAAGTAATGACCTGCCAATACCTCGCGAATTGGTGAACAAAGAGGCTGAGAAATTTTTGTGGCGAAAATAAATTTGGTTGTTGGCAAGAAAATTATTTTGCTTATATTACTCCAACGATTTTGTAGCACCAACAAAATCTGTAATTTGACTATTTTGTGGCAACCACAAAGGAACTTTTGTTGTCACAATTAAATTTAAGCGAAAACGTGTTCGTTAGTTGCAGCAAAATGTCACGGTGTTATCAGCAGTATTGGTTAGCGAAGTCCACAAAAGTTTTTTTTTGTTAGTTCCGTGCCTTGGTAGGTAGGCATGGTTCAATGTCTCGTTGACAGCAGGACCAGTGTAGGGATCAACACGAGCCATTATTAAAGATCCAGACATTGCGTGGCGAGATTTATAACAAACATTTAGAAACGTAGTAAAGATGACTCGTTCAGGAATTATACCTGTCTTTCATCAAATGCTAGTTCAATATGTTACCACAGCTTCGTCTCGATCGGTCTAGCCAGGATTTTATTTGAGTACGAACATACCTCAAGTCTGAACAAACCCATTAGGTGGCACACGCCTCACGGAAATAATATTTTCTGGATTAATTTATGTGAAGTCCTTCAGTTTCTTAAGAACATCGCTCATGAATTCGTTCGCAACCTGATGCAAAGAGACGAACACGGGAAAATATGGTGCCATGGCCAGTATTCTATTGCAACAAGTGGTCTTGCCGACACTAGAAGAGCCTCACAAGTACAACAGATTTTTCTTGTGAATATGGCTGGTCTATGACCAATCATTATGCCACTCGAAAAAATGATTGCATCAACACATAAAAGTGATATCAATAAGGTTTAAAGAGCCTTCTTTCCGAGAGCGAACATTTTCGTAGTAGACATCACGAGTGCTTATGCCTACAAAAGGATCGAGCAAAGAATGTTCCTATTGTTCGACCAAGACAGTGTTTCATTGTTGGACTAAGTGTCCATGCTCTTGCTATTTTAGTCAAGAAATATTAAGAGTGTCGGTTTGCCAATATTCCTTTTATGGACGTAGAGTTGTTTACTGGTAATTGGCTTGTTTAAGCCACAATTCTGAATTTGTTGATGGAGAGGTTTTCCTTATTTGTAAACCTTGCGTTTTAAACAGTTAACATTTTATAGCAGCGAAATTTAAATAAAAATATTTTATGAGTTTAAAATGCTTCCATTTTTTAAGGCTTGCATTAACTCTAATTATTTAGCAAAATCAATTGTTAACACTTAAACGTTGTTAATTTTTTTTATAGTTGTACATTGAGTTTTGAAAGCTAAATTAGCATTTTTAATTGTTTGGTGAAATCTAAAGTCAGTGAAATTGTTTTTGTGACAGCCACCTTTTAAAGCATTCGGTATTGTTGCGCAGCTTGTAATTCCATATGCGCAGAATATAACAGACGAGGTTTCGCAGTCGTCGAAAATTTTTTAATTCTGGATTACACGTTTGTCATTGAGCCAGCTAAATATTTGGTGGCAGCCAATAAAGATTTTTTATCAATAAAGAAAAACGTAAGGGAGCAAAAAATGTCTTTTGTACTTGTCACTCTACAGGTTATTGTGCACCACAATCTGTTTCCACCAGCAACAGAATTTCGTCTTAGAAAACATCGATTAAATTGTTTTTGTAACCACTAACATATTTTTATTTCAGTGCATATTAGCATAAACCAGGTATAAATAGGCGAATAATGAGTAGCTGAAAATATTGGAACCACCCCAGTGCTTCCTGCGAAGCAATTGTGAATTTTTAAAAATCGAAAATTTATTTAATTTTACGGTTTTCATCGTTTAAGTCTATAATATTTTTTATATCTGCGGAAACTACAATAATTATACAAATATATATTCTAAAATGCCATTGGTTTAGTATAATTTTACTACTGCCATTTTCGTGATATTACCTATGCGAATTATTATTTTTCCTTCTCTAATCCATTAATAACATTTTATTTATACAAAAGCTGAAAAAAAAATTACTGAATTTTTGTATAGTTCAGTGAGCAACAAGAAATAACTCAAAGAATGAAACCTGTATGTGGAACATACTTTGAGAAATCATATTTATATGGTGAATGTGTAAACGATACAATACTCCGTCTGGCGTTTAATTTTCGGCAAGACTGAAGACTTAGAAAGTGTAAATAAATCCATTAGCGAGTGGCTGCGAGATAAGATAAACGACCGCGGCAGCAGTGAACTTCTTGGAAGAAAGTGCGAGGAAGTGACACCGCGTGGCGAAGTCTAGCGGAGTATTCATCGGCACCTTCTTGTTTAACCATAATGATTAATTACTGCGTTAGTAATGAGACAGGCGTCCCTTCTGCTGCTGCACGGAAGTTTCCGCTGCCAACGTGCGCATGCACTTTGCGACTGTTGTGTGGATTCTTTCATGAGCCGGAAAACCGGCTGGTCGGGAAAGGAAATGGGAAGATGTTACACTCCCTCGGGAAATTTATTGCTGTGTTATTATAATTTCGACAGTGTTCATCGCCTTAGTATTAGTCGCCTATGAAAACTTGTATAAGAGGCAGAATCAGTGATATCTGTCAGTGACCTAGTGCTTTCCAGAATTAAGTGCGTGACTGTTAGTAACCCCCATTTCTTGGGGCGATATTCATAATTCGGTGTTTGGACAAGAATTAGGGCTTTCCTTATTTTTTACACTCGTGTTTTCAGTGTAGTGTAAAATTTAATTTACTTAATATTGTTAATGAATATTTCCTGTTGTCAACTTTAACAAATTTAAGGTGGTGTACAAATAATGCAGGCTGCGCATGGTCTTCAGGACTAGTGATCGCTTAGTAAAATAAATAAAAAGTAAAAAAAAAAAAATATGAGAAGGCTTGCCTTTTAGGTATTAGCTGCGTCGCAATTGAAGAGTTACCGAACGTTCTCAGGGTAACGGCTTCTGTTGTCCTGAAGTTGGCGACTAGACTGTATCCCGAAACTGTAGCGTACTCTTCGAGTGTGACGCGGCCTAAACCAAAAACCAAGAATGCTCGGACAACAACAACGAAAGACTGAGTACTTTATTTTAGAACCTGGGGATTGAGGTAAGGATAAATCTACGCAAAGAAACAACAAGAGATCGCAGACTGATGTGCTGCTCTTATGTGTTACTCTGCTTGATTGCACAGTAGGTAACCTCTTTTAAGAACTGCGTTTTTTCTAATGAAATATATCGTGCTTCGAAATAACGCTTGTTCTGTGGACCTAAACTGCTTTGAAAACTTCACTAATGCCCGTTTGCACCAACATATTCCCCGATGCGAGATCGAGTGATCCTAGTTCTGAACCAGGATCCAGTTTGATCTTGGTTCCAATGTAAAAGTGTTGCACCTACGAAATATCATGATTCTGGATCTCCGATTCATCGATCTTGGTTCCAAAGTGAGAGATCGACATTAAGTACGAGACAAATTTTGCTATTTGTTCGTAATATGTGACGTCATGGAAGTAGGCGTATTTTTTACTATAAGTAGAACTAGGTGTGCAATATTTTTTTCTGTTTTAAGTGAATTATTGTTGTGCGAATTTTACTGAATAATATTTAAGTGCATATAATGTTGTTTTAATTTCTCAAGAAAACACTCTAAAGTAGTTCTATCTGTTGGCGTATTTTCAAACTACATTTGTAGAAGATGGCTGCTGATTTCCAATCGAAATTTCGAACCACCAATTTCGGTGGTTCGAAATGAACTTCACCCCGATTTCCAGTCCAGCACTGAACTCAAATGGTGCAACGGTTTTCTGTGTTAATCTTAGATCCGATCTCGGATCGAGTCTAGAACTACGATGGTGCAACCGGTCATAAGGCGAACCGGCATCGATTCCCGATGGGATGGCTCCCGGGTTTTGAAAACGTGGCTATCGTACCGGACCATGCCGCTAGTTGGCGGGTTTTCTCGGGTAAATTCCGTTTCCCACTTCCTTGCTCTCCGGCGCTGCTCCATACCCACCTCGCTTCACTCTCATCGACTCTCAAGACCCGATGTTAAGATACGTCCTAACCTCTCCACTCTAAAGATAATCTGATTTAACTAGAGATTTCACAACGTTATTATTTACCGGCGACAAGTTTCCAGAATTTAAATTTTAGAGTTTTTCAGATTGAGTGAAAGTGTTTTCCTTACGCGGAATTTCCTAGTATGAATTTTTTTCGCGTGACTGACTGAAATTATTTTATACGTTTCCCGTGGATAGCCCACCCGGAATTTGAAATTGAAGTCGAATGAGTGTAAACTGAATTGAACATTGCTTCTTCTGTGGATAAGCCTCATGTTCCCAAACTAAACGCATAATCTAAATTTTGGCATGGTATTGTAATGAAAAATGCTGGATCATATTCTGTCTTCGCGTGATAAAACATGGGTATTTTCAAATGGATGCTCTGCCACTCGGAAAGAAAAACCTGAGCTTGCCTACCTTGAAGAATGCGTTTTGTGACCTGAACCGGATCGAATAAGCAACGAAACTACGACGGAAGGGGAGACAGTAGCAAATAAATCAATTACCTAACCCATTTTTTGAATTGGTCCATAAAAAAATTGTTGTACGATAATATCTGTATCCCAAAACTACTGACGCTTATAACATACGTATACAGGATGATTCTTAATTAGACCGACAAATTTCTCGAGGTGATTCCTGATGTACAAATAAGCGGAAAATGTATTGGACATGTACTGCCTAAACTGTATATTAAGGGAGTTGTAAGCCCTTGAAAAGTGGGAATTTGAAATGTATGTTTGTAATATATCGAAAAAAAAGTGAAATGAAATTACAAATCTTCTATAATAGTCCTGCAATTATGGGATATTTAACTTAAGAGCAAACTCACAATAATGCCTTTCTCCGTACAGGAAATAACAGGGTTGGCCACCCTGTTTTTCTTGGCTACTCTTTTACAGTCAGGAATTTCAAACTTCTCTGTCTTGAAATGTAGAATTCTTAAAAATCTCCAAAAATATTGTAAAAAATTGAAGTTTGTATGGAAATAACTGGTCTATGTTCAAACCCACTCATGTAATTCAGCATTTTGGTTTTGTTCATTATTGAACACTGTATTTGAAAAAGGCATACTGCAGTTTCTTATTCGATTAAAAGGAGTAGAAAGAAGTATGCCACTGCACATCTACCTCTGTCATCCCGAAGGACACACATACTCAGATATTATTATTTACTTTCAGAAATCTAATCAATTTTCTAACAGTTTTACGAAATGTGCATGATGTCAGTTAGTAACCTTACGCAGAGTGCGACTAGTTTTGTGTGCCATAGGCAAACGGATATAAAGAATGATTTGGAAATAGCGATTCCTAATATTAGCGCTAACACATTTCTGTTGGAATAATTTTAAACATTGTACGACAGTCAACATAATGTCTAAACTATCTATGAAGAAAATAATCCTACATTTGCGATTTTTTAAACATTTCGTGCAAATATTATTAGGATGTTACAACCATTACTTGAAATAACTTTTTCTGCAATTTGAATATTTATATTATGTATTAAGTGTTTGGCCAATTTTAATCATTAAGAAGTATTTATTTTCTAATGAATACGAAAACTAATTAGTTAATAAATGTTATTTTGTACCGTATGGTGGTACAATAAGATGTATAGCAAATATTATTACGGAACCAATCTAATGAATTAAGAGAAATGTAAACTTTAAACCCAGTTTTTTTTCTCTTGTTCTCCCTTATTAAAAATAAAATATCTTAACCATTTTTACAGAGAATGCTGGTCCTAGATGATATTGCTGATGATTTTTATGAAGTAAGCGATTAAAATGATTTATAAACCAATTCAAGAAAATTAGTTATTACATAAGAGCATGTTCAAGTTAAAAACTCCTGGCACACAAGCCCGCACTTCGAACTGTATTTGAGCAGTCGTGTTCACATATTGTATAATACGGCAAGCTGCTATATGTTTACAACAACTTCTGCCGTAGTACGTGGCTTGCAATACGTATCGATGATCAAGGAAGCTGAAAAGGTGCAAAGGCAATTTCATCAAACATCTCACGACTTGTTATATTCTTGGACATCTAATTGTCTGGAGAAATTTTTGTGTTTTGCAAATGTTTTATATTTTATTTATTACCTGAACTGCTAACATATGTTTCACTTCCCTTTCGTCTAAGAATTATTAATAATTTCTCTCGCTTTAGGTGTATATTTATTAATTGTTCTGACAGTTTTGTGGCTTAAGAAGTTATGGCGATTTTGTTTGACAGTTGTGAGAGATTAATAAATTAACTTGTAAACGCCGTAAAATTTGTTCTGCTACAATATAAATTTTGATGTTGAATTTACCTAATTTTGTATTGTACGGATTATATTACTCGGCGCTTTTTACTTTATTATTTATGCGAACCATATAAGTTGTTTTCATACAGTTAAGATGTTATTATTTATATGTAACATTAGCATAGTTTTATTAGCATAAAAATAACCCCTGTGAATATTTTCAGTAAAATATGCCCCAAGGAATACACTTAAATTCTGCCAATACTCCACATACTGCGCCTGAAGATTCTAAGAAGGTGTTATCTGAATACAACGTCGCAGTTACAATTTACTTCCCGCTTTGACTCGTGATGCAGGAACGTCTCTTTGGAGGGGGAAATTGCCAGCCGAATATCGTACCAGAGTCTTTTTGTTGCAGCTCGTGTAACATACAAGAGCCCGTAGCCGCGTCGCCATGTTTTATTCAGTCGTTCGCAGGACTCGCGCAAAACGAAATCCGAATCTGTCGCGCCCTCCTTTTTTTTTTTGTTCCCATCCTTCTTCGGTCTCTTTCTCTTCCTCCTCTCCCCCCCTCCCTCCCTCCTCATCTTCGCATGCTGAATGGCCGACGAAAATTTGCATGGGCATGGCGTCCCGCGAACATTTTGCCCATTCGTCTCCCCGCTATAGACGTAGTTGAGAACTGCGCACATTTGTCTTCGTCTGGAGGGTGGTCGCGGGTTGGGGTGTTGGAGGGGGTAGAGAATGGAAGGACGTCCAGTAACTGTGTCCAATTTACAAACCAAGACCAGCGGCCTTCTTTCGATCTCTTCGCTGGCCACACCCTAGTCACTGTATTGAGCGCGGATTTCAGGGAAGCACTCTCGGCGTCTCCTGGCTTCACCCAGAATTTTCTTAACCAGAGTATTTTACAGTGCTGTCGTGTCCAAAGAGGGACGGTTGGAAAATGTACAGGGAAATTGCATTACAATACGAAAAATTAAAATCCGAAATAGAATTTTCCTTTTAATTTATAATCACTATCGCGGGTAGATTAAATTAACCAGTTAAACCTGTTTTATTTTTTAAAAGAGTTTACCAATGGAAATAATGGTAAAGCACTATCGCAGTAGTTTATTTTGAACATTGAATAATTATACAGCTAGTAGCTGGTACTCATATGAATCATTATTCTTCACACATGATCTCTAACGCACGTACAAAATGATGAAATTTTCTATGTGAAATCCGCCAGTAGCTTTACCAAATACACTACACACCAACACTAGACAGCTCTATGTAAATTGCATAGGCGAGTGGGCGAAAAAAAAAAACAACCTAATGGCAAGAGGTGTTACTATTATTATTTATTCAGCAATATTTCAAAATTCATAATAATTATAATTAGTTAGAAAATATTATATTTTTCAAAATTCGACATATTATGAATTAATTTTCTTCGTCTAATGTCTGGCCATTTTTAAATAACCTTCCCATAGAGAAAATAAATTTTCTTCATCATATCCACCATTTTGGTATTGTAACTTTACTGTCACTGAAATGTACTTTTAAACAGATTTGCTGCTGTCTGGTGGCTGGAGGTGATAACCCCTTGGATATTGTCGCAAAAATCTTCAAGCTATCCGGTATTGGTCTCTACAGTAGTGTATTTGGTATTACTCTCTTAGCTTAAGTAAGTTTGAATCTCCTACTTTATCTCTGTGTAGAATAAGGGCCTTGGAGTTGCTGCTATCGCACCACTCACATACTGCATGAAGAACGGGGCTCGATTACCAGCGGAGTCTCATTGTCTACACTGGTAAACGTTCCGAACGTTGTTGTCAGGCGGATTTTCTAGGAGTGTTCCCGTAACTCCCAACAAAAGGATTCAGCTGCTTCTGCATATCCACCTCGTTTCGCCCTCATCAGCGCTTTAGACCTGAGATGCTAAGAACAGCCTAGGTCTCTCACTCATTCTTTCAAAAAATTAATTATATTTACCATTTTTAAAGAACACAAAAATTCATAATTTGAATTTTAACCAATAAAATAAGAACAATTCAAAATATAAAGGCCTGGAAGTGAATATACAGGAGTTGTTTAAATTCCCATTACACAGGAAGTAGTCTAGCAGAGTCAAGTCGGGTGAACGTGCGGCCAAGCCATCGGGCCACATCGACCGATCCACCCCGTCTCTTGGCCTGCACGTTCACCCGACTTGACTCTGCTAGACTACTTCCTGTATGGCCACATGAAGGGCTTGATTTACGAGACTCCTGTGCAATCAGAGAAATAACTGCTGGCGCGGATTACGGCTGCGGCGGATCTTGGACTTCCAGTTATTGGTGATCGTGTGTACCAGAACATGGTACGTACGTACCGTGTTTGTGTAAGACGTCACTGGTCGTCACAACGAGCCCTTCTTGTAAGAGGACCAAGAAGAAAAACAACGTACAGTATGTTGCAGACGTGGGAGAAGTCAACATGTGATGTGTTAGTGTTTTGTTTGTCGCGGGGGAACGGTACGTTTCGGCACCTAAGTTCCCATGCAAAACGTAACCAATTTTGGCCCCCTCTACAAGCCCTTCAATTGTGTAATGGGAATTTAGACACATCCTGTATACAAACAAATATTACATTTCGTTATTTCATTGGCGGAAAGGCAACAATTTTCAAGTTCACTGATATTTGTGATAATTTAGTTTTCGAATTAACAAAAATAAATATATAACTCAGCGAATATATAATTTAAAACGTCACCAAACTATAGGAGACAAAATTATATGTTTATATATGTACACATATGTATATATTTCTGTTTAATTTTGATGTTTAGACAGACTTACATTTATTTTGTCGGAAATGATTACCAGTAAATCGGACTATATAATTTGAATTTTACCTTGCTTAAAAAATATTATGGAAATACTTCGCCTACATGTAAATTTATAGCTACACCGGATACTGCTTCAAACCATAGTAATCCTGTTTCAATCCTTTCGAGGCAAGGCAGTGTGAATCAACAGAACCATACTTACAACCTGTCACATTAACATTTCTTTGAATATTTGGCATAACCGAATACGAAAGTTGTCTCAGTCAGTTGCGCAACAATCTGAAAGTGAATAATAAATAATTTGACTACATCTGCTGAAGGTATCTACTGTCATCTCGTTGGGAAACATAAGTGGGTAGCACGGGAAGTTTGACGAACAATGCGAATTTTAGTTTAGCATATTGCTTTGGTGGTTCTTGTAAACAAGCATTTTTGACAACGGAGGTAGTCTCGAAAGAAGCAGAAGTAACGTTAGCATAAACTTTCATTCGAGCACGTTAAATACCTTCGGGAACACTGCAGAAATATGAAATGGGCTCTTCCACTACAATATTGAATATTTTTATATTAATATATGAGCGCATTCAGTTATATTCTCATAGTTTCAGGCCCTTGCACAAAAATAAAGGATGCTTCACTTATCAAAATCAATTTCGAAGACAACCGTCAAAATTCAAAGTGTCACAGCGAATGTTCTAAGTAAATAGAATAGAAGAATGTCAAATAATAACATACGCCTAAAAATATTATTAGTTAAAGTTTACGCACTCCAAGTAATCGTTCGCAAATTTACCACTTCCGTGTGTGTGTGTGTGTATATATATATATATATATATATATCTAGACTGTTCACGGTAAAATGAGCAATTTTGAAAGCCCTGCTTAAGCTCTACTTGTATACACGTTGTGTACTCCTACGCCCTATTAGAATTAACATTGTCATGGGCCTCATCACTTTATTCATTCATCGGTAAAATGAAACTGTGAAATTATTAATAAAGTAAATAATAATTGTCATATATCCTCATATTTACACTTCGATGCATAAAAAAAAAGAACAGTAAATAAATAATTTAATGTTAACACAAATGGTTACCTAACACTTTTTACTCAACGTTAAGATATGGAACTGCTTTCTGTCCATCGTTACTGGGCGAATATCACTCAGTACATGGACGCAGGGTCAGTGAATTTTTTCTACTGTTCATTTTTAATGTGCTCACTCCATCGTGAACTTCCTTTAGTAGAAAAGCCAATGGTAAATTATTTTCCCACACTGTACGTCCAAGGTAGTGTTCCTAGATCAGCTCACAAAATAGCCAACTGCAAAGGAAAGTTTTGTATAATACGGAAGCCATTAATACTTAGTATATATTCTGCCTGATGTGTGATTTCATTTCCATAGAGTGTATATGTTAAATAACTTCCATTTTACTTCAGTAAGTTTATAGACTGTTATTTTTGTAATCAACCTCTGAAAAATGTCAGTGACCTAATCTGCAAGTATATTAAACGTACACACTGATTGACATGCGCCCAGTAATGTTGGTAACGATAGAGTGGAAGTAGTTCTATGTCTTAACGTTAGAAAAAATTGGTAGATAAATATTCGCTAATAATTAAATTATTTATTTTGATATATATTATATATATATATATATATATATATATATATATATATATATATATATATCAAAATATATATATGTTAAATGCCTATAACTGAAAATCAGATCATTTTTCTAATGATCACTTTTATAAGAATTTTACATATTCACTTGACCTATGCATGAATAACGTAATCAGGCAAACGACAATGTTAATTTTACGTATGGTGCAAGTAGATCCCAAGCAGGCCTTTCGGAAGTGCTGAGTTTGCCAGGAAAACATATACCAGAATTTATTTTTTACAGTGCAGTTTTATTCGATACGGCTAGCGTATGTTGTAGTCCTTTGTAGTCTATTTAGGGTTACTTCCAACTTGTATGAAACCCTGCTAAAATCTACTTCAAGGAGAATCACCAATCTCATGCAAACAAAGATTAAACAATTATGAAGGCTGTTCACGATAAAGTGAGGTCTTCTGAAATCAACCTCAGGAGAATATCACTGCTCCTAAATCCAATTATTTTAATGGGCGCACTGAGTATAATGTGTCCAGTAATTGGTAATGGTAGAGAGAAAGTATATCCATGTTTTAACATCGAATTAAAAATGCTAGGCAACCATTTCTGATGAATTAAATTATTTATGTTGCTTTCTGCCTTATTAATGAATCTAAGTGTAAGAATGAACGGATTTGTAAAATATTTACTTTTCTAATAATGTCACAGTTTCTTTTGACAGATGAATGAATAAAGCGCTAAGGCCCACGACAGTACTAATTTGACATAAGGCGGAATGATACACAACGTGCATACAAGCAGATCTTAAGCAGGCCATTCAAAAGTGCTCAGTTTAACACGAACAGCCTTTACTAAATTGCGCCAGACAGCCAACGTACAGGATCCCTGCGCGCTCAGTTTCATAATATTTGTCTCAAAATATTTATTACTAGGCATTAACAACACAACTATTTTTTTCAGTTGTTATTTACATGAGTTATATATTAAATAATATAATTTATACATATAATATAAGTAAAATTTCAGACTAAGAAAAAACTAAGTTACTCTTATGTTAACATAAGTATGAATCTCTTGTGATGAATGATATAATTAGGAAGCAACGGAAAACACCATACATTGGGTGGTTTTTTAAATGTTTGATAACAAAAGTGTTAACAAATCGCGAATAGACAATAGCGAAAGGTTCTTTTATAGGTTGGAAAGTTCAGCGTTAAAAAAGTTTCGCAAACCAGAAATTTTCGTCAGCATGCGCTTAAAATTAGGATAATTGTAATAGTATTAAATAAAAAATCTACTTCGTAACTATATGCTGTTCACAGTAGAATGAGCACTTATGAAAGCCCTACTTAATATCTACTTGTATGCACGTTATGCAATTTTCCGCCTTATGTAAAATTAACATTGCTATGGGTCCAGTCACTTCATTCACGCGTCCGTCAGGCGAAACTGTGAAATTATTGGAAAATTAAATATTTTACAAATCCGGTTATTCTTATACTTCGATGCATTAAGAAAAACAGAAAGCGAAAGAAAACATTTAATTTATCACAAATGGTTACATAGAACTTTTTATTCGGCGTTAAGATATAGAACTGTTTTCCTTCAATTGTTACCAACTTTACTTGGCAGAAGTCTCTCAGTGCGCCCGTGAACATGTATGACGTTCGTAGAAGTGACATTTTTCTGAGGTTGATTTGAAAAGTGCTCACTTTATCGTGAACAGCCTTTAAGTTAAATTATTCTCTTTTATTATACATGTAGCTTAAAATATTAATTGAAAGTTGCCCTTTGGAACACTGCGCATGAAGGGGCGCACATGTTTCCTATACCACATTCTCCCATAAGAAATCACGTTTTGTTCCTAACCTGAGTACAATAAACCATAGTGATGTTATATTCTATGCTCAGTTTCTCCGCGTTTTTTTAAACAAGCCTTAGAAGAACAACCCCTTGTACGATGCCTCTAGTTGCTTCATACACGTGTCGTGTCTCACAGACGTTTTACACTTGTGTTGATACAAAAAGCCTTCTTTGTTAGTTAAATTTTTAATTTTTACTTACATGATATATACAAAATGTTGCAAAATTGCATGCCAGTACATAGGTCAGCAAATGCTTCGTTTCGTTACAACAGCACGTAATACATAACGCACAGTGTATGGCCCACGAGCTGGATCGTGTTGCTGTGGAACGCCACCGCAGCTGTAATTGGCAGCCTTATGCCAGCCCCCGAGGAGTCCTGATTTGAATGCACTGGACTGTTTCATTTGTGGGGACGTTTGAAGGCACTTGTGTATGCAACCGCAGTGGACGATTTGGGCACCCTCCGTAACAATATTGTAGCGGGTTGCGAAACAATCGGGAATTTTCCAGGGATTCATCAACGCATCCGGGTGTCCATACAACGGCGGGTTAATGCACGTGTTGGTGTTGATAGAGGGCAGTTTGAACATTCCAGTTAGCGCCGACGATAAGATTTGACAGATGTGCAACTAATTCCCGTGCAGTTCCTACTGTTCCAGGTGTAGTGTCGTAGTTTAACGTGCCGTGTATCATGCAAACGAACGTCGCGATGGCATTCCGCAGTAACGTGATCCAGCCCGCGGGCCATCCAATGTACGCTATGTTTTACGGGATGTAGTGAAGGAAAACGAAGCATTTGCGGACCTATGTCAATATAACATTTTTTCATCCTCCAGATGTGAGGAATGTTTCCCCGCAGTATTGACGTACAGTTTTGCAACATCCGGTATAAATTATAATTATTCTTTTATATAGGCTATTCACTGTGAAGTGAGCACTGTTTAAGGCCCTCCCAACTGGCTTTAACAACTAATAAATATATCTTATTGCACCCTCAGGAATTAGATTCTGAGAGTGCTGAAATATATACCATGTGTTTATTGGTCACATTGCAATGACAGCGGGAAGATAGAAATTTTTGCAGGGCCTTAAAAAGTGCTCACTTTACCGTGAACAGCATCTAATTAACATACCTAAAACATGGTAAAAACATGTGTGTTGGTAATTTCTTAGTAAGAAATAGTTCTTATGCAAAACTGGTGTTACCCTTTGGTGTAATTTTCTATACTCTGAAAGCTTTGTAAGCATGAGTGGGGGAAATATCTCGAAAGTATAACTACAGCAGGGCTTCAGAAAAGTGCGAAATAACCGTGAATGGACTATAGTTTGTATCCGCGATGGGGAGCGCCGTTGCTGTGGGACGCGGGAGGTTGAAGATAGCGCAGTCCCGTCATGAATGCGGCCGGTAACGAACCAAGGGCTCCGTCGTGATGAACGTTGCAGGAGGAGTCGTCATTGTGATGACGCCCACGGAAGTGTGGCGCGCGCCTGTGAGAGGGGAGAGAACGAGAGAATTGCTTCCCTCCCGGTAGGAAGGACGAAGGCGGGTTGCATTGTGAGAAGTTGATGCAATGGGCGGGAGAGCGCGGCAAATACACCCGAGCCGCGGGCGTGAGCGGCAAACCGATCAACCCTTAGATCGGGAACTTGCGCCCGCGGCTTGGCCAACAGCATGTCGGAACTCGCCTCGTGGACGTTAGGGCAATCGCGACGGATACAACATGCGTTCCTGCTCGAGCTTGTTTACATCGCGGTCTTAATCTTGATTCTATTTCAGCAGGCAAAGCATTTTGGCGTTTTTAACTTTAAAGAAATTGTGCATCTCTCCTCCCCCCCAATCAGAACCTTGCGCCACCCCATCCAAGCAATCAGAGTCATGCTTCGCAATTTGCTGATACGGGAAATTTATAAAACAGAACACAATAAAAAAGTTACTATTTACGACATTTTTTTTTGTTGTGCTAGAAAATCATATAAGGTATTGAGCTTTGATATAACTAATATTAATATATAAGTTTTATTTATTTTTTATTTCACGAGGATAAATATTTTTACTTCAATTTATACGCCTTTATCATTTCCTATAAAACTGCATATTTAATGTTGTTTTATGTTCGGTCAGTAATTAAGCTGTTACAACTGCCTGAAACAAAATTTTTAGAAATAATCGTGTTTAAGATACACATAGTCTAAAAAGCACCTTAACTGAAATAAACTTAACAGGCTTGTTACTAGATGATAGTTTGTGAAACTATATTGGTTAGCATTACAACTTTACAATTGCTAACAATATGTAATTTATTTGCCTACTCTAATTGAAAGTGTTTAGAAACTGGTATTTGGTCATACTTTACTTTACTACTGCAGGAACATGCAGGATGGTCATATGTAGTAAATTAATTTATATATATTTTTAATTCGTATGATTAATTTAAGATGTCCACCTTCCTTCATCCGAACCATAAACTTACATGCTGTGAATTGTAAAAAATATTTTAATCTAAACTAACAAGAATGAATTAACACGAAACATTTAAGTAAAATTGATAAGCTCATTAAAAGGTACTATATAATTGATATTAAAATGAAAGAGAAAAACCTTATCATCTCATATACTGAGATACTGGTTACGCGGTAGAAAATAATATTTGAGTTTAAACTTTGGAAGAGATTGAATTATTCTGGAAGCACCTTAGAATAGTCGTGTCCTTGAGAAAAAAAATATATTGTAGGCTGGGATAAAAAAAGGTTTGGTAAAATAAGAACCTTCTAATTAATTAGGTTTGTTTTAAAGACATAATTAAAAAAACAAATGTCAAATTTTGAGAAGAAAAAATTACTTAAAAGCAGCTAAAAGCGATTATAATCTGCATCTTTTAATTTAACTTGTATTATGATTTAAAGAGGTATCATGCATATGGCGTTAGAATAAATCAAAGTATATAGGATTTCATAGGTCCTTGCGATTTCATACCAATAATCATTCAATAGCACTGACTTAAGCAGATTGTTTATAAAACAATTGGCACGTATTTATAATTAGGTGCTCGTATGCGTTTACAGAGAGTTTTCGTAGAGTTTTTAATGTCCGATCAGCATCACAATCTATGGGTAAAATGTTTTGTCAAATTACGTGAACGAAAACAGAAGAGTCAAAATTCTTAATATACTACCAACATAAAAACTAATATTTTATAGAATTTAATAAATAAGTGCCACTTTACCAATATATAGGCTACAATAATCATACCAAACAAAATAATTTATAAGTGTATATATATATATGCGAGTATGGCACAAGGGGTCGGGGGACTGGAGCTGCAAGTGGCTGATCACCATGTTGTCACGTCAATCGGCAGCTATGATTGATGCAGATGACCTTGAAATTGTGCCCGTTAGCTTGATTTCATGCCCGTGATCTTGGGATGACCCTGAAGTAAAAAAACGCAATAAATCACAAAAATCGTAAAACATCCGGAGAAACTACATTAATTAAAGCAACAAATACGTTGGATTTCCATAACCTTGACTACTTGTAACCCCGAAATCGATAAAACGCATAAATGAGTTCAACAAATAAATATTGGTTAAATTGAATTAATGAACCCAACCACCAAGCCGAGTTTTCATTACGTTGACCTTCGGATAACCATTAAGGCGAGAAACGGTAAAAAAGCCAATTTCTTCAAACGTAAGAAGATAAGTGGGAAATATTTTATATACCCCAGCCATCATGTCGGATATCAGTCACCTTGACCTACGTCAACCAGAAACGTAAAAATTAATAAAATCCCCCCAAAAAAATCCTAAAAAAGGGAACGCTATATTATGGTCCATGACCTCCTCCATATTATATATCTGTAACCTTGACACTGGCCCAAGGTAAAATTGTTACTTAAATATCTCGAAAATTTGTAAAACGTTGAGAAAATTTTTTTATAATTATTTTAAAATGTGAATTACAAAATCATTTTTACAAATTTACACTCAAGAAGACCGGCGATCAAAACAAAGACGCGAAACGACCAGCAGATGAGAGACCCCAACCACCAACGCCTAAAATTTTTATGATATTTAATTATATCCTTCCACCCCACCCCTCTATGGAATTTATTACAGAAGATGCTTCAGTAGTAAAAGTCAATACTTCAGGGAAACAATCCTGACATCCATAGTAAGATTCCTAATTTAAAAATTATACTTTGAAAAATATCTTAATAACATACTTCATAAACGTACCTCGAAGCCCTACATTAAAACATATATAAAAATCATACCTCAAAAATTATACTTTAATAAAATACTGAACACATTACCTCGAGAAACATATCTGCAAATCATGCCGGAAAATTATACCTCGAAAATCATACCTCCAAAAAATACCCCAAAAAACATACCTCAAACATTATACCTCAAGCCATACCTCAAAAACAGTACCACAAAAAAACCTCCAATCATACCTCAAAAAATATTTCAATAATTATATCATAAAAATTATAGCTTTATAACCTTAAATTCACATCTCAAACATTATACCTTAAAAAACATGCCTGAAACATAATACCTCGAAAAACATACCTCAAATATGATATATAAAATATCATACCACAAAATTCATACCTATAAAAGTTACCCCAATATAATACCTAAAAAGAGTATACCTCGGAAATCATGCCAGAAATAGTATACCTAGAAAATTATACCTTAAAAACATAACTCAAAATATATCTAAAAAATCACACTTCAAAAACATCTCGAAAAATGGTTTATTCCTCAGAAATATTTCTCAGTCTATTCATTCGTCGAATAAAAATCGGCCAACTTTAAACTATCCGTGAAAATCATACAATTGAACGATAAAGCTATTTCATACACTCGAACTTTGCATGAGACGCTAGCAGATCATGTATAGTAGTCAATAGTTTCATTCTATGTAATGCTATTCTTCAATAACTCATCTATGATTGACGGTATCTTATCAATGTGCGAATGGTGTACACTTTCTTGCAGGTCAATCAGATGTCAGCCTATAAACAAGTCCATTCGGGTTTCCCGGGAATACACAGCTAGCATTCTTGACGTGTTCTATCTTCTTCAGTTCACGTGTGGCGGCACGCTTTTTGGAGCGGCGAGTGAGTACATCAGAAAGAACGGCTCCACCTTCATACCTAAAACTGTCTTCATTCAACACCTTGCTCTTTTTCAGCGGCGAGTGAGTACATCAGGACGAAAGGCACCACCTTCATACCTAAAACTGTCTTCATACAACACCTTGCTCTTTTTCCAGCGGCGAGTGAGTACATCAGGAAGAAAGGCTACACCTTCATACCTAAAACTGTCTTCATTCAACACCTTGCTCTTTTTCAGCGGCGAGTGAGTACATCAGGAAGAACGGCACCACCTTCATACCTAAAACTGTCTTCATTCAACACCTTGCTCTATTTCAGCGGCGAGTGAGTACATCAGGAAGAACGGCTCCACCTTCATACCTAAAACTGTCTTCATTCAAGACCTTGCTCTTTTTCAGCGGCGAGTGAGTACATCAGGAAGAACTGCTCCACCTTCATACCTAAAACTGTCTTCATTCAACACCTTGCTCTTTTTCCAGCGGCGAGTGAGTACATCAGGAAGAACGGCTCCACCTTCATACCTAAAACTGTCTTCATTCAACACCTTGCTCTTTTTCAGCGGCGAGTGAGTACATCAGGAAGAACGGCTCCACCTTCATACCTAAAACTGTCTTCATTCAACTACTTGCTCTTTTTCTAGCGGGAGTGAGTACATCAGGAAGAACGGCTCCACCTTCATACCTAAAACTGTCTTCATTCAACACCTTGCTCTTTTTCAGCAGCGAGTGAGTACATCAGGAAGAACGGCTCCACCTTCATACCTAAAACTGTCTTCATTCAACACCTTGCTCTTTTTCCAGCGGCGAGTGAGTACATCAGGAAGAACGGCTCCACCTTCATACCTAAAACTGTCTTCATTCAACACCTTGCTCTTTTTCTAGCGGGAGTGAGTACATCAGGAAGAACGGCTCCACCTTCATACCTAAAACTGTCTTCATTCAACACCTTGCTCTATTTCAGTGGCGAGTGAGTACATCAGGAAGAACGGCTCCACCTTCATACCTAAAACTGTCTTCATTCAACACCTTGCTCTTTTTCAGCGGCGAGTGAGTACATCAGGAAGAACGGCTCCACCTTCATACCTAAAACTGTCTTCATTCAACACCTTGCTCTTTTTCCAGCGGCGAGTGAGTACATCAGGAAGAACGGCTCCACCTTCATACCTAAAACTGTCTTCATTCAACACCTTGCTCTTTTTCAGCGGCGAGTGAGTACATCAGGAAGAACGGCTCCACCTTCATACCTAAAACTGTCTTCATTCAACTACTTGCTCTTTTTCTAGCGGGAGTGAGTACATCAGGAAGAACGGCTCCACCTTCATACCTAAAACTGTCTTCATTCAACACCTTGCTCTTTTTCAGCGGCGAGTGAGTACATCAGGAAGAACGGCTCCACCTTCATACCTAAAACTGTCTTCATTCAACACCTTGCTCTTTTTCCAGCGGCGAGTGAGTACATCAGGAAGAACGGCTCCACCTTCATACCTAAAACTGTCTTCATTCAACACCTTGCTCTTTTTCTAGCGGGAGTGAGTACATCAGGAAGAACGGCTCCACCTTCATACCTAAAACTGTCTTCATTCAAAACCTTGCTCTATTTCAGCGGCGAGTGAGTACATCAGGAAGAACGGCTCCACCTTCATACCTAAAACTGTCTTCATTCAACTACTTGCTCTTTTTCTAGCGGGAGTGAGTACATCAGGAAGAACGGCTCCACCTTCATACCTAAAACTGTCTTCATTCAACACCTTGCTCTTTTTCAGCGGCGAGTGAGTACATCAGGAAGAACGGCTCCACCTTCATACCTAAAACTGTCTTCATTCAACACCTTGCTCTTTTTCTAGCGGGAGTGAGTACATCAGGAAGAACGGCTCCACCTTCATACCTAAAACTGTCTTCATTCAAACCTTGCTCTTTTTCTAGCGGGAGTGAGTACATCAGGAAGAACGGCTCACCTTCATACCTAAAACTGTCTTCATTCAACACCTTGCTCTTTTTCCAGCGGCGAGTGAGTACATCAGGAAGAACGGCTCCACCTTCATACCTAAAACTGTCTTCATTCAACACCTTGCTCTTTTTCAGCGGCGAGTGAGTACATCAGGAAGAACGGCTACACCTTCATACCTAAAACTGTCTTCATTCAACACCTTGCTCTTTTTCTAGCGGGAGTGAGTACATCAGGAAGAACGGCTCCACCTTCATACCTAAAACTGTCTTCATTCAACACCTTGCTCTTTTTCCAGCGGCGAGTGAGTACATCAGGAAGAACGGCTCCACCTTCATACCTAAAACTGTCTTCATTCAACACCTTGCTCTTTTTCAGCGGCGAGTGAGTACATCAGGAAGAACGGCTACACCTTCATACCTAAAACTGTCTTCATTCAACACCTTGCTCTTTTTCAGCAATGAGTTTCCTTTTCTTGAAAGTTATGACGTCGTTGGCGCCATTCGTCTTCGCAGATACTGCTACTGTATTATTTTACCGACCCCGTCTAATTCACGTGTCAGATTAGCAAGTTTTGTTTCGTACGAACCTAATGTATGGCATAATGAAAGTTTCTTCAATTGACCATAGTTCGCTCATATTCTGCGAAGATATTATTTGGAGTGATGTACAAAAATACGCTGTATTTCGTCGGTATGGGAGGGGAGAGAGAGAGAGAGAGAGAGAGAGAGAGAGAGAGAGAGAGAAAGAGAGAGAGAGAAACACTCAAGTTGCAGAACATGATGTGCGTATTCAAGTTATTACCTCGAGCAAACTGTCAAAGAATGTTTGTACAGCTGAAATAACAAGAGACGTGTTGTTCTCAGGTTGCCCCGTACTGTTATCGAAAGCAAAACCTTTCTCGCAGGTTCGGCCTCGCCTGCCATTCGACGATAAGGGCTGTGGTTTCAGTTTCTTTTCCATCACAATCAGCCTTCTTACTCGCGAATCATCTCCAGTACTAGACAGCGATCACTTCCGAAACACTGTTCATTTCACGGTGTCAAAAGGTCAACTCGTGTTTTTCTATATAACCGAGATTCTTTTACAGTGAATAGAATAGTTTATAGCTGCAAAAAGACTTATACCATAGTTTTTAAATGTAAAGAATAGGGCAGCACTCTGAAATGAAAACCCACATGCTTATTCACGGGAGAAGTAATCTCAGATAATTAGAAAACATCCAGATAATTCCAATAATTTTAATATTTTATTTTTATATGCTAGTAAGCTATTGTATATATATTATAAATACATAAAATATTTAAAATATTTTTAAATTTTATTAATACATTATAATTATGTATATTCCTGTCTGATATATCTAAATTTATGTATATCTAAAAACACATGCATATTTTCCTGTTATCGTATGATTTTTAAGTATGATTTTTTAGGTGTGATTTTTTATTTTTCGAGATACGATTTAGAGATATTAATTTTGGAGTATGGTTTTGAGATATCTTTCCGAGGTTTGTTTTTGAGAAATGATTTTCGACGTCTGTTTTTTGAAGTGCGTGCGTGAGGTAGGTTTTTTGAGGTGTGTTTTTAAGGTGTGCTTTTTTTTAGGTATTTTTGAGGTATATTTATATTTTGAGGTAAGTTTACATGGGTGTTTGGGACATTTGGTTGGCCAGCTAGTTTGCTCGTTTGGAAGTATTGACTGAAAGATTGAAGATTGATGGAATGTTGAATTAGTGGCTGACTGGATCATGTAAGATAAGACAAAAACACCCGGGTTGGACTCATACATTCCAAGTTTCAAGATTCTTGCCCTAAATGGTTTGCGAATATCATCGACAACAAAGTAGGCAGTCCAATGCCCTGAATACGAACTTCACATGTCGCAAGATTAGATTCGCTGAGAAGGGGTTTTGCCGTAGCGTAGGGCACTTGGAAGCAAGCTGAGTATGAACGTGTTCCGTTTCGTTACCGTGCCGCAAATGTCGGAGTTCGATGACGCCGCAGCGGTGGAAATCGCAAGATGTGAGTACGAACCTGTGTTCTGTGAGGCCTACATCGCAACTGTGGCCACAAGTTCGATAGTCCGTGGAGAGATGATAAAAAATACTGCACGTAATTAAAATTAATTAAGTAGATTGATCAAGAAATAAACATAATACACCCTAACATGTTGCAAAACACTTTGAATTACTCGCAAGGTACATATTTATGTAGTTGCAGCAGTCTATGTAGTTGGTTATTGCTGGGTGGTTACTGCGGCAACACGTGTTTATTTTCCCACCCAACAGATGTCGCGTAGGTGTTTACTTTTCTGAACAACAGATGTCGCGCTCGTTAAGATGTAAGTTTATAAACCGTAAATATTAATATTGTTAACAACATTGTCGCACGCGTTATTCACAGTGCCTTTTTTTTCTTCTTCATTTAAATTTATCATTTTAGGTAGATTCTTACGTCTGCCAGGACAAAGTTACTAAATAATTTAACATAACAATTTTTTGTGTATTCGTTTGTTCTGGGGACCGCCGCTTTGCTGGTCTGACTGGCGGGCTGTCTGAGTTGCGCCGGGACGTGCAGGGCGTCCTGACCTCTAGGCTATGTGTTCTTTGCGGTCTGAAGAGGGAAACTTCCTCAGCCCGCAGAGAGATACAACTGCTGCAACCGAATGGGTGGTATAAGGGCCCGAGCACACCCCCCGCTCTGAGCTTCGGCAATGATGAGAGTTTGTTCTGGGACGTCAGAGATTTTCGATTTACATCGAAGTTTAACGAAACGCGAACCGCATTGCAGCTCGTAATCACTACATTCACTTTGTGTTTCATTGTGTCTCCGAAGCTGAACGACTGCTATCGGAGAGTTCGTAATCAGGGCCCCGGGTGAAGCCAACAATGGAAATTACAAAGACCAAGTCGGGAGGTTAATCGGAGGCATGCCATTAAACTAACGCTTCTTCTTTATATCAACATTCTTAAAGCTCGCTGGCCCGGAACTTGTAGTCGTAAATTTCGACAGAATGTCTTCTTTGGTGTGGGTATGTATTTGTATTGCGAGCACAATCGATAGTAATTTTGCCAAATTTGATAAAAGGGATTAACGTAAAATAACTTATCAGACTGAATGCTAAAAACGCCAGAGAAGAGGGCGCTATATGTTACCTCTTGTATCAGAAGAAGATTGATGTGGCGTACATTTAGCTGCTCTAATTATGTGCAGATGAAGAGATGATGACCCCCTCATCATCTCTTCATCTGCAGTCGAGCGAAAGCCAGTAATAAGGGGGTGTAACCTAAGTCCATGGTTCGTTGGAGGGGATAGCTGGGTTGGTACGTGGTCGACTAAATAGCCCATTTAATATATATTTTTTGGGTGGAGGGGATTGATTAAATTACACCTTAAATTACAGTTGTATGTAGTAGTGGTCAGTCATCTGCTAGTTGTCGTGTCGGGAGGATGTGTGCTCCGTCATATTTGTTTCGAACACCGAATCTCCTGCATGTAAGTCATTAAAAAATGATTGACCTACTTTTTCGAGTTTTACATTTTAAAATAATTCTGAGATATATTTTTTAATTTACTAAATTTTTAGTTTTATTCTTTGGAGATATAAATTGTCTATGGTTATGATCAGTATCACGGATATCCAACATATAGGACGTCGATAATAATGTAATTTACCATTTTTTATTATGACGAATTTTTTTCCATCTTTCTTGTTTTTTGGGTTTGTGGTTGTATGTTGTTTAATGTCTAAGTCACTGATATCCGACAAAGTAGTTGGGGTATATAATGTAATTCCTGCTCTGATTTGTACTATATATTTTGAATTTTTGGAATTTTTCTCGTTTCTCGAATTTCAAAGTCACAGAAATCTATCTTGCAGGTACAGTACATTAATTTAATTTAAACTTTTTCAATTTGATAACAAAAATTTGTGATTTTTTTCTTTTGAATTTTCGATTATTTGGTAATGTGGGGTTAGGTCAAGGGCACCCATGGCCAAGGTCATGGAATTCTTACATTTCTGTGGGGTTAAATTATGCAATTTTTTCCTGAATTTTTTACGTTTTGTTAATTTTTTGCGATTTTTTCATTTAGAGATTACAAGCACCAGTTTAAGGTGGCGGCAATGAGGCAAGGTCAATGTCAAACGGCAGAGAGGTGACGTCACACCATGGTAGCTAGCTCCGGTTCACCCGACCTCTTTAACCAAATTAGCCAAAACCAATCATCTTTTATGGCAATTTGTTTTTCGAAGTAAGTACATTTATATCGATCATGTTGGGATATTAAACACATTCAGTAAATTATAAGTTTATGTTTTTTTCGTAACTCATACAACTTCATTACCTGCTTAAACAGATCAAAGATGTTTTATGTAACACCATGAAAAGAAATGTATTGTAAAACGAACAAAAGGTTTGCCTTACTGTAGAGAAATTGGGGAATGAAAATTTCGCACATTCAGGCTATTTTACAAAGGAAAGAAAGGCGCTTGAGAGTAGATATGTAATGCCCATACAGACTCACCCCATTATTTTCAACAAAATATTGAGGATGTTTGCTTCAAAATCAAGATTTTGAGTCTAAATTTAGGCTCAAAATTTTCTTAAAAAGGATCTCTCAACAAAAAAAAAAGCAAATTGAAGCCAAAATCAAGGAAGATTTGCAATTTTTCAAACTCGTGCAGGATTTGTGCCAATTAAAAATCAGCAACATTTAAGTGACAAACACGCAAATTTATAAGAGAAAGAAATAACACATTTAGAGTACCACTCAACTATGAGTCAAAAATATTGTTTTAAACTATCGGAACAATTAGTTATTCCTCCATTAAATAAAAATTATACTTCAGTACTTCTTTCTTTCAAATAATCCTAAGTAACATTCCTTCGAATTATTAAAACAACATTACATATGGTTCCCGCTCTACAAAATCAACACAAATTTTATATTTAACTACGGTGGCATTTCGGTATGAACAATTGATAACATATTAAAGGCCTTCGTCCCCCTAAATGAATATTAATTAATATCACTATCAAAGTGTACAGTTGGTTTATAATATAGTGGATTATTCCTATAGCCGGTATCCAGTTTAGTTTTTGCTTTTATAAAATTATTATATGCAAGAAATTGTTTAAGAGGAAGCTTGTAAACATCAAGATATTGCTTACAGAGGTCATAAAGATTTAGAATCTAGACATGTTGCTGATAAAAATTTTACAAGAAGAAGCAAACGAAATCACGTTACATAAAAATACTCTAATTGGAGAAAAAAAATGGCTTCTGCTGCTGTTGTATAAACTAATTTTACAAAAATAAATTTGGATGGGGAATTAAGATGTTTTACTGTACACACACACACACACACACACACGCATATATATATATATAACCTATCAGTGAAGATAAATATTACTTTCTATATTCCCTTTGAGGAATTAAAATATTTGGGTATAGATAATTTTGAACAAATGATCAAATTGAGAGGAAAAATAAATAATTTAAAGAAGGCAAATGTTTCAAATTAACTTTATCATTGCCAACAGTTAAAAAGATGGCCAAAGAAAAAACTCGCAGTTGTTTAATTCGTGGAGAAATTATACCAATTATATTGGCTGCTTTAGGTACACTTGGTGGTTTAGTTGGAGGAGCTAGCGCAATTTATAATTCTGTCGAACAACGAAGGAAAAATAAAAAATAATTAGAACAACAGAGTCACAATTTCGCAATGGAAAATAAATCTGGAAGCGGATTAAAAAGAGGACGGCCAAGAAAATTTGAATATATACCAACTATCTAATATCGAAATTGAAAAATATGTAAACACATCAGATATGAAGGGTTTCAAAATGTTTATATGATTGATGAATTACCAAAAAGTATGCACAAAAATTAATGTGCTGCGCTTAATTTTGACATTTCAACAAATCCCGGTACTCACTGGGCTTGTTATTTTAAAGAAAATAATGACGTTTAATATTTCGATTCATTTGGAGGTTATATTCGTAATAATGTAATTAATTATTTCAAAAAAAGAATTCATAATTTAATTCAGTTATTTGTGGACATCTGTGTTGAATAGTATTACATCTTTTTTCGAAAGATTTTAAGTTTAACGATATAATTTCTATTTTATTAAATGACAGATATATTTGGAAAACCATTAATCATAACTTTAAATAAATTTTTTGACACTAGTGCTTATGATTTAAAAAAAAATATATTGATTTAAAATACAAATCTATTGCTTCTGTTTACACTTAAAACACACACATATATATATGTATATATATATATATATATATATATATATATATATATATGGATATATATATATAAACAATGCAATCTAGGTGTTTCTGGTTTACAAAGTAAACCAAGAACTGGCTTTGGTTATACAAAATCTTACGTTTCATTTTTAGGACATAGAATTGTTAATATAGATGATCCTAGCAACGATAAAGATGCAGTCAATAAAATATTATTTTAATGAACAAATAGCTGATTATGGTTAAAAAGAAGATTTACATTTACAATTCAGCAATACTGTTGCTCTTTATGTAAAACCAATAAATAATGCAAAGCAGGCCCTAAAAAGGAAGTAGATTCGAGATATAATAATAAAGAAATATATGTTAAATTACACAATTTAAACCAATCAGTTTTCAACTATTGTAATACACTTGTTAAATCGAAGATTGAAAAATGTAAGGAAAAAAAAAATTACATATATTTTCTTTACTCTTTTGATCGATTCTAATGTTTATAAAATAATTAATGTTAATACAAATTTACCTGATGTTGCAGTGACTGTTATTAAGGGGACTCAAAAATAGATTACAGTAAGACTTTTGATGTTAACATAGGTGATATTTTAACTTTTAAAATAAAAAAAACCAAAGTATCTGAATATGATGGTTTCATGACTACAATATGAGTATTCGTAAAATATAAAGATTAATTATTTTTATTCTTATTAAATGGATAGTATAAAAACTGAAAATACAAAAAAAATGGATGATTAGTTCCGAAAAGTATATTTTTAATATATAATTCTAATAAATTAACATAAAGAAAATACGCCCGCTGCGAGAAGGAATATTCAATGAATTGTAAAATCCTTCAAGAAGAAATTTTCCAAGAATAAAACTAATTTCGATAGGTATTGATGATTTATTGCATACTGATCTTGCAGAGATGAATGCTGGCAATTTGAAAGGAATATCACATATAAGAAATGGATACAAATATTTTATGACAACTATTGGTGTTTTTTTTTCCTTCAAAATTTGAAAATTTGCAAATTTGCATTTATTAAATACAAAATAGCTAAAAAATATAGCAACTGTTTTAGAATCTATATTAATTAAAAGAAAACTGCATAATATTCAAAGCGATAATGGGTCCGAATTATATAATAAAATATTTAATGAACCTATGCAAAAATATAATATCAATCATAGTTCTACTTTTAGCGAACTGAAAGCAAGTGTTGTTGAAAGATTTAATAGCACAGTGTAAAATAACATGTAGAAGTGATTTGCTTTGAATGGAAATTATAAGTGGTTCAATATATTAGATGAATTGGTGAAAAAATACAATACAAAACATAGCACTATCAGCTTGAAGTCAATTGAAGTTAATAAAAACAATAAAATAACTGTAATTTAGCCATATGTGTTTACTGAAGCAAAACTGCAAAATAAATATAAAGGTGGCGATGCCATTTGTCTAAGCAAACTATATAAAATTTTTGAGATGGTTTATACTACTAATTAGTCAACATAATTGTTTACGATTTGTAAAGTTTTAAATTATAGTGTTCCTACTTACAAATTAAAAGATAGTAAAGGAGAAGAAATAATGGGCACTTTTTATGAACACGACACTATGAAAACAGACTATCCCAATGAATATTTGGTCAAAAAGTATTAAAAATTGAAGGTGATAAAATGGATTTAACAGAAATAGTTTTTGATAACATATATAACTCATGAATTATTAAAACAGCTGTTTTGTGATTTTTTTTCATTTCAAATGCAAAAATTTAATGCTCATTGTTTTAATCTTTGTTTTAGTGTTCATTTTAATATTTGTTTTAATGTTTGTTTTAACATAAACATGCTTTTCAAAAATATTTAAAAAATTTTTAAATAATTATATTTTATAGTAATACATCCCATCATAAATTTTTGTACTCACATCTAATGTAATAAAGCCATAAACTTCATCCCAGCATTTGGAGCATATATATTTAAATTTCTCATAGGGCCTGTCGCGACCAACAAAATCATAGTAAATATGCTTTAAGTATGTGTCATCCTGTCTAAAATACACAGGAAATTGGTATTATCTGTTTGTAACTGCTTTGGTATTTCTGAATAAGTTTGAGCTAAATAAAATACATCTATATATTTATTTCTTCAAGCAGTAAAAAATCGCGAATAATGTCCTGATTTTATAAAATAACATTGTCAAATTTAACTAGAAGGCCATATTCTCATTCTTCTAAAAGGGGTATTTCCATAGTATTATTAAAAGAGTATAATATATTTTCTATAATTTTTAGTATTTTGAATGCCTCATCGATATCACTTTGTTACTAAATATTTTTGGACTGGTTTTAACTTTTTGAGCAAACTAACAGTATACTAAAATTTGTCCATCCTAGCTTAAGAACAAAATTAATCATCAAATTTGCTTTTTCACAATTCCTCAGTCCGACTATTATTGCTCTAATGTTATCAGGTAATAGTTATTCATTCTTTTCATTTTTCAGATAGTTCTTTGCAAATGAAGATGCCAACACCCCAAAAAACTTTAGGCTGCTTTAGATGTCACTGTGCCATTTAAATGAGATATTTTTTCATATAAATGGATAATAAAGGATTCATGTTAACTGCTAACAGTTCTATTCTAAAGAAGTAGCTTCATTATTATATCGTCCATGGTGGGAAATAAATTGCTTTGGTCAGTTTTCATACTAAATTTTTAGCACCTAATATAAATAATAATACTATAACAATTGAAAATAGAGCCCCATTGTTAATAAAAATTAATTATAACTGTTCCCGGAGGCCAATATAATTTTAACTCTTTGAAAGAAACTATAAATTCGATTGAGCCCTTTTCAATAAATAACATTGAATCAACAGCAGATAGCATGAAAAATAGAATATCTATCAAATCTAAATTTGATATTAAACTTGATGACCAAGTAGCTTATAGTCTTGGTTTTTAAAGAAAATTAAAGATTGAAAAGACAAAATTGCTGTAGGCACTAAATTATCTCATTTTAATCCATCGAAAACAATAAATGTTAACTGTAATTTAGCACATGTGATATTTATAAAGTTTGACAAGTCTAACCATTTAGAAACTGATATTATTGCTAGTTTTCCACCAAAAACTGTGTTTGGTTATGGAGATTTTATAATTTATAAACCTGCATATCAAATTTTATATCATATTAACAATGAGCAATTTAACAAATTATTTTAGATATTAGAGACGAAAATGGCAAACTGATTGATTTAGTAGATGCTGCATGAGTTTGAAAAATTGCAAATTTTGCTTCACTTTGGTTTAAATTTGCTTGTTTTTAAGAGCTCCCTTTTAAAAATTCGCAGAGCCTAAATTTAGACTCAAAAACATTAATTTTGAATTAAAAAAAACCTCGGTAATTTATATGAAAATAGGGGGTGAGACGGGATCTGCATTATACATATATTTGTGAGATCACTTTTCTGTCTGTGTAAACTTGGGTGTATGTAGGTGTATGTATGTACGAGTAAGAGGATGTATGTGTGTGTCACCTAGAAACAGGCTGAATGTGTTAACCGAACTTCACCAAACTCATAAAAACCTTCACTGCTCATCAAGTACAACCTACCTTTTGTAGTTTTCGACCAAGCCGGACTTTTACTTTAAAAATGTAGGACATTTTAATATTTAGCCCCTATCTCATATCTCGTGATTCATTCAACCAATTGCAAACCAAATTTCGAAAACTACTTGTCCGATTGACGCCAAATTTGACTCATAAACAATCTTGTGGTAAGCGTTGTAAACATTTTCAATTGATCATGAAATTTTTTGCAAAATTGTGCCATATAGTTATTTTATGTTGGTGTGCTATACCGTCAAAATCATATAATCAGATAAAATTTAGCTTTGCATGCTAGCAGTGTATATCTGCTATCAAGTGTGCATACACATAGTCTCTTGTGTTCGCCATTTTGTAAGAGAGCATTAAATGAGAAAAAAATCGAAATTTTACCTTATATCTGGGAAAAAAACAATATATTCCTGCCAAATTTTACAAATAAGTATCACTGTTGAAGACCAGTAAATTTATACTTTTTGAATAGGTCAAGAACTAATGTTTAAAATGGTGACATTATTAACATCATTTACTTTAGTATACCTACAAAACTACAGTACACATTTTAACAAAACTGGATATGGGGGCAGTTTTTATTACAACCATCAAATTTGTGTGTACAGAACCTCATTTCTCCACCTTTTTTTAAGATAACCACACGTGAAAATATTAACTTTTCATGTAATATAACGGGAAACATTCAACCAGTTCCTCTTGAAATTGCCAAGAAGTTGTATTACAGTAAGTCATATAAATTTACATATTTTAAGTTAGTCGGTCTCTTATTTTCAGAACGGTGGCTATACAAACTTCTAAGTTAGTGTGCTATATCTACGAAAATACGTAACCGATTATAACATAACTTTGTGTACTTGCAGTATCTATGCCAGCTAAATGTTCTAATAGAGAAAATTGTTGCCCTCATTTACAAATATCATGACATGAAAACATGGCTATTTCAAGCCATATCTCGAGGGACAATAAACAGATTTCCTGAAAAATTTTACACACAAATTGTGCTGCAGTAGTGCATGTAATATGTTATTTATTGTGTGTGCTGCAATCACTTCTTTTTTAACTGGATCAAAATAAATATTTCATGTTAGTGTGTAATATATTATTCAATTAAATAAAATTCGACGAAATTTTCTACAGTAACAGTCCTCGTAAAGAGCATCAATTAGGCGCTAGGATATCAAATTTTGCCGGTCTTTTTGTTAAACAGTGCCAGGTTAGAACTTGGACATTTTTCTATGTTTTAACAACCGTTCAGATAATTTAAATTAAATTTAGCACAGCAGAAATGCTATAGCAGGCCATGTTAACTTAAATGATTTAAATGGGCCACACACATAAATTGTTTTTATTCTATGCCTTATATCGAGAAACAATCAACTGATTTACACCAAATTTTTTGCATAAGTAGCGCTGTGGTAGGCGATGCAAAGTTACGGTATTTTTAAGTGGTACTGATTAATTTTTTTAAATTATGACCCTGGACATATTTTTAGGTTAGTAAATCGTATCAACAAATAGATTAGCCTTATAAAATCCGAAATTGATGCTTTGTATTCACCTGCATTATGCATTTTATTTCATACTACCTTATAGTACGAGGTTCCCTGGGTTCGAATCCCACGTAAGGCATGTGTGTATTACTGATTGTCTCACTACTGATTGATTTGAACATTTGTAGAGACAAGAAGGAGAATTATTTATATCAGTAACTTCTGGTTAATAAATGTAAACAAATTATTGAGGTAATATGTGCGGTCAGATTATACTGCAAGTAAATTCATAATTAATTTAATCTTCCAGAATATTTCTTACTATACTGGTATTTGCATTACGTACAACACATCCGGAAATCGATTTTTGTCATCTTGTTTACAAATACGAACAATAAAAGTATGAGATCGGATACAGATCACCGAAGTGTAGTAAACAGAGAGATCCTACAAGAGGATTTATAATAATTGCCTCTCTCGTCTTGTAGTAGTTCGGAGACAAGATGCTTAGTTACAAATCCAATGGTCGTGGGTTTGAATCCCATTCTAAGCAGATAATTAAATAATATGTGTATGAGGTTCCCATATTTGCACTATTAGATTATCACCAAATCATTCAAAATTTGAGCCAAAAAACTTTATTTGCTCGTCCTCATTTATAAATATATGAGTAACAGATGCAAAAATAAATGGCGTATTCCCCATATGGTGTAAGGTGGTAGATCATATGGGAGAGTAATACAAAAAAAAATAAAAAATAAATAAAAACTTCCCCACTTCAACACCAAAATAATAATAATAATAATGGCCAGCCGGTGGTGAAGTGAGGAAGTTCTCTTAATAGTGTATTGTAGGTGCTAAATAAGGCCAGAAAATAAAAATTTGGTTACAGGCACGATATAAATAACTTTAAATCCAAAAAATAAACAGGCCACTGGCACAATATAAATATCTGTACACCCTTTGTAATTTTTAATAATAGTGTTTGCCTAGGAAATTGGTTTAAAGATACATGGTCTCCTTTGTTCATGGAAAAAAAAAAGTATTGAACATTAAGAAAAATGTTACCCTTTTTTTTTATATGATATTGCAAGCGGTAAAAATTTCCCACTTGAAAATATACGATTAAATAGGAAAAAATGATATCATCCATTTGTTCAGCTAGTGTACTTGCACCAGCTGATAATCCATAAAAATGAAATTTGTTGTTTTATTCATTATGGGTTAATAAATAATTCAATGGTCGGTACGCCGACCACTGAGATTAGACAACTTAATAAAAAATTTGTAGAATCATAAAAAATATAATATTGAACATACTACAGTAATATATAATGATAAACTACAAAATTTAAAAAGTGAATTGGGGGTTCACCTTCAAAGGTATGAAAATTTATATAATATTCCAGTTGGGAAAAATTTCCCACCTGCAATTTTACACAAAATAAAAGAAATAATGATCAATTTCTTAAAACATTTTGGGGTTTTCTACAGCAGATCTCAGAAGATACTCCGGAGATGTAAAATTTCTTTAAAAAAATTAATTTGATAGTTTGGGTTCTAAAGGTTCAGAACACTGGAATATAAGACAATATGCTCAAAACAAGAATAATTATAATCAAAATGAAATATATTGTTAATAATTTAGAAAATGTAACTCCTTAAGAGCTATATAATTACACAAAAATATATAAACAGGGATGCTATACAATAGCACCCCAACATATAATAAGCCAAACATAGACTATTATAGAAATATAGGGGTGGGTGATTCGCCCACCCCTTCAAATATGCAACTAAATGCTGTATTTATTTGGTCTGTATTCTTTATTTTTATTTTTCTTACTTTTTAATTTCCTTATTAAAAAGAATGTATAAAAAGACTTATTACTACTCGCCAATTTCACTTGAACATAATTTCGTATATAAAAATGGAGACAATTCTACACAAAAATAACAACAAACATTTACAAAGGTAAACAAGTTTTTATGATTATTGATCAGGAAAATAACCCTTTGTTAAATGGAATTGATGTAGAGTTTTGGAATACAGAAAACCATAAAATGTGTTAAATTATAATGTTGCTAATGATAATAAAAATAACATTACTGAACTTAGAACCATTCCTAAAACTGGGATGCTTTTAAACATGAAAACAAATGCTATATTTATCAATGAATCGGCTCTGTATAATTTAATATTTAGCTCAAATATGAATCTAGCTGAAAAATTTACTAAATCGGTAAGTAAAGAAGTTCTTCCATCAATTAGAAAAAATGGTAAATATATGATTCAAAAAGATGTAATGTATCTATACAATGGTCAAATAAAGCATATAAAAATGAACGAAATTCACGTTAATCATTTAAAAGATATAAATTAAGTTAAAGATGATCATATTGAATATTTGAGAGAATCAGTTCATATGGCCTTAGATGTACTAGATCACAGAGATGAGGAAATCAGAGAAATATCTCATTATGTCGTACCACAAACAAAAACCAACTTTAAATCCAACTTTCGTTCTTTTACAATTTTTAAATGATGATAGGGTATAGGAACATTATGTCATTGAAACTCAAGGCAATAAATATTCGATGTGTGTTTTCGTTTTCGTATTGCCAGAAAATTTTATACTCAACAAAAATTGACTAATGATATTTATAATCTTCGTCGAATTGAGTAAGAAGCTAATTTTAGATGTTAATTTACAGATATTTATATGGGGTGGTGAAATGCCTCCCCTTATTTACCATAAATATTTTAGAGATATTAAACGGGGCCCTAAAACAGAGCTTCCATTTAAATATACAACCTAACACAATATTTATCAACGAATCTGTTCATTATTCTTTAATTTTATTTTACTCTAATTTTTATTTCCCTTAAAAAAATAATATAAAAAAAAAAACAATTTCCTATTTACAAGATGACCGAATCACTAGACAAACAACTAGAGACAACTGTTGTGCAACCAGACATGGTTTGTAAATAACGGTCCACATCCACAAGCCTGTAGCAGCAACGTTTAAGGATATGGGGCATTGCAGTGGAGTTTTCATTCGCATATTAAATACCGAGCGAGTAGGTTGAAGTAGTAGGTGCAGGCTGATCCTAGGTTTTTCAGTTTTCGGATTTTTTTTTTAAATTTGTTCTGAGGTATGGATCGCTGTTGTATTATTAGTTTAATTTGTTTTTGCATCAGCTTCAACACCACTGATATAAACTATAACTCTACTAAGCATTGCTTGTTTGAAAGTTCTGTTCCAATGACTTCTTCCTCTCTCGAAAACACATTGGCATCACCAAACTAAGTTTTTAAGTCAAGTTGATACATTTTAGTGTCATACTCTCCAGTACAATTTTGCCAAATTACACCAAGACAAGAATTCAGAAACGCGACTCCACGTTTCTGCACAGCCATCATGGGAAGATATAGTGGTAAAGGAATTTACGTAAATAAACCTGGTTTATATGAACTTTTTTTTATTTTACATGCTGAAATTGCTACAAATTAAAAAAAAACATGGGTATTTGAAGAAGTTATTCCTTCAGCAAGAAAATATCGCTCTCATAAAATTTCAAAAAGGGCTTGAGTTAAAAGACCAGCAGATAAATGTGATATACAATAAAACTGAGGAAGTTACTTTATAATTCCAAGAAGATGAAAATACAGGATAACAAGAAAAATTGATACTACAAGAAGCAAATAAAAAACTAAAGCTGAAAAACAAATAATCATTATATATGCATTGGAACATCTAAACGATATGCTTCAATTAATAATTTGAAATTTGGTAAAACTTGTTATTAAATTGCCAGAAATGCAAATTTGAATTCTTCGCATAATAAACAAAATAATATTTATATTTGTTTTCATACAACATTTTATGATGTAAACAAAACAGAAAATGCTATTCATGAGCAATTAATTAATTTTCGCAGTAAAAAGTTTAAAGATGTATTTGTTTTACATTACACATATTTACTTGAAATTGTAGAAATAGTAATTGAAGACACAAATAAACAGTTTGTTTACATAAATATTGTAACTAAAAATCATCTAGCAGAAATGCTTTCTTTAAAACCAGTTATTCCAGAACCACTGTCTTTAAGTAACGATGATTAACTATCATCTAGTCTGCATAATTATTTATTATTCAAATTAGAATTGGGCAACACCGGTAGTTGGAAATATTGGCATGAAACAAAACAATTATTAAATTAGAATGATGATAAAAAAACCAATTACTCACAACATTACACAATTTTAATTATATACAATTAATTTTCAGTTTGTTATATATGTTAAGCAAAATTAACTAAACATCTGTTTTATTAATCCAAGAATTATGTATAATATCAAAACCTAACCATTTTACATAAATTGTTTCACATTAAATTTTTAAGATTTTTTCTACTAAATATTCATAAAGATAATTAGTTTTCATAATTTTGTATTCATAAAAACTACCATTTATTTATTCTCCATTTTTATATTTTAGTTTGTTAGTAGGCGCATCACAATATTAAAACCTCAAAAATAGTGAATAATTATGTCGTCCAATTAGCTGCATAACCCTTTTCAAAGATTCGTTTATTTTTCTCATGCGGACAACATTGCCAATTTTATATATCGATTTAGTAAACGTATTCGGAAAATCTTGTTGTCTTATATTTTTTTCATTTTCCTTTTTAACTTCATTTGGTTTCATGCCTGTAGTTCTATGTTTTGTATTGTTATATTCTTTTACTTGATCATCTAATGTATTTACCCATTTATAATTACCATTTAAAGCAAATTTCTTCCACAATTTATTATTCATTGTACGATTATATCTCTCTACAACACTGGACTTGAGTTCACTGAATATAGAATAATGTTTTATATTACATTTTTGCATAAGTTCATTAAATAATTTATTATAAAAGTCTAAGCCATTGTCTTTTTCAACAAAGTACATTCTAAAAAAATTCCTGCATTTTTAGCTTTTTTATCTTTAATTGGTGCAGCAAATGCATATTTTGAAAAAAAAAAATCAATAATTGTCATTATATACTTGCATCCATTGTTTATATTTAATATCCCTTTCATGAAACCTCCTATTGTTGTCATCATTCTATCAACACAATAATTAGATAATTTTTTATTTTATTTTAAAAGTTAAAAACTCACTCCTGTTAACATCAAAATGCTTACTTTAATCAATTTTTGTAGTTCCCTGAATAACAGTCATAGTATCCTCAAATAAATTATCGGAAATTATTTTATAAACATCTAATTTTTTATCAAGATTTCCTTTGCTTTTTTTCAACTTTTGTGTTAACACGTGTATCACAATAATTAAAAACTGATTCGTTAAAATTTTGCAAATATATTATTAATAAATCTTTTATTGGCTGCATAATTTCCATCTATAGGATCAGCGATATTATTAATTCTTTGATGTTGAATGTAAACATAATCTATTGTATAAACAATAACTTTACTAAGTTGATTTTGTAAAGCAGAAACAATGATATTGTATTTTGAGTCTACATATGTTTTTAATGCATAGTCAGAAGGAATATTGTTGTATTTTGAATCTTCATATGTTTTTAAAGCATAATCAGAAACAATAGTTTTATATTTTTAATCTACATCTCTTTAAAAGCATAATCAGAAGCAATACTATTATATTTTCATTCTACATCCTTTTTTAATGCCCGTTTTGAATTATTTTACCGTTTTATATAATCTGCAATAGTATTACTGAATTTTAAATATATGTCTTCTTTTAAAGCATAATCAGAAACAACAGTTTTATATTTCAAATCTGCATCCTTTTTAAATGCATAAACTGCTATATGTATATCAAAAAATCTATTGTTATTAGCATCTTTATCATTTATAGGGGCATCTATATTAACAATTCTATGCCTTAGAAAAGACATATGGTTTTGTATAATTAAAACAGGTGAATAGTTTACTTTGTATAACAGAAACACCCGAATTGCATTGTGAATCTACATATGTTTTTAAAGTATAAGCATAAGTGTCAAAAATTTGATTTTAAAGATTTTATTAATGGTTTCCCAAATATATCCGTCATTTGATATCAATGAAATTATATCTTTAAACATAGAACCATTCGAAAATTTTTTAAATAAAATAAATCATAGATGTCCACATATAACTGAATGAAAATTCTGAATTCTGCTATCATTGTAATAAACATTTCTGTTTTTGAAGTAATTAGTTAAATTAGTAGGAATATTTCCTCCAAATGAATCAAAATACAAACACAATTATTTTATTTAAAATAGTAAACCCAATGAGTACCAGGATTTGTTGAAATGTCAAAATTAATCAAAGCACACTCATTTTTGATCATTCAATTTGGCAATTCGTCAATCATATAAACATTTCTGAAATTTTTAATATTTAGTATTTTTACATATCTTTCAATGTGTATATGCGATCATGGATATGTATTCGAATTTTTTTTTGCAACTAAACCATTTCCTTATTTATTTTCCATTGCTAAATTGTCTCTCTCTTGTCCTTCTAATTTTTTTTTTATTTTATTCTAGTTTGTTCAACAGAATTGTAAAATGCAGTAGCTCCTCCAGCTAAAGTTCTAAGTGCACCTAAACTTGGAATTAAAATTGGTAAAAATCCTCCATGATGTAAACCATTTCCAGTTTTTTCTTTGAGTATCTGTTTGAGTATTTGTATTGACAAAGTTAATAAGATACCTTTACCTTCTTTTGATTTTTATTTTTTCTCTCAAGTTGATCTTTTATTAAGGATTTATCTATTCCCAAATATTATTATGTATCAATGGGTACATCAAAAGTTATATTTTTTATCTTCGTTTATATAGAAAAAATATTGAGTAAATAAAAATAATATTGAATTATTTAAACATTCTAATTCCCCAACCTAATTTTCTTTTCGTAAATATTGTCGAAGCAACAGCAGCAGAAGATATTTTTCTTCTCCAATTAGAGTATTTATATCTGACAAAATTTCTTTAGCTTCATTTTATAAAATTCTGTCAGCTTCATATCTAGATTCTAGCTAGATCTTTGTGGCCTCTATAGGCAATATCGTGATATTTTCACGCTTCATCTAGTTTATTTATGCCATCGTCACTTCTTTCTAGTCTTTCGTTTAATTTTGTAAGTTGGCCACAATAATTATAGCCTGGCAAATGCATTTCGGGTAAATTTAAATTATTTAATGCCCAATTTATAATACCTTCACCATGATGTTCAGAATTCCAAAATGAATCGGGAAATACATTTAAAAGTCTTACAAGATATGGAATTCCTTTTGGATTATTAACAACAAAACCAGAAAATTTATTGTTTGGCATATTCATTACGTTTACTTTTTCATTTTAAAAGTTGTTATTTCCAGCATTTTCTTCACTATGAATAACTAACAAACTGTTCACAAATTCTCTAACATCGTCCATCCAAATACATTCTTTTGTCAAATTTTTTGTATTTTTTTATAACTTTTCCAGATCTAGGAATTCTGGATAAATCAATCTTTCGGGTGTGTTTGGCTCTGATATTGTTGCTCTTATATAATTATCATAAATTTGTTTAATTATATTTATGTATTTCCACGCACCACTCGAAGCTACCTTTTTTTGAGGATTATTTTCTTGAAATGCAATATTGGTTGTTTTAACAATTTCTGCGTAATATTTATAACCCTTTTCATCAAATTTACCCACAAGTGCTTCCGGTGAATTTTCTGTTAAGAAATTACACAGTCTTGGCGTTAAATTATATTCTTTTACCTCAACAAATCGTGTATCATTGTTTATCGTTAATTGTGTATTACCAATGTACAAATCTTGCCCAACTCCACGTAAACCAAATTGTGCTTTAACAACATTAATTCTTTTAGAAATTTCTCTTCCGAGGTTTATAACAGAATCAGATGCGTGCTGTGTCAAATTTTTCAATTGTTCAATTCCCATTTGCTCTTCTACAATAGGGGATTTTGAGAATAATTCTCTTTCAAATGATGTTTCTTCTGGTGTTGGTGGATAATCTAAATTTTTTCACTGCTACTGGACCTAATGTACTAAGTAAATTTTTATTTTCTTCACTAACTGGTTCTAATTTTTTAAATCGATATTGCGTAATTCGTCAATTAAAGGTAATTTTTTTTTTTTTTCGTGCTCTGTCTTATGTTTCTTAAAATAATTTCTGTATATTTCAATGAGTAATTAAACTCGACAAACTCCTTTTCATTCTTTCAGTTTTGTATAAATTTTCTTATTTACAAATGAGTTACAAAAGTAATGAGCGCTTTGATAGAAAAACTTTTCCCCCGACTGGTCAAACTAGGGGAAATTTAAATGTTTACAATAATAGAATTGAATTAGATATTCCTATAGGAGATGTCTTTACGTTTCCGAACAACGCTTATGTTTATGAACAATTTCGTTTACTAAAGAGAAATAAAGAAGGAAATGAGGAAAAATATGATAAGTTTGATAAAATTGATGTTTTTTGTTCTAATTTTTTTCTTTTTAATTTTTTAGAGTAGAGCCCTCAAAACATGGACATATAGCTGTTGCTAATCCAGAAATAACATCAACATTGCTGAATACTTTGTTAAGATCTCCAGGCGAACAAAATTATTTAGAATTATCTTGTGTTGGTGATTATTACCTAGTTAATTCTACTCATAGTGTTAAACCAAATCAAATAATCTATCCATTAAGATATTTGTTGGATATAATTTTGATAACAATTAAATTTATTGGAAAGGCGTTTATAAAATTACTTTTATCCGTAATTAATCTGACAAAAATTGTTTATTTGTTTATGAAACCAAAAATGCAAATGACGCAGCTCAGAAAAGTTATGCTGCTCCAGGTAAAAACGTAATTAAAAATTATAAATTATGTCGCCTGTCTTTGTATGTGAATCTAGCACAGCCCTTGCAATTAAAGAAGAAAATATACAAAAACCATTAAATAAATATTAGTTTTGATTTTTGGCAATTTATAGAAAAAATACGATCCTACTGGATAAACGGTTTTTAACTTTGATATAAAATATCAGTTTAATAATTTACAATTTGGTGTGCCAGATTTTGTGATTGTTGGCGTTGAAACTAATAGAAAAAAATCGTGCTGATCAGAAAGTGCATGTTTCTATGTTTGATCAGTGTAAAGTGAGAAATATTTATGTTAAAAATGGAAGGAATGGAATTTTTCGAAAAGATAATTGGAATTTGAATATTGACAATAATTTTTGTGATAAAGCATTTCTTGCTTATAACGATTTAAGAAATTCTAAAAAATACTTGATACTGTATATAGAAATAATGAACTTTATTATAAGCCGACTCTAAACTTTGGTGGTAATACCAATTATTATTCATTTTGGGGTCAAAGACCATTATATATCATTGATTGCTTAGATAGAAAAACCACTATAGTTAAAGAAAAAACATATTTAAAAATTAGTGTTGATTTTGATAAAGCTGTTGGAGCAAACAAAATGTGTAATGTTGTTATAATTAGCCAACGGAATTGAACTTATGATTATTTGAATAACTGAATAACTGAAGGTATAGAAATTTTTTAAAATTAATAAATGGATGATGTAAACGATTTTACAGAAACTACAAATTGTTTCGATAGTTTAATACAAAATTTTAGAAATATAGTTGAGTTGCTTAATCGAATAAAAAAACATTTGTGTTACACCTGAATGAGATGTTTTTCTAGTGTAAATTTTATTTGAGCATTTTCTAAAAGGGGCAAATTGCTTATGTTTTAATTTTTTTTTTTTAATAGTTCAGTAAATGTCTATTGCGGATACAAGCGCAACGCACTAAGTTAGATAAAATTCAAGCAAATTAAATCGCAAGCCTTGCAAATCTCTCTTGTAAAATGTTACAAATTGTAGCTCTAAATAAAGAAAATTTAAGGCCAAAATCAAACATGTTTCAAGCTCCTTGAGCAGGGGTTTTTTAAGCTTAATCTGCGAGCTAAGTCATCTTATCTTGATAAAATTTCAGAACAATTTTTTTCTTTCTCTTAATTAATTTTTCTCTTTGTAAATAATGATGGAATCTCTCCTCAATAAGTTGAACAAATCGTTTGAATTCACTGAACTACAAGATCTAGAAAAAATAAATGGTTTACTGCTACGGATTTTAAAATTCATGAATCTACTTTTGGTAAAAAATTAATTGAATTCTAGATGGCAAGATTAAAATTTCATTACTAGATCGCGTTGTGAAAATATTAGATACAAATACCTTGAAACTAATAAATGAGAAGGAAGTTTTTATAGCATATAAAGGCTTAAAAGAAATGAAAAATGACATATTTATACATGATCTAGAGTTCTCTTAAGAATTTCCATATAATTTTGTGATAATTTTTTTGACTAATCGATTTAGCTTGCAAATTTAGAATAAATCTAGCTTATTTGATTTGAAAAGGATCCCGCTCAGCGGATTTTATAAAAAAAAAAGTGTAATTGGTGTAGATTGCAGATTTCGATTAAATTACCTTGATTTTGGCCTTGATTTGCTTGACTTTGGGAGTAAAATTGAAGAGATAGATGATGTCTCCAAGAGATTTCTAAAAGTTTGCTTGAGAATGAGATATTTACTTGATTATTAGTCCACTTATCGCGCCGTGCTTGTATCCGCAATAGACGTCAACTATAGGCGACAGTTACGATTACACTGCAGCTTGTAAGTTGTCGATAGTTCTTTAAAAATAAAGCGGGTAGAAGAATTTTTCCTCATTCTTAACTTAACAACTGTAAATTTCAAATGACGGGGGTGTGGGGTGGGGGGGGTGGGCTAACTGTAATCCTTTTCTTTGTTAAGGACGGACACATCAATATGAAACTCGTTCTCGTTTAGAATTTTTTCCATTCAATAACAAGGCTTTTATTAACTGTCAGTGTTCAGTAAAAGTTTTTTTAGGTACTTATATCGATGTAAATTTAAAATTTATCAACAGATCATATGTAAAATGTAACGAAATTTTACTGTGTGTAAATAACTGTCTTCTTGTATGATGATTTGCTTATTTGAACGCCAATCATTTACAAAGCTATCACAGCTGTTTTTGTTGTCAGATGTTCGTCATTGTAGAATAAACGCCAACCAGTTAGCATAGATTACACATTTATTTAAACTGTACCTAAAGTTTACAAAATGTTTAGTTTAGCTATGAGGTGTATAAAATTCATGACACACTACTACGTTAAATGCGAATATAAAATATACTGAAACAACCCGCTCGATCGTTCGGTATTTAATTATTAGGTAAAACTGTATCAGGTCAGGCTCAAATGAAAATTATACAGTCGTATTTCTGGAAATTACTGATATTTGGTAAAACAAAAAAATAGCTTATTGAAGTTTACCCTTTTAGTTTTACTTAACTTTTCCAAACAGTTGCACGTGATAGTTATTTATGTTCACAAATTCTACTTCGCCAACCGTTTACTGGTAGCAATGTAATAAGAACAGATCATACAGGTGCTTTTGAGACATTGTAGTTCACAAATAATTGTCCCGTTTCCCAAAACATAAGAAAACGTTTAGTGGTAGCTGACGAGACGGGATCAACCAGGAGCTAGCGAATAATTTCTTAGGTACATGCGAAACTAACAACGTGCTTTGTGTTGCATTCCTTTAAACTTCGATGATACGTCAGCAGCAGTTCTCGGACTTCGTTATAAGTCATGCAACGTTTCCAACTCGCGACTTGATTTGGCAAGGTCAAAATTATGTCCACTCAAAATTGCATAAACTTCAATCTATTCTGCCGGGAGGCGAAGAAGTTCTTTTTCGAGTGCACAGTATTTCTCGAACCCTGGCTTTTAAAGATTTTCGCAACTTCTACCGCGCAATCCACAACTGCATAGTATATTATTCTTATACACGTCTACCGCTGTCGCAAACTATTAGCTCCTGCAGGAATTGTGTCTGGATGTTTTTATATACATGCTTGAGGGAATGACACGAGGAAGATATTCCATATTGGTAAACAATTTATTGAAGCTGTCTTCGGTATACTTTTCAGGCAGATATTCCAGTGTTGCAAGTACGTTTGTGTTTTGTACTTCAATGAAACACTCGGTTTTCGTGTGCAATAAAAAAACTGATAAACACACAAAGGGAATGAAATATGTTTCCGCTTTTCAAATATGGGTGAAATTTAGTGGATACTTCTTCTCAGCATTATGCAATCCCTCCGAGGAACTCTAACAGGACTAGATACGATACATCATGCAACGGGATATTTGTAGCACTTACGAAAAAATTTTCAGATACAGTATTTTCTTTACCCCCAATTTCACTTCCTCGTCAAATATTCCGAGGAGAGGCAATACACACTTAACCTCTCTTATTACTGCCTCCTACTTAGCTTTCAAATATATTTCTTCCATGCCGGTGGAGATTGGTCGGTAGTCGGAATTTGTAGAAAGGACTTATCTCTTTGCATATTACAATTTTTTATTTCTAAGCCTATAAGTTAGTAAGCGCAGAAGCATCGTAGTGGTAACATTGCACTGACATTTCATTGCACCGATAACTAATAAATCTTGGTCTCACTTAACCAAGCAATATCTTACTTTTGCTATAAATACCAATTTAAAACGGTTTTCCAAGAGCTTCGAAGGGGAACTGAAAATTGTATATAAACTGTAAACAAACTTAGCAGGATTTACACAGTCCTATTACCGTAGTATTCGTGAATTTAAAAGGGCCATTAAAATAAACAAAGATTTTGTTTTTGAAACATAAGGAACACTGTCATCTCTGAGAGGCAGGAGTAAAAACTATCTAACGTGCGTGCAGAAAATAAAATCTCGCATTTTTACCTCAGCTGCTGTGTGGTGGATCAGTAACTGGGTTTATAGGTTCAATGGTTGATTCACATCCCATTTCTATATGTTACATGGCAGAGTGTTGCCTGAACCTCGTTTTACTGTCCAATTCATTTTACCCCCGAGGGCTTTACGTCTATTCCCCTTCTCGTTCCCCCCTCTCTCAGAAGACAAAAAAGACGGTGCGCTTACAGTTTGGGTGGATGCATGCGGGAAGAATGTATAGCAAGGAAAAAGGGGAAAATGCGTGGTGAAAACTGTTTACTGGGTGTGAATAGTGCGAGGCAACGGGGCAGCTAGGGTAGAATAATAGTCTACTGCAGTCAGGAGAAGAGTTTGTGTTTTTCCCGCCCGCCTGGGAGGGGGGAGGGGGGGGGGGGAAGACTCTTCAGAAAGAAAAAAAAACTGAGAGAAAGAACCAGTCAGATATCGCACAACCAACAAAACAGCACTGCCAGTGCAAGAAAAGAGACCCGGATTGCATCTCCTCTCGAGATAAAAGAATTACAATCCTGCCACTTTTGCTGCTTCCTTCCCGTTTGTGTCAGAACAAGTACCAATTCGGAAAAAAGTTTTCGGCTCTTGAAGACGTTGGCAGCAGTTTCGCTGTTAGATAGATACAGAGTTATAGAAGTACTCGGAATGAGATGAATTAATTCAAGTTCTAGGAAAACCCCTAATACAAAGCATGCCAAAATGTATGTATCAATCCGTAATTTGAAAAGTACTGAAAAGTTTTGCCAAATAAGTACATTCATTTTTTTACTAAGTTGAAACTTCTCTTAGAACCGACTGTCTTTATTACTGGCATTTTACAATATCATTATTATTTATGAGATTTAAATTAGCTTTACTTTAAGAAAAAAATATTTCCTTGTTACTCTTCCCGGATTTAAACTCGAATTTCGTTATCCTATTGCAAAGTAAAATTCTTTTTAAGCTCCTTTAAAACTTTTAATATAACTCATTACTCAGAAAAAAATTATTCTCATGATTTATTCTTCCAGAGAACGATGCAAATATACGCAATAAAGAGAAAAAACTATATTTTACATATATTTGCATAGCTTATTTCTCATGATTAAATTTGTCTTTTTTTTTAACGGAATAGTTATCAATGAATTTATTTTTACTTTAGTTACAGAAATATTTTTCTGCAACTACAACATTTCGTCAGTGCTGTATGATGGTGTTTCTGTATTCTCAGTTTTTCAATATTATTCTCTGCAACTAAATACATGCCAATTTATGATATTTGACATATACGTTAATTTTAGCTGGGGTCCGCACGTAAAAGGAGAACTGAATTTCCAGTTGTGGTCCAACGAATAAAGCCACAAAAAATGTAAGAAATGCTACTTTACATACATTTTCCGATGAGTTTGTAATTATGAGGGCCATTTTAAGCTTTTCCACAGATTTTTAACTGCAAAACTGGAAATTCTTTCACTTTTCGCTATTTAATATTTTTACGCCAGACAATATCGAATTTTGCTAACGTTTTAGGATTTTAGCACTTTTAGGTGAATACCAAGAAGTTACTTAATTAAGAAATACTCCGCTTCCTCCTACGCCTAAACAATTATGTTAAACTCGCGCCATTATCGAATACTTTGCTGAAAGTAATTTTTCTTCTGTGTTGCGCCAGGTGCCCGCGAACCTGAGTAACATTGGGAAGATGGCAGAGGGGCACTGATTATCCCTGGATGCCATTAGGAGTTCGGGGGGGGGGGGGTGAAATTTAACCAAGCGGATTAAAGTTTGTTACATTATTTAAGGCGTATCCGAAAACACGACCATAATCATGAGATTTTCAAAACTTATTATTCCTGACGACGTGGTTCCACCGCTCTCTCCTCTGTTTTCAGTAAAAGAATAACGCAGATACTATGACCTCTTTCATCTTAAGTAAACATCACCTTTCTCGGGTTTATTTGCGTGCTCGTCCGGTAGGGTTCGTACAATTTTGGTTACATTTTGTCAGTTGTGAAGCCAGTATCGCCAATGTGTAGGCGATGAACGCTTTTATTCGTTGCATTACATCCAGAAACACATCAAAATAATGTCATGGCGTGTAGCGTAAGTTATTACAGCTGCAGTTCCTGAAGCAATACTTTAAAACACGCTTCTCTGTACTTAATTTTCTGTGACTTACATTGCTCGGTCCTGATATCATCTCTTCGCCCTGACTTAATTATATTTAAACATAATTTTCTCGATACTTGTTTGCATGCACCACTTAGTAAACTAGAGCACCACAATTTATTTTGTACACGAGTTGATATTTTCAAGCATGCGCATTATTTTAAACGTTTCATTTATGTTATTTTGAGCTTAAAATTACTTTCTTAGTGCTTCCTTGAGGAATAGCTGATTTTTTAAATTAAAGCAATAGTTTGGTTTTCTGCTGTTTTGAACTTAGTTACTTCAAATTTACTGTCTAATGGTTGCATTTTTTAAGGGGCTGTTTGGTAACTTACATTTTTTCTCTATTTCAGCGATGACTGGCTGTTTCGGAATGAAACGTTTCGGATTGTGAATACATTCGTTGTTAGTAACATAAGAATATTTCAAAACACCAAGCCACATAGTCATGATTGCAATACTCATACGCACACGTAGATAAATCTAACTTTGAAAAGAGGCCGTGGTGGTGTAATGGCCAGACTGCTAGCCTCCCACCCAGGCGAAGCGGGCTCAATTCCCGACGGGGTCACACCCGGATTATCGCACGCGGTAATCGCGCCGGACGATATCGCTGGTCGGCGGGTTTTCTAGGGGTTCTTCCGTTTCCCCCCGTCCTTGCATTCAGGCGCTGGTTCATACCTACTTCACTTCACCCGCATCGGCTCTCAAGACCTGGATGTTAAGGGGGCCGCCTACACGACGCGACGTGACACAGGAGCGAGCGAACGCTAAGGGCGACACTGGCACGTGCATCAAGTGCCGCATCGCCACTAAGCACGAAGCGCTAAACTAACGCGCAAGCTTTTCGTCTAACCGTTTTTCCTATGGGACTTCAAGCCGTGACCATATTGTTTAACTGATGAAAAGTCTGTTGCAAAAGTTTAATGCAGGATTGTATCTGAGTTTCTCGTGGATCTGGTCAGCACATTTTGACAAACGACAGTCTGAAAAGGCTGTTTATATATGTCGGAGGGCTTGGAAATAGTGGTTCTAACGTGCGTAGTGTCATGAAAGTGACATTCCGTCATCGCCTGAAGTTTGTTTTATTTTCGTAAACTAGCACATTGGGCGCACGTGAAATAGTTTCGTTAAAAAGAAAACGGATTTCCCAACACACTGCGACACATTTAAAGCGCCTAGTAGGCGGCCCTTTTAAGAGTCGCCCAATTCTCTTCACTCTGACTTTGAAAATGCGGATCTCACTTACGGAGTGGGTATTTTCCGACCAGCTAGTAGAAGACATATATGTTTTTGTTCTCAGATTTCCTGCTCCTTCGTACAGCCTCCCTCGAGATAAGTGGCAGATGGTGAAGCTACACCTCACTGTCGCTCAGGCACGCAAATGCATGACACGCAGAAACATTTTTGTATCCGAAGCTTTGATAATTATACTCGCCAAAATAAAAAAGCGGCCAGAGAAAACGTTAAAAGCCAGAAAACAATGGTCGACTTGTGAGACCCGGGAGCTTATTGAAAGTTTCTCTCAACGATTACATGTGTCTTTACTTCTCGACATTTTTGTGTTCCAAGTTTTTTTCCGACGTCACATTCAATTTCGACAATCTTTACAGCCATAGCTGTTGTTACTTATGTTTTAAAATTTGAAATAAGGAAGGGGGGAGGAGGAGCAAAAACCCATACAACCTATCAAATTTACTTCACGATTTAATGAAGCGGTACCTCGGGCAAATAAAAATAAAATTTTAATAGCGGATACAAAATGTCATAGAATAAGACGGAAAGAAATATGCTATTCCTCAGTAAATAAAACAAAAAAAATTTTTTTAATAATCTGATTAAAACTATTTGTTATTAAATTTAGACCTCGGGACAAAAGTTTCAGCAACTCTTCTAATATCAACTAAGTAGAACGTCATTGTGAACAAAACAGAGTTCGATGTATTTTAGTCTCTTCTGAGTACTTGAGGTGTACGAATATGTAATTAGCCACATGAGAGAGCCGAAATTTCTCCTTGCCTTACGTGAGGAGCTGGTTATGGCCAGTGGCAGGGCAGCCTAGCAAGTTGTTCTACATTAGAAATTAAACTTTTCCTATCGATTGTTTGAAACCATCAATGCCATATTCACACACAAGGAAAACTACTGTGGGTCAATACTTTTTAATTTCCATTTGATGTGATAATATGCCTATCTATGGGTAATCCCCGATATAAGAATATCTTTTCTTCCATTCAGAGGTGTTTTATGCCATGTTTATTTTATGTCAATATGATTTCACCTATATTCGAACTGACGGATTATAGTTAATATAACAATAATATTGTTCGTTCTGTGATCTTTCTCAAATGCCGATTGCGAACAAATATACCGTTTCATTAGAATTCATTAGTCTACTCCATTAAGTATGCTCTCTGTGTAATGCAACATCTTCCAAACCAATATATACATATGTGGTAATTCAACCGCCATCACAAATTCTGTCATTTGTGGGGCTTACACTGCAATGTGCAATAATCCAGGGTATTATCAGCAAGCGACTGAAAGAGAATCGAATACAATTGCGGTGTCCTCTTCGCCAACAGCCTTGACACCGCGCCATAGTGCAGCACGTATACAGGAGTGCTCCATAATTTCGGGGCTGACTAATGGTGCAGGAATGCCGTCACATTGCATTTGTCGGTGACGTCACACTTCACTCCGTGTGGTGATGATCGCACCCGAACATGTAGCAGTATTCTCTAACTCGTCAGGCGTTTCTATATCGGTTCAACGAAGTGTGATTCTGCAGTATCTGGTAACGTAAAAAATACGTTATCGTTTAAAAAAAAATCCTCAACCCCGCTGTGGAGAATCAAGAAAACTCGTTATCTTAACACGGGTACGAGACCCTTCGGTAACATTTCGTTTCGTGTTTTATTGCTGAAGCTCGTAGATAAGATGTAGTAGACTGGATAATTGCCTTATACGCTAAACTAAATCTGTGGTAAATGGAGCAAAATCAGGTAAACCTGTGCAATTAAACTTCATTAAAACCATTCGCAATCGACGATGAGTACCGAATTCGCTTCGGGTAACGTTGGAAAATGGCAAATATTTCTGAACAGCTATAAGCATTTAAATTGAAACCGCTTGAATTAAATTGCAAAAGAGAAAGTCCGTTCCATTTGTGACTTGAGATAGGCTTTAAGTGCTGCAAAGAATTTTAGTTGTACAAAATATTAATTTATTTTCCAAACAAGGAATAATTCTTCGAGGTTCCACTTCTGCTTAATTACTGTTAAAAAGTTTATACTCTTTGGAACACACATTAATCCTCGTGTTTTTGTAATATGTTAATGGTTATATGTTCGATGATCTATAAATTATATTATTATTCGGTGGTTCCGTCCCAGCCATCTCCAGAAATAAATGTTATAAATTTTTCATATAATGTTTATTATTTACATGGATTTCTAAACATTATTTTGAGAATAAATTTTTTGCGCGTGTATTAGCTGAGTACAAACATATTCGTAGGTATAGTTACTTTAGATTTAAAAAATTCTCTACTGAGTTCATTACATAGACAAATATGATATGCTAAATGCGTTCATTATAGTAGGCTTGTTAATCACATATTTCAGGGAAAATTCTAATCCTTCTAAAATAAATCAATATTGTCTTGTGATACACTGTTAATTTATGGCGAATGTTATTATTGAGTAATTTTAGTACGTAGTTGACAATTCAGAAAAATATAGAATTTATTATGATGCATGATTTATTAAATATTAGATTGTTATATTCTATGGGCTATAAAAATTTTGCAGGGGCCGGTATTTAAACGAAAAAAGTAAAACCCATAGAATGAAGTGCATGCTATACACCTCAATAAGAAATTGCCGGTTTACTGATTGAGTTAAATGTCGTTTAGCTGGAACGATCAGTATCAGATTATGTAACGCAACTTTTGAGTTCGCCGTTTCCAATTGATGTTACAGAATCGCATCTTTGGTACGCGGCAATCGATACATCCTACGAGTTTCATTACCATGGTTATAAAGAGCGTATTCGTGTAGAAGAAATTATTGGTACCACATGGGTGAGCGTTAGTAAAGACTGTTCATGATAAAGTGAGCACTTTAGAAATGAACCTTAGAGAAAAGTCACTGCCCCTATATGTATATATTTTAATGGGTTCACTAAGCGATATTCGCCCAGTAAAGTTGGTAACGATGGATGGAAAGTAGTTCCATATCTTAAAGTCACATAAAAAGTGCTAGGCAACCATTTGTGATAACTTAAATTGTTTCTTTCGCTTTCTGTTTTCTTAATGCATCGAAGTTTAAAAAATGAGCAGATTTGTGAAGTATTTACTTTCTTAATAATTTCACAGTTTTTGTTGACCAAAGGATGAATAAAGTGATGAGGCCTACGACAAAGTTAATTTTACCTAATACGGAAGATTACAAGTTATGTGTACAAGCAAATGTTATGCAGGGCTTTCAAAAGTGCCCATCGTACCGTGAACAGCCGTTATCACGCATATGCTCAAGTACGCTATAGGGTTCTCGCATCTAGGTTTACGTCTGGGCCTCCATCAATTACGAACCAAGAACAAGTCTTGTGTTCGAGCAGGGCACACTGCAGGTCTAGGATGTTACCGAATTTGTACGTGCATACCCATTTCCTTCCATTTGTACGACGTAGTACTGATAGGCTCCTGCAGAAAGATAAAGCATTGTTCCTTATCAGAGTCTGGGACGTGGTTGTAAAGTGGCCACACTATTCGTCTCCCACCGAGATGAACCGGGTTCGATTCACAGCGGAGTCGCTCCCGATTTTTTGCTCGTGGGAATCGCGCCGGAAGATGCCACTGGTCGGCAGGTTTACTTGGGGATCTCCCGTTTTCGCCGCCCTTGCTTTCCGGCGCTCCTCCATACTCCCATTGCTTTACCCTTGTCGTCTTTCAAGAACTCGAAGTTAAGAACATCACAAATCTCTCCAATCCAAAATTTTCGCAGTCATTGTGAATCGTTCTATGCGAGGTTCTAACATCACTTCTTGGTCTACGAGATCACCAGACCTAACACTAACACAGTTGGTGATGTCAACACGACATCATTTTCCCCCCAATTAGCTGCACGGCAGCCTGTGGTCAACCCAGTGTGATGCCCGCTTCTAGTGAAATTCTCATTACAGGGAGATGTCAAGGAAAATTTGTCAGGTATTTAAGTATAATTGAGCCAGCAGTGACGGTTGGCATCCCGCCAGATAAAGTCGTTGTAAAAAGCACTTTGGTGTGTCTATTCTGACAGTTTTCCAGTTGGAATTGTACATTTGTCAGGTAGCGCAATTATTCTCGAAGAGGAGGCCATACTATGAGTTTGCAAGCAGGTCACACAGGTACACTCAAATGTTCCAAGATATTCCAGACTAAAAAAAATGGAATGTCCTCAACCAGAAGTCCTGAAATAACTGCTAGTACGAACAAGAGAAAATCTTACTTGCTCTCTCTGAATTACTGCATTGAAAGATGATGTCTTCTCGTGCGGACCAAACGAAGGTAGGTCTAACATGACCTGCCACCACATTGATACAGGAGATACCAGGCTCATAAAACCGCCACCAAGGGGACCGCCATTATCTTCGCACGAGACAATTTGAAGGAATTCTGAAAGAAATAATGGAAATATATGTGATACAACCATCAGTTATTCCTATGTCATCCGCCATGTTTCTTGTTACGACGAAAGATGGATTTGTGAGGTATTGTGTACACCAGCTTTATAATGTAACAAAGAAAAATTCTTATAGAATCACAGGGATATACGTCTCTCTAAACAGCCTGAGAAGTTCGCAATGGTTTTCTACTCTGTACATGAAGAGAAGGCAATTTTCTGACCAATAGAAAGAAACCTGGCAGCTCAAATTTATGCATTAGGGCCATGTAATGTCTCTTCCACCTTCGAAAGACTGATGGAAAAAGTCCTCCCTTTAGACTACTGTCAGGTATACTTAGATTACATTATTGGGACTGGAAAGACATTCGAAGAACATCTATCATGTTACACTCCGTATTTCAGAAAGTGGCCGTAGCCAACTTCAAACTGGTTCCTAAGAAGATAATAGAATAATAAAATAAAAGAAAATTCTTGGGATATGTAGCGTTGGCTCACGGAGACTAAACAGACCTCGAGAAGATCAAAATAATAAGAAACTGCCGACACAAACTGACAAAACAGAAGTACAGAGTTTTCTGGGAATATGTACCTAAATTACCGTCGATTTGTACATGGGTTCACCATGTTCGCCAAGTTACTGCACTAACATACTGAGGCGAAAATAAAATTTAATTATACCAATGAGTGTGAGGATGCTTTTAGTAGGCTAAAGGAAATTCTGATACCTCACCAATCCCGGGTCTGCCACAAAGTAAGGGCGTGTTCATTTTGGACACTGATACTAGTGATGAAGGCACTGGAGCTGTGTTATTTCAAGTTCAGGATGGGGAGGATATATCACTAGAATACGTCAGTAAGGTATTACATAAGCTTGTGAGAAATTACTGTATCGGGCACAGGGAGCTTCTGGCCATGGTAAAGACAATTTCACACTTACCACCCTGCCTTTTATGGCAGATATTTTACTATAAACACCAACCATGACTCATTGCGCTGGCTACTAAATTTGAAGAGCCCTGAAGGTCCAATAGTCCTGTGGATACAGCATCTTCACTACATTGATTTTTAAATACAGCACAGATCTGGACGCCTACACATCAACATAAATACACTTCCAAGGAGGCCATGTGAGCAATTCTGTCGTCATTGCAAAACACCAGGAAGAAAAGAGTGGTGAATCTCTGTAGGCGTAGAGTACAAGAATTTAATGATTTTATCTTCTGATGGGTCACCTGTCTGAGTAATTAGGGTATTAGGAAATATTATTTGAATGATCCCACTTTGCAGCCATTACTAGAATGAAAGAAGCTGGCTGTCGGCCTAAATGGGAATATATATTCATCCTGAGCGCACCAACTAAAACATACTGAGCACAATTTAATTCCCTCGTATTAAAGAATGGAGCTCTATACAGGGACTGGGGAAGCAATGATGGAAACACACACACGCTAACAGTTGTTACTCCCAGAATACAGGGTCCCAGAAGTCTTAGAGGAGCTGCATAACACTGCAGCCAGTGGAAACTTAGTTTGAAATAAGACACTCGACAGAGTTAGACTGAGAGTCTACTGGCTTCATTGTAGGGAGTATGTTGATAAGTGGTGCCAAATGTGCAACACCTACACCGCGAGAAACTAAATAATTACTAGGGGACATGGTCCCCTCCAGAAATACAATATTGGAGACCCAATCGAGAAGATGGCAGTAGATAAACTGGGTCCCTTACCTGTCACAGAGAGAGGTAATTGGTATATTCTGGTGGCCCTATATTACTTTACTAAGGGGCCTGAGGTCATTCCCCTTCCAAACTAAGAATGGTGCTCTCTTGAAAAGTACATATTGATTTTTGTGGCTGACAACCAAAAAATTGGGATTCAAATGTGCTATTGTTTCTTCCTGCTTACCATTCGGCAGTTCATGAGTCCACATAGGTAAAACCATCAAGGATGCTGCTGGAATAATGAGCTACATCTTCCTAGTGACCTCCCGTTTGACCGACCGACAGAAGAGGAAACTGTAGCCCCTGAATATACCAGCGAATTTTATAACAGCATAGTTGGCTTTCATGATTTTACTCGACAGCACCACGTAATAAATAGTGACAGGATGAATATGTGGTATAACAGAGAATGTTGGGCTTGGTATTTTATGAAGGACATCTGGTATGGCTGTACAACCCACCGATGTGAAATACGTATTGCTTGTAGCTACAGAAATGTTGGGAAGTCTACTTCATGGTTCCGAACGAGATCAACTTTGTGGTTTTTCGGATTTTTCGTCAAGGATCTCGGGCGAAGCCGAAGGTTGTCCAGATGGATTGACTGGACCTCAACGAAGGTCATGATGTGTCAGAGTCTGTTTGTGACGAACAGACTTGAGGAAGAGGCAGTGTCACGCACTCGGTGCTTTGTACCGCGCGCTCGTAAGAGAACGTCAGAGCAGCGATGTGATAGCAGGCGGCGAGTCACCAAGATAAGTTTGAACGACAGGCGGGCGATAATTCCACCGGGGTTTTCAGATACCAAGGCGTGTCGCCACACATTCTTGCGCATTACGTCATGGGAACCCTTTTTGCAGCTCGCGTGTCCCTGACATTCAGCAGATTAAATTCCGGGATTTGTCCGAAAGAATTGTCTGGTTTTGATAGTCCTTGTCTTTCTCAGTACGTCTCGGGATGCGGGGAATGTTCCAGATCTTGTCTGCTGATATTATAAAAACGGATCAGGCCTCCGAGTGGGCAGTTTTAATGAGATGGGTGTTTGGCCTAGTGTGCGACCTTGAGTGATACAAGAACAACCATAAGAGAAACGAAGGGCGAGGGAAGTGACCAGAGGGATGAAAATGTACGACTGTAAACATCGGTAGAGTGAAGAGTGCGACTGGCAGGCTTGACTATTGGACTGGTTGCGTAAGCAAAAAACATTTCAAATCATGACAAGATACACACTGAACTTGTGATAATGATGAGTGTGAGTTAATTGACTATAACAAACACAAACTTAGAGAATGACTTTAATTAGAATTTAGATATAAATTAGATACTGCGCTCATTGAGAAATAAAAAGTGTAATATTGAAGATAGTTAGATTCGTGTTATAAACAATCGCTTTGTGAATAAATAAAAATAAAAATTTTTGTTTTATTTTTATTAAGACTCCCATATCTCACGAACTGTGATACGCCCATCTGGCGTCATGTAAAAATATTTTGCCTCAAATAGGTCTTATGTCCGTGAGATGTTCCGTATACCACTTAAATATGTATTGTGCCACAAGTCTGAAAATGTATACGATGATATAGTAAGATATATTATTATATTCGATTTACATTGCGTCCGCTATAATTCGAAATTTAGTGGGAATTATTTGAGTACTTCCTGAGGTAGGAAGTCAAGCTAAATTTTCTGTTAACATTATATACCAGAATGGCTGATAATGCTGTTATTATAGCGAGTTAGCTACAAACATTAAAAATTATCTGCATAGTTGGTGTGAAGCCCATCCTAACGAATGTCTACATAAAAATGTAATATTGTAAGAATATTTGTTACTATACTAGCAATTTAAAACTATCCCTTAAAGTTATCTTAGAATTCTGGTGGTTTTTCTAGAGCTACACGACAATGCCTCGAAGTTGTCTAGTAAAATATTCAGGTGTCGTGCCTACAGAGAGACTATAACAATTAAATATTTAAAAAAAATAATTATTTATAGTGTATAAGTCTTAACTAAACAATGATATTCAATAAGTGGTTTGATATTACAAAATCAGTTCAATCACACAATAGTGTTTAAAAGTAGTAGTAGTAAACAACCTGAATACTACGCTATATTATATGAGCGACTTCTTGAACAGTATATTAAAACAACCTCCCGCCCCCTTCCCAAAGTTTGTGCTGAGACACCATAGACTAAAAATATTAAGTTTCGATAATATCTAAGGCACTTTATTTAGAGATATAAATCGTCACAAGGTGAATTATAAGAAACACGCCCCTTTTTTTATTTTAAAATTGAATACTTATTTACACATACATATGTACATATGACGAAAGCCTATTTTGTAGCATTAAAACGTATATCGAAATGTACTATACCGCAGTATTTGATGTTTGTAAACTGAATACAATTGTGTATGCTAAGGTTTTATTTAATGGTTTTTTTTAAGGCGAAATAAATATTTACTATGTACAGAATATTTGTAGAGCAATAAACAGCAAGCGATCAAGAACACAAGGGAAAGCCTTAATGCAAAATTAAATAATTGCTTGAAACTAATATTATTTTAGTATTGTGCACTGTTTCGGATAATAATATTTTAAGGAAAGTAAATGCAGTTAAGTAATCATTATATTTGTAGAAATGGTTGTGTTGATTTCCATACTTTCAATGTTATATTGGATTTTGGCATCCAGTTGTAAATTCAGACTAGACAGAGTCCACGGAAAAGGCAAATGTTGCATTTAATATTACATGTTGGTACTTTGCATCGCCCGAGCGTTCGAAGAGTGTGTGGAGGACAGAGTAGTGATATGATATCGGACTGCGACTCATAAAGGAATGTTTGGTTGACAGGAGAGCGATAATCCTACCAGGGTGTTGAGTTATGATGGCTTCCCACCACGATAACTCTTTGGCTGCTTACGCGTTCCTGACCTTCAGCATTTGGAATTTCTGAATTTATCTATAAATTTGCTAGTGATTTACCAACCTAGTTTCTCACAGCGTGACTCGGGGTGCGGCGAACATTCTGGGTCAAGTCCCACGACTATAAAAGTGCGTTGGGCCTCCGAGCCGAGAGTTTTATGAGAGTTGAGTTGGGAGTCTGGACGGTTGTGCGACATTACAGGATAAACGACGAGCTAGACGAGAAACGAGTAGCGCCGGAAGTGACCAGCGGGAGGAAAATCTGTGATTGCGAGCATTAGAGCAGTGAAGAGTGCGACTAGCAAGCTGGAGTATTAGACTGTATGGGTGAGTGAAAGACATCAAAAATGGTGGCAACAGGCAAACTAAACGTGTGTTAACGATGAGTATGAGCTAATTGATTGTAACCAAAGACAGTTATCGAAATGGATGAGAATTATAGTTGAAATATATAAAATAAATATTTCGCCCACTAAGAATTGAAAATAGTGTTCGTGAAGATAAATAATTTATTGCTTTTAATAATACGTTGGCTTAATAAATTAGAAATCAAAATTAATCTTTTTTTTATTAAGAACTCTATCCCTTACGAGCTAAGATACACCCCTCAGCCATGTTATAACAATAATAAGGGTAGATTTAAAAATAGCACATAAATCTGAAAATTATGTTTTTGTACGCTAGAACTTAATCATTCTAATATCGGAACATTTCAATATTTATGAGTTTTCTACAAAAAACTACTACAATAAAAGAAGTTAATGATGCATTTAACACCAAAAATTATTATTTTAAATACTCTATTGAGATATCATTTTATCGTTGCAAGCGAGTTTAATGAATGTAGCATTAAAATAATTTCTAAAGGAGCACAAAATTATATTATTATTGCTAATTGTTGGAAAAGCACCCATGTTTACTACATTACTGCCGCATTTGTGAAAGAAGTAAAAATATTTGATTAATTCAGAGGATACCTTCACAAATTTACAGTATTTTATGTTTATTGGTATTTACTAATTGCATGGGATTTCTTGTCGTAGTGATACAATTTTAACACTAAAAAAATCTGCAATTTAAAATAAAACACAAAAACATTCTTGTATATTATGTTTCGGGTATTTATGTTAAATGTAGATAATATTATTACATTTGAATTTATTTGCCGCATTTCGAGACTACTAGCAAACTGACATACAGACGTTCTAAGTCGTAAGTACAGCGGCACAGAACACATTCACGAAACCTGTAAAGTCAAATGTATATATCGGACTTCTTTACAGTCACAATTGGCTCAAGAGTCATCAAAATATTTTTTTATTCCGCGGAAAAAATATAAGTGAAGAGGTATTTTAATTAAAGCGTGAAAATTTAGCACGCCCGCACGGTAGGCACGGATGACGCATTTCCACAGTACAGGAGACGCTCTCCACATTCATTTAGAATTCTTTCCTTTTCCGCCACTTGGGCCTTCCGCCGGCGCCGACCGCGGATCCCCCCCCCCCCCCCACCCTCACACAAACTCCTACCGTACCACCGGCAGCAAAGCGGCGGGAATAATTCAAATAAGAAGGAGAAACGTCACCACGCCGACATCCTGCCGTCCGCGGTATTTTTACCTGCTGGCGTGACACGGCGCAGTAACCTGCGAGAAGGGGCGCTTCTGCTGACGTCACTGCCTGCCGTGCCTCTAAGTAATTGTGCACACGGGAACTTCTCCTTCCTTCGCCGCCATAACCTCGTTCCTTCAGGCGCCACGACGCTCCTTTGCAAACGTCATCTAATTTTCCGACATTTCGCCCGAATACGGCTGGGCAAATGCAACTTCTTGCGTTCGTACGTTTGATGGCGTGCGGAGTTTGATGTCGCAGATTAAAGAGATCAAGCACGACGTACGAACTAGTGGAGATTATAAACTTGAGCTATTGAGCAAATTTTTTTTTTTTTTTTCCACCGGTCGAGTATTGCTCGAAACGCCACGACTCATTTCTAAGCGTCAACGTGAGAGAAGAGATTTGGGCGGCTCTTAACATCGAGGTCTTGAGAGTCGATGCGGATGCAACGAGGTGAGTATTGAGCAGCGCCAGAATGCAAGGGCAGGAGAAATGGGAGATCCCCGATGAAACCCGCCGACCAGCGGCATCGTCCGGCACGATTTCCACGTGCGGCAGCTCTGGGAATCGAACCCGATTCGTCTTGAAGAGGGTAGGGGGGTTGCAGTGTAACCAGTAACCCGACGCGGCCCATCTAAGTGTCAAAGAATTGCATATTTAATTTTTGACTTTTCGTCGCCTGTAGGTATGTGTCGCGCAGTACAATTTCCAAACAATTTATTTTTTCTGTAATTTTTCTTGAAGTACAACAAACTATATTTTTTATGGGGTATCTATTTTTATGCGTGTTCACCTTAAGGTTTTTAATATAAACAAAAAAAGATATTTAAAAGTTTTCCAAACATCCAGTCTTCGGCCATGGCTTTATTTGGGCGGATTTAGAGAATACTAATGTTGCACGTTATGGTAATAAAGTATTTTATATTATTTGCTCGTTATAAGAAACCCATAACCGAAAGGAGAAAAAACTACTTGGATCTACGTCGGGAAAATGTAAGCTTTAGAATCGACTACGATTTTAATAATTGCATTAATATTTACTATAAACTTTTTATGCCTTTTGCTGTTAAACGCTATCTGTCAGGCTAAAAGTTAATGATCTCAGTGGTGAAAATGAAACCACCAGTTACGTTTACACAAACCACTATTTGGAATTAAAGCGCTGCCCCGCTTCAGTATATTCCCACACTGACATATATACATAGTATGCGTACAGTCCGTTTAATAAAAGAGTTATCTGCTCATTTGTGCCAGGAGCGTGTCCAATGAGCCGACAGATTTGGAATATGATAACTTTTATTTGGCTGGAGTCGACACCTGTTCAATAAACGAGTATTTTACCAGAGCAAAAATACGCAATTGGAACGCGTGTGATAGCTGATCACCTTGCTGCAGCTGTGCGCTAATAAATTGTACGTGACAGGACATGTGGAGTGATTAGTGACGCTTGTAAATTCGTCCGTTTGTGACGTGGCGATACATATTTCCCATGTTGTAAGGCAATTGCGTTTTATATGTACTTTGCGTTTTCTATATCTTCGAAATGCAAATAATTTCGGAAATAAAGTTTACAATAATTTAATATAATAAGGGCACCATATAACAATCATCATGTTTTCCGGATTTACGAGCTGTGAGGCAGAATTCCCGCTTCCATCCATAAATTTGCTGTTTGATGCGTGAAAAATTCCACACGTTTCTAACCGTCTTCAGCATTCTAAATATATAATTATTATATTATATTATACACTGTCTACATACACAGTTTGGTTGAATTTGAATAAATTGTTTATTTCATATATGTCAAAACTTACATAAATGCAATTTTGAAGCTGCAATTTTGAATATCATTGTCTTACCCGTTTAGTCATGAAAGTTTTCATGGATTTGTGTAGCATTTATGGTGTGCATAAATCGGTATAGATATATTTTAAATGTTCCAATGTAATATCTGGTGGATATCGTTTAATTGGTCCTCGAAACATGGCATAAACCCTCAGCAATTTTCATGTGGCGATCCTTATAAACGGAAGACATAAAAGTAACGAAGAATATATTTCAACGATTGTATACTGCCAATATACAACACAGATTCGTACATATCGCCCCCGATACTAGAGGGTTTTGATAGCGGACATTCTGAAAATAAGTGTGTCCTACATAAAAAAAAATACATTTCATATCATGACCTACCACAGTACATCATATTCGCCAAATTTTGTAGGAATGGGTTGATTGTTTCCTGAGATACAAGATAAAATAATTATTCTTATTTTTATGGCTTTCTTACAAAATGGCTGTGAAATGAGACTCCGCATGGATAAATTAGATGGTTGTAATAGGTACTGCCAATATAAAAAATTAAGTTGGAATTCGTTTCATCAAAAAAATATATTGAGCTAAAATATTTATATAGCCACTATTTGGAAAATATCTGCCTGAGCTATATAAAACTCACCAGTTTACACCAACTGCTGCAGTACTATTTATTTGCCAAATTTTGAAGGTATCTGTCAATTATTTCCAGAAATATGACAAAAAACTTAATTTATTCGCATGATGGTAGTTTACAAAATGGCGGACAAAAGATGCTCTATGTACGTAAATACAGTTGTTAATTATAATATGTACTGCCAACATACAAATTTAGTTGAAATGGATTACATGGTTTCGACAACATATCATTCTAAGCTAAAAATGTCTATATGGTCATCATTTTGAAAATCAATATCTGGCATTATTAAAACATACCACCTGATACCATCAGCTTCAGTACTATTTATTTGCCAAATTTGTTTGGAATTGGTCAATTCTTTCCCAAAATATGACAAAATTATTTTTTTCGCATGGCAGTATTTTACAAAATGGCGGACAAAATATGTTCTCTGTAGATATAGTTGTTAGTTGTATTGTCTACTGCAAACGTATAAAGTTATGTAGTTATTTGGAATTGATTAGATAGTTTCGACGATATACTATTATGAACTAAAATGGCTATATGGCCGCCACGTTGAAAATAAATGTCCCACATTCTTTAAACATATCACTTAACATCATATGGATCAGGACTACTTGTTTGCCAAATTAAATTGGAATTGGTCAATTCTTTCCCGAAATATGACAAAAAAAAAAATTTAATTCGCATGGCAGTATTTTACAAAATGGCGGACAAAACATGTTCCACGCAGATATATTTGTTAGTTGTATTGTCTACTGCCAGCATATAAAGTTATGTAGCTATGTTAAAATTGATTACATAATTTAGATAATTTACCATTCTAAGATAAAATGGCTATATCGCCGCCATGTTGAAAAAATAATGTCCCACATCCTTTATACATATCACTTAACATAATATGGATCAGGACTACTGGTTTGCAACAAGTTGTAGAAATTGGTTACTTCTTACTGAGTTATGTCATAATAACTTTATTTATTCGTTTGGCGCTATCTTCCAAAATGGCCTACAGAAGTGGTTATTTGTTCGTATATATTATACTTTTAGGAAATATTTTCAGCATACAAAATTTGTTAAATAGTATGGCAGATATACCAAATATACTTAAAACTTTTGTATGGCTGCCATTTTGAAAATAAGCAACTAATCGTATTTAATCACCTACTTTTTCAAGGCATACCATATTAATATTTAACTGCCAAATTGAGTGAAAAATGGATGTATAGTTTTCGAGATATAATGTTTAAAATTACTTTTCAATTGGGGCTATATTACAAAATGGCGGACAAACATACAAAATTAGGTTTAAACCGATTAAATGGTTTCCGAGATATGACATATCAACACAAATATTAAAATCGCCACCATTTTGAAAGTAAGCACCCTGTGTGGTCTAAAACCTTATAAGTTTGGTGCCCTTACTAATTATTATGTGTGTACAAAGTTTCGTGAAATTCGGTTGAAGCATTCAAAAATTGAATAAGAGAGGCACACTCATATAAAAAAATTGCCTATGTTGCCTACTAAATGGAATTAAACGAAAAGTTACTGATAACGAATGAGCCTACTTTCCTCTACATGGGTACAAATCATTTTATTAAAAGTTTTTGAAAGCTTATATGTTAGTTAGGCATTGACGTTTCGTTAACAGCTTAATGATTAGAGATGAAACCAGAAACGTGTGAAACAGTACAAAGACAGTTAGAATACACAAGTGACTTACCCGGGATTCGAATTCAGAAAAACTCGTAATATTAAGCTAGCTTGCATTCAACTGCATCGCGGAGTAGGATTCATAGCATCAACTTCGGATGTAATCAGTCTAATGTTTTATATGATAGGGTTCGCTTATCTGAAATATTTACTTCTCTATCATTTTAAAAATTAGTGTCTGAGCTACTTAAACTCATAAGTTTAAGTGGCCTACCATAACGCTACTTGCGTGAAAAGTTTGATGTGAAATCGGTGTATTGAACTCCGAGATATGGCATAAAAACAATATTTTTTTAAAATGGGGGCTATCTTTAAACTTGCTTTTAAAAAGGCCCTATTCACGATGTTTGTAATTGATAGTGTCAGCATAAATAGCGGGGTTAATGTTGTTAAATCGTAAAATAGATTTACCATACATTTGAAAATGTTTATACCGCCATTTTTGTAATCATTGCCTGACCCCATTTAAAGCATGCAACTATTCTTGACCTTCGGTAGCTGTGCTACATTTTGTGGAAATTAGTAGAATTACTCAGCAAATTTTACATAATATTCAGTTTACGCACCTGACACTACTTTGCAAAACAATTTGTATGCATATCGGTTGATTGATCCTCGAGATATGGCATGAAACCTCCATTGATCATGTGACAAAAATGATAATAAAATGTTTATATATTGGTACATTAGATTATTGTCATAGATAAAATATAAAAAAGATAAATTTAATTCTCTTGCTCGATTTTGTAGATATAACACACTAAGCAAAAATGTTTGTATATACTCCATTCAGAAAATAAGTGACATTTACATGCTCAAAACATATAAATATATACAGCCTAACACAATACAACTTATTCGCCAAATTTAAAAGGAATTGGTTAATTTTCCTGAGCTACGGTGTAAAAAACTATATTATTTCATGTAGCACTATCTTGCAAAATGGAGTAAAAAATAGGCTGCATGTAGACACATTTGATGATTGTTATATATTTCCCCAGAATAAAAAATTAAATTGGAATTAATTAAATGTTCTCGAAGATATAGCTTTTATGCCAAAATATCTAGATAGCCTCCATTTTATAAATAAGTGTTTGACATACTTGAATCATATTTGTACTTATCAATTGCAGCAGTGCTACTTGATTGCCAAACCCGGTAGGAATCTCTGCTTATTGTTTCCCGAGAGATTTCTCAAAAATCTTATTTATTCATGCATGTAGCACTATCTTACAAAAAGTTTTTTTTTTTGGCTTATTTGATGCTTGTAACATACTGTCGGCGTACAAAATTTGGTTGAAATTTGTTAAATGTGATGGTTGTTATACCAAATAAATCGAAAATATTGATATGGCTGCCATTTCGAAATATGTGCACAATAAAATTTAATTACTCATATTTACCTGGCCTATCATCTTTGTTAATACGTGCCAAATTTGGTGAAAATTTGTTGAATAGTTTTCGATATATTATGTAAAAGATTAGTTTTTCATCTGGCGCTATCTTCCAAAATGGCGGGCCAACAAAAATATTCATCTCTGAATTTAATTCTTACAGTTTGCACTATCAGCATACAAAATTTGGTTAAAATAGGTAGAATGGTTTCCGTCCTATGACATATCACCCTTAATATTAAAATGGCCGTCATCTTGAAAGTAAGTTCCCGGCGTGGTATAAAACTATAAAAGTCAGGGTTTCCTTGCTTAGTGCTATATGTGTGCTGAGTTAAGTGAAAGTAGGTTACCGTGTTCAAAAGTTGACGACTAAGCAGTTACACAAAAATACACATACTTAGCTATATACACACACACGCACACACAGACGAACGTGATCTCATGAGACTTTCTTTCCATCTGAAAGAAGGATCAAAATACATACATTTTAAACGGTGAAAAATATATGGAATTAATATAATCAAAATAAGCATAAAGTAATAAATAAAATCATCAATTTAGATACATATAAATTGCATATTTAAGAGTACACACCTCGATACATAAACGAAAATTAAAAGATCAATTATAGTATGTTACAATAAACTACGCATAAAATTGGCTACCGTTGGCTTTCTGCTGATTGAATATTTATAACTAAACATTTCCTTTTTTTTATATATGTTGTTAAGAACAGCATTTCATATACTGCACATTTTACGTTGTAATAGTATACATTAGGGGTTTCTTCGTTTTTGTGGCTCACATCGTTCTATTATATAACCATTATAAGAAATCCAACTGCCCTATTTCTACTGTAAACTATCATTGTCTAAAGGATGGTGTATACCTTCATCAACAACATTTAAAGGATATGGCTCTTACGAATGAATGTGTTAATAACCTGTTGTATTAAATTTTAGATAGTTAATTTAATCTTTATCGTATCCAATGTTTAGACAAACCGTAAAAATTGTTTTGCTACACCGAGGATAAATTATCTAAAATAGTATTAATAATTTGTAATAAAATGTCTTGTTTATCCAGTGTTACTATGAATTAGTTATGATTTATGAATTATATTTGTATTTTATTCAGCCTGTTTTACTAACATTCGATAATGGAAAACCTTACTATATTAAAAATGAATTTCAATTTGATTTTAGGATTAAATGATATTAGAAAACGAATTAATTTCTTCAGAGCCATTAGTTATTACAAATTCCCATTATACTAGTTTCCTTTAAACACGTAAGTAATCAATTAATCAGTCTACACTGTAGTTTTTATAATATAAGTGCTTTCAGTTATGAAGTTTTAGGTAAGGCATTACTTAAACTTTTATTAGCGTTCATATGCTACAAATAACATATTCTCCTGGTATTAATGTGGAAAATTGAATTAGGTACATTTTCTTGCTGACTGGTGTGGGAAATTTAAATCAAATATGTTTCCTACCAGCTTTAAATATCTCGGTAATATACAGTCCTGCTTTACAGAATATTGAAAACCTGCAGCAAGTGGTATATAGCGATAAGTTATTTTATATTACACAATTAAGTAAATAGTGTCTGCCATACTTGGCGCCAGGGCTTTGGGCGTCGGTTTGCAGGAGCAATAGTCCGATCACCATTCCACTGTTGAATGTTTTTTTTTTGGAGAGGGGTGGTCAGGGGGAGTGGTTTTCGGGTGGTTTGGGGAAATTGATGTGGTGGCGAGCCAGAATCCAGGCCCTAGTATGACTGCACGATATATATTCTCTTCTCCATTTTCGGTTCCCAACATGTTCTTGTGATGAACAGCTCTCGTATTGTAACGAATAATATTAACTTTATATTAAATAAGTCGTTGCACCGATGTTCCGATATATTATTATTGTTATAAGAAAGAAATTTCTGGTACGAAATATCGGAAACTACTTTTAATTTTAAATTGTTAATATTAACATATCGTTAGAGTTTTATCTTTAAGAACTAACATTCTTTGTGTAACCAAATCTCTCTCATATTGCGATACAGTGTTTGAAATGGTAAGCATTATTTATCACAATGTTACAGAGCTGAAGAGAATATAACATAGTCATCTCAAGTAATTTTGTAATAATTGAGACGTACATTCCACAACACTTCTACTGTTTTAAATAAGAATTTTACATTTTATTATGATTGTTTGATTGGACTGTGTCCATTGCCGACCATGAGATTAAATAAGAAACTCACACACATACACACATCAACACAAACACGCACGCGCACACACCCGCCATCACCCACAACGACACACACATTCGCACACACATGCACACAAAACTCAGCACGCAAAAAAAAACGAAAAAATTTTTTTTACACCACCACAGATAGAAAATTAGTATAAGATGTTTCCCTGTGATACGAAAAAACATAATAAAAACGACAAAAAGACGGACGAACAACTCATTATTACAAAACAGGACAGACAATAAAAGCTAACTTATATATAAGGCAACACGATGACGTAAGCGAAACACCACACAAATGAATAAAACAGTGCTAAAGAAACAATATCAATGGACACAGCTGAATAATAAAAACCAAAACCACATACGAAATAGATAAAAAGTTTACAGTCCTCACCTTAAAGTACAATATATATACATATATATATATATATATATATATATATATATATATATATATATATACATATATATATATATATATATATATATATATATATATATATATATATTACAATTTATTATTTTATAAAAAAATGTTGTGTGTAGGGGTTATACAGGCTGAGTACTTTATAAGAGGCCCCATGGGATATGTGTATAATGGAGCGAGGGAATGAGGAAATACAGTCCAGTGTGACAACAAAATACCTCGAGTAGGTACTGGAAGTGAGCGCATCCAGCACCTTACTCTATATGTTGTCACACTGGTCTGTATTTCCTCATTCCCTCGCTCCATTACACACATTTACCACGGGACTTCAGCATGTACAAGACTTAATTTGATATTAATTAGTCAGGTGGTGCAGAGTGGTTTCGGCTGGTGCGAAGTTAACACTAATGGCTGTAGATATTGATACTGGTGATGTCAGTACCAGGCCCTTCGGAAGCTGAGCGATGTGACAGGTGATGACGGCAGTCTGTTGGTGTCGCTGTGTGTTTACAGTACGGTGTCTCAGATTTTCCGTAGTTTAACAAAGACATACGATGGTCTTTGCCGAAGACAGGATATGGTCCTTCATCGTCTTCCGATGCAGCTGAAGGTTTTCGCTGTTTTAGCCTTCCTTGTTCCTAGTGGTGGGCTATTTTGCATCAGGGAAATAGTCGTGTGGGACTTGAAAAACAAGCGAAGGCACAGGGCACGCATTATGGTACACAGAGGTAGAAATATTTGCTTGGGTACAAATAAACGAGTTTGTTTACAACCAAACATCTCAGCGCCTGAAAAAATTACTCCTGCGGTAACAGCAACAGAAGTAGTAGCAGGATTATTTGTTGAATCGGAGTTAATGTAGCTCACAATGTTAGGGATGCTGGGCTTGCGTTAGTTATATTGCTTATCTTCCCTGCACCGCGCGGTATGCGATAGATTTCGCGACCGAATGTGGCCCGGAAGAGCCACGTTTGCTCCCAACACGTTAAGGCTGGCACAGCCAGTTTGAAACCCTAGCCATCGTCTTATATCAGACCACTGCACACCTTTTCACCACATGCTTTTTATTAATGATAATATCGCCTTATTACTAGATGACTAGAAATCATATTTCAGGCAAGCGACGATGTAAGGCTGTTAGCCAAATCGTTATATTTCTGCAATGCCAGTCCTTGCTACAAAATTTGTAAAACAAAAAAGATACATAGACATAATGCATTCACCCGCAGTAAAACATAACTTTTTTAATACATTAGTAACTCAGTACTAATTTTCTTAATTCTCAACGAAAACAAATACAGTACATTAAGTGTTCCGATATGTATTTTCGCAGCTTCAGGAAGGCAATTTCGAAACATTTATCTCTTAAGAGCTTTATTAAGAGCGAAAAGCCAGAAATACCAAGCTTTGTGTTGAAATGAGGCTCTTATTCGGTCTATGATTTCCTTCCGAGAACACCTGGCTTATTCCCCGCAGTGCGCTGTTGAAATCGCTGCATTTGCCACTTCGCTGGCTCCCAAGGTGCTATTAATAATCTCGCCAGCGGATGACTCGGGCCGTTCGCTTCAAAAGCCAGAATCGTGACTGCCGATGTTTGGCAAATGAGGGAAATGAAATCACTCTGCAGCAACTAAATTTTAACTCTTATGTGATCGTAGGAAGGCTTGCAAATTACGGCAATAAATTAAATATGTTGAAGTTGTTTCCTACGCGCTTCTTTGCTGCGGTTTAAGTGTACATCGTTTGCAGCTGAAAACATATTATTTTACTAATGGGATGGGCACTGCGCATGAATAAAATGTAGTCTCAGACCGTGATTATTTTTGCCTCTTACAACCAACCAACCAAATAGTTGTTCTTATAAGGCCAAACGAATTTAATACGGTGCATTCAACCAAATATTTTGCTGTCAGGCATATATATATATATATATATATATATATATATATAGAGCGAGAGAGAGAGAGAGAGAGATAGCTGAACCAAATCAGTTTTGTTGAATTTCACATTCTGTTTACTCAACAAAATATTTTGTTAGAGCAACTATGTAACTTATATCATTGTTTGGCCATATACAAAAAACACGTTTGGTTGACTCAACCAAACGTTTCTCGCAATGTGCAGTAGAGATTTTTTCCTAGTTTGTGTTACGATACGGCCCGATTAAACGGGATTGTCGCGCATTGAGAACACACTCATTGTCAAGATTTTGTTTTAATATACTGCGTTTTGCCCCAACTCTTAATTGCGTAATTTGAAGGTCCTATGATTTTACTAATTCTTTGCGAAGCTGTTCTACATACAATGACGTTAGAAGCACGAATAGATTATTGAAAAGGTTTTTTTTTTTTTTTTTTTTTTTACTGCGTCATTCTGAAATTTGCCACTCTAGAAAATTTTGGAAGAACGGTAATAATAGTTTCACTTCTTAACGATCAATTAGAAGACACTCATATAGTATACTTAGGTTCCTCAAACTATATTTTACTTTATACTCTTAATACTGTTACTAATGATTTGTGTTGTAAGGCGGTTTGTCATAAAAATCTTAATTACGTTCATGTATTCACTATCCGTGTTGCCAATTTAATGAAATTCAGCAATATTGTAGGAACGTCATAATGAAACTTACTCGCATCTTCCCAAAAAAAAAAAGCCGGTCACGTGGCTGTCATTATTACTAGTCACTACGAAAATTCTTAAAATGTAGTGACGTTTGAAGTGTACCTCATGTTGCAATCAAAATGTCCTCTTATCCTTAATTTTTCTCAAGATGCTGTAAATGGGTGCCATTTGTTTTATGTACATACATTGACAAATTAATTTTTACATAAACACATACGCGATAGTAAAAAAAAAAAAAAAAAGACATTTTATATATTTTTAAAAATAAAATGTTATGAAAAATCTTGGTACAGGAAGTTATACAACTATTAAATCGTTGCCACAGTTATTGAGCGGGGATGTTTTAGGTACATGTAGCCGCCTTTGATTAGGCTGCAGTTAAATACAAAACTTCATGGTTTTCGTGAAGTTTTCTATATTCAATGGCCGTTGTTGAAGGAGCCACTGTTCAGATACATGTTAAATATAATAGAACTAAAAAATTTTTTTTTGAGATGATATTATATTACGATATCGTCAATATATAGTCATTTGTGTAAACTGAATTAAATCCAAGGGAGGACACTGGGACGAGCTAAAGTTCTATGTAAAATTGTGTTATAGTAAATGCTTATCAGGTTATGTACAGTTAAGATAATGACACCAAAAAACTGGGCCTTCATCTTATATGTTGACCTGTATAGAGGATAGAACCAAGTTCAGCGCTAAGAGCATTTATTTAATTTTTGTTTACTTGTTTCAACATCAGAATTTGAATTTTGGTGAATTCTTTGGACATTTACTGATAAACATCAATATAACATCCCATATTGTAGTAATTTATTTTATTTCTTAAAATAGTATTTGTACCAATAAACAAAAAAAAATAGAATTTTTTTTATTACATAGAACTGTTTCATTAAACATTTTAAAATAACTAGTTTAATTTAGAATTATGTTCTTTGTATAGTAATCATTCAGTGTAGGAGATAATCTAAACATTCGAACGATTATTTCTGAAGCGGAAGGAAATTGAAATAGGTGTCCTCGTGTAATCCGGAAAACTAGTTACATTTCTTGTTGTGCTCCGACCCGCTTAGGCGGTGAGTTGTGATTTGCTGCGGCAGTGATACAATGTAACGGTAACACTTAATCAACGAAGTTAGCCTAACTAGCTCACCTCACAGTGCAGAGTTTCTGCGAGTGCAGTAACTCGCTAATTGCCGGCGCGGCGGTCCGGCCGAAGGTGTGCTCCACTCTACAGCTGAGCCTGCGGTGCGGCTAGAGATACAGGGTTCCGCCACTCACAGCTATCACATGTTCACGGTAAACTGAGCACTTTGAAGAGCCCTGCTTCAGATATACCCGTCTATTGTTAAACTGTACGCAAAATTAATATCGCTATGAGCCTGATCACTTTAATTCATGCTTCGGTCAAGTCAGACTGTGAAATTGTTAGAAAAAATAAAAAGAGTTACTTTAAAATCTTCAAATTATAAAACTAATAAACGTTAGAAATGCACGGCAAAACGTATAATTTCGATACCTATAAATGTTTCCCTATCACTTGTAATTTGACTTTAAGGCATGGAAGTGCAGTTCGTCCGTCGTTAAAGGCTGTTCACGATAAAGTGAACACTTTTGAAATCAACCGTTCAAAAAGTCACTGCACCTACCGGCATATATTTTAACAGGTGCACCGAGTGACGTGCATCCAGTAAAGTTGGTAACCATGGATGGAAAGTATTTCCATATCTTAACTTGGAATAAAAAGTTTTTGTAGACCATGTCCGATAACTTAATTTATTTCTTTCGCTTTCTGTTTTTCTAATGCATCCAAGCATTCTGCTTCAGAGCACGCTACTAAGCTTATCTAGCACTGCCGTATTGAGACTTGTAGCATAGATATTGGTTTCTTGGAGTAAAGTCTCCGGGCGATCGTTGTAATATTTTGTAGTAGAATAGTGACTTGAATAAAAGTTGTGTTTTGTATAAGTGAGTGCTCCTTCCTCTAGCTGCTACAGTTCTCCCTAATAAATGCATGACCTAATCCCCTCACGACAGGCCACAGCAAATGGCGGAGGGACCGGAACTTCCAACCTTCCCCTTTAACTTTCTGCATTTACAATTACGCGTAAAGATTAATATAAATATGTAAATTTCGTAAGGCAGGGAATAGTGGAAACTCCTCTCATACCCCACCATCGCACAGGGTTTGCACCCCCCCCCTGCCGACCAACAGTTTAAAGCCATTCAGTAGGAGAACGTATTTAAAGCAGAAGTAAACAGCAGTGGCATTGAAAGTGCTCATTGAATGCCGACAGGACTGCTTCCCAGCAAATAGCGAACGCTCCAGGGCACGCAAGCAGGATTGCTGCACTGCCAAATTCATCGTCGTACAAGTCGCCCGTTGTATTGTAGAGTAAAGATCATGTGCTTACACTTTCAAACAGTCCAAGCATGTTAAACCATACCACTGCTGTTCGGGCCATTTTGCTTTTACTAGACGCAAATTTTCACAAGTGCTTGCACAAAGTGGAAATTCAATTTCTAAAAGCTTCGTGTATGTATGTTAGTTTATAAGACTTCACATAATATCGTTTTGCCCACACAACAACTTCATGACCAACACTTCCAAGTCATCCTTCGCAAAGACAGCGCGTAACATATTGAAACATGCCACAATAGTCATTATGTTTGTGTATGATTCCATGTAATTTGGAAAACAGAATTAAGTATACCTATTATATATATTTAGGCCTTTAACTTAGAAACATCATTCTATGTTAACATTCATTTCAAGGGGTAATAATATTTAAACCATATACCCTACAGAAGCGTTTCTGATTTATAATTATTTAAGACGAACAGTTAAAAAATATTTTCAAACTTTAAAGAAATGATTTTCATATATCATCTTTGTATGATAGTTACTTCATGAACAAGCATTACGGTAGGTTGTGTTTAGAGTAATATTATAGGATTGTGGAAAGATGTTCACATTTCGGTGGTTAGAGATCAAATGAGCTACAAACAGTAATGGCATTGTGATTGATAAACTATGTTTGCCATGGTTTCATTCAATGGATCACTGGTAGATTAGATCACTAACGATTGGTTGCTTCTTTCCCCTCGTTACATTTACAAAAGGTATAACAGCTCATGTTTAAGATGACAGAGCTGAACATATAGGCTCTACATTCTTCAGAAGAAACCTCGCATCAAGCATTAGATATGAGTCATAAGTGTTGTTATCGGGCTAACCCGAGTATTTCGACGAGGGGAAGTTATGTTCTCATGAACACTACTGCAATTGTTAACATACTCTCCTTCTACGTAGATGTTTTAAATTTCAATATTTGTTTGGCAGAAGTGATCATCTAAATCTAAATGCTACGAACTGTTGTGGTTTTACTCCTGCAATGGATGAATCATTCCTTGTATTACACTGTCAGCAGAGCGATAAAAACAATAAGAATATTCGCAGTATGCGGCGCCATGAAACAAATAATTGTGTAATGAATCCTGAGTGTGTTAGGTATCGCTGTATAGTCTTTGGGCGTATACTTACGAGACAATATGCATTAGCAAGGCAAGTAGTGGTATGCAAAGGAAATACATTAATGGGAATGCACAACGTATGTCGTTTCTGTGGAGAAACATTTACAGCATATTGTTATGTTTATCGCCATGAAAAGAGAACTTGTCCCAAGAATCCTACTTTGAAATTATACCGATATGGAATATGTTTACATGTGTTTAAGAAAGAGCAAGCATTAAAGAATCATGAGAAGGGAATTAAATTTTCCTTGCAATCAAGCGAATTTATCACATCATTGTCAACTACATCAGAAGAGAGTGCTCGAAATCATTTCCAGTGTAAAACTTGCGAGAAGAAATAGACTTCACATAGCAATTTGAGAAGACATCAAAACAAACATAATTGTTTAGGAAACGTACTTTGAAAGAAATATTGCAGTAGTAAATGTCATTCGGTGTTAAGTGACCGTGCCCAGCTTGAAAAACTATTGTTAACTTGGGATAGAAGTGTTGGGGTGGACCGTTCAATGGCTTCTGGAAATCAGTGTCGATATTGTCTGAAGTTATTTACAGTCCATAATAATATGTATCCTCACACGACAAGCAATTGTTTAAAAATCCTGAATGTATAGTACATTGGGGTATGGTGTGTGGACAAATATTTAGTAGGTATTCTTTATTAGACAAACATATAGTTAAGTGTAACCACAATGTTATGCAGTAAGGTATTTTTTCTTCATGAGAACTGTATATATCTTATGAAATGGTTTTATGGTTGTAATATTTACGTTTCGATTGTTTACACAAATGTCTTGTTGAGTGGAGGATATGATTAAATGTATTTATGTATGTAATTTTGACTATTGTGTGAAATAATATTAAAAGTGCATGGAACACTATTGTTTGTATTCATTCCTTCATTTTATTAACTGATTGGGAGAAATTATTACAATCTAATCGAGTCAAAGTTGAATTGAGGTGTTATCATTAAATATAATTTTTTTTTCTGAATGTTATAGAGACTGTTATGATCCATATAAAATGCTTGTAAGTTAAAATCACTATATATATATATATATATATATATATATATATATATATATATATATATTGAGATTAAGTTTTTTGGAAATTTAAATGGTAATTAATAGAGACATACGCGAATTCTTGATTTATCATTATTTTGTCATTAAATAAAGAAAAGAATAACAAATATATGTTGTTTAATTAATTTAGGTGAGAGGTTTTTTCCCTCCTACTTATTTGTTAATAATTTGTGTATAGATATAATTGCATGACTTCAGTATATTCTCAAATGTTCACCACCTTCCAATAACATTCGCCTTGACTCTTGATAGGATGTGGGAGCTCGTATCTTTTTGAAAATGAAGTACGTCTCACAGATGTTTTTAAATAGAGTACTGAGTTTATTTCTATATGAGCAGATTATTCGAAAATCCTAACATTAAATGGAAAATATATAGATGTTTTTATTCTAAATCTTTTAGTTATATCTGTTGTTGAGTATAAGGCGAATGAAATGCATTCCATGGTGCGATGAGAAGGTATTAGAATTAAAGGTAATATTAGATTAGCTGGTTGGAATGTTTTGGAAACTTAATCTGCTTATCGGATGTTAGTATTATAAGCTGAAATGCTCTCATAATATGATTGTGTTTGTTTTGGCTCATTTGAGATGTATGGTATGTTGATATATCTGTAAAGTTATTTTTCAGTTGGCTGGTATGTGTAGTGTAATTGTGTGATTGTGTATGTGTATTTGTTTTTGTGTGTTTGTAAGTGTGTTTGTGTGTGTGTGCATGTGCAGCCTTTGCATACATGCGAACTTGCTTCACAGGCGAATCTGTTTCCTGAGCAATGTTTGCGAGGTGTGGTTACTTGTTACACATTTTGTATTGGAATGCAAACTATGGGTCTCGCACCAATATACGTAAATTATATTTTGTGTAGTTATCCATTGCTTAATACACTAATCTATTTACCTTGATGGGCTTCGCTCGTCGTTACAAACCAAAAACTGAATAAAATATAAGTAACCTGAATGGTAATCTAGTTCAGCAGCATTCTGCTCACTAGTTATTATAGTCCGAGTTTAAAGACCATAGCTTCGGTAGATGGGATATTATCGATTACTATGCTTATACAAGGGTTTTACGTGTGTTTGATGTTGTAGTCTTGTTTGTCGATGGGGCTGTTATGTATGTTATGAATCTGATGTTTGTAGGTTTAGTAAATGGAAAATGATGAGTTAGTATGCTTATAAATGGGCTTTAGGTGTGTTTGACCTTGTAGTCTTCTTTGTTGTAGGGGTTGATGACTATGTTATGAACTTGATGTTTGTAGCTGTGGTAGACGAGAAACTATGAGCAACTATGCTTATAAAAGGGATTTAAGGAGTGTTTGAGTTGGTAGTCTTGCTTGTTGTTGGGGTTCTTGTGGGTGTGTTATGAATTTGATCACTATAGCATCAATGGTTAGGAAATTATGTGTAACTATGCTAATTAAAGGGTTTTAGGTGTGCTTCACCTTGTCAGAAAGGCCTTAGGGCTTAAACGACCTTAACATTATGGTGTATGTCGGATATGGTGTCTATGTTATAAATTTGATGACCGGAACATTAATGGTTGGAGAATTATGACTAACTGTACTTATAGAAAGCTTTAAATACATAATTGACCTTGTCAGAATGATCGTAGGGTTTTAATGACCTTAGCCTCTTGATGGATGTTGGGTATGATACCCATTTTATGAATTTGATCAATATATCTTCAATGGTTCGGAAATTATGACTACATTTGGTGAAAGGGTTTAACTCAATTTTTTTTTCTCAGAAAGGCCTTAGTGCTTGAGTGCGCTTAGCATTATGGTGTAGGTCGGGTATGGAGTCTATGTTATGAATTTGATGACCATAACATGAATAGTTCGGAAATTAAGAGTAACTATGATTTTAAACGGGTTTAACTCTAATTAAAATATTACCAGAAAGATCTTAGCGTCTAAATGACTTTGCCACCATAATGGATGTCTAGTATGGTGTTAATGTTATCAGTTTGATCTTTCTAACTTCAATAGTTCGGAAATTATAACTACATTTTACAAAGGACTTAAATTCATAATTGACCTTGTCAGAAACATCTTAGTGCTTTAATGACCTTAGCATCTTAATTGATGTCGGGTATGATGTCTACATTATGAATTTTATCACTATACCTTCAATGGTTCACAAATTATGAGTAACTATGATTATAAAAGACTTAACTCAAAATTGTCTTAAGCTTCCAGCCAATCTCAGAGTTCATAATAACATTTAATAGCATTATAGGCTATTCACGGTAAAATGAGCACTTTTGAAAGCCCTTTCATCTGGAATAATAGTCAATAAATATATTTTATTGCAACCTTAGACATTATCTTCCGAGTGCGGTGAAATATACAAGCATTGTTTATTACTTATATGACAATAATTGGTGTAAAAATGTGGTTAAAGAACCAAATATGACTGAAAGGAAAAGTAACTAGGGCTTCAAAAGTGTTCACTTTAACGTGAACAACTTATACTAAGATTTGCTCTTAGAGGGCGAGCGACTTACTCGCTCTCTGGCAGGCATTGCGAGAACCTGTGCGCTACCTACCGGCCGATGGTGGCATCAAGAGACATCAGCGCTCTTGGTGTTTAACTCTACGACTAATATGGTGGCCGATGGCTGCATCAGTGCTGCCTATCTGTTAAGTTTGGAACTGAAGACAACCTATCTCGCTGGGAAGAAGTCTATGGGGGAGGTTTGGGAGGGTGTTAACCATATCTGCGGAGAGGAGGATTATGAGTGGAGGGGGTGTAGGTAGAGGAGAGGGGTGATAGTGTACCAATTATTCAGAATAAATAACGGGAGGAGATGAGAGCCTAGAATTTCGCAGCAGGTATCCAAATAATCCCAGAAGTAATTACAATAAAGATCATGCAGGTGAGGAGGGATGGGGTGGGGACTTAGGTAGGTGATGGGGTTGGAGCGTGTGGCGCTCTTTGTGGTGCTAATGTGGTGTTAATGTGAGTTCAATGCGATACTAACGTGTTGCTAATTTTGTAGCAATGTGAGTTAGAAAGTACAGCTTTTCCAGCGATTTGTGGTGCTTGGTTAATCTTATGGGACTGTGTCTTAAGGTCAAGGTCAAGGGAAAAAAAAAATGTTAGTTAGAACCCCTCCGCTCCTACTATTTCGGTCTATGCGCACTGATCAGCTTGAGGAAGTTATATATCAGCACATCAACGACGTGCCCTTCACTATTACACGCTCCGCAGCACGCCAAATGGAGGTGTCCCTATTCGACCATGTGGGACATACTGCCAGAAATTGCCACCATCCCTACCGCTGGCAGAAAGTACAAGGCATACAGCGAAAATACGTTTAGAAAACAAATTTTTCACATGCTCATATCTGCTTTAATATTCCGTGTGTGTGTGTGTGTGTGTATATATATTATATATATATATATATATATATATATATATATATATATATATATATATATATATATATATATATATATATATATATATATATATATATATATAGTGTCCTGTAGATTTTCGACTATATTTTTCATAATGAATCTCCTCCCGTAATCTGGGCGTTTAATTTCCCTAAACTATGATTATTATTTACTTTTTTTTTTAAAATAATTAATAACACAAACAGGTCGTCTAACGATACAAGCTTAATAGCATGAAAATATTTTATTTTGTCCAACCAATTTAAACATTTAACACATTGCTAAATTAACACGCTGCCTTGTAATTAAATAAAAAACAATATTACGGAGGAGTTCTAAACATTACCTTCACAATTCACAGCTATTTTAAATTACTAAATCGGAAATCTGTTTTGCTTAAGACCTATACTTTTTAACGGTTAATTTTCGATAATTAGGCTGCAGGTAACACCGAATTGGATGCACATGAACAAAAAATTCTCTCTTTTTATCATACCCATATTGATACGGTAAATTCTTGTTTTCGGTATCTGTGGGGAGTTACTGAAAATATTTCTATTGAACGTAATAATAATTGTCAAGTATTTATATATGTGTGCGAAGCGTGGTAGCTTTATAAATAAATATTCTATAGTTATCGAACCTTTTTATTGGTTTAAAAAAGGTACCACTGGGTTACGTGTTTTAACGCCTGCATGTACTTAACCCGTGTGTTGAAATCAGCTCGCAAAACCACGATGTTAAGAGTCACCCAAATCTCTTCACTCACTCGCTCGCGTGTTGAACGGTGTAGGGAGCTATAAGTTACGACTCAGAATTTTTTTTTTGTAATAGTGACGTGTCTGTTAGTATAAGTATTGATTTTCTTGACGCTAATTCAGTGGTAACCAGTGAATTGTAGAATTTACAGGTGTCTTCAACAAGCCAGGCTTTCTTCCGAAATCTGGTCACTTCAGTGCGCGCAAGGTCCCGGTGAGCTCTAATGTTACAGAACAGCGCAGAAGAAGGGGAAGTCAAGAGCGACAAGAAAAAACGCCTGGTACATAAATTATGTTAATGGCAGGATTTTTCTCTCTTCGCTTTTTCTTTTTCTGTGCAAGGCGACGTGACGACGTAGCCGCGTCTAGAGTGTCCTGAGGGAAGAGATAGAGGAGAAGATTTTGTCAAGGGTTCCCGAGTTCGATCCTTCCAGGGACGATCGTAGAAATATACGCAACAACAACCAGCAAACCACTTATTACGTATCTGCGCTTAGTCACACACTACTCGGTGAATTGTAACCGAGGATTCAGGGAAGCACGAGTTTTGAATATACAGAATAGATAGCTTTAAATCGCTGCGTGGAGAAAAATAATATGGCACTGTTAAACAATATAGGTGTTAGGAGGAAAACATATATAGTTAAGAGCATAAATATAATCCATCATAAGACGAAGCAACGCATTGAAACGTTATTCGTTAAAATTGATTCAAGATTAGAAAAATTTTACATCATTTCAATTTTATTGCAGTTGACATATATAGTTTTTCTTTTAGGTTTCAGTACTTTAGCCCTTATTAGTTTCGTCATTAATATAATTCTTTACAATGCTAAGTAATTATTTTGGTCCTTTATTTTTACCTTTTTTTTTCCATTAGGAATTTATATAATATATTCATGATAGCCAAATGGGAGTTAAAATATTTATTAAGTACTATTGAATGTCACGAGAGCAAAATTTCTTCTCACTTTCACTTAAAACTCTTAGTTAAATAATTTAAGCAAATGAAACACTTTTCCAGAATACTGGAATAAATACAGCCTACAGTTTCCCTTGCCGCTTGATTTCTTCATTGTAAATAAAAATGTACCGAAATTTGCACAATATAAATTTTGCATAGGAATTCACTAACCGATCACATAAAAGTTAGTTGTTATAATAAATCAGTATAAAATGCATTTAATCTTTCTGAGAAGTTATCTTAATAGAGTTGTTGTAAAAATATAATTTTTAGTCAAATAGTATATTTTTTTGTGGAAGTCCGAGCAAAATGATGTAAATCATCATTATCCTTATTGTTTTAATGTTTTTATTGTACCCGTCCGTTACACATCTATCATTATAAATATTGTTTTACGAAGGATGTGGCATAGAAATTGAAGCAGAAATCACAACATTTTTTAAAACTGGAAATGAGGTACGAGTACCTTATATTCATTTAAAAACAGGTACCATATTTCAGTTAAAAAAAATACGTGTTTAAAATATTTTGGTCGCTCTTAATTGTTATATAAATTTTTCCTTGCCTTTGTTGGAATAAGCGCTCCTTTAAAAAACTTCGGTTAATTAAAATAATTGCATTTTATTCAACCTGAACCTACAAGCAGAACACCGCAAATAGATTGTAGAAACCAGAACAATATTGCGTACAGTTAAATTACGATCTTTAGAATTCAGCATTGTACTACTAATATATAATCACAACAAAAGTTAAATATGGCCATATGTTTTGTTACTTGTCATTTAGTGAAATCTTGGTCCCAGAAGTTGGAACAGCATAAAGAAAATATCTGAGCCTTAAAACAGAATTATCTCATGTACGCACTTAATGGCAACCGCCTTAGAGTTTGTGGTTTCCGAGAAGCCTGAGTTTTCTTTGATCTTTCTTTAGCTCTATAAGTTACCACAGCGTTAAGAAAATGTAGATCATTATGGCAGTTCTGGTCTGTAATATGTGCTTTTATAAGCGAAGCTCCTGTTTTGAGGCGTTGTGTTACTGATTTACCAAGAAACTCTAAAATATTCAACACATTTACTATTGTTCTGGAAATGTTTCATTATTACTTGTAATACCGTTACCGGTAATGAATCGCCTTGGTTTTGATAGTTACTGTCGGAAAAGGCTTATTTGGTTTAGACTAAAGTAAGCATCTTCAACCATATGAAATTAGTTAACATGGAATATGTAGGTTAATTATATATTTATTAAATTACATTTTATGATGTAAATTTTATGTTCTATCGACAGAAATATAATTTTTAATAAAATTAGAAAATGTATTAACATAATGCAATTTAATTTATTATTATAACATTTCAATTAAAGTGTAAATAAAATATATTTTACACAACTGAGATTATGAAATAATATTGTCACAATATCAAATTTTAAAAAATAATTCTATAATATACCAATACAGTAAGCTATTTCCTCTTCCATATGCCAAAGAATGTGACAACTTTTTTTGTACTGCTTCCATTGTTTGTTCGTATACAACGTGTTAGGAAACTACCTGTCGAAACTCAAATTACAGCAACTGTGGGCGAATATAAACAAGTAACTATAGTCTCAAAATGTTCGGAAAGGCAATTTAGTAATTTTAAATTGAAGCTGAACTTCGTCAACCGACGCCGGGTGTCCACAGCCGTATGTACACGCGTGCACATCAAGTTGTGTGACACGAAGGCGAACGGCGGTGGCACGATATGTGGCCAGCGCCTGTACGTAGGCAACCAAGAATTATATATAGCTACCCTGCCACTGCGGCGACGCCTGTGTGTGTGTGGGACCATGACAACTCGTCCGACCTACAGGCGGCGCAGAGTGCCGCGTGCAGCACTGTCGTGGATCAGTTCGCCTTCGTGTCATGCAACTTGTTGTGCACGCAGGTAAATACAGCTGCGGGAACCAGGCGTCAATTGCTGGTCCGCCGGCGTCGTTCGCCGAAGTCCAACTTCAATTTAAACATACTAAATCGCTTTTCCGAACGTTTTGTGACAAGAGTTTCTAGAATGTATTCGCCCACAGATGCTGTGGTTTGAATCTCGGTGGATAGTTTCCAAACAAGTTGTATATCGCATTTAAGAATAACAATTAAGAATAAAATTTCAAATTCGATTTCCTTTATGTAGCTCTCTCACTTCATGCATACATATCGTTTGTAAAGATCAACTTACTCCGCGCTAGTAAATCACCAGCACGCTTCATCCACATTAACGAAAAGAACGGCCGAAGCAGGTCTGTGAGATAAAGAGTTCTGCAATTTTCTGTAGAAAAGGATGCGAAACTCTGATCTGCTTCTTGAATATCATTTTCCCTCCAGTACTGCGTCATTTTTTAGGAATTCGGAATGGAGATAACGACATTCTGTGCTGATCCCAGGAAAGATTTCGAATGTCACGACAGCGTGCGGGGGTTTGTGAAGGTGGGCGGGGGGGAGGTGGGGGAGGATAAGGGAGAAAGAGGCAAGATAAAGAAAAGTTCGAACAGAAGCCAGGATGATAGTTTTTGTGCGCGGGCTGGGATATTGATAAGTGAGTTAGAAACGCCTCCCTTCCGGCCGGGCAACCACGAGGGAATTACGGGTTCCGTGACTTGGTCTCTCTGGCTAATGTGCGCGACTGTAAACTCGAGCGAGCAGCCTTTCTCCTAAGCTTACATCTGATTCAACGAGGGTGCAGATCTTAGGCGAGATTTCTCAAAATAATGTTTGGTGTTGGTACGTGATTTCTTGTACAAAACGCAATACATTATTATAGAGGCCGTTCACGATAAAGTGAGCACTTTTAATGCCACAGTTACTCTTTACTTTCAACCAACTTATATCCTTCCATCACTAAATGTAAACCCTGCCACGTGAGTAATAAACACAGTGTATACATTCACTATACACAAAACCAAAAGTCGAGGCCACAATGAAATCTATTTATTGGTTATTATGTATGATGAAACAGTTTAAAAAAGTGTTCACTTTACCGTGAACGGCCTATAAGTGATGTAAATAAATAATAATGTAAATGTTTAAACCGAAAATACATCAATATCGTTGCTTTTATTCTTTCAATATAAAAATACATCGGCAAACTATGTTTATGGTTTAGCTTTATTAAGTAACTACACAAAATCGGAAAATAGAGCATTGAATGTTTTAGCTTATAGTCCCTAGTAATGTATTAAAATAAATTATAAATAGTATATTAAATAAATTTATAAATAGTATATTTCAAACTGTGATGGCATTTAGTTTGTAACTTTGTCTTCAAAAAGTGCTTCAGTCCTAGTTCTCAGACAAATGAATGGGGAAGCAATTTTTTCTATGATGAATATTAAAATGAAAATCAGCTATGTTAAAGTTTTGCATTGCAGTTATTTGCTCTTTTTTTAAACACATTATAACATATCTAACACTGCTTTATATTGGCCAAATAACATTGCAAACTATGCAGTGGTAATGTCCCCATTCTAAGAGTTTCCTAGCAAAATGAAATGTCTGAAATGATGAGAGATTTATTTAATTTTCATTTCCAGTTTAGTAGTACTGTACCCAGCAGATGTCCAAGTACGCCAGCTCTTTTACGCTTTTCTGGCTGCATCGTGTCACACACGAGTCCATAGGTTAGCGACAGCAGAACGGCCATTAAGCACTGGCGGGGAACCTAAAACATCACATCATCAGTCATCGGCACCATTAGAAGAGTACAACACGACAGTAGCGTCATTCGGTAGGTTCAGGCACATAACATCTGGTATAGGAGTAGAAGTTTCGAGCTCGGTAGTGTAGGATGCAGGGCGTCGCAAGCTGGATCCGCCCGCCATCTTGAATTTCACCACAATCTTCAAATTAAAATGGACAATTTTACCCAAAAACTTTCTGTATGTATATAGGGTTTTGCCCAAAAATATACTTTTCCCCAAAAAATAAATTAGTCACATAGTTCTCACAGCAGCAAAGCCAATTAGAGGCACTGAATGCTACACGTCCAGCGGATTAGGCGAATCAGCTGTCATGACCCCCAACAACCATCCTGCACCATCCTCCCCCACACACCCACCAAACATACCATCCCTCGTCCTCCCTTAACTACCCACCCAAACCACATTCCTATCCTCATCCACCACCTAACCCACGACTATCACACCATCCATCCTCCTTCACACACCACATCCCCTTCGCAACCACCCTCCTCTGCAAACACACAACCCCCGTACACTCATACCCACTCACTATGCATTCTCCAACACTCATCATACCTATAGTAAAAATCAGGGAATACTAACCAAAATAAAAATTTTAAAATTTAAAGGGAAAAAATGTGTAAAACAATTGAATAGACATAAAAAAATATCCTGATAATATTATTTAAATATAATATTGCCATGAAAAATGTATTGAAAACTTGAATGTAATATTTATCTCTCTCACTTCATCCACTTCAGGGCTCGACTATCGTACAGACTGTGAAGCGCACAATCCCTCCCGTTATGATGACCAGCAGATGACTGAACTCCCACTTCTTCATTTCCTTTTCTATATAGTCGGTCTATCTGCTGACTCCCTGCAAAAATAATCCTCCCAAACAAGCATTGACCCTTAGATTGAACCATTAACACATTTCCAATACTAGACAGTCTTAGTGCTTAAGCATCTACCACCAGAGAGCTTCAATTTCGTCCATTTCCCAACCTCTTGGCAACTATGCTACCAAACTTAGAGTATGCAGTTAATAAGTTGTACTCCTCCCAACTACCAGCATATCTAGAAATCCCCTCTCCACACTATAAGCAGTCCAGCCAATTCCATTTACTCACTATATTTCGATTACCTCCACACCCCCATTATATATAATTAGCTATTTATCCGCCCTCTACATGTCCTCACCAACCCTTGCGAATGTCTCAGAACCTACCATAAGGACCATACAAGCTATCCATACCGACGAAACATACTGGACAATGACTCACTTCACCCAATACTAACTCCTTCCAAGACCAACTCCACCTAAGACTGACTCCATCCAAGACTGGCTTCTGCCGATAACAACACTTGCAAAACTGACTAAAATAACAGATATGAAAATCCATCTGCACCAACAGATGATAATGACCAGTCTCAAAAGAAGTCGCCTATTACGAATCTCGTACTTAACTTTTTCGCACAAAATTTCGCCAATCGTCTCAATATTCTTCGTAATTCATCGCAAATCGTCGGAAAACATCGCAGAATCTTCGCAAATCGTTGAAAAATTTTGCGATTTGTCATTAAAACAAAACATCCAACCAAGGCTAGGTCATACGAAATGACAATACCAAACACCCATTCCACCCAACCAGGCCAGCATCCCAGTTAAGCCAACTATACAATCAATCTACACCAGATATCCATACAATACCAACATAACAAACATCCATTATGAGTGATCAGACCAACCAACACCACTCATGCCAGCCATCCACATGAACCAAACACACCAAACGACCATGCCGACCAGCCACACACATTGGTCGTTACTAGGTGACCAGAATGTCAGACGAACCAACCAGACCAGTCAACCATTCCAACCAACCATATTGGTCAATGATTGATGTTAACCCAGACTGACTTCTGCTGAGACCGACCCCTGCCAAACTGACTAAAAGAATGGACAAGACCAACCAGCCAAACCAACCGACGATGATAGCATATCTCCAAACAAGTCGCCTAGAATGACTCTCCTTGCTAAACCCTTCGCACAAAAACTTCGCAGAAACTTCGTAATTCTTCCTGAAACCTATTAGGCGACTTGTTTGGTGATATGCCATTGTCGTCTGTTTGTATGGCTAGTTGGCATAGTCGGTTGGTTTTGCTGGTTGGTCTTGTCTATTGTTCTAGTCAGTTTGGCAGAAATTGTACTTGGCAGAAGCCAATCATAGGTGCAGTCAGTCGTTGGTTATTATTATTGGTCGCTATGGATGGCTGGTATGATTATATTGGCTGGTCGGCTTGTGTGGTCCTTTGGTATGATCTGCTAGAAATGGGTAAAGTGTATGTCTGGGCTCCTGGTTGGCATGATCGGTTGTTATGGTTGGCTGGTCTTAATTGTCGTTAGACTGATCGACTAGAGTGATATTTTGGTATGGCTGGTTCGTACAGGCTTGAGGTATGGTTGGTTCGTAATATTAATTGGTTTTGTTGGCTTGTATATTTGGCTCTTGTGGTTGTTCTGTATTCGTCAGTTTCTATAACTGAGTGGCACAGCTGGATCATACGGCTCGCGGGCATGGTCAGATCGTATGGCTTGTTGGTATCGTCGTTCGTTGTTGGTTCGTATGGCTGGTTTATGTGGCTGACTGTATGGTGGCTTGTATGGATGGTTCGTATGGTGTCTTTGTATTGTTGTTGACAGTTTCGGATAGTATGCGTGGTTCGTTTGGTCAGTTTGTATGGCTGAGTGGCATGGTCGGTATGTATGGATGGTTGGTATTATCAGTTAGTATGGCTCATTGATATGGCCAGCTCGTATGTTTGGATGTATGGTAGCCTTGTATCGATGGTTCGTATGGGTGGTCTTGTCACATAAGTATGATCAGTCGGTCTTGCTGATGTACTGGTCTGGTGTTGTGGAATGGCTGTTTCGTAAGGAAAATTCTTATGTACAGTTCGTATGGGCAGCTGGTATGAATGTTTCGTATGATCGGCTGCTACGGATGGTCCGTACGGTTGGCTGGTATGACCAGCTAGTAACATTTAGTCTGTATGGTTAGTCGGTTGGCCTAATCGGCTTGTAAGGCCCTTTGGTGTTGTCAGCTGTGGGTGAGATGTTTTGTGAAGTTTTGTGAAGTTTTGCGAGGATAAGCGATAGTTTTCTAAGATTGAGCGAATATTTGATAAACTTTTATTCGTACTAATATACATATATAATTTTAGATTGGTCGTCATCGTCTGTTCGTGCAGATGGATTGTCTGTTGTGAGGTAAGTAGAAGCGATGGTATAGGCATGCAGAGGGCCGGAAAAATTGCTAATGTAATATAGTAGTGGTGTGGTGGTCGACCTGTGGAGAGTACGTGTAGCATGCGTCTGTTACCCTTTCCGGGGCCGCGGTGGAGCAGCAGTGACTAGGGCGCTCGCTGAACAAATTCGAATGTGGTTTAATTTCTGGCGGGGTCGCTCCCGGATTTCGCACGTGACGATGCCACTGGTGGGTGGGTTTCCTCGGGGATCCTCCATTTTCCGCCTCCCTTGCATTACTGTCTTCACACTCATAGACTCTCAAGATACCCGATGTTAAGTGCCACCCAAATCTTTCTATCCCCCCTCCCCCTTGTAAAGTTCACACTTCTTACCTCCTCTCAGACTTGTCCATGTTACCTACTGGAGATTACAGGCGACATGCCGAAGGTTTTGCCCGATTGTGCATGGAATAACCCATTAGAAAAGTGTTAGAACACACTATAATGTTGTTTACAACCTCCAAACACGTGATAGAGTGAAGCTCGTGACATTTTACAATTATATTTATTAGTTTTGCTGTACCTCATATATATATATATATATATATATATATATATATATATGCTAGCATTTGCCACACTATATACGCACTACATTGAACATTTAGTCGTTTGCTCTTTGCTCCATGCAACGAGACCAGCCGTTACAATGATTTATTTTGGTCAACTCTGTTTACGCCCGTGCAAATTTTCTTGAAACCTTCAAACTTGAGTCATTCAATGCACATCATGAGTTTTATTAGTATTAATCCTCTACCCACTTCGCTGCTATTTATTTTTATTCACTTGGGCCGTGGTGGCGCCCTGCCACCATAGCGCAGGGGCAGGTGGTTGGCTTGTAATCAGAGGATCGGGAGTTCGCACCGCTGTTCATCCGTGGCAGATTTCCAGTTCGCATTTCGCGAACTGAGAATTTGTCATCAAGGCGGTATAACACGAGCTTGTCAAACGTCACAAACACACAATGTCAAATGTCTTACACACTACGCCGAACGGTCAATGTATCGGTAAATATGTCAATAAAGTCAACTTAAAATAAAGTGTCTGGGCAGTTAGCCTGCTCTTCTCCCACCAAGGCGAACTGGGATCAATCCCCGGGTGGGTCACTCCCAGATATACGCATGTGGGTATCGTGCCGGACGATGCCACTGGTCGATGTGTTTCCTCGGGGTTCTCCTATTTCGACCTTCCTTCATTCCGGCATTACTCCATACTCATCTGAATCACCCTCATCATCTCTTAAGAATTAGCTGTTAAGAGCTGCCCAAATCTCTGTAGAAGTGAGACAATAAAAAATTAACAGTTACCTCAACCGGGATTCGAACTCACAAAACCTTGTACCATAAGCTAACGTGATATTAATTGCATTGCGGAGGTATGATAGGCAGCATCAACTTCAAATGTAATCAGTCTATATTGTTTTGAATTACAGACTTTAGTAACCTGAAATATTTACAGGACTATCATTTTAAAAATAGCGTGTTGAACTAATTTATACACATAAGAATGCATGGTATACAGTAGCGCTACTTGTGTAAATAATTTGTTGAAATCAGTTGATGGTCCCCGAGATTTGATATAAAAAGTTAAATATAACCCACAGAAGTGTTTACAGTTTTGTACGATACTGTTTACAGCCTACTTTACGAAGGAAAGAAATGCTTAAAGATGTCATTCCTGTGTTTGTGGCTGTGTGTGTGTGTGTGTGTGTTTTTGGTTGTGTCCCCTCTTTAAAAACTTGCTATTGCATCAACAGAATTTAACCAAACTCTATATACATATTCTCCTTCATAAGGACATCCGCCTTTTAAAACTTTTGATTATTCCTGGTACTTACTTTCAAAAGGGCAGTAATTATATATACGTATATATATGGTATGTGCCATATTTTGGACACAATTGAACCGACTTTAACATTTTTTACATTGACAGTCCATCTTCTAAGCAATGAACATACAAATTGATATTTTTGTTGGTTTGGTATTTTAAATGATCGCAGTAAACATGGAAAAGATACAGGCCAGAAACGTGCCGGTGAAAGCTAGCCGACAAACTCGGGCCTGCCGATACCGACTCGATTTCATATTCCGGAATTGGACCGATGGAAATATGGACTAGTGGCTGACTGTTTGCCGACTGCGTCAAAAATACACTGTACTGATAACAGCAAGATACAAAATGTATTACGGCCCAACACACACGAAAAGTACGGGCCAGATTCGGGCCGGTAAACGGTAGCTGACAAGCTCCGACCAGCCTATGCTGGCTGATGTCATATTCAGGAATCGGCCCGATGCAAATAGGGACAGGTGGCTAACCGACAGTGTCGGGCCTGCAAAGGCTGCATGTCGCTACGATGCCGGGCCTGCGACGGTCAATGTCGTTACGATGCTGGGCATGCGACTGGATGTCGCTACGATGCTAGGCCTGAGAGAACTGGATGTCGTTACGATGCCGGGCCTGCGACGGCTGAAGGTTGCCACGATGTCGGGCCTGCGACAGCTGGATGTTGTTACAACGCCGATCCTGCAGAGGCATGATTTCTAGAAATAAGAATTATAACCATGAAAAAAAAAACCTTAATATTTCAATTTAAAATTTTAGAAATTGTTATTTCCTCTTTACAGATATTCATTTCATTTACTTCTCAACGCATTATTGGATATGAACCTCTTCTGTTTTCCGAGTGCGTGATTCGAACCTATGACTGTTGAGTTGACAGCACATCATGCTAACCTATACTCCACGTAGTAAGTGCCTGATAAGCTCCATTAATTTATATACAAAATACTATGAATGAATATATAAATTCCATGACAATATAAGAAATAATTCTTAAACATGGATTATTTAAAAATTACTTCTTCAGAGACTTGCAAAAATAATTGTTTTTGTTAGTTTTTAATATAGTATCTGTCAGATTGTTGTACAAATGAAAGAATCTTGAATTAAACAATTGCCATGGGCTACCACATGACCCATTAATAATCACGAAAAAAAAAAAAAACATGCTATCGGTTAACACACGGTCTCAAAATAGACACCATGCCATTAACAACTAGCTAACGTCTTACCTATTCAAAGCACTTTCCAGACATTTTTTGGTAAAAAGACATATTTATATCTTTATTGTGATAAAGATCCTTGTCTCTAGAACGTTACTGGGCAAAGATGCTGTATGGGAATCGGCCCAGAAACTTTTTTAAGATGCTTGCAAGATGTTTGTTCTGCAATATCATGCCGACACATTTTCGGTGATATCCATCTGTTATCCTAATTAATACACCGGACCTTTGTTTTTATCGTAACGGCTAACAATCTGACCGTTGAGGAAATTTCGAACAAAATTTGTATGCTCAAATTTTTAATATAAAATACCATGCCAACAAATAGCGGATACTGCCCGCCATTTTTTAAGATAGCACAACATGAACAGATGAAATTTTTGTGTCATATTTCGGAAGAAATTGTCTGATTCGTACCAAATTTGGCAAACTTGTAGTCGTGTGGCAGATGATGTGAACTGGTATGTTGTAATGAGCACATACACTTAATTTAAAATGCCAGCAATTTAGTCATTGTATTTTTTATGCTATATCTCTGATACCATGTAATTAGTCAAACATAAATTTGTATGTTGGCAGTATATCAAATTTTGCTACAAAAAATGTCTTTTTCCGCTATTTTCTAAAATAGCATTATATGAAAAATATGTATTTTTGTCATATCACTTATCACCGGGGAAAAAATTACTACCAATTTTACCAAACGAATAGCACTGCAGGATGCCATGTAAACTGTGTTTTGTGTGGGTTAGAAGCATATTTTCAAAATGGCGGCATTTAAATAATTTAGATAAATTTGTCATATCTATTAAATGATCAAACCAAATTTAACCAAAATTTGTATGTTGACATTATCTATAAGAAGAATTTTATGCAAAACCTCTTTTTTAATAAATTTTACTTTATAACACCAAATAACAAAATAGAGTCTCTACACAATATATTGGGAAGCAATCAACCGATTTCTACCTAAGCTTCTGTGACAGAAGCTGCACTGCAGTAGGCTACATAATCGTACTTGTTATAAGTGGTTCAGACATATATTTGCCAAAAGATAGTCCTGTAAATTTTTCAAGTTTGTAAACGCTATCATTCAAATAATTATTCTTATTACATCCGACGTCGATGCTTTGTACTCTGCGTCTTCAATGCAGTTGATTGCACGCTTTCTTATGGCACGAGGTTCTCTGTGTTAGAGACCTAGCATAAAAAACAATAATAAAAAAGAGGAATTAAAAATAAAGAAAATAATATAAATTTGTAACTAAGGCACGTGTATAGTTGTAGTTGCGTCATTACTGTTTCGCAGGTTTCCGGTTAAATTTCTAATGCTATTGTTGTCATCGAGACGACAAGTCCTATATACAATATAAGCGTCTAATAACTCCAATGAAAATTGTATGCACGCATGCTGAGGAATGTAGTCATATTAGTATTACAATAACTTCTTGATTTTTGTATATTCAGTGAGATGCTAGTGTTGACGACTGCTAACGCAATGATGTATATCAACAGTCTTCCTGAACATATATGTTGTTGTATAATTTCCTTTTTATTTCTGCATATTACACCACATCAAATGAATAAGAAAACAAAAGAACAAATTGCGTTTTCAGTTTTTATAAATAACTTATTATAAACCATCAAAAAACATTTAGCAAATTTTTATAGACTAAGATGACAGTAACAGCAAATACCAATCGTTGCTTTGCAACAGCTCAAGAAATTGTAGAACTTAATGAAAACTATCAAACAAAACTGTTAGCTATAACAATCAGAGAATCATATTCTCTTGCCAGTATTCTTGACGACTATTTGCTATATTTTAACAAATTAGATAGAATAAATTAAATGACGTAAAATGTAATTCAACAGAAATGCAAGAAAGTAACAACCACCATATGAGAAAACATATGCAATGACATCATTTTGTAGAACAAAGGAAATTACACAAATCATTTTCAAATGTAATATATTTCTATAACCTTTCGGAACACTGAAATATTGTCATATTATTTTCAAATAGATATGTGCTGTGTATATTGTAGAATTTGCATGCGCATCGATACAACACATATAGCACTTGAGTGACCAGGCTGCACAGCTGACTTGCAATTAATCAGTGGGAAAGGATGTGACCTTACCTAGGCTGCCTCTGTATAATTGCCCGGTGCAGTACATGGCCGATAGGTGAACAAATTTATTACCATCGTCACACACTAGAAACTAACATTTGAGTACGTACGTCAAAAAGAGGCAGACAATTGAAAACTCTACACATATGAAAGATACTAGGTAAGAAATAGGTTAACTTGACACTACAGTAGAGAAAACGACAAAACAGATACGCCCTTTGAATAGGTTTCAATTATTTACTTTTAATTTCCTTTTGTATTGAAATTGTTCAAATCAGAAATAATTAAAAACCCTGATGGCTATATGAGAAAAGCTATAAAGACAACACACTATCCTAACAACACTAAAATGTTGTTAGGATTGTTAGGATGCCTAGCATACTTGAACCCTTTTACGGTTACGTGACACAGCTTGCCAGAGTCTGAATATACTGGTTTCAAGATCAAATTAATTAAACTGTTCGCTGTACTAAATATTACGTTAAAATAAATCGTGCGCTCACTCAACAGTCTAGCTCTGGTAGAAACTACTCTTATCAGAGGTTTTGTAGTGGGCGTATGTGTGCTGGAAATTTACGTACTTATAAAAGTCAAGATGGCGTCGTTTGTGTACTGATGCTATAAAGATATGGAGCTGAATCAAACTGTGAATAAAATTAGGTCCAGATGAAAATGTCAGATCTTTTTGTAGGACTTATTTTTTTAATCACCTAGCGGATTGAAGGTAGGATGTTCTTGCAGGATTTGGCGTAGCAGGATTAAGGTGGAGATACGTGGAGCTCCGCTCTACACGTACGTAGACGGCGTGTTAAAACTACCTAACTCCTGACCACTTAACCTCGCGAATGGGCGACCATTGACACAAACTCCATTGCTGGTTACAAATTTGCTTAAGAGATGGTTCAGAGATACGTCTACACACCCTAAAACAAATTTAAGGTACTACCTCTCCGTCCGCTTCAGACGGGAGGTCCTGCCCTACGGCTGACGTTGTTGGAGGCTGCTAGCGAAGAGAGCGTTAGTCTCTGCAGGCTGACCCTAGTTTAAGGTGGTTTTGTTTATTGAAGCATGCATTTTTCTAAAAGAGCCAAATAGTTTTTTTTTCCTTTTCAAGTTTCGTTTACAAAATAAGATATTTTTTGTCGCTACTAAATATAAATCTGTCCCTATAGAAACGCGTGTTTTGTTGATTGTAGCAAACCTATCATTCACTGCAGTAATTTTAAAGGAGTGTCATCCTATTGAGTGAGTTACCTCTTAACATTTGGCGAGAAGAAAAGCATAGACAGTAACTCTGGTCGCTAAATTATCTTTGGATCAGTCCAGGTATCTCGTCCAAGTATTGGCAATCACACAAGTCCTCCCTCTTTACTGACCTATGTATTGGCTAATCACAGGAAATGATGTATCTCTTATCTGTTCCTTTGTTTCAATAATCTCATTCACTTCGAATCTGTTGGTCGGTTTCTTTATGACTTTCAATCTGACAAGTGTTGTGCCTAAAGTTACCAAAATTTTATGCCCAGGATTTAATAAGTTGTTATATATCATATCTGTTGAATTTATAAAAAAATAATTTTATATGACATAGGTAGCTTTAGTTGCTGCCCTCTAATTTATGATTTTTGATGTTGACTATAGTCCTGTGTTTGGTTACTGAAGAGTGTTCTTCCATGTTTGTTCTGGTATTACAATATGCTTGTAGTTTTAGTTCCTGGAAATTTGCGATTCTTCTACCTCTCTGGCATGTTTAGGCAAGGCCACAGAAACATGGTATTTTGTAGATGCCAAAAAGTTGTGGGGCCAAAAAAAAATTTTTCACAGAAAGTAAAGCCAATTTCACCGACAATTTCTGCACTGTGCGACAGTTTTCGCAAAAACCTTTTTGGTATACTTGAGCTGCTAGCAAACTGCATACATTTTTTTAGTAATCCTGATTGTTAGTAACTACATGACGTTGCCTTTGTCAGCTTTTGTTATGAAAATACCGTTATTACTGGGCGTGGTTGTGAGTTCCTCATTTTTCTCTGGGTTAGTGCTGAAATAAAGTGGGGTTTGCCCTCTGTAGGGTCCTAAGTGTCCTTATTCGCATTTCTTTGGCTGCTGTAACTAGGAGTAGCTGCTTACTAGTGATCTTTGAGTATATGTGTCGGTGCTTGATGGAAGGAAAGGGTAGACTACAAGGCCGGTATTTAAGGCACCATGTAAAATAGGACACTCAACTCCTTGTTAACAACATTTCGGACAAGAGAGGATGATACGTGAGTAAAAATCTGTATACTGTTGATGGTAAGATATTTCAATTATGTCATAGACCTATTAAATATAAGTGTAGCCGACTGGAGCTGTGGAAGGATATTTTCAGCTGTCATTATTTTTACATGTTTCTAACGTATTGAAATCACTGACAACCTATTCCGCATTCTCTAACTAGCATATTTCCTGATGATTATTCACCTCTCCTTATCTATTAAACCAATAAAATACAACTTGTGTTAATTTAATACATTTCTGTAAGCCAGGTTTCGTTGCCAGGTATTAATATTCATGTTTATTACAAGTGGAAATGAGACAGTAGATGTGTATGATAAGGAGTACTAACAGACAAATGACCTCTACATACGATTGGCATTTGGCTTGAAGATCCTCTAAAAGTAGCCGCGAACACACTGATATTCTGAGACTATGTGGCATCCGAGATGATAGAGCAACAAAATTTTTCGGTGGGGGAAACTGATCTTAGGAAGTGTCCGCCATGCTACACTCATTTAAATGATGTGGAATATATCACGCGTGGTATGTAAACCGGACAGCAGCAACGAAAAGCCCAACAACAACATCTTACCTCCTCCCAGTCTTCAGAATTTCCTACATTCCAGGTTGAATGTAGATCATTCCATATTATGCAGCAAATGTGGCCAATATTGTATTGCCGGCCTCAAGAAAAATCAATATGTTAATCTTTTAGTGACAATATTGTAGTTGCAGGTATTTGGAGTAATATTTTGATGCAGCATCCACTGTGCTTAGTCGTTACGTAGGGTTCGTCTCATTTTTGTTATGAAGTTAACAGTTTCGATCCCTACTGCTTGCACCGGAGGCTGATTTCCCAAGTGATCGCTCTGCGCTTCTCTTGAATAGTCCTTTACCCTGATTGGCCACTGTGTTTAGAGTGCAAAGAAACGCGTTATTGTTACTTTGCGGTGACTGCATGCAGAGGAGAGGGAAAAAAAAGTTTTAATCAGCCAAGGCTTCTGTTGTTTTTGCTGCACGCTGTATTATTGCCCTGCTTCCCGAACGCGTGTTCATTACGAAGCTTATGAAGCTAGTATCGTGCCTGTCGTTCCAAGGCCACACCGACATCGCAAACGGAACGAAGGTGAGTCTGTATGACGTACGGGTTGCGGACTCATCAGGCGGCTATCGGCCCCCGCCTTGTGATGACGAGTTGTGCGTTGTCGTGAGGTCGGTCAAAGTCGAAGATACACGACAGCTCTATCTGCGAGAATCACGTGCCACTTCCTTGTGTTTCCTTAGTTATGTGGAGCAGCACAGCACAACTTCACGACTCTAACATTACGTCCAACAAATATAATTTATCACTCTATTCTGACTCTCCTTAAAATGTACGTACTCACATAAAACAATAATATTAATACTAAAATGTATTTATTAAAACAGCGAGTATTTTACTACATAATTAAGAGCTTACGAAAACGTAAAATATATTTCAACAATTACTATTCAAGCCCTGATGCAATTGTCCTCCCATTTTATAGTTCCGTCATCAATTTCTTGATATTTCAGTAATCCACACAGAATATCTGAAATTGTTTATGTGTATTTGTTCCGTTTATGGATTTAAAAGAGATGGACTATGAAAACACATAATTTCTACCCGTTTACATTATGTTATAAGGATTTGCTGACCCTCTCTGACTTGCTCAGTCAGTCATACTATTTTGAACCACAGATTATTTTTCTGTGGCTGAACCCCGATTAGCTACAGCAGTGTGGGATGTCACAGGGTTAGAATCCCAGTTGCACGCCATCGCTGCAAGTTAGATTTTAATGTCAGGTGCTAAATTAAATCGTGGTCTTTATCCTCTTCGTAGTATCTCTGCAAATTAAAATGAATGGCATAAAGAATCACGTATACTTCAAAGTATATATATTTATATCTTCCAATTACTTAATAGAATTTGTCAATTGTACTGGCAGATTTTAGTTTCAAGTCTTTCTCCTTGTTATAATTATAAAGCCTGAAACGATTGGCGAGATTTCGGGACAGATTTTACCATCTTTGCCAAAACCTTAAAGTAATTCTTCATATAATTTACATTTAATTAAAATGTTTTATCGCAAGACGTAGAAAACCTGCATTTGTAATGCAGTAAATAAAATCCGCAAATCCTTTGGGAGCTAATATGATTTAAATACTAAATTTTCTCTTCACAAGTTATCCAATATACGACTCGGTTACAGCGGAAGCAGGCAAAAAAAAATGGTAAAATAGCACCTTGAAAATAGGATAGGTTCACAAGCACTCTATTTCTGAAAGAGGTTACGTCTGCTATCATCATTTACAGCAAGGGAGAAACATTTCCAGCGATCGAAAAATATCATCCACAGTTTGCGTCACCGGCAGTTTACCTCGGATCTGCGACGAAGAGCGGAGAAGATGTGAAGCTACTTTAGTCGGCAGAAAGGCGAAGAGGCGGTAGGAAGTGCGGATAAGCGGAGAGAAATGCGTTATAAAGAGCGAAATTTGAAAATAAAAAGGAAGCTATTAATCGAGGAGGGAGCGGGGCCCTGCGCGTGGCGTCTCACTTTCATTTCTCACCCGTCGCTGAGCACTCGAGGCCGGTCGTGGATCTGAGAAGCTCGTCAGTGGAAGGGGGGGGGGGGGGAGCAGCAGCGCCACTCGCCTTATCAACACTGATGTTTTATTCCGCCACACCGACCTCTTGCACTTTATCACTGCGGAGCCTTCCTCGCCGCCGGATCACTGCGATGAATGTCCGCACCTCCTTCTCTACAACTAATAACTATTCAATATTTCTGACGTTTGCAATGTGCGTTTTCTGCCTTTCGCTTCTTTTAATATAACGTGAATCAGTTCTACGCAATTTATTAAGAACATATTTGTGCTCTAAATGTTTTCATGTGAGCTTACGGAGGTACTGTTCAGTAGTACAGTATACAGATACACCAGAGCTCCAAAAACTTGTAATAGAACTGCATTTTATAACGTTTCTCATTGAAAGGAATTTCGTAATACGAAAATCATCGTTGTCATAATGCCAGTGGTGAAAATGTTTTCAATATTTTCTGAAGTTGAAAATCTGGGGATAGACTAAAATAATATTTGCTATTTACCCATACTATATTTATTCGAAAATAATGCACAAATATTAGTACACACAAACTAATTATGTCAGCATACATTATTTGGTAAGACTACATCGCATTCCAATACGTATTGTCTTCACAAAAAAAAAAAAAAAAAAAAAAGTGCAATACCCAGATTCCATTACCACATAAATATTCATTGGAGTAAAATTGAGTAAAATGTTAATTTCAATACATCTTACCAAGACGAGACTACTTTTAGTAACTTTATAATGCAAATACGGGAGACGAGGACATTTAGAAAATGTTAAGCTACGGTCACTACTTGCGCCAAATTTTGGCCTGAAAGAGCAGTTCGTTACATAAAGTTTCTGTAGAAAATCAAGCACTAAGTTAACACGAAATTATGTTTGTGGAAACTCTGTAAATAAGTTGACGCACAAACTTGCGAAAAATGGCGTATTGAAGAGTTCATAAAATATTATAATAATGGAACTTTATTTTCACGTATATATATGTAGTTTTCACTTTAATAAATATATTATTTAAATATTTATTTATAGCAAATATCAAATCCTTAACTGCAAGTACTAAAATAGAGTCTTCGAAATCGGCTAATCCAAAAATAATTTCAGATCACTTTGAGGTGTTCGCAATAGGAGAAACGAATGTTCAGTAACTGTACGCGGAACAATTATTAAGTCATGACAGTTACAAAATGTCGCCGAATCCTTATAGTATTTAAAAAATCAAACGTGAACTAAAGTGGTGTAAAATAACGAAAATTTTTGACTAATGAAGGAAATACTACATAAACCACGCAACGTTCATATAATTTTTTCTTTTCAGCTTTTGCAACAGAACGAAACTGTGGTCTTAAAGATACTCATTATAATCTAACAGTAATTTACCCAGTGGACTATATGATTGGAGTTTTCATTGCTTTACTACACAAACACAAGCCATTTGTAAATTCAGCCGCGCCAGCACCTGCCCAATGCTTTTATTCATGGGTAGGTGTGTCCGCTTTTCGGCTTGTTTATTACTGCGAACAAGAAAGTTAACGATTTGAAGTATTCTGCAGAATGCCGTAAACAAACGAGTCTTTTATAATAATCAAATGTAAAATACCTATATGTAGATTTATTTCAGTTAGATTTATATTTGATTATTGTTCAAGGTAAATCATGAGTTAATTATGTTTCGGAGCTCCAGAAAAGATGGATGGAGTAAGTTCACGCATTAGTTATTTGGTCGCAGTTAAATATAATCAGTAGTAGGGCAAATTCGGTTCATGACAAGGATTCCATTTTGAAATCTTTCGTTTAATATCTCTGGTTTTTATCCAAAAATCACTCGTACTTACCCAAAAATCAATTCAGTAATCAACGTTTTTTTATACTAAAAATCACCTAGAAATTTCCCGTTTTCCGAAGCTCCAAAAAAGGGTTCCCCCAGAAAAATCCTTCAGCATGCTCTGGCAGCCATCTTGGATTACTGACTTCCTGCTTTGTCAGTCCGTTCAAACGACGGAAGAGTTTGATACAGGTTATCTTGACCGTAACTTTGAACCCGATGACCTTTGACCTTGAAATCCGAAAAAAATCCAAAAAGTCCAAAATAATAATAAAAAAAATATTTCCAAAAATTTGAAAAAAAAATTTATTGAAAATTACTAAAAATATTATTAAAGAGTTGAAAAATAAATTTTTTTTAAATCCTTAAAATATGAAAAAAGAAATAATGTAATAAAATCTATAAAACCTAAAAGAATATCACGTTAACCTCACGCTCATTCCACCACCCTAAACATAAACCCCTAACCATATCTACCCACCTTACAATACTAAAAGACAAAAAAAATCAAAAAAATTTAAGAAAATTTATACCAAAAAACGCAACTCCAGCATGTCTGTCATTGCATCATTACCATCAGACACCAGCAAAATATCATTTCACACATCAAACAAACCACCTGATTATCTCAACCAACCATAAAAATAAAAACGCTGACTACCACACTTCAGATATACGAAACAAAATATGAGTGACCCTGCTGACAAGGAGTACAGGGTACTATAGCAACTATGGCCCAGTATACTCCAGTTGTGCCACACAGATCCCATTGTAGTCATACAATGCAACATAACAATTACTCATTTCATACCACCCACACCATCCGTTAAACCCATCAACTATAACAGTCTAGGTGACAACCCTCCAGCATACCAAACAATAATATAAATCACTATATCAACCAACAAACCACTTAATCATGCCAGCCAACCAAACTAATAGCTGCTCTTACAAAACCTACCATGTAACATAACTCCAGTATACTTAATAACCATATTGATAACCCAATGATACTGAGTACCAAAAACAGATATACCACCTTTCACCAATACATTAGTTTGCCTCAGCTATCTGACGTCGAAAGCCATACAACCTAGCATACTAACATACTATACCATCTGAATATATCAACGAACCACCACAGCATACAACCATACCAACCGAAACGTATAGCCCAAATCATATCATTCGCTTTAAAACTAGCATACCTCAGTCATGCTATTAACAATAAACGCCATACTAAATTCTCAAGGACAGAGATCATTTGCAGTTCTGTAATCCTAATCAATTGTATATTGTCATGTACCTAATCTGTGGTATAAAGTTCAGTTCAATCATATGAACCCTTCTTGGTATTGCATTTTTGTCAACCGTTAATTTATTAAAGAACTATTTACGTACCAAATCACAATAACGATAATTGTGTACTCTCGTTCGTTGCATTTGATGAAGAAAAGTTCGATTCCTTAGACATATTATTAATATCGGTTACAAACATAATATCAGTCTGCCGTTCCGAACATACCCAATGCTCGCCAATACTTAAGCAGCCGTCAAATGAAATGTAACTGACAACACCAACTCGCAATGGCACCATCGCGCAAGACTTGAAATTAAGTAGAATATGGGCAGTACCTTAAATCAGTCGTTTCCTACAACCCATTCAACCATCTCCCCAGGTTGGGGTGAATGTCCTAACGACGGAGGTTTGAGGAGCAACAACCGACCTCGGTGCCTTCGGAAATTGAATTATATGGAAGAGCACACTCGACCCCAAGTGCGCCACTTCAGGAACGGTGCTCGTATGCTCTCTTACAGCTGGCCAAGTCTTCAGTGCAGGACACGTAGCCTCTTCCGCTAAGTCGCAACCACGATTAATTACAAAGGCAATCTCTGGGCGGGGTTCCAGCTTAGTGGAACAACGTAAACAAGATCCCGACTGCATGTCGTCCCATCAATAATGTCGAGGATGGAGCGGCGGTCCTGCCGGACAAGTCCACCTCGGGGCGTGGTTGAACAGAAGCATTGACTAAAGACATGGCAGACCGCTTATTCTCCTTCTGCGCATGTATAGGCTGTTCACGGTGAAATGAGCACTTTTGGAAGCTCTGCTTAAGATCTACTCGTATGCACGTTATGTATTCTCCCGCCTTATGTAAAATCAGCATTGCCATGGGCCTCATCACTTTGTTCATGCATCGGTCAGATGAAACTGTGAAATGACTATAAAAGTAAATATTAGACAAAGCTGGCAATTTTTACAGTTCAGTGCTTTTAAGTCATCACAAATGGACATCTACCACTTTTTATTCGACGTTATAATATGGAACTGCTTTCCAACCATCGCTACCAACTTTGCTGGGCACATGTCACTCAGCGCGCCCTTTGAAAAATATGCAGGCAGGTTTATTTCAAAAGTGCTCACTTTATCGTGAACAGCCTTTAGCCAACATTGAGCTACCCCAAAGGAACACAACTGTCAAAGTCACATGGGTAACAATGATGAACGTGATTGTTCATATCTTAATTTTTAAAGAGAAGCACTATTATGTGAATAAAATACATTAACCAAATTTAATTTAACCGAAATGCATTCCAAATTGGTAAGATGAAATATAAAATCACCATGATGCACTTGTTTTCTAATCAGCGTTATAACCTCAAATAAAATCAATGCCGTTTTAGCTAGACATGTTGGCAGAAATGCAGGTGAATGTTGGAACACGGAGAATGTTTGTGCGCGGCCAGCGAGATCGGTCTACCTCAGCTTTAGTCTATAAAAAGGAGCACCCTTCTAGGTTCGAAGTCGGACCGCAACTCACTAGAGTAGCGACAAGGCACGGCGCACCTAGCGAACTTGCGATCTCAGCATCATCGAGCAAAACACTAAAATATCTACGAAAGGAATTAATATTCACCAATATTACACACAATATTTAGAACAGTAAAACAAATGTATATACAAAAAAAAAGGCAATAAAACGCTTCATAAATGTTTCGACGTTATGCTAGGTAACCCAATAATTTTGGGAACCAATGTCGCCAACTGTAAAAAGAATCATCCAATGCCGAGTAGAACACAACAAGCAAGGTCTATCAAGCAATATACATTCAAATACTTGTGACAACGCCACAAAACATAAATTAATGTGGCGTTCCGTATTAATATTTCTTCTCCAAATTTAATAGGAATCAGTTGACTGTTTCCGCAGATACAACATAAAAACTCTTTTTTTTTTATTTTAATTTTGGGACTCTCCTACAAAATTGCGGAGAAACGAGGCTCTTTAAAGACATGTTTTATGATGGTAATACAGTCGGCCAATATATAAAGTTGAGTTGAAATTTTGTTATGTAATTGTGTAGTTGTAGCATGCCAAGATAAAATTTTTATATGGTCGCCATTTTAAGAATAAATATCTGAACCACTTAAAACATAATAACTTTTATGGTCGGCCGTAATGCTATTGGTTTTCAAAATTTGGTACGAACCTGTTATTTTTCTTTCGCAGATATTACATAACAATTATACTTTTTGATGTACGTTTTCTTACAAAACGTTGGACTAAAGAGTTCGTGTCTTTAGTTATGATAGTTTTATTATATATTGGCGGCATACAAATTTAACATGGAACTGAATACACTGTTTCGACGATATGCAATACTAAACTAAAACGACAGTATTACCGCAGTTTTGTGAGGAGGTGCCTGACACAAATAAACCATATAATTTCAAATTACCTACAGCTGTAAGGTATTACTAGTTTGCCAACGTTGGTACGGGTCGGTCAATTGTTTCCTGAGATATGACATAAAAAATGTATTTCTTTACGTAGCAGCATCTTACAAAATTGTGCTCAGTAGTGGCTATTTGTTAGCATACATTAAGATTGTAATATACACTTTAGGAACTCAAAATTCGTTCCAAATTTGCGGAATGGTATTATAGACATCAAATAAACAAATGTTATTTATGTGGCCAGGATCTTGAAAATGAGAGCTTTTATATTTTTTTAATTGCATACATTTAACTGGCATACCAGAGTTTCATTTACATGAAACATTCTGTGAGAGTCAGACCAGTTGTGTTCGAGACATAATGTAGAAGTTTTATTTTCAAGTAGCGCTAATATCCAATATTCCAGACCAACCGCATTATCTACCTGTATAGTCAATGCTTACACAATGCACTGTCAACATACCGAACTGGATATAATTAAATTCGGTTGAATTGTCCACGAGATATAAGCTATAGCACATTAACTTTTTAATTGGCCGCTATTTTGAAAGGAAGTTCCCGGCATGGTTGAAAAGTTCAAGAGTCATTTGTCCTTACTAAGGACTATATGTGTACCTAGTTTAGGGTTCATTAGTTTTTAGCGACACACACATTAGCACAGCCAAACCTAGGTAATTAACACAGCCAAACCTAGGGAAACACAAAGAGTCACGCAGATACAGACATAGAGACAGGAAAGTGATCTCATAAGCCTTTCTTTCCTTTGGAAATTAAGCTGAAAACTATCATGTTTGAAATATTTAATTTAAAATTTAAATAACATTAAAAGTTTTCCGTTAGCAAAATTTTTCTATTTATATTTGTTACTACTTGTGTCCAAGTGGTACCACAATCCAACGTGAAAAAATATTGAAAATAATAATAATATGTGAAAAAAAGTAATATTGTAACATTCATACTAGTCAAAATGAAATGAATGAGTAGGAATAATATTTCGCTTTTAAATTAATTTTAATAAAAAATTGTATTACACTATAAAGAGCAGTGTTTTTGGTCTTGTGACAACAATCTTTAGGGTTAAGAACTCAATTCCAAGGGAGGGCATTGGTTGGAAGCATTTATTTATCGTGTTACGTATCTCATATGGAGAAAATATTTTATTCTAACGGTGGTTCCGAGAGACGAACAGCAAAGAAAAGTATAATGTAAAAATTTAAAAATAACTATCAATATAATTAGTAAGTTTACTATCTTGTATGGATATCTACACAGTTAAGCTATATTTTACGATATCTCACAGGGATTTGTGTTTTAAAATCGATTATCTTCACGGATTTTCGACTAGGTTTGGTGGGTCTCAACAGATTCGATTATGAATGATGATAAATAGCTATATAACTAAGGTAATTACAGAGTTGAAATCAATAATTAATTTAATGCACAGAAGTTTCACTTCAACGCATGAAGTTTCGTTTATATCTATTAAGTAGTTTCAAAGAGATGCTATTAAGTAATAAAATAATGAAGACATACTAAAAACCCGAAGTTATCAATATTCCCTTTACATGGATGAAAATAATTTTGATGAAGTTATTTAAATGTTAGATGGTAGATAGATCTTGACGTCTCGTTGATAGCGATAAAATCGGTTAACGATAAAGTGAGCACTTTTGAAATCAACCTTAGAAGTATATCACTGCCCCTGACTGCATATATTTTAACGGGCGCAATGAGTGACATGCGCTCAGTAAAGTTGGTAACGACAGAGGGAAAGTAGTTCCATATCTTAACGTGAAATGAAAAGTGCCAGGTAAACATTTATGATAACTGAAATTATTTTTTTCGCTTTGTGTTTTTTTTAATACATCGAAATGTAAAAAAATACCAGATTTTTAAAATATTTAATTTTCTAATAATTTATCTGTTTCACTTGACCGACACATTAATAAAGTGCTGAGGCTCATGGCAATGTCAAATTTACATAAGGTGGAGTAATAGACAACGTGCATACAAATATATTTTTAGCAGGGCTTTCGAAAGTGCTCATTTTAACGAGAACAGCCTATAGCTATCCATATATAACCAGAAAGGAATGCAAGACTAGTAAGGCATATACAAATACACACGTGCTTTAACCACAATTTTAAAAATAAGTTCATTAGTCTTTTAAATTGCATATATGATCATGGCGTACACTCCTATTGCTTATATGATATATTTGGCAGGAATCGATTGGGTGCTTACCAAGATGTAACATGAATGCTTTAATTTTCTTGTTATTGTCTTGTTGCAGTACCTTCCAAAATGGTGGGCTAACAACATTATCACTATTCAGTGCATAAATCGTGCACTGTCAATGTACCAAATTTTGTGCAAATGGGTTGCATAATTTCCGATGTATAATGGAAAAGCTTTATGTTTTAATGGGCACTATCTTCCAAAATGGCAAACCAATATCGTTACCGGTTTCTGAATTCAATGATTATATTATGCACTGCCAATGTACCAAATTTGTTTCAAATCTGCGAAATAGTTCCTGAGATGTAACATTAAAACTTGATTTGTTCAATTTGCAAGATCTTACAAAATGGCATAACAATTACATTACAGGTTTCTTAATTTAATGCATCACGCACTGTAAACATACCAAATCTGGGTTATATCGGTTATGGTTCCCGAGATATGATGGAAAAGCTTTAGTTTTTAAATGTGTTCTATCTTACAAAATGGGAAACCCATAACCTAATCGGTTTGTAAATTCAATCCTTACATCATGCATTGCCAACGTATTAAATTTGTTTTAAATCTGTGAAATAGTTCCCGAGATATGACGTTAGAGTTTTATTTATTCAACTTGCTCCAGCATACGAGCGAAGCTCATTTTTCCCAATGTGCACTGTCTTCCAAAATGTCGGACGAATAACATTCTGGTTTCTAAATGCATTGCTTACATCATACACTCTGAACGTACCGAACTGGTTCAAATCGGTTGAATTGTTCCCGAGATATAATGGAAGAGCTTTGTTTTTCGATTTGTGCTGTATCAAAATGACGGGTTAACAACATTATCGTTTTCGAAATACAATGTGTTTATAATCGACTGTCAATGTTCAAAATTTTACTTTAATCGGATTATTGGTTCCCGAGATATAACATAGTAACTTAAATTACAGAATTCCCACCATTTTGAAAATAAGTACCCGCTGCGGTTTAAAACTACAATTATCTGATTTTCTAACTAAATACTATACGTGGGTCCCTTTTGGTTAAATTCAGTCGCCGGATTTAAAAGTTATTAAGGGGGAGGTGGGGGACATTCCAGTCAACCAAGTGACTGCATAAGCCTATATTTTTGTGGGAAAGTAGGCTAATGACTACAGTTACTGAACATTATTTGTAATTTTGACGGCCTTACCTTATTCTTCTAGTATGCCGCTGTGGTGAGATACGGGTGAGAAAATACCGAGTCACTGTTTCTATGATACAGATACGAACGACTGATTTCAATCGAAATGGCGGACTATGGAGGTTTTACAATTATTGGATTAGTTCACAAAATATGTTCAGTCTGGGATAACATCGCTCCATCCAGAACAAATTTGTACCACCTGCTTCACTATATTTACCGAATATATCGTCATACTACATCGTTCTATATTTAAAAAAAACCAATCAAGAAATATATAAAGGTTGAGCAGGAGTGCCTTGAAGACATGATTTTAAACGAAATTGTACCTTATTGTTACAAAGCTACCCCATATGACTGCACATAGTTGGGTTTAGATATTTGAAATGGTTTCATAGGTATGTTATATCACGCAGTATATAATAACGGGACAATTTAAAAATACATTCTTTGTCGATTCAATTTGCTATCAGAAAATATGCTCTGCTGTTGTGTATCAATCAGTCAAAATTTTTGGATCGGTTTTTTTAGTTCTCGACAAATTATATTAAAGTATTACCTCTTCAGGTGGCATTGTCTTACAAAATAAAGGTAAAAATTAGCGCTGGCATAGTGAATTTAACTCTCTTAATTGTTACTTGTATAACACTGAGCTTGATTTATGTAGCCCCGTGCGCATAAAATCTCTATAAAAGGGACCATTATTAAAATCGTAGTTTAATCTACTCTGGCGGTCATTAAAATATGAATACCAAGAAGAATGTGAGTTATCACAAACGGATATATTGGACGGGAAACCGATCATGCACAGGTGACATAATTACTCTTTCAGCTCAATATTGCTTACACAACACGGGGAAGTGAGTAGATTGTGACCCACCTTGGACGATAGCAACCGCGTCTATTCCAAGCGCTGTTGCGAGTTCGATGTTCGTCTGGGGTATCATCGCCAAGGCTGCTTTGAATCGTGCCCTAAGTTCATCTGTTGGGGCCTCGCGTGTTCCGTGGTAGGCGGTCCTCCGACCACGGCCCGCCCGCACGTACGTTTTCGATGGGTGAACGTGCAGGCCAAGGAAGAAGTGTGACATGGTAGTTATGCTGGAACGTTTGGCCACTATATCACACGCTGCTGTGCATTGTGCTGTTGTTACATGGCCCTAGACTAAACCTGAAGATAGGGGAAAATTACCAGCTCCGCGATATAAAGGTTGCTTGTCAGCGTATAATCTGTTCACGGTAAAATGAGCATTTTTGAAAGCCCTTGCTTAAAATATATTTGTATGCACGTTATGTATTCTTCCGCCTTATGTAAAATCAACATTGCCATGAGCCTCACCACTTTATGCATGCGTCGGTCAAGTGAAATTGGGAAATCATTAGAAAAGTAAATAATTTACTAATCTGCTAATTTTTACACTTCAGTGCATTAGAAAAAAACAGAAAACGAAGGAAATAATTTAAGTTATCACAAATGCTCACCTAACACTTTTTATTCGACGTTAAGATATGGCACTACTTTTTATCCATTCTTACCAACTTTACTGTGCGCATGTCACGCAGTGCGCCCGTTACAATATATGTAGGCAGGAGCACTGACTTTATATTAATGTAGATTTCAAAGGTGCTCATATTATCGTGAACATCATTTACCAGGAATGCGGACTAGGCACGAGTGGGACTGGAATCCGATGGAACCCCATAACATATTTCCAGATGCTGGGCCGGTATGAGTGTGTATAACGCCGGACTCGGCCACGCGTGTTCCACGGTACAGCCAGACATGGATCCAACCATTACGATGCTGCAAGCAGAAGTGGGATTCGTCGGAGAGAACTATGGCGTGGTATTCGTCCCTCCAGGCGCCACGTACGACGCACCATAGGACGCCATATCGTCTCTGTAATGAAACATTTAAAAACAAACTTAACCAATTATATGGAAATTAATTAACATGTATTTCTTTAATTATAAGATTAATTTTTCACTTCCTACTTATTTTAAACTAATAGTTACTACCAATCTACCAAATAAAGGAACTTAACAACCTCCTCGACTCACTTATCCCATATCCGCAAGTCATTGTCCTGCCCTGCTCTACGCATTGCTCTATTGTAGGGACCTTCAGGTGGGTTCTTGTAGGTTCTGAAATTTCAATAATTTCATACACGTGGCCTACCTCAGCATTACGCTAATGACAAATATGGTGGAAATCGTTTGATTATTTTCAGAGATGTGTTACACAAGCGTGGGAAGCTTAAATAGGCACTGTCGTAGACAAATTTCTTTTGAAATTTGTTCAATTGTATTGTGGTCGTAATTGTTTATTTATAGCTTATTTTAATATTAGACTGCCATGTGCTAGAATCTTATAATATCAATTAGGCGACCAAGCTCATCACTACCTGCACGCCGAATTTGGTGGGAAATGGTAGAGCAGTACATGAGTTTTAATGTCAAAGCTGTATAATTTAAGGTAATACAATCTATGAAAATGGCAGTTTAGCGAAAATATACGTACCCGAATTAATTGCTGATATTATGTTCTGTTAATATGATTTTATTTTCAAAGTGATTAATTACTTCCTGATACATGATAGTACTAAAATCTGGAAAAGTTATGTTTTGAAAGTAACAACCTCACGTGGACGCAACTAGGACTATCTAACTACATGTTTGTGTAGTTTGCTTGATATGTATTTTTCTTTAAAAACTTTTTGAGGTTCCCAACACAAAGTCACAAAGGGTAACACATACACATTCTGAAACACACAGAATGTGGCTTTCAATAGATTATATTTCCTTTGGAAAGCTGACTAAACATAATAAGTGAGTAGTCAAAAACAAGTTGATTTTTTATTTTTGTATGTAAATTGGTTTAAAAATTAACGAAAATTTGTTTTTATGGCAAATTAACCTACTTTTGAACGGAACTTATAGCAGTAATTTTGCTATCCCACACTAGTGTGATTTTTAATGTTATATATTTGCTGGAGGATTTTTTAGATGTGATTTGATGTCAGTCGGTGAAGAAATGTAGAAGACATTACGTTTGAACGAAAATAAGTATTTGGTTCTACTACATTAAAATCTGGAGGAAAATTGCACTTTTGTGCGTTTTTAGTGAACTCAGTAGGAAATTCGTCATACTAAACTGACATAATAAAATTCAAGTTTCGGAGAAATATTACTCTTATACTAAAACAGTAAACGTATTACTTTAATACTAATTTTCAGTCATAATCATTTCCGTTTAATTTGAACAAATATTGCATCCATGTTTAAGTAATTTTTGCCATACTTAGAGAGTGAAAGAATATTAAGAGTAAAATACACTCGTCGCCTTCAGGGTTTTGTTACATTCATAATAAAACGTTGCATTTCTGCTTATAAGGGCCTCTTTTCTTCTCACAGAGTTCTCTGAGGTTCATCTTATAGCAATAGCTGCATCCATATGTTGATCTTACATTTAGAGATTGTACTAGGAAGATCTAATTTATTGCAGATCGCTAGTTTGATGGTGCTGAAATTGTGGCTGCTGTTTCTGCTATGAAATGTGATAATACCTCAATCGTTGCGTGCGAAGAAGAAGCGGTGGCCCAAGCGAACATATCGGTTATTGATGATGGTTACGGATAAATAATACGAACGAAATGACGCTGCAGCAATCCGCCGATTCATTTCCGCAGTTCATTCATCAGTCATTCCCGTTGACAGATGCATGGCAACGTACGTATCATGACAATGGAGTTCGCAGCATTTATATTTTTTTCTGAACTGGCAGTGAAGTATCGATAAGGTAGGCAGTACTTCGCAGAACGTTACTTGTTTGCAGAAACTGCCACATGGGTAGAAGTGTGATAAACACGCCAAGCATGGATACCCAAGTAATTTCGGTCTCACATAAAACCATGATTTCCATGTCGAGGTGTAAATGACTTGTTGCAGCAATGCTTTGTTGTCATTTCCGCAGCTGGTACAGTTGAACACCTTACTGGCTCTACCATTGCTTGCCTGGCGTTGAAAAAGCTGTTGTGCGCTGGAGGAAGTCGTTATAGCAGCCATGAAGTCGATAACTCTGCGTGCTGCAGCATCGAAATTCGATTTTTATGCTGAGTTTCTGCCGCAGAAGTCGATGTATCTGCCATTTTACAGCCACAGATCTCGATGGCTGTGTCATGTTGTGGTAGAAGAATCGATTATTTAACCATGTTACAGCCACAGAAATCGATATATCTAATTTGCTGTAGCCTTTTAATTCGATGTCGCTTCTATGCTGCAGCCACGGAAGTCGACGTGTCAGTCGTTACGCAGCCTGAAATGTCGGTGTAGCACCTGGTTAGGCGGCTATGAACTCGATGGCACTGCTGTTTAAAGAAAGTGATGGGTTTCGGTACGTACTAGGCTGTTCATAGAATACGGACTGTACATAGAGTATTTACTATGCGAATATCGAGTATAGCATGTTTAATGAAAGTTTCAGATTATATAATTTTTGAATTAAGTACTTTTTGTTGTAAAAGGCATACAAGATGTTTTTGATATGACAAATAATGAGCCTACTCTATTTCTCTACATTGATGCAAATCAATTTAATGCAGTTCATGAAAGCTTTACTGGTAGGTAGGCATTGACGTCTCATTTAGAACAATATTATTGATGGCACTAGAAGTATCTTAACATAAGTAAGACAAAAACAATACATACATGCCTTACCCGTACACTCACTCAGAAAATCTTGTAGCCTAAGATAGCCTACCACCAACTGTATTACGGAGGTACGATTCAAAACATCAACTTATGATGTTTTGGTACATAGGTTTTCCTAACCTGGCATATTTACGGGACCGTTATTTAGAAAATAGACGTTTGAGACACTTTAATATTTTAAAATTATATTGTGAAGAATTTGGTGAAAATAGTTTGATTGGTTCCTGGAATACAGTATAATAATTTGATTGGTTCCTGGAATATAGTATAATAATTTTTTTTCATGTGGGACTATCTTAGTGAATGATGGAGAAATTACGTATTTTTATATACATATTTGATTGTTGGTATAGGTACTGCCAGCGCACAAAGTAAATTGAAAATGATTTACTTGGTTTCGCGGCCGGCACCATTTTGAAAATAAATCACACCTGTTTACATTTCGTTTCATAGTACTAGTTGTCTGCAGAAGTTCTTATTTGGCATTAACTTAAAAAATGGCTAACACAAGTGAATATGTCTTAGCTTATATAATACTTAGATATTGTCAGCATACAAAGTATAGTGAAAATTATCTGAACAGTAGAGTGGATACAAAAATGAACATAAAATATTTTATGCACACCATTTTAAAATAAGTGCCTAATCCAATCAAATTTCATATCTGTGCATTACCTACAACCATTACTTATGTGGCAAATTTTGTGAGAACTGGTTGATTAGTTTTCGAGGTATAACGTAAAAGTATTTTTCCTTCATGTATTATCATCTTCCAAAATGTCGGACCAACAACTGTATCCATTTCTAAATACAATGTTTACACGATTCGCTGTCAACATACAAAATATTTTTGAAATAATTAAAGTGATACCCGATATATGTTGTAGATCTCTGAATATAAAATTACCACCATTTTGAAAACTAGCACCTTGCGTGGTTGACAATTATAAAAGTCGTATGTGCTTTATATACGTGTACCTAGTTTGCTGAAATTCGCTTCAGGCGTTCAAAAGTGTGTAGAAGGACACACAGACCAACAGACACAAATTCATACACCTTATACACACAATTAAACATACACAACAGGAAAGTGATTTCCCATGCCTATATTTCCTTCAGAAAGAGAAATAAACGTTTAATGTATTTAATGTTATGGATTTGAATTTCATAATTTATTTTTTACCACTAAACTATGACACCATAGTTTCACACTTTTCAAATTAAAGTTAATATCCAGTAAATTTTGCTATCGTTTAGTGTCTCGTTTCAATTTTATATCGTTTTGATTATATTCAGGAAAGCTGTATTTGTAAATATTAAAATTTTGCTTCCAAAATGTTTTACAGAAACCAAATACATACTACAAATATCAGTTTAATATTTTCTACATAATTTCTGAATTTGTGGATCCATAAGCATTCATGGGCTATAAGCTTGTAATCTTGATTTGTTACAAGAAAAAATTAAAAACAAATAAATTGTTCCTTTATTTATTTTTAGTATTAGATATTAATTCAACTTCAAGAACATAAGTAGATAAGAAAAATAATTTTTTCGTTTTTTTGTATAATAGCATAAAAAAACAATTTTTAAAAAATAAACTTTACTTACATTGCATCTCTACATCTGAATTATCTCAGCCTAGGTAGAAAATAAACTACACTGTAAGCTTAAAAGTTGTACCTTTGCCGATATATTTGAAAATAATTCTCTAAGTAAATTTGTATTAATATGTAAAGTTTAAAAATCAAAATTTGTTTGTCGGATGCTATAATATATTAATTTAACCTGCTTCCATATCTTCAACATGTTATGACTAGTTTTGCAACAAAAGTAGTTACCATTTTAAGAAGACAATTGCTAGGGTATTTTTTCTATCGTGCGTTTAACATCTTTATGTGTGTCCGTAGGAGGATCAAACACAGCAGAATATCTCCCAGTTCTTTGTATCTCCACCATATTTATGGCCCTAACACTAGTAAAAAAGTGAAATATTTTGCTTCCTTATATGACACATAGTTTTTAACTCTGCTGTAAAGTTATAAGTTAAATTTTGTGCAGTCTTCCCATAATTACAGTAATTTAATAAGTCCATTAAAATACAAAGCTTGATTTAATTGCGATAAGATACTAAACTGAAAATACGAACGCTCCTAGGACACCAATTTGGAAAGGTTTCACAAATATGGAAAGAGAAATTTTTGGATAAATATTTCCACATCCATAAATGGAATAACGATTTGACTAGCATCGAGGTAATGTTGATAGTATCCGCAGACACTCACACCGCACGAATAGTAAAACGCGACCATTTATAGAGGGGGAAAAAAAGGAATTGCCTACAGGAGGGAAGGTTGGCTGGAAGGTGGCTGTTTAGGCCCCAGACCCACGGTAGAGAGGAGCAGGGCAGATGGGGTTGAGAGAAAGGATCACGGCATTAGCATTTTATTGGCGGGCCGTGGAGGGTGGAATTTTGGTGAGCACGTAGGTGCGAGAAAAGCGCTGGGGGCGGTGATGGGGTGGGGAAGATGGGGTGCGGCTCAATGAGAAGGGCGGGATGGTGCAGGTAATTTAGGAGAGATGATGGGGGGGCCGGCAGGGCGACGGCGGAAGCCGTACCAGCAATTAATGCACCCCCGAAACGTGAGAGGGCGAGCCAAAACCGATAACTTCGCCCCCACCCCTCCGCCCACGCCCTTACCCGCGCATAACGTTCGTTAGCACCCTCGGATCTTTTAGTCTCAGTTTCCTGTCTCTCAACTGTGCTGGCGGAGGGAGGAGAGGGTGCGTCTTCCGTCTTTGCCCTGAAATCCCCCTCACAGCCCATCTTTAACCACGATTATCATCCCCTGGGATCAGCGAGGGCTTCTTTGGACCAAATCCCGCCACACTAGCCGCGCCTCTGATTAATTTGAGGTACCGTATTACCTGCGACCGGATATATGTGGCTGGCCTCCACGTTAGGGATTATTCGAATCCATTTGCTGTTATTAATTTCTTTAATGGAATTCGAACTTCTACGTTATCCAAGTGAATATTTAGCCACGAATTTATGCGTTCCCAATACAATTATTTTCTATTGCTGTCGACGATTCGTTATTGCCATTTAAAAGAACATTAAAATTATTTGATTTCTCTGTTATGTACATATTTTCCGGATCGGGTGAAAGTAATACATTTTCCGATGTAAATTTCTCATAATTAGCAAGCAATATTAATTTGTAAAAAATGAAATATGAAGTGAGTTTGCAGCTCTTCATTTGTTTCATTTAAAGTACCTTGATACTGTCCTCAGCAGAAGGAATGACAAATTTATAAGGTGTGTAAGTATAAAGTGTTATTATTATATTTGCATATCCAGCACTGAAATTTTATCAATATAACTGTCATATTTTAAAAAGACATATATGTTGCGAATATTCCGTCAGTCATTATTCTATAAGATATTGAAATTTGGCATTTATATGTATAATAGGGTATGTAAAATGCGAATAGAAAGTACAATAAATGTTAAGGTTTGTTGTATAATTACTTTCTAAGAAAAGGAACATTTCATTCCATTTTTTAGACCACAAATTAATCTTCTCTTGTGGCCTCAAATGTTGCATACTTGCTTGTATTGTAATACAATATTCCGTGATGAATTCAGTCGTCTCTTAATTCTGACAGTGTTGGTATTATTTCTCTATTTTGTACACCATTGAAGAATACGTAAAATTTAACCCAGTTAAGGAGAAAATTGTATTATATCTTTAGTTTTTCCTTTTATTTGGCTGTTTTGTTGTTTTTATGTCAAATAGCTACTGCTACTCACCTAACTTATTATATGTAATGCCTCTGTTGTGCAATCCAATAGTACTTGTGGTTCTTCGTTATTTTTGCGATGCTGTATCAAGTTAACTGAAATTTGCTTAAAAATGGGAATTTCTATTGATATACTAGAGCTGAAGTGTTACATTTTCAGTGGACATACTGATATATAATTCTTAATATATAAAACGTTGTAAGTCATTCATGGTTACTCCACACTTTTCTGAAGATCTGCTAAAGTTCTACTTCTGATTACCGATTACGGATCGTTCTGTTACACGTAAATATACACATTGCCACGTAACTTCTACGTTTTAACTGTCAAATGCTTTGTTTACTGTTTTCAGCTGTTCAAAAAATTATATCATATTTAAAAACCATTATGTACTAATGTTCACAATTAAGGTTTATAACCGTATTTAGGTCAGCTTTATGACTGTCTAACAATGTCTGTATTGAGCATAGTTCTTATGGTCGTTATTTTACATTGTTAACATATTTCTGCTATACATGATAAAGCACATTACGCACAATACATGTAAATACTTTGCCGCGACTGTGTTTAACCCTGTCACAACTGAGGGGAAAGAACTGTAGTATGTAATCTCTTGTTATTGGTATGTGTTGCGTTATTTAGTTAAAAGGATGGCATCAGTTGGTATAAATATTAAAACGAAGAAGCAACCAATATAATAAAAATACAGTAGATTAAAACCACGCAACTCGTGTCCATTATTTTTGTACGTAGCATCGACAAACTTAAAATACAGGGGAGAACATGTATACAGATATACTTACCGTAACTTGTATCCCACTTATATTTAATTGCATAGGCACTTCAGTTTTACTGTGTATATTTAATTAATTTTTGACTGAGCTTGTATTTTGTTGGGATTGTAGCAAACATCCGAATCACAGATATGTTAAGCATGTTACACAATTGTGTTGTGAATTTCAGATAGTTAATTTCGTCATAAAACCGTTCATAGTTAAAACGTATAAATGTTGCACGTACAATATTTACGATCACACATAAACAGGCTCAGAGTATAACTGAGAAGCAACAATGAATAAATAAACTTTAACACGCAGAGGGTACACGTTAAAGTATATTTATTACGGTCGTGGCAACAGAGATTTAACACAACATCGTAACTTGCCTGGGGAGGTTTAAAAAAAATCCAACGTATACAAACTTGATGTGGTAATTTTAACTAGTTTTTGAAGGAAGAAAAATTAACCCTTCCTTCCACCAAAAATAACACGCCACGCAATGTCACGACTCACCACTACTGCCAACTTGGGATTTGTAACCCTCCAGCTATCACATCTAAATATATTATAACATGTATTGAAACATTGAAATCTCTTTTCAGTTTTAAATTAAAAATTCAGAAATCATTAATTTTGCTATAATAATTATGAAATACGGTACGATTGAAAATATACTTAATTTTCCTGCTAATACTAGTGATGCGAGATTTCCCAAGAGAGGAAGATAGAGATAGATCGACAAGCTCAGCTCCGCCTAGTCAAGTACCTTATTCGGAAGAAAAGGAACACCATGTCACTAGGGCTTACGCACCGTTATTTTCGCTGATATTTTAACTGTAACAAAGAATTAGGTTTCCATCAGTGATATCCTAAAAACTTCAATATTTCAACTGGCAACGAATAATTTACAAATAACGTACCAAAAAACCAGAGTTAAAAGAACATTTAACTGTGAACTATTTCTTACTAGCGGTTACAAGTTATAGAAGATACTAACTTTAAGTTTCAGTTATTAATAAGAATACAATTATTTGAAAGTTAATCACAATGTTATATATTTTTGGTATACAAGTCGTTTGAAAAATAGGCCAACATGTTACTCCCAGGGTGGTTATTCAAAGGTTTGTTTAAAAAGATTGCGAAGAAACCGTAAATGTATTACAGAAAATTTTACTTATCAGATGCAGAGAAATATAAGTGTGTGGAATGTCGCCTATAGTGATATTAACTATTAAAACATTTATTTTTGGTGTCGTAGTGGAGATTGATGTTACAAACCACCGTCGTAGAGCAATCAGGATTCATGGAAAAGGACGACCTCTTGCATGTTCAAAGCAGATGCCAAAGGCATTCACAAACAATTGGCTAAAAAGTATTGCAAAGAGGAATGATATGCTAAAACTTTGTCGAGCTGGTATTATTCCTGAGGAGCTGAATGATTTGTAGAATAATCTACCAGCATCTGTCACTGCAACTGAAAATCGTCCGAAAGCTGGCTCTTAAGGATATTGGAAGTGATGTTTCTGCAGAATTCTGCCTAGAAGACTGATTTTGTGTATCATCTTGTGACGTAACCATCGAGTACCATACTTGAGACAGTGATGATTATCAGTAATACTTCAGATCCTCCATGCAATTAATTTTAGTTCAACAGACACGTTGTTGAAAGTGTAGCTGAATATCAAAATTGTTAAATCAATACATGACCAATGGTTTCAAAGAAAATACATATTTTTCAGGGACAGTCAAACAGGGAAACCAGTTTATCTCAAAAATACGTTTCTGGACTTTTAGCGCCCTTTCCTCGTACGTCCACGACATATAAACTTGTATGGGGTTATACACAAATATATACAAATTCGTGAGTAACATTGTCTGGCATCTGAACTAAAACATTCAGCTGACGAGGAACTACACGATAATCGATTACTTGCATAGCGGATAGAATTTTTACACCAACCTTAAACACAGAGGGAATATAGACAAAGAATAATATTATTCTACCTTGTGTTAGCTGGGCTTCGTTGAATGTGTCCTCGCCACTTGGCCAGACGTCGGCACTCGCTAAGCATTCTTAGTTAAAGTAGGTGGTTGGGCGCGGTTCAGTTTTGTCGATAGGTCCTTATGTTCTTGCCTTCCACGTGGTTCTTGGTGGCGTCATCATCGACGATTTGTAAAGATCAAATCGTCTTCGAAGACATTTGTCCACGTCGTTGTATGACATATGTTCGGCTTCTTGGTTGTCACATGTGGTTATCGTGACAGTCCTCCAGGAGAAGAGGCATAGCTCTTTGCGCATGCACTGCCAGCGATCGTCAACTAGCAACGGATTTTCTATTGGTTGGCTAGAGATGTGTTTTACTGTATTCTATCTCGAAGTCTTCTCATTCACGTGCTGCCAAGTTGAGAAATTTGCAAACTGAGGTAGGGTTGGACATCCTGCCGAACAAGTTACACTGACATCCAGAGACAAGGAAGGAACAGGACATGGTCTCGACAAACCATCCAAGCATTCGCCTTTAGTGAAAACAGTGGAAATATGACGTCAGGAATCTAAACCGGGATCTCGCGAATGCGAGTCCACCGTGTTGGCAATGTGCCACCTTGCTCGGTTTCGCAAAGTGATAATTGTGCAGGAGGATGTAGCGGCAAATGTCCCCTGTATGCTCCAAAATAAAACTAAGTGGCCATAAAAGCAATTAGTGCATAAATAAAGTACAGGGCTCCAATTTGAAGAACGTCTCAAAAATAAATAATTTTTTTTTTTTAAACTAGCCTATACTGCCAGTTTACTGTCGTAGTCATAAACCTTAGCAACAACTTATGCGTAAATTATACCACTTATTAAAATTACTTCTGAAAAATACCAAACACTATTTTCTGCAAACAATGAAAATATCACAAACCTTTTAACATTGCCTTAAATGCAACACAGCAGGGGTTGAATAATCAACTGTGGTAAAACATCGGACCGTCTCTATTTAATGCTAATTGTTGCATTTACCTATGCCTTCTTTCACTAGTGGAAATGTATGCTTGTAAAATACAGAAATAAACTTAGAAATCTCGTACCATACAAGACGAAGAAATTAATCAAGGAAAGCACTGTGGTTTTTACAGACCATTTCATAAACACAAGCGTCTATATTGTCCATAAATAGTATTTAATATTTAATCTAGGAAGTGTCTGGTATGGTGCTAATTTTTCCTTATATATTTTCTCCACTTATTTTCATGACGATATTAGTGAGACTTTAAAAAATTGTTTGAGAAATAAGATTAATTACAAATGTGAAAGAGAAATGCGGTAAAAGAAGAGACAGTACCGTACACAAAATGTTAGAAAAAATTATTAAAACGAGTCGAATGAGCAGTTTTTTAAGCTAGAGTTAAATTTTTTGAAAGCTTAGGATACAATATTACATATAAGAATATCTCGGGTTTGGGGAAGTTGTGTATGTTAAGATGGATAGTCCAGTTAATGTAAGGAACCATTTTACCAATTTTTTTTTTGTAATCGCGCAAATTCCTTTGCTTTTGCTCTTTAATTATTGTGGTCACATTCATGGAAGAGTTTTGCTGTTTCAAAGTGATGTAATTTTACTATAGACACTTCTTGTTCACCACGAGACTAGAGTATTCAACGACAGCGTCCAACAATATGAAGCAATGTACATCGACAAGACTTTGGTGTATTTATTGTTTTGCCTGAAATATAGAACAAAGTTCCCTTGAATATAAAACATTTCTGAGTAATGAAACAAAAAAAAAATTGTTTGTCTACAAAAATATATGTTTTCACAGGCATGCCAAACTGAATAAAATAATATTACCTCTGTAGAGTACTTGTATCCATTTATAGAGGAGATAAACACGAACTTATTCTGAACCATAGTCTGGGTTTGAAACTTTTTTAAACGTAATGCATGTGTTAAAGGAACAACGTCTCCGCAATGTAAGGTCAATCCACTCTCATATATGAATGCTAGGCCTTAAGTTGTTAATTCGAACGAGGGTGAAATAGTTCCTATAACAGATAACAGTTACTTGTAATGTGCTCTGTAATAGATCATAAAGTATTTGGATATGAGGTTGATCCTGTTCCACCCTCTACTTTGGTAGCTGGGAACCTTCAAGTTAATCACCTTTTAATAGATGACAGTTGCCTTTAGCAGGCTATGCCAGCCTTCTGAGTATAAACCGCTAGAATTAAAGCGTATATTACTTTCGGAAACGGCCTGATACCCGAGATGCTAGACGCTCCTGACATATTTATTCTTCTATCAGTTAATATGTTTTAAATATCATTACTTGAGTCTCCGTCGTATTCTTGTGGTGTTAAATAAATAGGAAATATAAATAGATCCAATAAAATGCAGAAATACAACAAAGGACTTTAGTAAAATGCTTTAAATCCAGTCCATCTTTGCTGCTTATCCATTGAGAAAGATGATAGAACTGTTCACAAACAACAGAAAAGAAAAAGCCATTCTTTTTTTTTTTATGTACAAGACGTGTCAACATAAAAAGTTGAGTGAAAATTTTATCAGAAGAAATATGAGATGCAGTAAGGAGTGTAGACAACAGTCTTCAACATCGCCATTGCTAAAACATCATGTAGTAGAAAACAAATACTTGACTTGTGTTCGTGCTTTCCATTCTCTTTCGCAGATAGCTTTTTTTTTTTAAATAGGAAATTCCAACAGTCTTTATTACAATGCTGTGAACATGATGCACTGAGTGAATAGAGAGGTAATTTTTCAGTCACACGAGGTCTCTATGCCATCTCGATCTGCGACAGATAAGTGCATTAAATCGTGAAAGGCAAAGCCAATTATTTTGTGCTTCGTAGCAATCACATGGTCTGACAGCGTTCAAAAGGTTGTCAAAGGAAGAGACTGTGGATGCAGTAGAAAATTTGGTCTTCAGATCACATGGACACTACTGTGAGTAAATGAACTTAGGTACTCGTTGTTATGTGTAAATATAAAACAGAATGCCACCTGCTGCATCCATATATGAGAACTCTTCGATTAACGCATTGAAAGAGTCATCTACCAGGCGACAATGTGTTAACATTTAAGCGCTGGAAGCAGCATTATACGTACCAGATTCTAAATTCCATAGCAAGACATTATATATGATTTCCACGAAACAGTAATATTAAATATCGGTTGAATGGGCTCTAGTCCTGAACTAGTCGTGAAATAAATCATTCGAATAATAATCTCTTAAATTACGTCTTATATGCCCTCTTCTGAGCACGTTACAAAAATCGAAACAGTTTTAATTTTCTATGATTAATACTTTTTACTAAGTTCTGTAGCAAAACATTTTATTGTAAATATTTTAACGATTTTGGCTTATAAAACTTTTCCCTTAAAATAGAAAAAAAAAATGTAAAACCACCAACTATGAGAAATACATCTAAGCCATCGTATTATTTACGTAATAAATGATAAAAGCTACACGAAATATGATGCCATTTTGCCTCATAAGTACTGTCATGTAATGGAAATTATTACATAAAAGCGAAATTCATTTCTTCCGTGTGAGACAGAACCTAAATTTTTTTATACCTGGTTCAAGCAAACGAAATTATAGTCAGCATTCACCCTGGAAATATACATCAATATGAGAAAATGAATGCTACAATGATATAGAGTTTCTTATTTTAATAATTATGTTTGTATAGGGTATTTAACATAGAGTAGTCTTTTATAATTTGTAATTAAGTTGGTCGTAAATAAATATTAATCTAAAAATTGAGATAATGCTATATGACACCTGTTATTCTATTTTAGTATCTTATACGGTATACATTATAATAATACGAATATTCAATTTTTCAAAAGCGCAAAAAGATTTCTTAATTATATAAGTTATAATATAGAAATGGCATCAATTACATAGAAATCATCGGGGTTGTGTTATAGTAGTTTTAGATAAGACCAATGTTATTAGTTGAGAAAACAGAAAGCCAATTAAGTTTGTTTATTTGCAAACATATGTAAGTAAACGATATTTAATTAGTTTTACTCTCGACACTAAAATTGTTTTTTGTTAGGATAATTAGTTAAAGAAAATGAATTCACCCTACTAGTCTAAGCATCACAAATCGTCTTAGTGTGAGCGAAAGAATATCTGTGTCCAACGATTTACCTATTGCTTTATAAAAAATGATTTAATCTTGTCGCATATTTTATTTTCTACAATATACAGTGTACTAATCCCATTAGTTTGTTAATACTCTTGGAGTATTTACTGTGTTCTCACGCCATCTGGGCTTTGCACAACGGTCTAGAATGTCTGGAGTGTCCTGTTACGCGTAAATTAGCTCTGTGTCCTGTTCCAAGCCAGCCACACGTCCTCAGAGGGTAGAGTGGGGGGGGGGGGTATAATAAACGCTTTCCGCATTGCGTCTAATTAAGTTTGCTAATTACTAATTAGCGTAATTCAACGCCACTGAAGGGGGTCTAGCGTGCGTGGGTGTTGGGTGGCTACGTGGTGAAAAGCGGAGGGTTGGGGGGGGGGGGGTGGCGGAGAAGATACTGTCCAGACTAGGAAACGGGAGACATGCCTACATTTATTCCCCTCTCTCGGACAATAGAAAGTGTGTAACTCAAGTGACGCTGTTGACGTCACGGCCTTTACTTTAAGTAATACTTAGTTGATATGGTATATAATGCATGCGGGCATCTTTAATAATGCACAGAGGCGATATGTGTACGGTATTGTCAATTTGCTTTAAAAATAATGCATAAATAATACTTCGCAAAATTAAATTATTGTGCTCTTGTTTGCAAAAATATAATAACTAAGAAACATCTGCGATTAGAAATTAAGTGGTAAATTTAACCAGTGTAGGATAAATCAGAACATCTGTTAATACATTTCCATAGACAAATGGTACACATTATCAAGACAAAATTAATATTTGCATTAATTATACTGTTACGAAAAATGTACACACGTTGTGAAAACAAATATGGTATTTTTTAAGTGATACTAACTTATATTTCTGAATAGAAAATTTACGTTTCAAGTGAACTATGTGAACACTTTGCTGTTGTACATAAGTTACCATATCTGAATAGATACTAACATGTTTTATATCAATTTATACCTTCAGTTTTGTTCTGTTTCGCTTATAAGTGAGAAACGTCCAGTATTTATCATAAAATTGAAGCTAATGAAGGGCACACATAACATGAGATCAATTTGTTAACCCTCGCGTTAGATGGTTCATTCCGCTCATTTAATGTTTTTCAATACAGGCTGTGTTACTGGTTTTTGTGCAATTTAATAATTTATGTTTCATCATTACTTCTAACAGCCGAAAGTCATCAATCTAAAAGTGTATTTTTAGTTAATGAATATATAATGATTTACGGCTAAAAGTCTTAAATATTTATAATGATAAATAAAGTATAACTTAATACGTGAAATTTAAAATTACATTTTAATGTGTTATAAACAGTGTGATGATATAAACTACACTCTTTGAAGTTTATGTTATAGTGGTATAGTAGAAGTTCGGACACCTCCTGTTTCCTTGACCCAAGTAAACAGCAAAACTGAATCCCACAAACCTAAAAATTGTTTAAGCATAAGTAAACAACTGGCAAAAGTAAACAAAAAATGTTTTTTCAAGAAGTTTTGGAATACCATTTGCTTAACAAAGTTCAGAAAACATGAAGTATCATTTCATTCAGTTTCTGTTCTTGCTATTCTTCGGTATTCAGACATAATTTTATAGGTATAAAAATATATAATTTACACCCATTCTGAGAAAACATTACGATGATACATAAATGTTATGATGATGGTGCTCATCCGAAGCCGAAATCGTCTGACCCCGAACGAGGAAAAAGACAATGCTTATATACTATTACATTGAAAATATTACCTAGAGGAGTTAATCAATTCCAAACCCCAATAAGAATCAACTATTTGCCCTGCGAAGGCAGGAACCAATAAGAGATTACATACCAATATTTGAACTACGATCGTTACACTTGGTAGAAGGCGATAACCACAGTCAATAATTAATACACCCTAGAAGGTTATAAGTAATGATCGGCGAATGAAATTCAGAGCTGCCTATGGGACGACATTCTACGCAGATGGCAAGCACACCCCTCCGCCAAAATGAGAAGGCGATCGCAGCGCTCAGCTCCGCCGACAGCAGGAACGGAAACTGCAGGTACCATAATAACACTTGTCGATCCAAGAGCAGGTCGTATGACGTTCTTCTTATACAAAAGCCAAGAAATTATTTAATTTTCACTGTCATGCCGGGCCAAACCCACACCAGCAATCAAGACAGCGGTAGACAATATGTTTCGTTTATAAGTAGAATATTTCATTATTCCAAACTTCGTTTTCACGTTCAGCAAATATTTTCACGTGCGAATAACAACAGCAGATGTTGTCTCGTTGAATCGTCGAATAGGGAGCATGCCAAAGACAACAAAATCCATTCAGTTGTCTCAAAGTATAATTTAAAATTGAATAGAAATATATACCAAAAAGCGTATCCACATATCATACGATAAAAAGACTGATGCAGTAATCATGACAGATTGGTATCGCCAAAATTGGATTTGAAATACGAATAATATATTTTACGCGTTTAGTTTGATAGGAATATGTTAATTAGTTCCATTTATAAAACTCCCTCATAAAATTAGATTTATTAATCAGTAGCGGCCACAAGCTGTTGTACGTATACATAAATATATCAGTAAATTTACCACATCTATTACAAGTTTTTTTTTTTGCAAATTTGTTTGTTGGTTTCTGGGATACGTGAAAACATCACCCGAAACGGAGGTCGCCAGTTAATTTTTTTGCAGGAAGTTAATTGGGAAATACAAAAATAATTTCATCTCCTACACTGTAAATCTGAATCAGTGTGAATTTTACTGTTTCAGTCAATTAAACACATCTGACTGATACGTCAGCCACTTCAGTGGATTTAAATGACCAGTGAAAAAAAAACATATTTCCTTCACTAATTAATTAAGTGACATTTCCCAATCATTCGTCAGTAAGTTTTTCACTGTTAACTCAGTGGTTTATTTCTGACTTATGGATCAGCGAAACCTCTCAACTACTTTCTCCCCGTATCTAATTATTTTTTACTGATACATCAGTGGAACTGCATGTAAAAATGGCCGTTGAGCATCGTTTAAAACGGCCGTTAAATAATGTGTAGTAACAACGAATAAACGAATAAAACTAATACAAAATACTTTCTGAAATGTGTTTCGTCTTTAAAAACGTCATTTTACGAGGTAATATGAACACTCAGTGTTTCATTCAGTTTGAACGTCTTCTAGTTTTATTCCATGTACTCATCACAAAGCTCTGTTTGAAGGTTTAAAATGCATTTAATGTGGTGAAAAGAGTGCACTCATTTATACCATTCGTTTAAACAATTCTAACGGTACCAATTAAACCAAACACGAAAATTTAGAGCATACAGCTTCAAACTACACAGTTTCGCAGCAGAACCACAAGTTATATATTTCCATATTACAAATCCATGTTGGCGTGGTTGCTTTGATGCAATGTAATGGCCTAGGGTCGAGGGTGCGCGAGTTCAATCCCGGTCACCTGCGAAGCTTGTATGTTTTTTTTTAATTACGTTACTTTGCACAATATAAATAGTTAACCATCGTAAATATGATTATTTCACGAAATTATTTGGCTACATTCAATGAAAACGATATTTAATTCGCCACTGCAGTCGGCCGTCGCTTATTCAATCAGTGAAATTGTTTCACGTCACTAATTGAATCAGTTGAATTTTTTCACTGAAACAATCAGTGGTTTTCAACTGATTCTAAGCGGAGCCATTTTCACTGAATAAAGTAGTTGAATTTCACTACGAATCAGTGGTTTCCCACTGATCCGGATTAAGTGTGTAATTAACCTGTTTTTTGACATTTGTTTGAACACAGATTACCACAATTTGCAACACACTAACTTTTCTCTTGGTGATCACCTACACTTAATATTGCCCAATGGTTTTATTTTTAAAGCATTATATATAGTTAAAAGCCATTAAGTGTGGTTCTATAATATTGATTTAACATCTTATTAAGAAAGATTTTATAATAAAAATGTTTTAAAGAGTTATTCGTGAAATGTGGTCATTGTATGGTAGCTCTTACATTTAGGGAGACTTCAGCACAAAGCGTTTTTTTTGATCTCACATAGAGTTTTCTTTCGTGTGTGCTTCTTGGTAGCCATAGCAGACACAACCTTTTTCTGTTTGTGAACTGACGCTTCTGTGGGAGAACTGAGAATGTAATGATAACTAGAGTTTTAGGATGACAGAAAATGTTCAAATGAAACATCTTCGCTTTCTGGTTTTAATGACCATGGTTCATAATATTTATGTTGCTGAGTCAATATATAATGGTTTTTCTAGTAACATAAGCCTTTATAGTGAAACAGGTGGCAGAAAATCGTGTAGAATAGGGCATATGTGCAAGATAAACCCCCTCCGTATAGTAAGCGACTGAAATGTATCGCGTATTTATGCGTAATGGGAGAAACGAATATTCTCAATTATGTGTAAGTAATGTGTAGGAGACATAGACATTTATAGATGTATATGTATGTGTATAAGGTCTTACCTTTGCAGACTGGAAGTTCTGGGTGCTGAATTAAAGGTAACGTCCCTTAACGCATATGAACACGACATTAACACAGAATATATGAGGATCTCTACACTACCAGCAAAGCTACAAGGAACAAATGCCCATTGGTAAAGTATATTCTGAATTATATTAGAATGGTATTATATACAACATACGTAATTTAAATTAATTTCTAGCAATATACAATGCATACAAATTTATTAGGCAGATGGCAATTACGTGTCCTAAAGAGTGCAAAAATAGAGTGTTTTGTACAAAAGTTCAATATTAATTAAAATTTCATGCAACGCAATTAATATTATTGCCTGGCTTAACTCAAAGGAATGGGCAGACACAAGAGAAACATTAACTGAGGGTTTCCGTGAGACTTAAAAAAGTACGGTACATGTGTCAGACTCTTTTCACCACTATACTCGGCTCCAGCATAGAAAATCTCCCAGACGTGAAGCCGTGTGCGTGTTCACCAGTATACTCGGTTCCAAAACAGAAAAACCTCCCATACGTGAAGCGGTATCCGTGTTCACCACTATACTCGGCTCCAGCATAGCAAATCTCCCACACATGAACCCGTATGCGTGTTCACCACTATACTCGGCTCCAGCATAGCAAATCTCCCATACGTGAAGCCGTATCCGATTTCACCACTATACTCGGCTCCAGCATAACAAATCTCTCATACGTGGAGCCGTATGCGAGTTCACCACTATACTCAGCCCCAGCATAGCAAATCTCCCATACGTGAAGACGTATGCGGGTTCACCAGTATACTCGGCTCCAGCATAGCAAATCTCCCATACGTGAAGACACATGCGGGTTCACCAGTAAACTCGGATCCAGCACAGCAAATCTCCCATACGTGAAGCCGTATGCGTGTTCACTACTATATTCGGCTCCAGCATAGCAAATATCCCATACGTGGTGCCGTATGCGGGTTCACCACTGTACTCGTCTCCAACATAGCAAATCTCCCATACGTGAATCCGTATGCGAGTTCATTACTATACTCGGCTCCAGCATAGCAAATCTCCCATACGTGAAGCTGTATGCGGGTTCACCACTATACTCGGCTCCAGCATAGCAAATCTCCCATACGTGAATCCGTATGCGAGTTCATTACTATACTCGGCTCCAGCATAGCAAATCTCCCATACGTGAAGCTGTATGCGGGTTCACCACTATACTCGGCTCCAGCATAGCAAATCTCCCATTCAACGTGCTTGCCATTCATTTATGTCCCTGGCGGTCTCAAAAAGCAAGCAGTTCACTGCAACGGTGGCGTGTAGTGAGTTTTTTCTACGATCAAATTCAAATTCCATCTTTGTTTGCCCGCCACATGTATTTACTGTATTATATCCCTAGTCGCATGGCAGTATGCTATCGAACTGGCGGGAGAGTGCACTCCAGGTCACCACCGTTGTCAAAGCAGCTTTGGGCACGTTACGGACCAATTAGGACGGGTAAGCAGCTAATAGTCCCCTGGGAAATTACTGCAGAGCCTTCGTTGAAAAAAAACCTCAATCATGGAAAAATTACAAGAACCCTTAAATGAAACAATACATAAATCCTGAGAAAATATGGTGCACATGATATTACAAACAAGAACACTTTAAGCGCAAGAATGGTGCAAATATGGACAGACGGCGAAACGAACTTAGCGTAACATAATATTAGATTCTTTGCAATCGAGTGGTGTAATTGAATTTTGAATGTAGACGATAGATTCGGAGCTGCAATGCCAAATTATATCCCCCGATTTTGTCATATTCGGAATTTTTGGACTGCCGCCCAAGTGACGGGCTTTCCAGCTGGGACCAGTCCTCCCCGGACATGACATGAAGTGAGACCCTAGGATGGAGCGGCACTGGAATGCAAGGGCGGGGGAAACTGGAGTACCCTGAGTAAACCTGCCGTCAAGCGACATCAACAATTTTTTGTGGTCCTGGCGAAATTCTTATGTAAATAATGTTAACTTACACCACTTGCATCGTTTATTGCATGGAGCAGCGATCAAAGCATGTTTCGTGTCCCTTCACGTAATATTTCCCATGACTGTAGTTTTTAAGTTGGTTGTTTATACAAGTGTCTAGTAACTGGGGAAAACGGGAGATCCCCTATGAAACGCACCGACCAGCGGCATCGTCCCGCACGATTCCCTAAATGCGAAAATCTGGGAGCAACCCCGCCGGGTGCAAGGCGAGTAGTCTGTCCACTACACCACCGTGACCCCTATAGACTTGGCTATAATCGTTCTCTGCGCCGGTTGCGGCATGAGATGCCACTCTTACAGTGCATCTGAAAAGCCTTCTGACATTTCTGCAGATATGCAGTTCTGGGGGTATGTCTTATTCAGTCACACCCAAGGCCCTGGCGTATAGATATGCAGTCCAGTATTAGGGCACCACAGAGACTGGCTGGCGAATAAGATACCAGGCGCTGATTGGCGAACGGCCTTCTGGTTTGTGGCTTGCAAGTGACGCCATTTTGGTGGCGTGTGCGGCTGGAGCGCGCCGAAAATTGGCTATCTAACCTCCGTATTATTATTTATTGTTTGTTAAAAGGCTGTTCACGATGGATATACTGTTAAAATTATAGTTTATTTAATAATTGTGTGCAGTGTATTAAACCAACAACATGAACCTACGATAGCTTAGTGGAAAGCTGGGGAAGTGCATATGATATTATAATACGAATTTCAAAATTATCGTACAAAATACAGAAATTATGATATATGCATGAATCAAATCTTGATTGATGAAGTCCGATGCTTTTCAAACAGGTATCCAATTTGTTGTTCAAGACTCTATTGGCTTGCTTAAGTCCATATAGAGATTTCTTTAGTCAACATACTTGGTTTGATTTGTTGTCGTATCCTGGAGGACTGCCTAGCACCCTCCAAGTCGATCGTAGGACTGCCGAGCAGCCTTCAAGTCGAGCCTAAAACTTTCTGCCACTCTCCAAGTCGATCCTAGTATTGTCTAGCACCCTCCAAGTCGAGCCTTGGACTGCCGAGCACCCTCCAAGTCGAGCATACATTACTCTAATTTTATAGAACAGATCCTGTTGTGAGCAGTCCACCTACTAATATTCGCATACACCACACCACAATTATCACATGGATACATCTTGTAGGAGGTGCTGAATATACAGTTACTAGCTTCATGTTTTCTGGCAACTAGAGCTAGTCACGTGAAGCCGTATGTGCAATGCTGGAGCCGAGTATAGTTGTGAAACTATACTCGGCTCCAGCATTGCAAATCCCTTAAAATCAGTTTAAACCATCAGACAGAGAGTTGTGATGATTACATGGAATATAAATAAAAGTAGTACAAACGGAATCAAAGGCTCAGTGTTCATATTGTCTCGTAAAGTGGCGTTTTTAAAGACGGAACACATTTCAGATAGTATTTTGTATTGGTTTTATTCGTTTATTCGTTTTTACTACACGTTATTAAACAGCCGTTTTTAAACGATGTCTGACGGCCATTTTTAAACGCAATTCCGCTGATATATCAGTCATAGATAATTAGAGACGGGGCTTTTTGGCATCCGTTAGAGGTACGTCCTACATCAGTAGCTAAGGTTGACATGAATTTGTAACAATGAGTAAAATTTAATTACTGTGAACGGACCTGGTCTCCACACTGAATGTGAAACGTCGTCGTACTGCGCAGCCAGGGCTGCTCGCCCAGATATTCCATTCCATTAATTATGTGGTATATGTACGGCATCGACGTGCGAAATGGCGCTCAATCGTAGAATTAAGGCCGTACGGAAATTTGCTATGCTGCAGCGAAAACTGCTCGTCTTTCGCAGACCATTCGAGCCGAGTATAATGGTGAACTCGCATACGGCTTCACGTATGGGAGATTTGCTATGCTGGAGCCGAATATACTGATAAACCCGCATACGGATTGTTTATACTATAGTTAAGCATCAATGAATACACAAATAAACACTGTTGTCAAAGGAGGGGCGTGTGGTAGCAGCTTTGGGCACGTTGCGGACCAATTAGGACGGGTAAGCAGCTAATAGTCCCTTGGGAAATCTAACGAAAATTTTCAGTGCACCCTTTTCCACTGGTGTTACAGAATCATATCCTCGATACGCAACTATCGTTACATCCTACGGAGTTCGTTATTAGAGTTCCACCGCAATGATTCGTTTTGAGGGTAACGAGTTACAGCAGACACAGGACAGTGTTTCGTGCTGGGATATCTGGATCTCTTTCTCAATAATGCTGACGCGAGTTAACGCTTAGTGCTATGCGTACTGGGTAAAATTACCAAAAGTTAGAGCGTGTGTCGCTGTAAAAAGATCAAAAAACTTTTTAACATACCTACACACAGCGCTATGTAAAGGTAATGTATTAACATACCTAGACACAGCGCTATGTAAAGGTGATGTATTAACATACCTAGACACAGCGCTATGTAAAGGTAATGTATTAACATACCTACACACAGCGCTATGTAAAGGTCATGTATTAACATACCTACACACAGCGCTATGTAGAAGGTAATGTATTAACATACCTACACACAGCGCTATGTAAAGTTCATGTATTAACATATTGAGCCGTCACGTTTAATGTACAGTGCGGCTGCCTCGAAAAGTCTGAAAATCGTATGCTTATACCATACATTCTACGCTATATGATAATTAGGCAAATTAATTTATTCCAAACACGAAACACTATATTTATGATTTACATAAACATTATTGTTTAAATATATCCAAACCATTATTAATAACATTTTTTGAAGTAACCGAAAAAATGGTTTCAGTAGGTATTTAAAAAATGCACACGATAGACGACACACTCGTCGTATTATGACATGAAGGACCCGCGAATTTGATACCCTACACTCTCAGATGTAATGAATAATATATAGGACCAGTAAGCAGCAGATTAAAAAATAATGAAACACCCAAACCTCGACCAAATAATAACCCCTGATCTCTTTGGGTACTTGCAGTATCACGCATTCACACGAAATGCTTGCCTGATACTCTTAATAGTTTACAGAATTTTATAACAAGAGAGAAAAATTTATATCAGTGGTTCTCAAACTTTACGATGGACCATTGCATGTAGATTGTCAACCAACCATAGGCCACCTATACCTCGTCACTACTTCCACTCACCCATCAAAGTATACAAATAATAGTGTAACAACTCACTAAAAGTGTTACAATTAAATTAATAAAAACTCCTGCGATTTTCCATATTTCATAACGCAAATGAACAGGGCAAAACACTAAATACAGCAACAGAAAAAAGCGGAATATTCGCGCTATGTAAATTTATAAATAGGCATCTGATAAGTGAAAAATTATATCACATTTAGGGAATCTCGACAATCACCTAGAACCAAGTCAGGGACCACCAGTGGTCCTCGTAACACAGTCATAGCTTAACCGAGTCTAGAAAATTCCACCAAAAAGGACAACGCTCCGCATTCATGCGTATTCAAACGTAAGAATATTTTGCATAAGAATTATTTCTTACTTGGTATTGCCAACAAAACCTTTTTTTCTCCCGGATTTTACTGATGTTAATTATAAATTATAATTTATAAATACAATGTATTTGAAAGTTAAATTTACCAAAAATTAAGGTAATCTTATGTTAACACAATTATAAAAGGTTTGCGATACTTGAAATATTTCATGAACTTCCAATCACGTCATGCATGGGCTATTTCCTCAACATTTTTACTCAAAAAGTTCTAATAAATCGCGAATAGATTAAAGCTGTTACCGCCGAAGATAAGAGAGTAGTGTGCTCTAACCTGTTACGAAGTTCGTAATGTTTCGGGCGCGCTGAACATCGCGGTATCATCTTGTACTGATGAGAATGGTTTGTCACTCGTCGGGACATATCGCTGTTTAAAATGGCTTCACGAGCCAACCGGGTCTGCGGGATGAAATAGCATTCGGTGCTGTGCGCCCTGGCTTGGCTGGCCGAGTAACCCGGTGCAGCATTGCCCATCGCATGAGTAAATACGGTCATCACAGTTAAACCAAGCGCACTTTTTTCTAACACGGCTCGTGGCTGTCTGTGCGTTTGTGTCCAGAGCGAGGGAACATAACCCGTCGTGTGAGTGAGGCAGGCAAAGGATAGCTTATTTCGAAACCACAATCCTTCTCCTGACTGGTCCTTACACGTCGTGATGGAGAGCCCGGTCGAATTTTAAAACGAATCAAATATCGGGAATGACGATTTGGAGTGAATTGACGATTAAGTTAGTTCCGTCAGTCGCTTTAAAGAAACTATTTAATTCTTCTTCGAAATACTTATTAGCTAATAATTACTACAATGTGACAATAAACTATTTACGAATAATAATGCTCGGTACATTATATTTTTTGTTGTTTTATAAGACAAGGAAAGGTGTGAGCTAGATTACTTTGTAAGTAAATATGTTTTCACACTTTAAAAATCACTCTCGGTATAGACCAGAATGGCCTCACCTATGATTTACTTTAACGTAAGTGTTTTCAACTTTTGTAAAATCGTGTTATATTAAGGATCCTCTTGACAAGCCAAGACGAATTATTGTAATGTCCCACAATCACGAATTCTTGTCGTCAATATATTATCTAATCGCGAACATAATTGAATGAACCTAGTAAGTAGAAAATAAACATTTCGTAGCGTTGCTGCTACCACAACTTTTGTAATTGAAATAGAACTCTCATAATTTAGTGAGAAATTGAAACTTCAGAAAGTTAAAGTAGGCATTGTCATTTATATAATATTTAAAACTAGTGTTCAATCACTAAAACTAAATTAAAAACGTTCAGTGTTTCAGAGTTGAGAAAATTTAGATGTCCTTTTATTTCTTTTCGAACAATTAACCACGACAAAAAAAATTAGCTCTGACCTATCGAACCAGAAATAAAAACATATTTATTATAAAAAAATAATTTTTTTCCTTTCTCCGCAACATGCCTAGGGTTAAGTAACCAGTGAAAGTATGCCCCAGTTCAAGTAGCAACATACGTTGGCCCAAAGGTTGGCATTTGGTTGGAAATGTTGGCAATATGTTGGGTTAGAAAATACACAAAAAAACGGCATTGGCTAAACGTAATACGCCAACCAAATATTTTTACAAAAACATAAATCAACACCTCATTATATCAATAATGTAAGAATATAAGGCAAGTGAAATTTCAGAAAACTTTAAAGTGGTTGGCTAAATGTAGGCAACAAGTTGGTAAACATACTTTTAGTGATGTGTATGTATTTTTATGTTGGGCCAACGTTGAAAAACCAACATTTTATGGCAAAGTTAGGGAATAGATATTCTTAATTAAAACAATGCCCCTTTCCTGAATTTTAAGAAATACAAATATTTTTCCCGATAGTGATTATTTTTTTAAAAAATATTTGTGGTTTTTTATGTTGGGACAATGTTCAAAACCAAAGATGGTATTATTATTTTTTTAGTTGGGCCAACCTTGTTTAACAAAAATATTTCCAGCAATGCTCAATTGTATTTTTGGAATGAAAAAAAATAACATTTAATGTTTGCTTAACATTTAGGTTTTTTCATACATAAATGATTTGGTTTAAAATTAAATTTGATTATCAAGATTGGCTGAACGTTAGCAACAAGTTGGTAGATATACAGTTGGTAATTCATGCTAAATTATATGTTGGTTCAACATTCTACAATAAACATGTTAATGTCTAAGTTAGGGAATACTTATTTAAATGAAAACAATGCCTATTTCCTGTATTGTATAAGATGCGAATGTTGTTCACAATATTGAACATTTATCTATAATAAATGTGTTTACTTGGTTTTATGTTGTAACAATATTGGGAAACAAACAGTTGATATGTAATCCTTTTTTTTTTAGCTGAGCCAATACTGTATTACTAACATAATTTAAAGAATGCTCCATGGAAAATTTGGGATGAGAAAAAATATGATTTTTGATGGGTTCTTAAAAATTCGTTTCTTTTTTTTTTAATACATAAATTAATTAATTAAATAAAAATATAATTCGATGGTCATAGTTAGCTGATTGTTGGTAACTAGTTCGTAGACATACAGTTGGTAATTTGTATTAATTTTTATGATGGGCCAACATTGTAAAACCAACACTTTAATGTCGAAACTAGGGAAAATACATTCTTAATGGAAACAATGCCTATTTCCTTTATTGTATGAGATGCAAATTTTGTTCGCAGTATTGAGCATTTTTCTATTATATATTTTAGTTGGTTTTATGTTGAAACAATATTGGGAACCAAAAGGTTGGTTGTTGGTCTTTTTTCTTTAGTTGGGCCAACGTTGTGAAACTAACATAATTTTAACAATGATCCATAGAAAGTTTGGGATGAGAAGAAAACATATTTTTTCCACTTTTTCTAAAACATTTGTTATTCTTAATAAATTAAATGATTGCATTTAAAGTACATTTTAATATTCAAGGTTCACTGATTGTTGGCAACTAGTTGGTAGACATACTATTGATAACTGGTATGTATTTTTATCTTGGGTCAACACTGTATAGCCAACATTTTAAGTTAACATAGAATATAATGAAAACCTTTCCCCTTTATGCCTGTATTTAATGAAGTAGATAGGTTTTTTTTTTTTTTACATAACTGACTGTTTTTCTTTTAAATATGTTTGGTTGGCCTTATGTTGGGATAATGTTGGAAACCTAGCAGTTGGTAATTAGTGCTTTTTATTTAGTTTATCGGCCGGCTTAGCAAATTTTAATTAACTTACATATTACCAACAATACTCAGTATTATATAAAGGAAGAAAAACTATATCGATAAATGTTCCTGTTTGCTTACTAGTTAAGATTTTAATATATATATATAATTTTTGTTTTAAATGTATTATAATGGTCGTTGTTGGCGGATTGTTGGCAGCACGTTGGTAGTCAACACTTGGTAATTGGCATGATTTTTGTATGTTGGGCTTTACATAAGATACACATAGCCAACGTTACGTTTATTATATGTATACTTAATTGTCGGCTAAGATTATTAAGACATGAATAGTGATTTAAAAAAATGGAGAATAATATTATAAATAATATATTCAACTATTCACATACGCAAATATTTTTATAATATAAATACCTTTACTGAACATGCACGTTGGCATTTGTTCTCTGTTCATCGATATCCTCCATGCCTGCATGCGTAACACCATTTCAGCTTTAAGAACACGTTGTCTGGTCTCTACTACTGTTACAATTAGCAAGGGAAACATTTGCGAGATCTTTGTTGCATAGTATTTCGCAGTACGTATTTATGTTTGGTGAGTATGTAATTTTTCTCTTTTTTGTTTCAGAAAGTAAAGTTATAATATGTCTTGCAAGGCCCGTTTAGCAATAATAATGTTCGTTTGACCTATGCTATAATAGGACAGTATTGATTTTTGCGAAATAGACATATATAAATCATTTACTTTCTTTAATGTTTAGAGATTTCAGTACAAAGTTTCTTTAGAAATCAACTGGCTGTCTTTGGTTGAGTATTTGTTATCAGTTGGAAAATATATTGGTGCAAATGGCAGGTTTTAAGTTCAGTTCCAGAGTAGTAAAATCTTATGTGTGTATATTTATTTATATAACAGTATATTCGAACTGGAAAATAATGATACGTATGTATTTTTGCACAAAGAATAGCAAGTTATAGTAGTGGAGCGGGTAAGACGGGCTGCTAATCCAAAGGGCATGGGTTCGAATATGATGTTTACCAATGGAGTTTTATGGTCGTAGTGTAAAGTGGTATGTGATGAGTAATAATAGAGTTAGTGGATTTTTAATTTTTTTTTGGCCAAATTTATTTAAATAACTTGTAACCAACGTTGGCAGGACGTTGTTTATCAGTAGACATTACGTATGCAATAACACATCTTCGCAAAAACATTGCTAACTCTTGATAAATTGCTGTGGAATGGCTTTCTGAAAAAGAAAAGAATACCATTTAGAAGATTATCAAACTACTACGAGTAACGAATGTAATACTAACGTTAGTTAGTGGTTGAATATTTGTCATTATTAGATTGGTTATCTGTAATATACACACGAAAAAATCAACGTAAAGCCAACCAACAGCATTTTGTGTTTTGATTGATATTTCACGTGGTTGATAGAAAGCGAATTAAGGAAAGCGGGCAGGGAACTCTACATTTTCATTGGCCCATTAATGTAGGTTGAGCGTCATATTTCAGTTGGCAACCAACGCAAAAATACACTGTGGGCTAAGGTTGCTCCGAGTGAAATTTGGCTGTTGGGCCAACTTACATTTTTCAACGTTGGCCCAACGCCAGCGGCAAGCTTTGGCAAGCGTTGGGCCAACAAAAAGTTGCTACTGGGGAGTAGAGATTTATTTATTTTTTTTCAAAATTTCACCGCTATTTGCTGTTGTTATGAGAAAAGTTCCAAAAATTTTTCAAAAAAACTAAATTGAAATACGCGATCGATTACAACTCTTTATACACATACTAGCGACTTGTGCCGACCTCGCTCGGTTGCGATTTACAAATACGGTGTTGTTTAGGTTTACAACAAGTATATGCTCTAAATGCTTTAGGTAACGAACATACGATTAATACTGTGTTGTTCAAAATTCTTAGTAAGTGAAATTCGAAAGACAAATATAATTACTGTGGGTCATCTTTAAAAGATAAATGAGCACATGCTGTCGTGAACTTTTTTGTACACCGTTTTCATATCTACAATTCTGTATTACATTAATTTAGTGTATATCTTATGGTTTAGTCAGCGTAAGCCATGTAAGTGGCCGAAAAAAAAGCTTTTTCCAACTTGATTAGAAAAGTCGACATCTCTCTATCCTCACATTAAATATTAATGTATTATACACTTGAACCTTCTTCAAGAAATTCTCTGAATTATGGTGAAAACCTCATCAATGTCCATCAAGTAGTTCAGAAGCTCTAGCCGAATACACAGACACACGCTGCCGGGCGACTTCGTTTTATACTATGTATGGATGTAGTACACACCAAAAATAACTTGCTTTCAACAAGGCAAGTAAATCCTTTTTTGAATCGTAAACATTTTGGCGGAATCTTTGTGTGCCATTGCAGTAAAAATTTAACTATATATATTATATTTGTGCAAAGATGTCCGCAAAAAAATATTTTGAATATCTTCGTAAATGACGATATCTTACATGTAGACTGTTACTGGTAATGTATAGGCGTAATAGTTGAATATGTCGAATATGAATTGTGGCGAATTGTACTCTTCAACGTCATTATTATCTCTTTTTGTACTAACATAATTTAAAACAATTTTATACATTAAATATATATTTCATTCAAATATTTTGAATAAGGCAACAAAATGAGACAAATAACAAACCTACTTTCAGTGGTAATAATTGTACATTCTACTGCTCTATGATTACACTAAAGATAATACGGGTTGTTAAACATTTTGGTACACTTTCTACTAATCATCCTTTCATTAAATCTTGGCAAATAAATTGTGCCATTGACCAGGGATTTTAAACGAATGGAGAGGATCTCTTGTGTTGCCCTAAAACGAGACTGCTTGTTATACTTTTAACCCGATCCCCTTCGTTGTTGGTTTTTACTTTCATGTGAGGGAACGGTTCTGACCTAGATACGACATTTTCTTTAAAGAATTTCACTTATGTGCAAGTGTATATATACTGCAAGTATAAATGGGAGCAAGAAATTGACCGTGCCAGATACGGGTCGTCACCTACATTCTTTAAGAAAATTACACTTCCTGCAAAACTAAATGGAAGTCACTAGTCAAATATAATTTAATAAAGTAAAAGGACACAGTCCTATCAAGCCAAGTTCCTGTCATACGGAAACAGTTCTTATTCCAAATAGATTTTATTTTAATTCATTACACTGGAGTAAACTACATCCAGTATTACTACCGTAAAATATTTAATGGTGTACTTGAAGAAAATATCAGTGAAAATAAAATTATGGTTTCATGTTACTGCAATAAACCAATGAACTATCTCATGACAAAAAATCAATGTGCACTATTACTTGTAACGCTAAATAACAAACTATACGATTTTAGTAAAACTTTAAAGGGAATGATTATTACGTGAAAGCCACAGAGTATAAATTTGTACATGGTTTGTGTACGTCTGTATAATTAAATTTTATTTGAAATTCTGCGAGTTTAAAGTGCAGCTATAAAAATAAAATTACCATACAAATTTATTTCAAAAATTTAAAATATAAGGTCATGTAGCTCATAAGATAAAACACGCTTTATAATATTGTATACATCTGTGTCAGGAATTAAGAGCTAATATTTATCACGCAGACAAATGTAAATGAAAAAAGGCTGATCTGGAGACTAACACCATCATATCTAAGCTGTTAATAAAGTAAAATAGTGTAATGCCTCTAAATAGGAAGAACGCAGTTCACTTGAGGATTTTAATGGGCTCGTACCAAATGTTCCACGATTTTAAGCTAACCTGTCACTTCATTTACTGTCAAAATTGCTAAACAGCCAGCGTTACGATGCTTTGGTAGTAAATTTATACTTGACTGGAATTTGAAACACTAACACAAATTTATGTTCTGTATTTTCAATTATGTTAGCATGTTCATTAACAACCCATTGATAAATATCTCGTTAACGATTAAAAATTATTTTAAGCCGAATAATTTAGGCAAACACCAATTTTTTTAACATTATAATGGAATGAGAGTGATGAGCATTTTTCTTTCAGTGGTTGCACGTCTTTGTCGAATTATCTACTACTTCAGTTACCAAACTATCGTAGTTCAATTTATCTCAAATACTTTAAATTGCGAGTCATCTGTAACTTCTGCGTCTCTCCATTAGGAATCACTTTAGCCAAAAGTTCTTTGTTTTTGGTCTAATTTTTCAATACAGACTTAACAGCCACGGGTGTACTGTGTTGTCGCGTACAAACACTTTAAAGGTGACACGGATAAAATTAATACATGCCTTGAAAGACTATTAAAGTATATCATATTAGTAAATATAGTTGAACTATGCGAGAAAATTCAATGCAATGAAATGCAATGGAAGGGTTTTTTTTTTGCACTAGTACAAAATATAATTAATGATTAAAAAAATTCGCATCCAAATTAACGACATGTTGATGTTGGACCACAAAACAATAGAGAAGATATATTACCGTTGATTCCATTCCAAAGCTATTAATTTTTTACCCCAGAGAACATCAGTGATTGTATTTTGTCTTCCATGCCTTTGCATCATACATGGATAGATTACAATTTGAATGAGAAAAATGCCTTTTATTGAAACGTTTTATTATTGGGTCCGTAAAAGAAGGAAATGTTCTTGACAAATGTGACATATTTTGATTTCTTACATTGTGCAAAATGAGACGCCTGTATGAGAGGCTTAGCGGGCACCGACCATGTCTGCTCTCAGCAGAGCGATCCCGGCAAGATGTTAGGAACAGTGATCAGGCCTTAGCTGGACGACCTACCTGATCGCACCTTCGAACATTCGACTAGAACACGAAGCGTGGTTTGCCGAGACGCGTGGCGAAAAGCAAACACAGAAACCCTCTCTACCGGGGCAGTAAACGCAGCCGATCACGTGCATCATAACATGTAGGACAGTGTAACGCTACAGCCGTAGTAAATTGTCATCGGGGCATCGTGCCAATAGGACGTCGGGAGTCGATCGTTTCCGACAGTCGCTAACCGCCGCTTCACTCAGCCCACCGTCATAACGACAAGAAAGGAACTCTCCAATTAGGTTGCAATGGAAAAGTGGCGTGCAAGTTCCTCGTAAGTTAACATCAATTTGTTTCACATAAAGCTTCCCTCGATTGGAATAAATAATATTTTTAGTTAAACAGTAATTATATATGCCAAATCTTTCATGTGAAATGAACTGTCAAAATATACTGTTGTGCTCTACATAACCCTGAGTTATTATTCATTCCCATATAGCTCGTCGTATGAATGAATTAATCTGATGTTAAATTCATAAAAAAAATAACCAAATGGTAATGACGGCAGAAAGTTGTGTTATGAGATCAACCGTTGTCTGACGGACGCAATAGCGGAAACAACGTAGAGTGAGTACTGCTGCACATAGAGTATTCGAGTGAGCTTAATGTCTCGTCGAGAGCGAGGTCATTAGAGGCGATGAAAGTTACACAGGGGAGAGGGATTGGGGAAGATCCCAGCATTCGCCTGGAGTGATTTCGGAAAACCACGGCAAACCGAAATCAGGATGCCCGAGCCGGAAATCGTACCCGATAACACACTCATATGTTAACAATTAATGACTAGGAAATTGGTTCAGCAGACCTCGAGAATATTACAAACAAACGTCTAACGCCGAATTCTTAATAAACTAAGTTAACATTCATTTAAGTTATCGATAAAAAAAATACCCTACTATGAGAGTATGAATTAGACGTAAAACACGTGTGATTGGCATATGACTGACACATGCACGTTCCTGTATTTCAGAAATAGTAGAAATGTTTAGAATTTTGAGCATTATAATTTTCAACAATAAAATCACATGGGATTTTACAGTAAATTAAGTGCAGCCGTATCAGAGTAATACGTATGTTAGGTATACTGATTAGAAGAAAAATATTGTTTTCGACCGGTATAGGCGGTACGGCAATAATGCAAATGTGATTATTAATTGTTGTGCTGTAGGAGAGCAGAAATAGTAATAGTAGACATTGTTTGAGAGTGCAGAAAACACATCTACTTTATGCCAAAAGTTACGAAGCGCACTGCATTTATAAATTCTGATTTCGGATCAGTGGAAAACAGCTGATTGACAGTAAAATTCAACTACTCCAATCAGTGAAAAGGGGCTGCACTTAGAATCAGTGGAAAACCACTAGTTGTTTCAGTGAAATAATTCTACTGGCTGATAAAGAGACAGCAAGCTGCATACGGCGTATTAAATATTGTTTTTATTGTTAACCAAATCATTACGAAAAATAAACATATTTACGACACTCACTGTTTATATTGTGAAGTTAAACGTAATTTAATGTGAATTAGTGTAGAGATTTGTGCGGCTCCTAACATAGAGGTCTTGAGAGCCGATGAGGGTGATTGAGGTAAGGATGGAGCAGCACTGGGAAGAAGGGGCGGGGGAAACGGGAAATCCCCGATAAAACCCGCTGACCAGCAACACCGTCCGGCACGATTCCCACATGGAATTGACTCAGCCAGGGATTGAACCCGGTTCGCCTTGGAAGATGGCAGGATTTGAACCCACGTCATCCCGCTTTCAGACCGTTACCTTGCCAATAGAAATACCAGGATAACTTTGCGCAAATTGAGAAAAATATAATATTCCATCTATATTTAAAAAATGTAGATTTAAGTTCAATGTCTTTCATTTCGTCTCTTGTTTAAGTGGTAATATTAGAATTGTCCAAACAAATATTTCGTATGAATGCATTCATTTCACCACATTTAATGAAGTTTAAAACTTCAAACCAAGCGCCATAGTGATTATGTGAAAAGGAAACGAAAGATGTAAAACCGAAATACAAGACTCAGTGTTCATATTGCCTCGTAAAATTGTACTACAAAAGAAGGAACTCACATTAGTATATACATATATATATATATATATATATTATATATATATATATATATATATATATATATATATATATGGAGTTTATTATTTTATGCGTTATCTTATTTGATACAACTTGTTTAACTGATCCTTCAGTCAAAAAATCAAATCACTGGAAAACAGTGAATCAAATGGTTGATGAATCAGTATAAAAACCATTGAATCAATAAGTGAAGAAAACTACAATTTCATCACTGATTCATGAACTACATTGACTGAAGTGACTGTTGAATAATTAGTTAGATGATGTTAACTGGTTTATAAAGCTAAATTCTCAATCGTCCACATTAAGAGTGTATCTGGTTGCAACGGAGCACCATCCATGTACAGAAAGTTAAGACTTGCATTAATGGCGCCGCTTACTTGTAGTTTGATCTTTGACCTTGATATGTCCCCCCTTTTTTTCTCTCCAAAAATATGAAAAAAAAAAAAAAAAAATTAATAAGCCTTAAAAGTAAACATTAAAGGTTACTAAACCATTTTTAAAAATTATAAAAAAGTTATTAAAAAACTTTCATCCCCAGCGCCCTTCACCTATACTCATTCTAGCGTGTGTGACGATCTTATAAATTGCTGGAGGCCGCCATATTGTATTTCGTCTGCATTTGCTTACACATTGCAGCAGTTTATCTCTCATCTTCGTTCGACTATCATATTGAATTTCATATGTTTTCATCATCTAGGAAGTGCTAGTGTATTAATTCACCCACCAGGTGACAGACGTATTTGATAATGTTTTTAATGCATTGGTTGCGCTATAGGCGTCCTCCAGGTTGGATTATATTTTCAACACATAAGCCACTTTAATTTCTCGATTTCATTGCCAAGCGAGCTGTCCACACTCATGTTTATAGGTATCAGATAATCTGTAATATTTCGTTCCTATTTTTTAATAATATTTTTTCCAATCATCTGTATACCTATATGCACAATGCGGGACACTGAATACATGTATAATTTATTAAATACATGTTTTGATTGGAAATTTAAAATGATACAAATAAAAAATGTATTTTGAATTTAATTTTATACTTGTACATATAGTACAATGGTACTTAATGCAATACTTAAAAAAAAAAAAATATTTCTGTGCCTTTTGAATTTGAATTATATTCTGGAAATTTAGGAAAACATGAAATAAAACAATTATATTCACGGATATTATTTTATTCAATTAATTTATTACAGTCGCTCATGCCATCAAAAATATTACAATATTCTTCAACACATATGCATATCATTATATGCAACTTGGTTGTATGATATGCATCTCGCTAATAACACTTGTTGTCCATGTGCGAAAATATCGTGACAATTATTTCACCGACACACTGTGCAGGACAGGTTATGTAGGCAACTACACTTTCTAGGACATGTACCAAAGTCACAAGAGACCTGCTTGCAGCAAATCACGTACCGAGGTACTGATCAGAAATTCACTTTACCTTTACATGCCTTTGTGTGTCTAATCAAATTGTGACTACGGCTGAACTGCTTACAGCAATTTTCATACAAATATGATATGTAACAAGGATTATCCGTACAATTAAAGCGCTGATGTCACCATATATTGTGGCCTTAATTAAATGCCTTACCACAAAAGTGACATTGATTACGACGTATTGGTTCAGGCAAAGACTCGGACGCACCTGTTTTAGATGTAGGCGCTGGAGCTAAATAAGCAGGCAACATTGGCATTCACGTCCTAGTTGTGTCAGCCGAAAAGTTTTATTGGCTCCACTGAAGATTATGTAGGTGTAACACCTGAAGAAATTGATGGAACAATACAAATCTGAAACGATTGAACTGCACTGTTGGAAGTAGATGCTGCTAGTGATGTAGCCATCACAGGCGAATAAGTCTATGGCGTTGGTAAAACGGGAGATATCTCACCCGAAGAAGAAATCGATGGCGATAAACCATTGGCGGGCAATATCCATTCCACTTTAACATAACTAGCCATGGATTACCTTGTGTACAAGCTAGCCAAGATTATGTATCTTTCACAGCAGCTGTTGTCAAACTAAGCCATTCAGCTGACCTCTCTACTGCATATAATATACGAGTAAGCAAGTCATATGACGTCATATTGTCTTAGAACCAGTCGTATTACACTATTAATATATTGTTCGCGCACCGACCAGCCAATCACAGAGTTGTCATGTGATTGCAGCTGACCAATCGCATGAAGGCATTGAGACATCACATGCTGGAATCAGTAGTCTCTGAATCCCACCGACTGACTTCTGCAGACTGTCTCCTCCTGACTGACTCCTGCAGACTGACTCCTACATATTTACTCCAAAATGACATATTTTGTATCAAAATGACACCGAAATGACACCAAAATGAATCCAAAAGACTCATAATGACTCCAGAATGACTCATAATGATTTATTATGACTCCTGATTGTCGTGTTGCGAAGTGCAGTACTAACTGCGACGCGTGCAGTGCTGATTGTGGTGCGTGTGGTGCATAATGTGCTAATTGTGGTGCGTGTGGTGCATATTGTGCTGATTGCCGTGCATGTGGTGGTGATTGTGGTGTGTGAGGTGCTGATTGTGGTGTGTGTGGTGCTGATTATGATGTGTTTGGTGCTGATTGTGGTGTGCGTGGTACTGATTGTCGTGTGTGGTTCTGATTATGGTGTGTGGTGCATGCGGTGCTGATTGTGGTTCATGTGGGGCTGATTGTGGTGTGCGGTGCATGTGGGTCGCGAATTTAAAATAAATTCCTCCCTATTCTCACCTATATGCTCCAGCGTGTGATCTCTCAATGCCTTCATGCGATTGGCCAGCTGCAATCACGTGCAACTCAGTGATTGGCTGGTCGGCGTCCGAACAATGTATTAATGGTGTAATACGATTGGTTCCAAGTCAATACAGACGTCATAGGGGTTGCATACTCGTATATCATAAGCCGTAGGGAGGTCCGCTGAGAGGCTTAGTTTTACAACGGCTGCCGTGAAAGATACATCATCTTGGCTAGCTTCTATGTCAGGTAACCCATGGCTAGTTACGTTAAAGTGGAGTTGATATTGTCCGGCAGTGGTTTTTAACCATAGATTTCTTTGTTGAATGAGATGTTTCCTATATTTTACGAGCGCCATCATCTTCTTCAGGTGTAATGCCTACATCACTGGCAGCAACTACTTACACCAGTGCAGTACCATCGTTTAGGATTGGTATTGTAGCATCGACTTCTTCAGCTGTTACGTTTACGAAATCTTCAATAGAGCCATCTAACTTTCCGGGTGAGGTACCTAGAGCACCAATGCCGACGTTACTTACTTATTTACCTCCAGCATCTACACCTACAACAGGTCCGACTCTGTCTCTGCCTGAATCACTACTTCGTCATCAGTGTCACTTTTGTGATAAGGCATTTACTATCGGCCACATTGTACAGCAATATGAGTGGTTTAATTGTGCCAAGAATCCTTGTTGCAAGTCATATTTGTGTGAAAATTGTGGTAAACAGTTCAGCCATAGCCACAATATACTTAGACATGCAAAGACCTGTAAAGTTGAAGTGCATATCTGATCAGTTCCTCGGTACCTGGTTTCCTGCAAGTAGGTCTCTTGTGATTTCGGTACATGTCCTCAAAAGTGTATTTACCTATATAACCTGTCCTGCACAATGTGTTGGTGTAATATTTGTCATGATAATTTCGCACAAGGTCAACACGAATGTGAATAGTGAGATGCATAAATGACTATAATTTACAACAAAGTTCCATAAATTCAGATGCATATGTTTTGAAGAATATTGTGATATTTTTGAGCGAATGAAGACTGTAATACATTAATTGAATAAATAAATGCCCGTGAGTAAAATTGTGTTTTAATTCAGGTTTACCTAAATTCCCGGAACATAATTGAAATTTGAAAGGTACAGAAATAAAACAGGTATAATTAAAAAGTCTTGTATACAATCTAATTGCATTACATGAATAATATTTGCATATAAAATCCATTGTGCATGACTAAATCGCATCATCACTGACAAACCGCTGGACCTATTGAGACCATATTCATTTGATATGTTATTGAGATGGCGAGTAAGGTTTTTAGTTATGTTTAATTCCAGTAGGTGGCGCTGGAGTCTAACTTCTATATTTATGTACCGATTATACTCATATTTGCAGGAAATCCTTATATATAAAATACATTGTGAGTGACTAAACCGCATTATCACCGAAAAACCACCGGACCAATTGAGACCATGTTCGCACCATATGTTATTGAGGTGGGAGTAAGGTTTTTAGTTATGTTTCATTCAAATAGATGGTGCTGGAATCTAACTTCTGAATTTATGGTCCGAATGTGCTCATACTCGCAGGAAATGTTTGTTGATCTAAAAGAAATTGTTTTATTGTGCTGTGCATTTGGTAGGTTGGGTTACAACACGTGGCACTGGAGTCTAACTTTTATATTTATGTCCGATTTGGCTCATACTTGCAGGAAATGTTTGTTGATATAAAAGAGAAAAATTCCATGCGAGACCACGGTCAATCATCGGTCCACGTACCAGACGTGAACACGCGCTGCACAATCTGGAAAGGCACTAACACAAAATCGAGAAGCACTCAGCACGATCATAAGAGAAGGGCGTGCACGCCAAACAGATTCTATTAGACATTTACACGCAGAAACAACACAACTTAAACCATACAAGACACAAATCGATCATACAACGGTTTACAATATCCTCTTATATTCTGGGAAGGAGAGGATTGGATATCATTTCAATTATAAACAAAGAAATCCAACAACAGGTGCCGAAACAGAAAAAAAACTGAACTTCTATGCGTATCGAATAATTACACATGAGTTTTGTCATTGCGTAACAAAGACGTACGAAAAATAATTTAATAGGCAGTTTTAAATGTTTAATTGCAGATTTATTATCTCAATTCAATGTTATAACATGTGAAATACAACACTTTTATATGTAAATCAATTATCTTTACGAAACACAATACACATGACATTTGTGCCTAATTTACTATGACACACAAGGCACATGATCTTTACACTTCAGTGTTTAATATTTGGCAATTACAATTTAAATATAACAGATGGCGTTATATACATATTCATTATGGATTTTAAATAAATAAATATATATATAAGATGTGGAACAGCGTTCGCCGGGATTAGCTGGTAATATATATAGTCCCGCATCATGCATGTAAGTATACCGCTGATTGGAAAAATATTTTTAAACGATACGAACGAAAAGTTGCAGAGTTTTCTATGCCTATAATATAAGTGTGGACAGATAGTTTGGCTGTGAAATAGAGAAATTAACGACTTCTATTTGTTGAAAATAGAATCCATCAACCGACAGCGAAACCTATACTTCAAAAACACAAACAAGTATGGCTGCTGCCTGGTGGGTAAATTAATACACTAGCGCCACCTAGGTGATGAAGACTAATTAAATCCAATATGGCACTCGAACGAAGGTGAGAGATAATCTCCGGCGATGTATAAACAAATGACAAACGACAAAAACAGGTGAGATCCAGCTATGTATAAACAAATGACAGACAAATATACCAAGGTTGCAGCCTCCAGCAATGTATAAACAAATATCAAACGAAAAAAAACCCTACACAGAGGCCTCCGGCAATGTATTAAAAATTGCGGACAAAAAAAGGTGGCGGCCTTCCTCAATGTATAAACGTATGACAGACAAAAAAATAAACAAGACGGTCGTACACGATAGAACGAGTAGCCTATAGGTGGAGGGTGGTGGGGATAGAAGTTTTTATAATAAATTCTAAAATAATTTTTTTAATAATTTTAAAAAATAATGTCGTAGTAATAAATTTTTTATGTTTTTCTTTGGGTTTTTTTTCTGATTTAAAATTTCTTTGTATTTCTTGGTCTAAAGTAACCGGATCAAGGCCAAAGATCAACGTCACTTGCTTAAAGATGGCTGATGGTTAGTTGTGTGATTCTGATACTAAATCCTATGTAATGATCTGGCTTTACCTATGCCTATAAAACCAATATCCCCACCACTACTCTGCCCTCGTAAATGGTTATTCCCGGTCCGCTAGACTTGGCTCGAAGCCACGAGTCCTCCTCTGCTGCTCTGGACCGAAAATTGCCTATCAGAGAGATCGTTTTTGCAGCTGGGAATATAGGTTTTTTTTTTTTTTTTTTTTTTTTTTTTTTAAGGAAAAGAGGAGAAATTTTTGAGGGAAAAATAAAAATTTTTAGGGAATAATGGTAAGTTTATGAAACTTGAGTCTATTTTGAAGGCAAAAAGGATTACTTTTATGGAAAGAAGGGAAATTCCAACATGGTGGCTAGCCGGCTCTAGCTCCGATCCCCATCTCCTTGCCCCAGAAAGAAGATAATAATTATACTAGTATCTTATACACAGTAAAAAATAATGGGAATATTACCTGACAAGTGTATGGTAATATTCGCTAACTTGTGGGGGAAACATAGTTTCCCTCTCTGGTGTAAAATTCACATACATGATAGTGGAAAATCCGATACAGTGATTGCAAAACTACTTTACAACATGTGGATATTTTCGCCATTGTCTGAACAGCTAATATGGGGAGGGGGTGGGCAGAAGAAACAATCACGTAATAGGCTGTTATTCACTTACATGGTCACGCTGTCGTCATGGTGTAATGGATAGCTTATTGATATAGACGACCATGGGTCGCGTCTACCCACCAGCAAATGTTGAGGATTTTAGTGCTAAGGTTAAGGTTATTAACCAACAGAGGATATTGGTAATAACTAAAATTAACATTAGAAACACTTGGGATATTTTTAAATAAAATTTTATTATACAATATACTTAATTTTCCCTTAATTTTATGGAATTTTTTCCCTCACTTTTGTCAGATACTTTCTGCGTACGATTAGGGAATATTACTTCACATATTATGTAAACTCACTCTACATTAAAGTGGTAATTTTACCTTACATATAGAGATAATTAGCTTCCCTTACATGTTAGGGAATTTTTCCACAATTTTTTTTTTACCGTGAACTTTTGTCGGGCTGTCGGGGCTGCCATTTCTTCGAGGTGACATTGCTTCTGACTGGTTTTTGAAATATTTTTGTCAGTGTCAGGACTGGAAACCGGACCGTGTTGGTTCGTTGTAATTCCAGCATTACAATACAGTACGTTAAAGTCTAGTAAAGTCAATTTTTCCGTGATATACCTACCGTCTTTACATATAACTTACCCAAATATAAACATCCTATTAGAAATGCGATTGATCAATACGCTATTAGATAATACTATTAAAAAGTGAACACATAGTGATCTAGCTGAAGCCGAGAGTTACCAGCTGAAGTGTTTCAGTTAGTGCTGCGAGTGGCTCGTTCTTGATGTTTTCGAGCAATTAAATGTGGCGTTAAGTTTGTGGATACCTACCGCTTGTAAAAAAAAAACACATAATCTGTTACGCTTTAGTAGCCATCACCGGAAATTAGTATTCATATATAAATACAAAATGTACTTCCTATTCAAGTTTGAGGTGTCACAGTTCGACGGCTCTTTGCAATATGAGTATTCACCATATATACATACATACGTCTGTAGCTCATACCGCTAAGGCAAAGGAACGGTAGCTGCGTATATTTACATTTATCAACATCGTTTAGTGAATATATATAATCACATTTAATAATGAGCTGTAAAACAATTAACTGGTTCACTGATAAATTTACTGGAGTTACAATCGATGGATATGAATGCGTCTAGTGAACTACTGTACAGTTTTATCAATGCACGGTGATTACTGCTACCGAAATTAAAGTTACTTTTAAAACTTGTGCAAAGTAAATTTTAATCGGCAGTCAACGAAATATTTGCTTTTATATGAAAATAGACTGTCATTGCGTCTACATCACCTAGGAGAATCTGCAAAATATGTTACTGTTACTTTAAAACCCCAGCTCACTTTCAAGAATCTTATTCTAAAAAAAATCATAAACAAAATTATTCTTTCAAGAAAAACGTAATTTTCAGCAGCACGATTATCATGAATTGGATACGTCATTGCCAGTTCACATCTAGTGAGTTCACGTAACACGGATGAAGGCTTCCCTGCTCTCCAAGACACTAAAACTGATCTAAAAGGACGTACGGTTGTCTAACGTAGCGCTTCCATTCAGTAAAATGCTGCATTTTCATTTCCTGCGTGTGTGTAATACTTATATATAATGCACCAAACAAGAATGATAGGTACTCACTAATATCTTACACGCCCCACGTATGGTCGGCAATTTTGCAACAGTCGGTGCTACTAACCTGAACTATTACATTAAATATGGTTCAATCTCTGACAGGTCAAATATGCAAAACATAAAGCTATCAAGCATAGCATGTGTAGTGCTACTAGTTTTCATATAAAGGACAGTGATATTATTCACAAATTAATATATGTATATTTGTATCATTAATGATTACTGCTCGTTATTCACATGCCTTGGCTCCAAGATAAAGTGCAAGGGTCGATATTACATCAAATTACGGAATAGGAAATATAAATCTATATTATTTTTAAAAGATATGAAAGAATACTAGAAGAAATATCGAAACTGAAGCAACTTTTTATGTTATTTATTATGAAAGATATAAAATAAAAATTGGAATGACTAACAGACTGGATACTCCTTGGTCGCTTAAGTCATCCATAAATGATGACAAATTAAGTGTACTTAAATCTATTCTGAAAAAAAAAAACCTTAAAAGATTGCGTTATTTAAAACGAAAATGGGTTTAGTATATTAAATCAGTCAACCACGTAAACATTCATACGTAAGGGAAAACTCAAATTAAATGTCAGTACCGCCCTTCAAAGGCGCACTACTAATTAGCCTTTGCAAAAGGTTTACACAGAATATGGAGTACGCTGGACTTAACTGTTAATGAGAAATCATGTAGTTCCCAGCTGGATCTGAGGTTCTCTTCTTCGGTTCGAATTGTGTACATCACAACTCCCTGTCGACCACAATTCCATGACGGCATGGGTACTCCGACATCCTTCCTTCACTCAAGGTCCTGGCGTCGACTTCCGACTCAATCACTGAAGCGGTGCACCACTGCGCTGACCGTATCTCTGAAGGTGGATCTACTCCTCATGACGTACTTCCTTCAGAAATGGATGATGATGTCTGACTAGAAGTTACTCGAAAAACCAATCAACGAAGCTCTCGATCCCTCGAAGGCTGCTGTCGACACCTCAGTTACTGAAGACTCAGTATTATACATTCACTTCTTTCTTAATGGATATTTCTTTTGTTTAAATTTGATTGCATTCATAGTAAAATTATTCCTGAAATTGATTACCGAACTAACTTCATTAAAAGACATTAAATCGAAGCCCAATATTCCTTTCAGTTCCATGTACTAATTATTTTTTAATATCTCTAAAACGTTCCTAACATTAAAACAAAATGTGTTCTTACCTACAAGTAATATTTACGTTCTTAAAGATAAAGCAGTTTGTAAAACAAAATATTTCCATAAACAAACACAGGGTCAAATATCACAAATATATAACTAAGGAATAAGTTTATAAATTTATACATCTATTTTACCTCTTGAGCTAAGCCAAATTTACGCATATGCACAACTTGTGAAATTCAAATTACGTTCATATTTTTCACCAAGCTAGGAAGAAAACCATGTGTTACTATATGTATACACACACACACACACACACACATACACACTAGGGGCCCAGCCCGTGATCTTTTTTTTTTTTTTTTTTTTTTTTTTTTTTTAGTATTATCACATATATATATATACACTGGGCCACTGCGGCCCCATTTGATGTTTCTCTATCCACTTGGCCACTGCGGCCCCACATGGAATCTCTCTGTCTACTAAGGCCCCATTTGATATATATCTATCCACTTGGCCACTGTGGTCCCACTTGATTAAGTTCTATCCACTCACCCATTGCGGTCCCATTTGGAATCGTTCTATCCACTGGGCCACTGTGGCCCCACTTGGAAATTAACTCAACTTTGAAGCGAGGAATTGAAAGAAAACGAAAATGATATTCCATTACCTTCATATCTCTATGCAATAATCTCTATACATTAATACAAAACTTTCATATAGGAAAAAAAGTAATTAGAAATTAGTTTTTATGGTAAAAGGTAATTATTGCGAAATCTGATATTGCTGAAATTCGAACTTGACCTGTATTTAACCCCGACGATTCGTTCTGCAAAATTTAAAGAACTTCTGTTGAGTTTCAAGACTTAGAAGTATTAAAGACGGACAGACAGACATGCAGAGATCGTCCTATTATATAATAGGAAGAAATAAACACGCAAATAAATACTTATGATGATGTGTATTAAATATACTTGCAAACTTATTAATTTTTTCAATTGTTATGTTGTTATTTATATTACGCATGTTTTAAGATAATCAAACATTCCTTTTCATTCAAAAACAAAGCTCTGATCTTCCAAATACCCAAACACTTTGCGTAGCACGAATAAATATTGCTAGCACTTGCAGTGATAGCGACGGACAAATTGAAATACGAAACGAGCGTCGTTCATATGTTGCAAAAAATAGTGAACTAAGTGAAAGATCTGTAGATAACGGAGTTCAAAACCATTAGAATTTCTGATTGCTTACTCCCTGAAAATGCGGACCTCGTGTTCATGAGCACACGACCCTCTGAATATAGCATAACTTCCCTTAATCTTTGATTTCGGAACTCCTAAACCGAAGGGATTGTATTCCGGAGGACGCGGGCTCGATTTCTGGTCCGGGCACACTGGTTTATTTATACCATGGTTTACCGAAATCGCTCCGAGGCGAATGCTCCATAATACAGATCATGGCTGACTACTTCCCCGTTCCTGATCCTCAGAGAAACATGCTCGGTCTCTGATGACCTCCCCGCTGACGAAGAAACTCTAAGCTCTATCTACCAATCTAAATTTCGGAACTGAAAGGTTGTTGAATAAAAGAAAATGCCAGTTAAAATTATTCTCTGTGAAGGCTGTTCACGATAAAGTGAGCACTTTTGAAATGAACCTTAGAAAAAAGTCACTGCCCCTAACTGCATATGTTTTAACGGGCGCACATAGTGACATGAGTCCAGTACAGTTGGTCACGATGGAGGGGAAAGCAGTTCCAGATATTCGCGTCGATGAAAAAGTGTTCGATGACCATTTGTGATAACTTAAATTATTTCTCTCGCTTTCTGTATATTGTAATGCACTGAAGTGTAAAAATGAGCTGATTTACACAATATTTACTTTTCTAATAATTTCACTGTTTCACTTGACCGACGCATGGATAAAGTGGTGAGACCCATGGAAATGTTAATTTTTACATAAAGCGGAAGAACACACAACGTATATATAAGTTGATCTTAAGCAGGGCTTTCAAAAGTGCTCATTTTACTGTGAACAGCCTGTAGCAATACATTATGTACTGCCTCTTGAAAATCAACAAAATTATGCAAATGTTTGCCTCGTACCATCCAATAAAAAAATTATATTATAATATTCCAAATAACTCTTATAGAGTAAACTGTATCCAAACACTTCCAGTAAAGTTTGATTTTTATTTTTTACTTCTTTCCCTAGACAACCGAAAGGAAGAGAAAAAGAGAGAGAGAGTGAGAGAGACTAATGAAAACTCGTTTTAAAGAAGTGTTTGTCATGTAAAATTGCATGTTTTCCTAATTATTTGTGTTGTTCTTTCGATTACGAGTTCCACAGCGCTAAATTGCAATAACTCGGCTAGGCTTGTGTATGTGTAAATGATTAGCGCGTTTGTATATTGGCTCAGGATAAACACTGCGGTGATGATTCTCTTAACGGTAAGCAAATAATGTTCGTATTTGCGTTTGTGCAAAACAGCCACGTACGGTTCTTTTTCTCGCAGTAAATATGACGCGGGAAAATAACGAACGATTATTTCTCCAAAGCACTGACGTGCATTTAACATGCTAAACTAAAACAAATGGTTATAGAATCAGCTGAACGGTTTCTTAGTTTGTTTTAGTGAAATCGTACGTTTATGCTGGCAGTTAGACAGAGTGGTCGAAAACATAAGTGTTTCGGGTATGTTTCAGTTAACGCGTATATAACTTGTGAGTTTTAATGTTACAGGACAGGGTAATATTAATTTTAATACTTTCTAACCAAAAAATTTTACTACGATGAAAGTTTGTTCCTTTTTTTCTAAATTCGCATTATAAAAATTGTAGATTTTACTCTCGTACATTCTAAAAAAAATTATTGTACTTTTACAAGAAAAATTCTTGGAAACCCAGTTGCATAGAAAACATATGTAAAACTACAAAGAACATTATTGTAAAGTCAGCAAAATATATATTTTAAAAATTACAAATAATAACCTTCTATCACAATTGATTTTATTGAGATGTGTACATATAATCATATTTTTTCTTCTAGAAAACAAACGTGGTAAATTAATAACAGAGAATATTTTAAAAAGTTCTGAAAATTAACTCCGAAAAAAAAAATCCCTCTGACGGCACGGGGATTAAAAACCACCGCCTTGTATAAATAGCCGGCACCTTTGATCGCAAGATCCCACTTGGCTTACGAACGTTAAGTATATTTTTACAGTTAACTATAAGTACCTACAACTGTAAAGTTATACGGTTAAGAATAATATGTGCATTTATTTCATTTGAAGAGTTCTGTTTTTGAGGTAAGAGATTTGGACGGCTCTTAACAATGAGGTATTGAGAGGCGATTTAAGATCTCTGTGTAGCTATGAAACATTAACAGTTAAGAAGAAATACGGTCACTTTTCATTATAATTATTTGAGTTGTTTTAAGTGTTTTGCGGTATTCAAACTTACAATACATTTATTTTTTTGCACGAAGCTACACTTTACATAAACCATAATTTTTGCACAAACAAGTATATACTGTTTTTACCTTGTTGAGTGTACACCATTTTGCTGAAGTTCGTGGAAACGGGTCTGTATAGTACAAACATTTCTTGAGGTATATTACAAACACTGCTATTGTAGTTTAACAAACGTGTAGTTTTACCAGAGAATTCTTTGTACTGTTACAGGCATTTATAAAATCACAAAGATTTTTTTCTTAGTAAAAATTACAATTTATTTACATAAATTTCATCTTGACTCATAGCTGAAATGCTGTTTAATTAAGTGTTCAAAATAGTAGTTTCTACCGAAATAGTTTCGTGATAAGTAAGTTAATCTGTGGGAACTGGAATACGGAGGAAATTTCCCATCAGATGTTGCTCGACTTCCTGGTCCTACGCGACATCAAGGAGTATGTGAATGCTGAAACGCAGATGCGTGCGAGTAAATTACCCTGCGGAGTAACATGTAACACATGAGGGTTAAACTTAATTTTATTTCCAAATATATCTGATATTACCTTTAATGGAACTTTGCGAAAATTCGTCTGCCTGGCTGTATTCTGTGAGGGAGAATGGTTCGTGCTACCTCCCGCGCGCTGCCATTAGCACGTGGGCACATGAAGTGTATGTCAGCCATCTCTTCGTTAGAAAATAAGCGTGGAGCCATTACAACTGTTTCAGATGCTGCTGTGAGTGCATCGTTGTTGACATTCAACGTGGTGACGAGTACCCGCAGCATAAAGTAAAAAAAAATGTTGTAATTGTGCAATGCTTACTCATGTGAGTACGTCATATCTAGGAAACGATTGGTTTCCGGATCTATATTTATTAAGACTTTTGTTATTTCATTTTCCACTAAACGCCCCTGCAGGTTGTACCTGCAATATTGAAAGACCCGTTATATATCATATATCATCAAGTAGAGGTTATCTCCAAACTTTATATCAGGCGTCAAATGGTTCATATAGGTTGATGGGCTACTTGATATTAATCATTCCACCGTATGCCTGATACCAGCTTAAAATAATGTCCTGTTGGAAAAAACGTGCAACTAGTTTCATAATGACATATGTAAACAATTTAAAACGAAACAAAACGTATTTGTTACATTTGAAAACTGATTTTACATAGATGTTTTTCGGTCTTAAAACAATAATAACTTTTTATTGCGCTGGTCTATTTCACAAGACTCAGGATTTATGTTTACGTCAAAAACTATTTTTGGAGTAAATTTACTGTGGGAAAATTTTAGCGAAATAAATGAATTTACGAAAAAATTTTTTAATTAATTTTTAAAATTTTCCCAGAACATTTTATTTTATATTCAATATCACGTACTTATATATAAAAATTATTACATTTTTTTAAAAACATATTCTTTTTAATACATTTTTCGCACATTTACTTCTTTCTGCAAAGACATTATAAAAAAGAACTATAAAACATTTGAACTGAATTAATTAGAGATACCATATTTTACAGTTTTAATAATGTTTGTTTACGTATAACGAAGCGACGAAAGTGTAAATTTAAATAACATTCCAGCGTAATAATCATAAGAAACATTGTGCGTGTAAGCTGTGAAAGGAAATTTTTCCGTTATATCTTGAATTTTATGGGTTTTTAAAATTTGATGTTCGTTGTAAAAATATTTTATTTTTTAATTAAAGTGGGATAATTAATTTGCTGAATATTTACGTACTAAAGAAATTTTACTTATAAGTAAAATAAGGGATTGTAGACTTTGTAAACCTGTTTTTTTTTTTTTTTCCTTTTTATGGTGCAGGTGGTAATCGCGGAATAAAGTTAATGACGAAAGGTGCACCGATGTCCGTCGTGTGAGTAGAACGTGAGAACAGATGAGCCAGAATACGAGAAGATAAGCGATGGCACTGCGGCAGTCGTCTGTGAACAGGTGCAGAAGCTGCTGCTGTCTAATGAGAAGCTATGAACGCAGTTGCCGGCCGAAATTGGAAGGATGGCTTTCGCGGGTAATTAGCTACCTATTGAAGCACGCCGTCGCCAGTCGATATCTGTAACGCAGAGCGTTCGCAGGTGTATTCATGCGCTGCTTGGTATGGAACTCATTTCACCGTATGCCTGACACAGTCTTAAAGGATTGTCCTGTTCGAAATATGTGCCACTCGTTTCATAGCAATAAAACTTAAATATTTGTAATGTTAACTGAGAAAAAATAAAGCTTATTGAATGTCATAGATATAAGCTCATTTAGATACTAAACACTTTTTCCTTCTAATGATGGGATTATCGCTATAAATGTTCTCAGTTTATTAAAATAAAATACTCCGTGCTCTGTTCGTTAGGACGAGGTCGTGTTTAAAATAAAAATAAAAATAAATAGGTATCCTTGATAATAATAAGAAAATTTCAATCTTCATATTTCGAATAAGTAAAGAACACATATTTTTTTGTTATTGAGTTCAAACAATTTCTATTTCTTTATTCAGAGACGTTTTAAAAAAGATCACAACTTTATATTAACAGAAAGATATTAATCTAAATCGTTCTAATGTAATCAATATATGGGCTCCGACAATGTGAAAAAATGCAGATTTTATGTGAAATTCCTGCTCTTTGATTATAGATTAACAAAGGATAAAAGTTTTCTACGTTAAAATATTTTAAAGTTTTCACAAATATTACTATATTGGTTACAAGTTTTCTAAGAAATAAAGTTAGTGAAATAATTTTTCTTGTGAAGGATTGTAACAGTTTTCGAATATTTCACACAAAAGAAGTTCGTACCTTATTCTCAACCATATTCTCACCTATCCTCCCTTGCCGTTTTTATCGTAACTTCAACCCTTAATATATTGAGATTAAATTTGTTGATGTGTTACTGTATTGCTCGCGAAATATATTCCAGTCTCCTATTTCTACACTGTATTAATAATAGTGTTACACAAAAATAAGTACAATGTTTTGCAAAATAAAAGTTACAGTTCAGGAAATTCTTTAAAAGGTTTATGTAATAGTAAAATTAGTAATTTTATGACTATGTTAATATTGTTATCCATTGACAAACTGTTATATTACTGTGATGAAAATACAATTGTAAAGCCGTTATACCCGGAACCAAATGTTGTACAACGCAAAAAATATCAGGAAGAGCAAATTATTTTTTGTAACAGCGACACGAAAGTTATGTCCAACCAACAGAAATTTACACTGGTTTGGCGTTGTAAATTGGCGTGTAGTAGTGAACAGCGATAAAGTCGTAAAATTAAACCAGTATATTTAAATCTTAGAACTTGGTGTTAGAACCAAATGTAGGAGATTCTGCCAGCTCCCAAGCCATGCAAAGAAGTTTATTTGTGCCAAATAAGCAAATATTTCTGGAGCATAAAGTATTTTCACATAACGAACGAGAACTGCAATTCGTCATTATAGTGTATCGAATACACCAAATACACGCAACATCAAACACATTCAGATAAGTAGCGCAGTTGGTAGGGCGCCAGGTTCTACGCGGTGGAGCAGGTTAAGGAATCAAGGCGCGACTTTCATTACCTGCACGGTTCTTAATTAGTAACATTTTTTTTGTGACAAAATTACTGTACTAAATTTATTCCAAACCGGAACTTTTTTTAAACTAAAGAAAATACGACACGGGTGTCTCTTCCCGCAGCGCAAACGCCACCTGAATGTTAACATTGCAGTAAGGGGGTAATGTTGTTACAAAGTTACTTCAGGTTACAGATACACTGAAAACCTGAACAGTATAGTACATTAACAAAACCATGAGCGACTGACGGCTCACAAATACCACAAATTGCTCTTGTAGTAATGTTTATAATGTTGGCAAAACGTAAAACTTTTTTTCTGTGGGATTTGGTAAACAAACGCCAGCATTTAAATCTTCACCACGAATTAATTCGTTTTGTACCGAATAGTTCTATCTGCAGTATTGTCGAGAGATATCTGAAGAGTTTAATCAACACGTGGCCATATTGAAGCTCTGAAAACTGAATACGTTTTAAATAACAACAATTCCATTTTCTTTTTATTTCGTTTGTGAGGACGGTACTGATGAAGGGGAATTCCCTAAAACACTTCTTGATCTACGTCACAGATAGGGGTTATGGTCTTCACCCTCAAGCCAATAAAAATCCAATTTAATTATTTTTTTAATGGTGCCAACATGCAAATTGACGCTCGTTCCGATCACCTCCCAAACCCCCGTGCTTCGCTTTTTTTCGCCCCCTATTCACCCTTTTCTTGTAAGTTTATCCGACTGGCGTTTTTTTTTAACGCATTGCCATTTTGTAAACCACTCTCCTACCATGTTAATAATATCCATAACATCTACCATCTACCGTCCCACTTAAACATTGTAGTTAACACGTTTGGCAAAAAAAACACTTGTAATTGCCTTCTATTAGGTTAACTCTCCATGAAGACATATATCTGCCATTTATACACGCCATGCTATATTTCCAAGATAACTTGTTACACAGTGCCTTTCATATTTATTCATTCCTTCACTTCGTTTTCTGCAGAAAGGAAGTACTACCATAATAAAATCCTTAAATTTCATTAGCATAACTTTATAACGCATACCTTTAAGAGTAGAGGGCCATTAATTTTAACATTCTGTCCTATTGAGAGAAAATTTATCACCTTTTTTATATATATTTGTGTGTGCATATTAACGTGTTAGTGCATCGTAAAATACATAAAAACCTAGTACCATATCACACTATGTTACAGAATTACAAAATATACCGAACATTTTTTAGCCGTATGGTATGATTATTAAAAAAATGGTGGGATTTAAACTTATTATGGTAGTAAGACATACCTACAGAACTATAAACGAAGTATTCACTTGTTAACTGACACATTGGTTTAATTTTCTAAATAACTACGCTATTTGAAAAAAATAAAACTTACGTGACATATATCATAATCTACACACAAGACTCTGCATATAATTAGTGATGTCGTATAGGACATATATTTATGGAAATATATTACCTTAGAATTTAATTTAAAAAATGGTGACATTAAAACACATATTATATCTGAGAAACTAAATGACTGAAACCAGATTGGCCTGATAATATACAATGTGTGAATTTTATTAAATTATTGCAGTCCATTTCCGCTTACCATTTTGGCAGCAAGCCTACAAAATACAACTTATGAATCACTCAGAAAAGTATCGCCCCTTTCTGTAAACAATAGTACTACAGAAGGCCACAACAATTTTTGAATTGAGTAAATAAGCATTTTTATCAATGTTACTGTCTTAAGAAATATTTTTATATGATGCACTCATACCAGAAAATACGTGATGCGTTAGACATTATGAAGTCCTTTACCTTTGTCTGTCACATTCTTCAACATATGGAGAATATTAAATATACCTACAGTCTCGCGCTAGCAAAAATTTGTGGGATTGACCATTGATTGGGAACGACCAATGAAAGAATTATAACCAAATGTATGGGTCATTAATTTATACTAGTGATGATTGCCTTTGTCAACATCTACTCATTAAAATATATGATGAGAATACAATGAAATTAATAGGTCATATATGTACAGACACCGTTTTTAAACAGAGATATATTTTATAAAATAAACACTCTACTGACTGCATGCCGGATAGCAATAAATTGACTATGCTGCGCTATTAAACACAAAATTTATATATATTATATATATTGATGTTATTTAACAACGTAATGAATTTATTGGTAAAGCGTAATTTGACTGGAATTTTCATGCATTACGATCCAAAATACTTCGTAAAACGACTCCTTAAAACCCCTTAAGGACCGCTATTATGAAAAATGGAAATAGGAAACAATTACTTAGGAATTTATTGTTAAAAAGGTTTATAAACACAGTCGTATAGTTATAAATATTAATGCACTTAATTTTTATATAATATAATTATGTATCTAATATGATATATTGGTCAACAACAGTAAGAATTGCTATTACGAATACTTAAAATAAAAAGTAATTATGTGCTTATAAATTTCTTGTTAAATAACGCTATAAGCACATTCATAACATTAGCATATTTTATACAGTTCCTTTTTATATAACACAAAAATAATATATCAAATATGATACATTGGTCAACAACAGTAATTTTGTCAGAAATATGTAGCGGCAAATAATCTTTATAAACCCACAAGACAGTAATGGTAAACATGTGTATAACTAATCTCTAGAAGATTATTTTTAAACATGTTACACAAAGTATTAAAAATATAGTCCTCAACTTTTTACAATGATAAATAGTTCTTTCCATTTTTTTTTTTTTTTTTAAATGTTAATCGAACTCCACGATGAACCTTAGCGCTCCCTTAAATTCAAGCAATACATACAATTTCGACAATCACTTAGACAAGTACAGTAGCAAACAACTACTAAACTAAAAAAAATAAAAGAAATAATAACAATTATTATTAGTTCTTACTACAAATTTCCCTTGTTTACCAACAGTGCCAGTAACTTTAGTTGGCCCCTAATAAACCTATCCTTATCACCACCTACAATTTTTACAACACAACACTAGAAATGTGTATAAAAGTAAAGTATGTTTGTTGAATTCCACAATATAATAGTCATACATATAACAATTTTTGAGCTAAAAAAACACATTCATTCTTTGGTAATAGTACCAAAATAACATGTTCCCTTTACGTTGTGTAGGTTATCTGCTGCGTATGGAATTTCACAAAACAATTTTTCTGTTTTGTAACACACAAGTGAAATTTACATTTGGTACAGTAGAAACTAGTTAGTCCTTAACAAAAAACCCCTTTGCATATCTGATTGCAGATTTGAACAGTTGGCCAATGACCAGTCTGATCCCTTCCCACTTCAAATTATCGTAGGATTGCTGCAGATTTTTTCGTTTTCCTTTCCATGTACTTACGATCTGCATCAACTTGAGAAGATGTTGGTATACCAGCGGATACGAATGCGATAATGTGCTACAAGAGCATCCATTTGGTCCACTCCTCCCATGAATTTGTTGCAGGTCGTAACTGATCGAGGGCACGAAATATCGATCCTGACTTTATCCCATGCTTTCAAACATCTTCACACTGCTTACAGGCTGTGCAGATTATAAAGTTGAGCACAGTACTACACAGCGATAGTCGTGCCACTTTATCGCTCTCATATCAATGCCATCATAATGTGTTTCTTTCTCTTCGCTGGTGTTTCTTCCTCTATTATACATTTCCTTTTCACAGGAATAAGAAAGTCCTGGGAATATATTTATTCTGATAGTACTCACGTGCACCTATCCCAAGATTTGCCAATGTTACAAGTAACGTTGGTGATGAGAACCAATTGTCAAAATACAACAAATAATTTTGGTTTCGTGGTACATTCTCGGAGATTCGAAGAACCACACTTGCACTTGCTCCTAAATTAGGTAAATTCCAAACATGTCCTGTTTTTCCAGACTATATTTGCGTGTTCTTGATAAGGCCCTTGGAATTAGCAAGCACAGATATTTCATAGCACCATTTATTAGGTTTTTTTTCGAATTGTATTGCTTCAGAGAACTCTGACCCTTGAAGGGTCATCAACACAGAACATTTGCCCATTCATTGGTAACGTTTTGTTGTTGGAGAAAAGAGCACCATATAGAGGGCGGATTTTGAAAAGTTTGTTTTTGTTACCATCACGCTGTGTTGAAAGCTCTGAGTTGTCATTGAGTGTAGGTTCATATTCAGTTCTTCCCATCGCACGCGTGACATAACGTCAGCTATTTTCTCAACCCGCGTATTGTTAGCCCAATACATACGACTTCGAGGAAGACCATATATTGGCATATAGATGCAAATGCAAATAAATTGTTCTATTTCCTTTACATTGGTGTTCAATGGTTTGTTTCGGTTCTTCTGCGCACTGTAGATATTAGACTGCTGAACTATATTTTCTATTATATCTTTATCAAAGAATGAGTGAAAATAATGTACGGCAAACTGCACCAAATTTGGTTCACCAGAATTACCACACCAAACAGGATATGTTTTTTTTAACTCACGTTGTTTGGTGCATCAATCCAGCGTGATTTAGATTTGGCATTGCTTCATGAACCTGAAAATTGTGGCAATTCATCACTTGCATCATTGTCGGTTTCACTTGTATTGTTACCGTCCGTGCCTGTAAAAAGGAAACAATGAACTGCGAAATAAATATCTGGAACATCAGAATATACACAATTATTTTTAGAATGTCAGTGATGTCAAATACCAATAGGCACACGCATGTACTAAGTTGAAGTCTTAAAACATTAAGATAGCTATGGCTAATGCATTATGCATTACTACAAATTGTAGATGATACATAAATTACTATACACTGAGAAAAAGGGTTGGCTTAGTTAATAATACTTATTCTAAACCCCAATATACTGCAGATCAGTTTGATTATGCAGTGGCTTGGGGGGGGGGGGGTGATTCGTGTCTCTTCTATTACTTCCAGCTATGGTCACATCCTGTATGACATGGATATGCTATAAACGAGTGTCAATAATGTCCCGGAATAAAGGTATTGTACTTAGCTTATACTACTCATACTAAAGCAATAATATAACATTTTTACATATCTTCTTGAGTACTTGCAAGAATTTGCGACCAGTCTGTCTCATCATCACTGCCATCAAAATTGTTGTCATCTGAACTGTCTGGTGGAACTGCCGCTTTCTTTATTCTTCCAGGAACACGATACATCTGTAAACAAACAAATATGCATAACTTCATGAGAAACCAAATACACGTAAACCTTTTGAAACCCCAAATATAACTTATGATCTTATTTTCAATAGTATATAGGACCATGTAACTTGGATGAAAGGTTAGATACTATGTAAAAATAAGTAACTAGTTGTTATTACTTAGTAAAAAAACATACCTACATGCCTCAAATTCAAGTTTTTTTTAAGCATTTGTGTAGTTTACGATTACATAACCTCCAACTCGAACATTTAACCCTTGTTGCCCAATGTAACATATTTGATACATATGTGAATTAAGTATTTTTGAAACAAAAACATGAGAAATTATTAATCTGCTAGAATATAAAGTAAGACTGAATTATTTTATTACGAACTGTATTTTTTCACATAAAAAAAATTATATTTACCTTGATTTTATAACCTTCAAAACAGCCATTCACTGCATTGTTGATATCAAGATGGTTACCAGAAAACAAACAGTCATAGAATACAATAACAACAATAGGGCCAACTTCAATGGAAATAAATACTATGAAATGTTTACACAAGTGGAATATTCTATGAACTACTGTAATGAGTTGTGTTTGATTTATCATTCGCACAAGTAATCACATCGCACTGATTTAACCAGACGTCTGGTGAGATCACTTGCTGACAATGCTCTAATCTGATGCTCTAAATATTCAGCACGTGATAGGCGCACAACAAATTGCCACTATATTCACGCGTATAAATTCAGGGTTGCTTGGTAGTGTGCTGTACGCAACCTTATAAGCAAACAAACTCCACTAATTGCTTAAAGGCTGTTTACGATAAAGTGAGCCCTTTTGAAATAAACATTAGAAAAAAGTTACTGCCCCTGACTGCATATATTTTAACGGGTGTACTGAGTGACATGCGTCCAGTAAAGTTGGTAACGATCGCTGAAAAGTAGTTCTAAATCTTAACGTCTATTAAAAAGTGTTAGTTAACGATTTGTGACAGCTTAAATTATTTCTTTATATTTTTGTTAGTAAAATATTTATTTTTCTAATAATTTCACAGTTTTAGACTACCGACGTAAGATTAAATTTATGAGGACCAAGCCAATTTTAATTTTATATAAGGCGGAAGAATACACAACATGCATAAAAGTATATATTAGCAGGGTTTTCAAAAGTGCTCATTTTACAGCGAACAGCCTATAGCTGCCAAGTGTTCACACTCCTGAATTTGGCTTTATATTTTTAATGTGTACTCCGAGTGAGGACATGTTCGTAATCATTTCTTACTATATGTCACGTGAAGGGTCTCTTCCTATAGACTGTGACATAAGTTACGTAACATCATGTACAGACTTTTCAAACAGCTGGGTGTTCGTCGTTGACAAGTGTACTGTTCGAGAAGAACTATAAAATAAGTATTCTGTACTTAAAAGTACGTGAAAAATATTTTTTGTACACAGCCGATTTTATTTTTGTGCTATAATTTATAACAAAAAAAAAGTAATAAATGGAAGATATAAAGTAGATTTACCTTACGAAATAATATATAATAATTATTGCCATATAAATAAATGCTGAAAATGACTAACATTTAATAATTGTGAAATATACATAATGCGATAATTCATCGTAAAAAAGACTAAAGAAGAAACAGTTTACAACCGATTAGGATTTGAATTTATAAAAAATTATAATATTATTTTGTAAGCACACACTTATCCATAATGCTAATGGAAATGTTAATAAGATATTTATTTTATCAATAAATTCAGTACTGCAGTACTGTACAAAAAATTCTGGTAAACTTTCTAAATTGTATTAAAACTTTTAAAACCTATGCAGTCTATGGTGATAGCATTACGTATCAGGCTGAAAATGTGGGAGTGTTTAGCATCTCTACTATACAAAGTTGGGGACTTCCCTACGCATCTGACTCTCACGAGCAACTGTAGAAACTTTACCAAGAATGCATGGGAAAATATTTTACCATTCGCGCTTTGTCACTGTACGCATACACCAAAATCGTAAACTGCCAAATAATTTCTTAGACTGAATGTAAGAATATTTAAAATTCTATTTGTTTACAGTTATTAGTTTTTACAGTTATTAGGTGAAAGTGGAATTATTCATACAATACTTAATCTCGCGTCTCCACCTTCTTTTGCATGTATATTGGGAATTATGAGTATAGAAGAAATTCTGCCGAAGAAAGCGTGACATCTTTACACGCTACATTTATGTACCTTTCAAGGTGAAAGAAATTAGTATCAATTCCATTAAAATTAATGAAACATATTTTGATTAAATTTTTAAAGCAGATTTACTGTGAAAGCTGCATCATAGATAAAAATAAATGATCAGAAATTTTTTTGAATCATCTAGGTTACTGACAACGAGAAACATCGTAGGGACATTACAGCTGAGTAAATATGGAACTTTAGCAGTGCTGTTCGGTTTATACAGAGCTCGAAGGAAATAACACTTCTCATGTTAAAGGGAAGTGCAACTAATTGTTTGTTAGTTTGTGTGCTTTGACAAAGGTCAGGAAACTATGATTTATACGATTGTTAAAGAACGCTGTGACAAACAGAAATTACCTTCTCACTATGAGTTTATGTGAATATTACCACAGTATGAAGTGTAAAATGTAATTTTATACGCAAGCACAAAAACACAAACTAACTGTTATATATATATATATATATAGCTGTCTCGAAACTTTGGTAGTGTTAGTCCGCGAGGAATGTTGTAATAGTAGACGTAGTATTGTAGTATTAACATTTCACGAGAATCAACTCAGATAGTACCGATAAAAATAATAAATTATTTACTCGTCGACTATTATATGTTTACTTTCATGAAGTTTGTCATGACACGCCTGATATGACGGCGCGCTTATAGAATATCTTAAAAAACTACACACACATAAATCGTTTACCGGGATGATTAAAATCCAAAATCAAGGAGATCGAAAGTAGCGCCATAGCGAACTTACCTACAAAGACACCCAACTATGTAAAATAATTTGTAATTTCTTCGCGATGTGCTGCGGGATATTCCGTTCGCTGAAAAACTTACGAACGAAAATTATAGTTGATAAAGAGAGTTCCCGAAAAATTTTGCACTTTTGTCAGCCCTGCTTACGATTTACTTGTATGCACATTGTGTATTCTTCCGTCATATGTAAAACAAACATTGCGATGGGCCTCATCACTTTATTCATCCGTCTGTCAAATGAAACTGTGGAATTATTAAGAAAGTAGTAACTTACCAAATCTGCTCATTTTTACACTTCAAAGCATTAGAAAAACAGAAAGCGAATGAAATTATTTTATGTTATCGTAAATTGTCACCTATAACTTTGTATTTGACGTTAAGATATGGAACTACTTTCCATCAATCGTTACCAACTTTACTGGGAAAATGTCACTCAGTGCGCTTATTGAAATATATGCATTCAGGGGCAGTGACTTTCTTCTAAGGTTCATTTCTGAAGTACTCACTTAATCGTGAAGAGCCTTTAGTTTTGTAAAACGTGTGAAATGGCTGCGGAAAGAGTGGAGTATACCCATCTACACGTGCAACATCATACTGACTTCGGCAATATATTTGTGGCACGCAGCTGATGGCCTGCACGAGGGTCGAGAGTTTCCGGAGAGTTGTAAACAATCAGCGCTCTCATGACAACGCCATACTCGCCACGAAGTCGTCGCTGTCCTCTACAACATACACAAGTTGTGCTCTTCAAGCAACAAAGTTTAAATTCAACAACCCACAACTGATCTCTGATTGTTTTCAGCATAAACCGTGATGAAAAATGCTACGTTACCAGTGAAGAGAAAATAAATCATTTTGTTGAAGAAATTTTTACTTCTTTCTTTTCTCTGTCATCGATATATTTAAAATTTTAGATCGTAAGTTAATAACAGCCCGTTACTCAATATGAGTAAATATTAAAACTGTGTATATATATATTAAAAATACAATAGTCATTCACAATTCAGAAGAATTCCTTATCTATTGAAAACGAGTAGCTACTATAAATTATGCACTGAAATTCAAATGCTGGTGTTGGTGATAGAAATGCTCAACTGATTTTATAAAAGAGGGAAATATTTTGACAGACGAATTTAAATTACATTAAAAGCTTAATAGTATCTACAAATAACCTATAAAATTGAAATTTGATACGGATTGTGATTTTCAAGTAGCATGAGACGAATAAGAATGGTTCTCGGTTTGTGTCTAGAATTCCGGATATAAACATGTAAATAGCAAACTATACATTTTAAGTTCACTTGAATGGCGGAACCACGCCAGAAAGATTTACAGCAATGGAAACTCTCCTTAAAATGACAAACATCCTTACTACTATATAAATACGAACGTGTGTTTGTTAGTCCTTCTTTCACGTCAAAACGGAAAGACGGATAGACGTTTTTTTTTCACGTAGACAGTTTAAGGTCCAGAGAGCGACATAGCCTACTTTTTATCCCGAGGAAATATCTCACTTCTTCAAAAAAAAAACTTTAATTTTAAATATGTACTGGGTTAAGCTTGATTACTGCATAAAAAAAGGATTGAATTTTTGGATGAATCAATGAAGTAAGCAATAAGTATTTTTGCACGCTGAGACTCACTATACCTTGGTTTGCAGCAGAGTGGCGCTCGCCGTATACTTATTTCTTACTATATAGAATCAACCAAAAATACTTAATGCATACTTACTGTGACTATTGACAGTGAACATTTATCCCCCTTCAGGAGGATTTTAAGGACAATACACCCTTGCAGTGTATTGCGGTTGTGATTTAGTGTGTTTCGTCATGTTTTCAGAGAATTCAACAGTTTTGTCTTTCCTGGTCAATATGTACGTTAACAGGTTTCGTAGCGGTTGAAGTTCACATTTTCCAAGGAAGGTGTTTCGCAGTATACATGCTATTGAAAAGGACATTAGCAAAGGCGATACTGAGTGGACTGTACGAGTTAAAACTCACATCATTGCCGAAGCTCAGAGCGGGGGGTGTGCTCGGGCCCTTGTGAGGGCCCTTATACCTACCACCCATACGGTTGCAGCAGTTGTATCTCTCTGCGGGCTGAGGAAGTTTCCCTCACCAGACCGCAAAGAACACCTAGCCCAGAGGTCAGGACGCCCTGCACGTCCCGGCGTGTCTGGCGACTGACTCTCTCATCATTGCCGATGCTCAGAGCGGGGGGTGTGCTCGGGCCCTTGTGAGGGCCCTTATACCACCCATACGTTGCAGCAGTTATATCTCTCTGCGGGCTGAGGAAGTTTCCCTCACCAGACCGCAAAGAACACATAGCCCAGAGGTCAGGACGCCCTGCACGTCCCGGCGACTGTACGAGTTGTGGACATTGAAGAAAGTTATATATTGTTACGTGCTGCAGCTGGCGCCGACTCGATTGCCCCGCGCCGTAATCGGAGACCCAACCCGTCCCCCCCCCCCCCAATCTTCCTGGAACAATGCGCTCGCGGCCTCCTGATTCCCCTTCTGGGAATCCCGTGAATGCCGACAGCGGCGAGACTTGCTGGCGTCACAGACCTCCTCTCACCTGCTAGAGTTTCCGATACGTTTAGCGACGACGCATGAATGTTCTGTTGAGACTTGCTGGCGCCTCAGTCTTCCGTAACGCATCACGCGAGTTGGGGAAGATTCTTGGTGGCGGCATAGGACCTATATATAGAATAGCAACCCAGCGGCCGACAGTCTTTGATGGAGGCCGTCTGGCCTAGTGTGCGCGAGTTATGTGAAGTGCGTACGACGACTGATGATTGCGGGGCGACGGCGAGCGAGGTGTTCATGGCTAGAATGGACGAGAGGGTGTGAAACCGACCAGTGAAACCTACTGTGCACAAGGGCGCTTGGAGTGACTCTGGAATATTGCGACGGGACTGAATGGAAGTGTATTACTTATTTTGTTGAAAATATTCGAACTGTCAAATATGGACGCACAAATTATAAAAAAACTGAATAGGTTGATACACTGTCTATTGGGACTGATCTTTAATTAATTAATTTCATTGGTATCTTTGTCATAATTTTTCCTTTTTATTAATTGGTGTCAATCGTGAAGAATAAGTGATTTCAATTTATTGTGAGAATTTGAGTTCAGAGAATTTTCTGTAGTTATTGTAAATAAAATAAGGAAATTATAATTAATTATTTTATTTGATTAAGACTTCCATCCCTTAACGAACTTGGTATAGCCCACTTAATTTCTAGAGAGAGAAATTGTTTCACTGGTGTCAGAAGTGGGATGGAGGCATTTTGTAAAAATAAATTAATATAATAATTTTAATTAGTATTGGTGAATATCGCAATATTTCAGCAATAGGTAGAGGAAAAATTTGAAATTTTTGACTGCTAACTAGGAAAATGTCGGCAGACCTGGAAGCACTCCACTCTTCATTGGAAGTTTAAGTGGCCAGATAAATAGGAAAATAGAAACTGTAAATAATCTGATTAGTAGTGTTAGGGAATCTGTTAATACTGAAAATGAAAATGTAAATAGTAAAATAGATTGTGTTAGTTAATCTGTTATAAGTGTTAGTGCATCTGCAAATAGCCAAATTATTAATGTTAGTGATCTTAGTAGATAAGAAAATAGTCAGTGTAAACGCAAATGTAGATATAAAAATAGAAAGCGTGAATCAGACTGTGAACAGAAAGGTAGAAGGTGTGAGCGAGTTGGTGAACAATAAAATAGACTGCGTGGACAAGAAGATCGACAGTGTGAGCGAGATAATGGATAGCGTGAATGATAGGATGAACAGTGTGAATGATAGGATGGGCAGTGTTGAACAAGGAATGAAACAGGAAGTGAGCGCCTTCAAGAAGGAATGGCAGGAGTTTTTGCAGCAGCAGGGGAGACGACATGCAGGCAGGGGCGCCGCCAGTGCAGCTATCACAGAGGAGGCGCAGCAGTTCTGCAGTCTGGGAACGCCCCAGCCAGGGGCGGGTAAAGGCGTCACAATTAAGCCCGCCCCCTACGATGGCCAGACACCTAGGCGCGAGTACCGGCACCAATTTGAGATCGTGAACACCCTGAATGGCTGGACTGAAGATCAGCGGGCGTACTACCTGGCGGCTGTACTGAGGGGACCAGCATTGAGCATACTGCAGTCGCTGCCGGAACGACATCGTCTAGAATACTCCACACTGATGTCTTCTTTGGAGCTTCGATTCGGCGACTGGTACCTGCAGCACGCCCACCATGCCCAACTGCGAAGCCTCATCCAGCGACCCGGCGAACCATTACAGGAGCTGTGGCAGGACATTGTAAGGCTGTCGAACCTGTCTCTGGAGGGATGTTCGGAAGAAGCACGGGATGTCATCGCCGTCGGCTTCTTCGTCGACGCTATCGCTGACACCGACATGCGGCAAGCTGTGCGGTTAGCTGCGCCTCACACCATGCAGGATGCCTTGGTCCGAGCACTGGAAGTTGAGTCAGCATGGCAGTCATCAGTGCCCCGACGTCCAGTGCGGGCAGTGATCCTTGATGAAGGGGAGGACGATAGCATCAAGGGGCTGTTGAAGGACGTGCATATGTCCATGAGGTACATCGCCTCCATGGTGCGCACTACGGAGACTCGCCGTCCCCCACGCAAACGGTCGGAATGTTGGACGTGTGGACATCTGGTGCATGGAGAGCCAACTGTCTTCAGCAGAAACAGCAGCAGCAGAAGCAGCAGCAGCAACAGCCAGGAAGCAGGCGCCAAGGGGAAGGTGAGAGTGCAATATCTTGAGGGGCAAAGATCGGTGGTTGCTGGATGGAAGTCCCCAATGCTTTTGCAGGTGTGTTCAATGAAACAAGACTTCAGTGTCATATTGATGGGTGGAAGCCTAGATTATGTTTCATGTCAGATGTTCGCTGATATAGGAGCGACTATAACAGTAGTAAAACCCGACATTCTTGGGCCTTCCTTCCAGCGATCATCTTATAGGAACATGGATCACTGCTATTTAACAAGAGTAACGGGCGAGACCACACCTGTCAAATGCAAGAGGAGGGTACTCTTACAGCTCGGTAACCTTGAGATAAAGCATGATATATACATATCAGAAGTTGAGGACGAATGCATTTTGGGTCTTGATGTTTTGCATAAGCTGGGATGTTGTATTGATACTCGACTGGGGGTGTTACATGTAGGTAATACTGTCTTGGTAGTGTCAACACGATGAGATTTATCTTCGTCAATGAGCTGCTCAGTAGTGTGTAATCAGTCAACCGTGCTCCCTGCTTCTAGCAAAGTTTTTATTCCCAGGAAAATTTGTCAGGCGATTGGGCATAATCGAACCATCCCGGGAAGTTGGCATTTTACCCGATGGTGTCATTATAGCAAGGACATTGATTTCTTCAAAATCAGACATTTTGCCTGTAAAGATGATTAATTTGTCTGACCGTGCTATCCACCTTGAAGAGGGGGCTACAATAGGGTTTTGCAAGCAGGTCTCACAGGTACTTCCAAATGTTCCAGAAGCTCCACTGTCACACCCTTCTGAATGTCCTCTTCCAGATTCTCTGGGGAACCACTGACAAGAACAAAAGGAAACCTCAACTGACTACCTGAGAGGGCAGTTTTAGAATTGTTGCAGAGAAATAGAGATGTTTTCTCCTGCGAGACCAATGATTCAGATGTGTTAGAGGCATCTGTCATTCCATGGTATTATTCCATTATGCTTGTTAAAAATAAAGATGGTTCTATTATATTTTGTGTTGATTACCACCAACTTAATAATGTGACCAAGAAAGATTCTTACTAACTCCCTAGGACAGACGACACCCTAAATAGCCTAGCAGGTTCACAGTGGTTTTCTACTCTAGACATGAAGAACGGGTATAGGCAATGCGAGATGGCCTGGGAAGACAAGGAAAAGACTGCCTTTTGGGTCTAAGGGAAAGGAACCTGGCAATTCAAGGTCATGCCCTTTGGGCTATGCAATGCCCCTGCGACCTTTGAACGACTAATTGAGAAAGTTCTGCCCTTAGAGATTTATCAGGTGTAACTAGACTACATTGTGGTCACAGGAAGAACTTTTGAACAGCACCTGGCTTGCTTAGATTCTGTGTTTCAGAAAGTAACTGTGGTCAATCTGAAATTGGTTCCCAAGAAATTCCACCTTTTCCAAAAGAAAATTAATTTTTTGGGCTATGTTGTAACAGCCTATTGGAATTGAGACAGACCCTGAGAAGACCAGAGCAATAAGAGACTGGCCTCTACCAAAGGATAAATATAAAATTTGAAGTTTTCGGGTCTTATGTGCTTATTATTGTCGATTTGTGCCTGGGTTTGCCACTATCGCCAAACCTCTGCATGAATTGACTGAGGCAAAAAGAAAATTTTGCCGGACACCAGAGTGCGAAATTGCTTTCAATAGCCTAAAGGAAATTATAATATCTTAAACAGTACTGGGTTTCCCGAGTAGATAGGATGAATTTGTTCTGGATACTGATGCTAGAGTGTTGGAATTGGGGCTGTGTTATGTCTGATCCAGGATGGAAAAGAGCATCCATTGGATTATACATCAGTAAGGTGCTACACAGGCCCGAGAGGACCTACTGTGTGACATGAAGGGATCTTTTGGCAGTGATGAAGGCAATTGCACATTTTCATCTATATATTTATGGCAGACACTTCATCCTAAGAACTGATCATGCTTCATTTTGCTGGCTACTAAATTTCAAGAACCCTGAAATTCAAATAGCCCGGTGGATACAGCACCTGCAAGAATATGATTTTGGAATACACCACAGGTCTGGACACCTTCACAGCAATGCAGATACACTCTCCATGAGACCATGCGAACCATTATGTCGTCATTGTGAACGCAAGGAGAAGAAGGTTGGTGTATCGTGGAAAGCAAGGACAAGAATTCAAGGCCCTGTATCTGGTGATGGGTCATCTACATGTGATGAAAAGTACATGAGAAATGATCAGCTAAGTGACCCCACCTTGCATCCAATATTGGAGTGGAAGGAAACAGGACATCGACCGAGATGGGAGAAGATATCTAGCCTAGCCATGACAGCCAAGGCATACTAGGCACAGTGGAGTTCTCTTGTTATAAATAATGGTGTGCTTTACAAGAATTGTAAAAGTAATGATGGGAGACAGAGTTATATACAATTGGTGCTACCTGAGTGCCGAATCACAGAAGTGCTAAGAGAACTGCACATCACAGCAGCAAGTGGTCACTTCGGTGAAAATAAGACACTTGACAGAGTCCGAATGAGATTCTATTGGCTACATTGTCGGCAGGATCTCGAATCTGTGTGATGCATGTGCTGCAAGGAACGGTCCGAGGGGTAAGGAAAGCGGTCCCCTCCAGAAGTACAATGTTGTGGCCCCATTCGAGAGGATGGCAGTTTACATTTTCGGACCGCTACCAATCACTGAGAGGGGAAATACAGACCTTCTGGTAGCACAAGACTATTTCACAAAGTGGCCCGAGGTCATACCAGTGCCAACAAAGAGGCAGGCACAGTAGCTAATGCTCTTGTCGAGCATGTTTTCTCCAAGTTTGGGTATAGGCTTCATTCGGACCAAGGACGAAATTTTGAAGCAACTCTTTTCCAAGGAGTAACGAGGATTTTAGGAATGACGAAAACCCGAACCACAGCATTACACCCTCAGTTGGATGGAATTATTGAGAGGCTAAATAGTACCCTGGAACAGTGTCTGGCTATCTTCGTAGAAGACAATCAGAGGGATTGGGACTCTAAGGTACCCTTATTTCTCCTCGCATATCGCTCGGTGGTCCACGAGTCCCCAAGGGTAACACCTTGAAGGATGCTGTTTGGGAGAGAGCTCCACCTACCTGGTGAAGTGCTGTTCGGACGTCCAGTGGAGGAAGAAGCAGCAACTCCAGAATATGCTATTAAGTTACGTCAGGAGTTAACCTTTGTTCATGAGTTTGCCTGGAGGCACCTTAACATTAAGATTGACAGAATGAAAACACGATATGACCGAAGAAAAACATGAGGAGACTTTTCAAGACGGACAGCTGGTGTGGTTTACAACCCTCAAAGGAAGAAGGGATATTGCCTGAAGCTACAGAATTCTTGGGAAGGCCCTTACAGGATCTTGAGATGGATTAATAATGTGGCTACAGGATTTGCCGACAGGGTTCTCGGGCAAAGCCTAAGGTTGCCCACATCAACTGACTGGCTCTGTACGAAGGTGCTGATTCTATAGAGTCTGTTCGGGACGAACAGATTTAAGGAAGGGGCAGTGTTACATGCTGCAGCTGGCGCCGATTCAATTGCCTCGCGCCGTAATCGGAGACCCACCCCGTACTCCCCTCTTCCTGGAACGATACGCTCGCGGCCTCCTGAACACGCCTTCTGGGAATGCTGTGAAAGCCGACAGCGGCGAGACTTGCTGGCGTCACAGACCTCCTCTCGCCTGCTAGAGTATCCGATACGTTTAGCGATGACGCAAGAATGTTCTGGTGAGACTGGCTGGCGCCTCAGCCCTCCGCGACACATCACGCGAGTTGGGGAAGATTCTAGGTGGCGGCATAAGACCTACATATACTGCCGCAACCCAGAAACCGGCAGTCTTTGCTGGAAGCCGTCTGGCCGAGTGTGCGCGAGCGAAGTGCAGTGTGGACGAAGACTGGAGATTGCGGGACGGCGGCGAGTGAAGCCTACTGTGCGCGAGGGCGCTTGTAGTGACTCTAGAACATTGTGACTGGAGTTAGTAGTAGTACTGCTATTATAAATTCATTTGGAAACACTGTCATGTATTCAAGAAAGAAAATCAAATTTAATGTTGGGGATCAAATTTATTTGTATAGACAGTAAAGATGTACTTGTGGTAATATGAGAATTTTAGGTTTGGTAGAATAGGTTTATAATCCTTTATATGCATTTGTTATGTCAGAGGCTAGAGCACCAAATAGTGGGGCCACAGTAGCTCAGTGGCTAGAGAACCGCAAATTTGTTTTACTTTTTTTTTCATGTGGGTAGAGAACCCAATAGTAGAGCCGCAATAGCTCAGTGGGTAGAGAACCTAATAGTAGGGCCGCATTAATTACGTGGGTAGACAACCTAATAGTGAGACCGCAGTATCCCAGTTGTTAGAGCACCCAATAGTGGGGCCGAAGTATCCCAGCGGTTAGAGAAACAAATAATGGGTCCGCAGTAGCTCAGTAAGTAGAGAACACAATAGTGGGGCCGCAGTAGCACAGTAGTTAGAGCACCCAATAGTGGGGCCGCAGTAGCCCTGTGGTAAGAACAATCAATAGTAGGGCCGCAATATCACAGTAGTTAGAGAACCCAATAGTAGGGCCGCAATAGCACAGTAGTTAGAGAACCTAATAGTGGGGCCGAAGTTGCCCAATGGTTAGGGCACCAAATAGTGGGACCGCAGTAACTCAGTGGTTAGATAACCCAGTAGTGGAGCCGCAGTATCGCAATGGTTAAAGCACCAAATATTGGAGTCGCAGTAGCTCAATGTGTAGAGAACCTATTAAGGGGGCCGCATTAGCTCAGTGAGTAGAGAACCAAAAAATGGGGCCTCAGTAGCCCAGTGGCTAGAGCACCTAATAGTTATTTCAGGTCCTAAATTCCATGCGAGTGAAGCGACGGGTAAAAAATAGTTTCTAATGAACTATAAACTTCATATATATTTCAGTTACGAAATTTTCTTAACCAGAATTTATAATTATGTCGTTGTGTACCCTCCAGTCCAATTTACCCTGCTTACTAAAATATGATACAAGTATTTGTCAAGTAAAAAGTATTATATTCTTACAAAAACAAAATTTTATTTAGAAAAAAATTTTAATTTTGTTTCAACAATCAACAATATTTGAGTTTTATGAGAGCATTCGTATGCCTTAACCTTCTAATAAGTGTTACATAGCGTGGCCTTTACGAATTTCAATATCATATTGTTACCGTCCTCGTTAAGGGGGGAACAGAACAAGTAAATCACTACTTACTTCTATCTAGAAATGGGGGTTGATAAATACCAATAACAAGCTCAGAATACTCTACAATACACCCACAATTTTATTGACACGATAAAGTACAACATACCAAGGACGTTAATGCACTCTCTTTAAAATGCATGTAATTGCTTGAACCAATAAGTCCTGACTGACGTTATTACTGAAGGCAATATATTTAAATGCAGTTCAAATAACAATACCCGTCGTGGCTTACTGATATGGACGTCAGTCCCGCCTAGCGCTTACGAAGTGATGCACTAACTACTTTGTCAGCTATAAAGATTCGTTCAGTGGACGTCTGAGGCGATGACCCCCAGCCGCGCCTGGTCACGACAGCATCTTGGGAACCTTTAGGGGAGAGGGTGGTGTCCTCATAACACTCTCTATTTACTGTCGCACACCCACTGGCCTCCTTTATTCGGGCCGACCCCTGTTTACTTAGCAATCCAATCACCAAATGCCGCACCTGTCGGCTCGCTCTGGCACACGGACCTGCCCTCCTTGCCTTCGCTGCCCAGGGTGCGTCCGCAACAATATGTATTCTAAATGAGTTTTGATTTATAGAACTGATCGTGGTTCGAGCATAAGTATTAACCAGAAGTATTACGTCACAGAGATCGTATTTCAATTTTTAAATGACTCTTTCCTTCTCGTCGACACTGTCGTTAAAAATAAGTTAATATTGTCAGTACGATTGCTATGATATTTTCAGGAAATTATAGTGTTGAATTTACGCACGCCAAGCCGAAGCATCTCTTTGTAAGATTTATTTCTGTAAGATGGATAACGCTGTAGAATTTCGTTTTGTTATTTTTTAGTTATGATTTATATTGGAAAGTTTTAGCCGTTGATGTCCATTTTATTTTGTAAAACAGGAAATTTACTTCATTAAACCAGCCGGTGTCGATATGACATAAAAATCCATACAAATCTTATACCGCAGTTTACCAAACGGGATGCTCTTTTGCAGACAAATTTTTGTACATACCTAGTGGAATAACATTTTAATATTTTTCTACCACGAGGAATATAAAGTTAGAATTTTTCACTTAAGGTAATGCGAAACATACAGGGCCATTCACGAGGAATTACCGCCACTAACAGGGCTTATTTCTTACATAAATTGAGGCAAAATATTCCAGAGTAATTCGACAATCGGCATACACACCATACAGTGGAAAAGAGTTTTCTACACAAGTTCAGCATAAATTTGTGGCCTGGTGTCCTACACGATCAGCTGATTGGGCCAGTCATTTTTCCCGGGACGCTTGACTCTTGTGGTGTATATGTAATTGTTTCAAGAACAACTGCCACTGTTACTTGAGGATATTCCGTTAGCAGTGAGATGTCGTATGATCTTCCAGCAAGATGGTGCACCTCCTCTCTTCCACTGTGCTGTGGTTGAACACTTATATGTGCATTTCCCTGAGAGATGGAGAGGACGAGGCTGGTTCCACCCCTGGTTTACTCCATCGTCATATCTATCACCACTAGATTATTGCTTATGGGGATGGGTGAAGGATATTGTTTACCGATGGACTGCACTATGATATATGAGTTTCATGAATGGCAATACACAACGCTAAAATAAATTTAATTGATTTTCGTGATTCAAGGATATTCTAAAATAACGAGGATAATTTTATAATAATTCTAAATTATTTCTGTCCAACAAAACAGTGTAACCTAAATAAGAAATGCTAGTAAAGTTTGTAAATAACGCAATGAACTTTTAAGTCGTGCATCTTAAACAAAATTAGTTTTAAAGACTTGCTTCTGATTCACATTTATTATTAGGAAATTTAACGATATTAGAAAATTAATTAGTATGAGAAATATTTACAGATTTCATAAATTTTGCATATTTTGTGCCCTGTAAGTATGCAAATACATTTTCAGTAAATGGCCATATCTAGCGTTTCTTTCAAACGTGGTAACAAGTAGGTTTAAGAAGTGCAGTGTTTCGCCGACTTCAGGACGATTGCGTGCGGCAGAACATGCTTCAGGAATGAACGTCAGGAAGCGAGTTACGATAGCCATCGCTGAAATAACTTTACCCCCGGGCCTTAGCCTTCATGGACTGAAATTGGTTTTCAGGTATCCTGCCACCAGCGGTTTTAATTAAAATATCACCGGCAGGGGAATTTTCTCTCCGTGGGATGTAATTTTATCGGGAAGTGGGGAGGAACTTGTTGGATAAATGGAGGAATTCGTCGTTGACTAAGGCGAAACGCAATATAAATATAAAATCCTCGATTGCGGTCACATATCATGACACGTATTCGCTGAGGGAACAGTCTCTTCCAAGAAAAAATTTCTAACACGTTGAAAATGTCTTGCATTATCTTAGTTGTGTTAAGGAGGAAACTTCTTAAAAGAAGGCCAAATCGGAAAACTTTACTGAGTCTTGTTTATAGAGACATACTTCTTACAAATAATTTAACTTTAAAAGGTATACAAATGAAAAAAAAAAAAAAATTAAAGCACCGACTTAAAAATGTTTTATATTATAGCGTCGGAATCGGAAAAAGACAGGTTGTAACAATTAATTTATCAAAAGTTACAACGTAATAGTTTTAGAGGGAAATGTATTTTTTTTTATATTCCTCGAGCTACTGCAGCCAGACGTTTAATGTCGTCCAAAACGAAATTGAACTGCCTTCAATGTAGGACAAGTAGAAAAGGGGAATGCCCATGTTCGCCAATGAAATGAGAATACACATTAGGGCACGGACATATATGAGCTGCAAAGAAAGACAAATTTTAAAGAGAGTAAAACAGTACATCATAATTTGACTGAAATTTTGTTTGCAAATTTAAACCTCACCAGAAGAAACATTTGTTTCGTGATGCACTACAGTAACTTGACATAAAACCGAAAACAAGAGTTTTTCGAAGAGCAGTCTAATAGGTAAACTAGTACATTTTTAATGTGACGAAAAGTTATGAACGGAGGTATTGAGTGGTTTAATAGCCGCTACTTATTGCTGTAGAGACCTAAATAGCAACAGTCTGGAACCCATGCTGTGCATTCTAAATGTTAAATTTTGCATTGCGCGATACTGAGCCAAATTTTTAAGTGGCCCGAAAAGAACACGTCAAGGACTTTTTCGAGGAACAAGAGGTTCAGGAAGGAAAACCAACCTATTACTCTTACCAAGTGGGAGATCATGCAAATTTGTATACTATTAAAATTAAATAATGATGAACTGACTGATCTTGGTTGCAGTGTTGGCAAAACTGCTTTATGCTATAGTATGATCCCATTTATCATGCTTTATTTTGACCATTATGCGCCCTAGTTACGTCATTAACACTAACGGCTAACATAAAATACATATTTTATTAAAGGACAAATATAAATCGTTACAAAAACAAGTTTTAAGAATGTCAGGTATTACTTCCGTTGGCATTTAAAAAAACCAATTAATTACAATGACAAAAATGCTAATATTAGAATATTACTATTTTTTCCCTTTTATTTCAGTTGCAATTAATGTGTAAACCATCCATTCTCCTGAGTAGGGATCCCACAAAAATACTGCGACCTTATTTATAGAAAATGGCTGCACGTGCATCAGATGCACTTTTCCTTCTACCCCCCTTATATCCTCCCAGGGGGTGCTATCTGATGGTTACCCCGGGAGTTGTGTGACAGGTCCTCCATTCACACCTCACCAACTTATGACCTACATTCCATTGACGTAATTCCTCTCCCCTCCCGGCTTATGGAGTTCTTGGGTCACTAGTTATGTTCCTTCGTCTCCCTACCAACTCCTGGAGCTATACCGAATCAGTCTGACTGGGTTTTAACATGCACCTTACAATTACACCAGCCATCGCAATTGCAAATGCAATTGCACCTGCAAATGTGCATGCATTCCTCCCTCCGCCCTTTGTGAGTACCGGAGATTTGAAGGGGTGTTTTGGCGGGGCATCGAGGGGTCGGTGCCCGGAACGATGAACTTGAAACGACCAGTTGCTTGGTTCGAAACTTGAATTAATAATTAGATTATTTAATTAATATGTTCAATCGTGCAGTTATTATTACACGCACATGCATTTTTTTCGTATTATTTCATGTACCGAGAGAGTACATATCTAAGTAAAATGTCTAATTACACCTCTTCTCCCCAGGACAGCCCGAATTCAACTGACCTCTATTTGCTTATATGAATCATGATTACCAACACCGACACTATCCGCCATATTGGATTGTGTTCATATATAAGCTGGGATATTTATTTAGAAAATTGTTAATATAATTTTGGAAGAATACGATCTCGGGTTGCATGAACACAGGCGTACTTAGTGCGACGCATCCTGTACATATCGCTTTGCGTGATAAACTATTTAAATGTACATTAAGTAAATATTAATTTTTTTTTTTTTTAAGTGTGATTTTGGATCTACAACTATTTCACGCGTACGAAACTTCACATCAAGTGAGTGAAAAAACCCATGTATAGAATATTCACGATAAAGTGAGCACTTTTGAAATCAATCTTAGAGAAAAAGTCACTGCGCTTGATTTCATATATTTTATCGGGTGCAGAACGTGACACGAGTCCAGTAAAGTTGGTAACGATTAAGGGAAAGTAGTTCTGTGTCTTAACGTTGAATAAAACGTGTTAGGTAATCATTTGTGATAACTTTAATTATTTATTTCACTTTCAGTTTTTTTTTAATTTATCAAAGTGCAAAAATGAGTAAATTTATAGAATACCTACTTTTCAAATAAGTTCACAGTTTCACTTTACTGACGCATGAATAAAGGTTTGAGGCCGTTGCAATGTTAATTTTACATAAGGCGAATGAATACACAAGGTTCGTAGAAGTAGATATTAAGCAGGGATTTCAAGAATGCTCAGTTTAACGTGAACAGACTTTATTAAGTTTATTCAGATTATTTAGTCATGCACTTACCCCATTTAAATATTGTGCGAAATGATTTATTTAATCATTCAAGTAAATTCATCACAATACACCTCAATTACATGCGAATTGTTTAATTATGGAATATAATAAAGAATATCAACCTATTTGGTTAATCCAACATTCCTATATTATAATATCACACAGGAAACATAACGTATAACTATATGATGCAGCAGCAATCAAACCATAAGGGTCTTACCAAAAAAACAAACAATATTACTCATTCGAACATACAAATTATCGAGCTTTTATCAAGTGTGTTAAAACGAACATCTAAATTTATACTGTTGTGAGTGGAAGAGAATATTTATTACCTCTTAATATACACAAACAGACTTATATCGCAGGAAATATTCGTGACAGTAGTAAGATATGCACATTCCCAGCCCCAGATGCCTATGGATTCCCATCCCAAACTATCTGAAGTCATTGTAATTTAATATCTATAATGTAGGTAAAATATTTGTTAAAGTAATAATTGAAAGGTTTATATGGATTTTATAGCTTCCTTTAAATATTTATTAACCATATTTATAAAAAAATGTAATTAAAATTAAAATATAAAAAAAATCACAAAAAAATAAATATAAAAAAAAAATTCAAAAACACCATAATATACTTATATTAACATGTACGCACCTACTTGATAGTCTGTTTCAGGTTGGGGAAAAGCTGACTACCAAGAAGGCACAAGGGGGAAGTCCTGCTTTTACCAGAAATCCGACTGGACTATGGTACCAAGGGCCCCCCAGAATATGCACTAATAACGACCTCCTTTCTTTCAGGTTTGCACCCTCAGTGCTCGACGAAATTAAAGGGGTGGGGGGTAAGGAAAAAAGAAAATCAAACTTTGCTCCCCCCCTCCTTCTTTTTCTTTCTTAATTATAGATAAAATATATTATTTTTCTTCTCATGTAGCAGAATTAAAAAAATATGGCACATAATTAACATTACAATTAGCTTTTATAACATACCCACTTTGAGTCATATTTCATACCGAGAGAAAAAAAACTAAATTAAAAAATTAAATTAAAGTGCTATTAGCACCAAAACATAAGTGTGCCATAAGTGTAAGAAAAAGTAAATGTTAATAAGTATATCATATCGTTGAATGAGAGCCATCAGCGCAAACACATTTGACAAAGAATTTTTAAATTTTCTCCTACACTACACATTGAAACAATGAAACGTACCCTGTGGGCTGCCCCCGGCAGACTAGCGACGCACCTATACAAAAAAATATGAGTTTAGTTAGCACACTTGCAAACAACAGACCAATATATTAGACAGACATCACGACACTAACATTCACTCCAGCCGTGAGACTGGAGGGGAGCCTCACTCCCCCGCCGAATACAACCACACGTAACTTAATTTATAAATAGGCAACAACTTAAACAGCCTTAACACGGGTGCGGTGCTCAAGAAACCTCAGCTACACGGTGCCCCGCCTCCTTACCCAATGATCTGAGTATGTGTCGGGGTGCATTTTGTCTTTTTACAAACAACCTGTGAGTTATGGGAGTCTAGGCTCCCGGTCTCACGAGAGACAGGCCATTCGGTGGCGTATGAGGGTTCGGCCGGCTTTAAATATTCCATTTCATCTCCCCATCGTATACACAAACATTTTGCCTCTCCTGTTGACACATCCAGGGTATTCTATATAGTAGAGACCATTCGCTATAGCTAATCCAATACATCTCTCCTACAGACAAACCTTTCTCTCCCCAGTACCTTTACACATCCATGGTGATCCATTTAATAGAGAGCATTCGGTATAAAAAATAGTTATGCTAGAATCATCTCATCTCCTACACACCATTCACTTATAAATTTTTATTTAAAATCTGCAATGTAGTCCACTTATTTGGTGAAATAATTTATTTAGCAGACGTATGTATTCAGAAGTTTTTACAGCTTTAAACATCACGCTCATACAAGCTGTTTTCTAACATTCACGCAAAAAATCTTAACATTTCTTATATTAACTTTGAAATTGTCTTATATTAACTTATATTATATTAACTTTGAAACATGTAAAATCTGATTTCGAAATGCAGGTAATTATATATATATATATATATATATATATATATATATATATATATATATATATATATTCGTTTTCAAAAAAAAATTAATTTTATATAAAAGCAAATGGGGTTAATCATATGCGCGAAATATATTTACAAACAGACCAACCCCACCCTAAACACACACACACACACATGTAAACATGCATACATATAACATATTTCCAAAAAAAATATTTAAGAAATTAATGAAAATGTTCATGCATAGACACTACTAACGAACCATATAAGCAGACGATATCGCGAATACATTCCCACGAAATATCACATTCTAATATATCATCTATATCAACTGACATGACATTAAGAGGCAATGGTTCTATGTACTTGCTTCCGACGAATGATAAACCTTGACATTCATGAAATTTCCATGGTAATTTACAGATTATATAATATGTAGGTAACTAAAAAGGTAAGGATAAACTTATATAAATAAACATTTTTAGTGTGAAAAGTGTATAGTTGATTGGTAATTTGTTTTTAAATTCGCTTCTACTAAACATGATGATATAATCTAATTGTCTCCATATCTGATCTCGAGCTAACACTGTAATGAGGTATGGAGCTTTCCATTAGATACGTTAATTTAAACAGACGATAGAATACATGTAAACTTATTGTCAGTTTATTTAGATAATATGTTAGAATATATTTCGTATGAATGTTTTAGTAATATCGTCTGCTCGCATGGTTCGTTTGTAGTGTCTATGCATGAACATTTTCTGTAAGCTATTAAATGTTTTATTTGTAATATATTATATGTATGCATGTTTTCGTGTGGGTGTGAGTTAGTGTTGGGTTTGTCTGTTTGTATTTTACATATGATTGACAGTATTTGCTTTCAATTATATATATATATACATATATATATGCAAGTATTTCGAAATCAAATTTTATACGTTTCCACAGTGTACACGATGGGACGATGAAATGGAATATTAGGAAGATATTAATACCATATATTTCCTTTAGTTATTATTTAACAAATATGTTGCGTACATCAAAGATATTTCATTATAATGTCTTGCAACAGTTTGGGATGGAAATCATATGACATCTAGGGCTGGGACCCGCCGACAGGAAAATTTACTGGGATATAAGACTGTTTGGTTTATTTAGAGGGAATATTCTCTTTTACTCAAATCGGTATTGTTTTTGATGTTCCTGTTAATGCAAGTGATAAACGTTCGAGAAATTGTAGTCGGAATGATTAATATTGTTTGTTTTTTGGTAAGACCGAAATAGTTTTATTGCTGCTACATCAGATTGTTATACATTATGTTTCCTGTGTTACGCCATAGTATGGAAATGCTTGAGTGGAAACGTTAGGATGATATTATCTTAATTTCATTTCATAATTACATAATTCGCATGGAATCACGTTATATTTCAGACGCTTGCGATTCTCCTTTTAAAAAATTCAGAGGAAAACGATAGCGATAATGGTATACATGATCAGATCACAAATTGATAACGTTTGACTAAGCAAATAGGTATATGGTATTTGGTGAATCTTCTATCCTAACCCTCTGCGCGATGGGAGTTGGTTAGCTATAATTGCGACGATAAGGAAACTTGCTATGGTGTGTAAACAATGCTAAATTCACTTGGAGTGATTTCGGGAAAGTAAGGGAAAAAAGAAAGAAATCTGAATAATTTGAATGGGAATTAAAATGACGTCCCTCTGAATACGGGTTTAAATATAGTATTTGTCTTCATATGTTAGTCAAGTGGAACAGTGTTTATTTCTTGTATGGAAATTTGGTTTTGAGAATGATTTTACTAAAAGAGTTTTGCATAAATACTTTTTACGCTTGCATTGTAACTCATGACTTGTTACATTATCCAGGGATGGTTTTAAATATATTTTCTTCCCTCGTTTGTTACTTCATTTACAAAAAAAATAAAAAACGACGGTGGGATTAGGTGGTTATTTCGATCTGTTTGTTTGGGTGTTTATATGTCATGAGTAGTAATATAGAAATTTAGGTAGTTTTCAGTGAACAGGAAACACAAGTAGGGGTTACTTGTGTTTCCTTTGCGAAACATTAACATTTGAGGATATTACATATACAACCTTAGTCTCGTATGATAGAAGTTGGGTATACGTTCTGCGTAAGAAATTCTTCAGTAAACAATGAGCTATGAACAAAAAATTATGTTAATTTGATAAGGGTGTATGTATAAATAAATAAATAAATATATATATATATGTGGGGGGGGGGGCACAATGTCTCAGTAAGCTTATTTGCCACCTATTTCGGTGTTTGAAATGTTTGTGTTTTTTTGATAGTGGTGTTGAAGTACTTAATTCTGATTATTTCTGTAATGATATATAATGTTCTAAGATTGGATTATATATGTTTGGGGTGCTGGTTTTTATTCTTTATGGAAAGCTTTGACGCTGTAAGATATTATGAGGGAATAGTGATTTAAGAATGACTTGAGTTGATGTTGCCATTGGATCTTAATTTTTGGGTCATCGGAAACAAAGACGGAATAACACTGCTAGTTCGCGAGATGATAATCATTAGGGATATCGCAACACCAAAATATTTATACGTCTGAAAAATGTTGTCTTAACGGAAAAATTATTGGTTATTGAAATCGTTATATGGCTGCAGACAATATTCATTTTACCATAGAACAATTTTGGCAATTGGTTTTCTTAACACAAGAAGAGCAGGGAAACTGTATAACGAGGGATGTGAATATTTCATTTGGAGTAAGCATTATTTTAATTATATTCGAATTTTATTGCTATGTAAAAAATTACAAAAAAATCTAAAATTTAAAAAGAGTTAGTTTATTTTGCTATTCTTAAATTTGTAAAATTGTGTTAACGTTTACGGAAACTATGCGTGGCGAGGTGTGGGATACATTCATTATCTGTATGCATACAGCGCCCTTATACAACAGAAATTCATACTAAAATTTGCCTCGGAGCACCTCACGCCTTCACGAAACGACAGCGTGGTGTGAGCTGCTCGGGTGGCTGCTAGGCAAAGAATGAAGGCTAGCCGTGTTCTGTTTACAAATTCTGGAACTAGTCTTGCCTCTACCCCCCACCCCCAACCCTCCATCACGGGGCAGTGGTTTTCTCGCTGGCCTGTTGATCTCTCTGTGATACACATTTCTTGCGGAAGCATATGTTATGTCTCATGTTCCTCAACAAGGATGTCTGGCAGTGAAACATGCGTGGTTTCTCTTGTTTCTGAACAAATCTAGACAATGTCAGCATTGATGTTAATATATCATATAATATTAGCATTGTAAAGATGGTCTTACTTTAAAAAAAAAAAACATATATATATTTTTCTTATTTTACATTCAAAATGATTTGGGGTTTAAACAATAGTGATTCTTAGATTGTATCTGCATGTATATTTCGATTACTATCTACCCCCCCCCCCTAAATGAGTCTGTCTTTGTTCTTGATACGTCAATTAGTAAAACGGTTTACATTTATTTACATCACCGGGAAATAACTCACTGAATATAATATAATTTTTAACATCGTCGGAGATTAAAGTACGAACTAAAGCATTACAAACTTAGTGTTCATGTGGAAGAAAAAAGGTTTTAAATTGTAGTTAACAGATGTGAAATTCTGAAATTCTTGTCTGTTTGGTATATGTGCTAAACCATTAGGATAACATTAGAATATTTTACTTTTAAAATATGACAATAATGTTAATTTGGGTCTTGAGCATGGTTTGAATATATATAAATATTTTAATAAATATATGTAATAAATAAAAAAATATTTTTGAAAAATTATTATATCGATATACTTGAATTACTTTTATGTGTAAGGCATTTTTAAATGTCGCCAATACAAATATGAGAGTGTGTAGCCTTCTCCTATACAAAGAGGACAGCTCTGTCTTTTTCGGATCGTGGAGAGTGTTAACCTTCGAGAGATGAATACAAGTATCTGGAGGAATGAGGTGGCGGTGATTAGTCTTTTGCTGTGTGAAGACCTGTGGTAACTTGCTATACGAGCAATTGTGACCTTGTGAGATTGAAATAGGATTTTCGTCAGGTATACCGTTTGACTGTTTGATCTGTGCAGTGAATTTGATAATTACAACACTGTGGGCGTATAAGTTAAACATAAGAAGCAAAACTTTGGTTAGTTGAAAGGGACCAATGTCTCTTCTCTGATGTGTAATTAAGGGTAGAAACAATCTGTGAATATATTTATTTCGTAAATAGTACTTATGCACATTTTTATCATTATGCGAATAAAAATCTAATTATCATTGATGGTAAATGAACCGTGGACTAATTTCTCAATCCTACAGTCGCCTTCCAACATCGATAGATTTGAATCGAAAAGTGATGTTTTAATTTTCAACTGAATATGCAAATACTAGATGTGTGTGTCTTCGACAAGCATGTATATTTGATAATTTATTTGTTATGGAAATAAAAATAATCTAAGTAATCTTGCCGGGATATGAAGCAAGGAGTATTTATTCAATCCTAATTATCTTTCCCCAGCAGTCTCAACAAATGTGTTTCAACCCGATAAGCAACAACATTCATGTAAATAACTACATTAACAAATTTTGGTTGTGTCATATTAAGTGAAGATGTTTGGTTCAAAACTTATATTAGTATTTATAATTAAAATAAAACTTCCATGTTATACATTAACACATTCCAATATGGGTATTAGGCCATTGGATTTTCACTACAAGAATCGAGAGCCGATATTTTTTAGAGTTCTTACATAATTTTTGATAAAATATACAATTTATGATGAAAAAATAATTCATAGAATCTTTATGTAAGTAAAATAAAGTAATGACTTCACATTCGTAGAATCTTTACTCAAGTGAATTTAAGTTAACCACTTTAAATTAAATATTTTATGTAAGGATGACCTGGCATTTTTTAACCCAAACTTATTTTCTGGTAGAGATGCGTGTGTGTGTCCTCTTCGCAAGCCAGTTTCGCTGGCGTATGGAGCTATGAAGAGTTGACTGGTAGGTAGTGTGCACTAATTCCAGTATTTCGAACCACAGTTCCTCACTGTGGCAGGAGCCGGGGGTTTGGTTGGCATTTTTTTTCATCCATAGAAACACCATTGTCTGCCATCCCTCCAGCCAGTGGCTCACCCTTGGACACATTAGGATTTGCATCGACTTGTTCGCCTGATGTAAATGCATTATATTGGCGTGGCTATTAATCTAAGTATATATGTAAACCTCAGGTTAATATTAAGTGTACAGTCCTAGCGAGCGGTTGTGTAATTCTTATCTTGGCACATATAAAGAAGTAATTATGCGAGTATGAATTAATTATTAATTATTTTGTTATTATTTTATTTGCAAGATTAACTAAATCATTTTGCGTATAAAGTAAATGGGGTAACTGCATTTTTATATAAACTAATTATATTATTTAAATACGTGGGTTCGCCACTCACTTAGTCTTAAATGTCGTACACGTAAGTTCATTGTATATCTGACATGACATTTATATAATAATTGATAAATATATATTTTATGTTAATTTTAATAGTTAATAATGCCAAGAAATATTTTTAGGATGAGTTGCAATGAGTACGTCTGTCACTCATGCGATCCGAGCTCATATTCTTTGAAACTTATACTGATATTTTCTAAATAAATTTCCCTGCTTATATATTTAACTCAATCCAATATGGCGGATGATGTCGGTTTTGGTTATAATGGTTCTTTTAAGCAAATGGAAGTCAGTTTAGTTCGGTCCATCCTGGGGAGAAGAGCTGTTATTTTACTTTGTGCTTGGGCTATGTAATGTCTCAGTATGTGAAATAATGCACGTGCAAATAATAAGTAATTGCACGATTAACCATTATAATTAAATAAACTAATTATTTATTCATTGTGCAAATAAATATTTAATGCACAAATAATTATTCATTGTGCGAATACATCCGTATGCAAGTGCATTTACCCTACCCTCCCTCAAAGCTCATTTGTCTTGCAGCTGTTCCACGCCTAAATGCATTTCCCCGTCCATCCTCTTCAGCCTGACTCCAGCTGTCGAGCAGATAACACATGTACTTACTCTCATTGCGCAAATAAATTATAAGTATCTTCCAACAAGGTTCGAACCAAGCACCGGTCGCTGCAAGTACATCTTGGCGCGCAACCACCCCACGATGCTCCTCCAACCCCCCCCCCCCTAAAACCTCTGGAACTCTCACAGGCGGGCCAGAGGGGAATGCATGTGCAATTACAGGTTCAATTGCATTTGCAAGTGCATTTGCTCGTTCAATTGTAAGGCGCATGTGCAATCCCAGACAGACTGCTGCGGTATAGCTCCATGAGTTGAGTGAGGGGGGGAGGTGGAGTTTCCTAACCAGTCGTGCAAGAGCTCCTGTTGGAGGGGGGAAGGGAATTTCATCAATGGAATATAGGTCACGGAGGAACCATCAGATAGCTCCTCTATGGCAGGGGTAAGCAAGAGGGAAGGAAATTTGCATCTGATGCACACGCAGCCATTTTGGTCATTTATGTCGCAGTATTCTTGTGTAACCCATACTCTCCTGGTAGCTTATGTTTAATTATTTCATACATTTATATTTGCTGAAGTTTTTATTTCTGTACTATTATTTCGTATAATTTATCAACTAGTTTTGGTTCTGTGTATAATCCGACACCGTTATTCAGCTATGGAGTAAATAGCTGTGGCGCAATAGTATGCAATCATATATTGTAGAGGAAGCCACATAAAAAAATTATGCTCACTGTTTATCAACCATATCTGTTTTGGTATAAATTAATATTATTGGCTTGCTAGATTAATAAAATTGTAGTTTTGAGTAAAGCTTCTTAAAATTAAAATACTAATTGCTGTATTATATTAATATTATATATGGGTAATAATCTCAGTTACATGCGATTAACCCAATTTACTATAATATACTAGATTATTAATGGTAAAAATAATTTAGTACACAGTATAACATACGAGAGAAATATAGCTTATTTCTTGGCTTATTTATAATAGCAGTTGATAATCGAAAATCATACAGTACTATTTTTTGCAACAACTCAAGATTTTGTAATATGGTTAGACAGTGGTTGATACTGGTGCTGGCAGTGGGTTCTGTGATCGGACGCTGTGTTTGTCTCTTAATAAAGGCATAGTCGCTATATTCCAACACAGTTGAATCATTCACTGTGACACTTTCTAAAATTATAGCTTTTGCGTTCGGTAGCGAGATATGGGTACTCCATTGCAATTAAAATTGTATACTAAAGTGTATATATGTATGTGTACGTTTTGATATCTTAAAATATTGAGTTTAATTAGTAATGATTTGTATATCTTTTACAGGTACGTATATTTTTCCGAACCCAAAAATGTCAGGAGGTTCTGGGAATTACAGTGCTTGTGGACGCAAAACAAAAAAGCTGCTGTGAAAATTGTGATTAGCTCTGTGTTAATGCAGAGAAGTCGGTTATAGTGAAGTTTGGCAGAACAAAATGAGAAATTTTTGACGTACTGGGTGAGTTAAAACTTATTTTAAATTTCTTAAAATATTTTCCATAGTTGTTCTGGAGAAATTGCTTAAATATAATACCTCATTTATTAATTATTTTTAATTGAATATGAACATGTAAGTAGTAAGATATGTTTCTATGTTGTCAACTTGTGAGGCGGTATACTACTGAAAATTTTTAATCATCTATGTTAGAGAAAACATTCATCCAAGTTACCTGTAGAGGTTTGGGATCCGTAATTTCAGTTCAGTGTAATCATAGTGAAAATTACAGAAATTTTATTTAATTTAAATTATTCATTATTCATGCAAAAAGTGTGTCCATATGACAAATATTTTATCAGTATAAAATTTCAATATGGTATGCAAATGACAATGTGTGAGATTTGAACAGCTATACACAAAATATCACAGCTAAAACACTCACAGGAGATTTTACAAGGGGAATTGGGATACTTTTTCTTCAAGTTTTGTTTTCTGTTCGAACTCAAATCATTACAGTTTTGAACGTTTATATCAGTTACGTAAGACTTGTCAAAACCATTTAAATAAATTGACACAAACTATGGTCGTGATCACTTATTGGCCAAGATAAATAACATTGTTCTATTAAGTAGTAGTGGAATAAAGTTCGTTCTGCAGGTTTGCGCGAACCGGTGAGAAACTTTAAGCTTTCCGCTGTAGACATGCGCATGAAATATACGGAGAATAGAATTTCATTTCGACAATTAATGCTTTTAAAGACGAGTTTGATCATTAATTTCTTTAATCTAAGGACACTGTGCCACCACCATCGACAGTAAATCTTTCACAAATAGTAAGATGAAACGACAACCACATTTGCCAAGAAGAAGTATATGGTAAACTCCCTGGACTTGCGTTTTTAGCAATTCAGTACATCCTCACTGTATTTAATGCTTTTCTTTAATGCCATACCAAAAAAATTATCGATCAAATATTTCCCAGAATTCTTACTTGAAAGATAATGAGTGCCTTATACAATGGTAGAAAGAAATTGTTGTTTGTGAAATTGTAATCAAAATAGTTATAAAAACTTTATAAGTTTCTGTTTCGCTGAAACATTAGACTGGCATTATCTCGGATACGTAAAACTGCCGCAAAGCCCGGAAATACACGGTATTCGAAATTAATGATTCACTATTTGAACATCAATAACATCTAAATGTTTATAGAAAATCCGATGGAAATGTTTGTATTTGACGCTATAAGGAAAACTTTAATAACAGTTATCAAGAATAAAAATTTCCGCCTTCATCAGCGATGGAATAGATACATGTGCAGTCACAATCACGTCTTCCATGGCATCCAGGGTCCGTGGCTTTGTGGAGTACACAGTTTTCTTTCATATTCCCCACAGAGCAGATAAATGTCTAACGGTGTCCAATCTTAAGATCTGGGTTGATGCTCAACACTTCTTCGTCGGACTACCTACCTACAAACAAACATTTCATCCCGGGACGGTCGTGAATATCTACGGAAACGTGGTGTTCAACTGTTTTGCTGGAAAAAGCAATCGTCATTTGGGTAGAGTTTGTGAATAGCTGGTACAAAGTGTTCCTGCAATATGGTACGGAAAATGCCATATGTTACCAATCTGACAAAGAATAAAGGCCCCATATGTCCTCTGGCAAACGTGCATTACAACACTGTAAACCCATCAGCAATGTAAAAAGTAAGTGTAAATTTTCACATAAAATTTTCGGTAATTTTACATTTCGTATTTGTAATTTGTAAAAAGAACTACATTACGTATAATTTACACAAATATATTTAATAATCCAGAGAGTACTACATGTCTTTGGTGAAAATACATGAACATATGGCTTAATAAACACAATGTTGGTGTAAATTTACATGTATTGATGTATGTGTAAAAATACATCCACTCACTGTGTTAAAATCTTCAGTTATATAGTTTTACTGCTAAATAGTCGTTGTATGAACACCCAATGCCAGTGTAGTCGTACACCCTTAATCGTGTAATTTTTCAATGACCACGTATGTGTGTGTAAACTTGCATTACATGTGAGCATAAATTAATGCATAAAAATTTTTCGATAAATTTACACTTTTTTATGTAATTTGCTAAGACGAGTAAAGTATTTGTAATTTTACGCTAATGTTCCTGTGAATTCAAATGTAATCCTACAAGTATTTGAATAAAACTTGATATTTAGCGGTATGAAGTAGAACTACTTTGAACTCCTTTGTGTGTTCAGAAGGAAATCATAACTCCCGCTGATGGAATATGCTGGCCTTTGTATATAGCAACCTATCAAAATTCGAAATTAAAATTTCAGTCATACCATTATTAGTGCTAGAAACAAATTTACCTCTAGTTTTAACCAGTTTTGAGGATATATCGTAGATAACTACGTTTACTGCGACAAATACTTATTCATTCCTTTTTTGTTGAAAAATAAATGGTTACTATTGGTTAATAGGAACACTTTCATTGTCATGTGCTTTTCAGCTATAGCCCCTAATAGGTTAATTAAATTAAATTTATGCGCCTATGTTTCAGCACATTCTCAGTATGTGTTTTCCGTCAAAATTATTGTTCAGAATATTATCAGCTAACTAGATACTGTAACGGATGCAAATAAGTACGCCTGTCTGAATGTATTAAGTACTGAGCTGAGTGGAGTATAATTATATACATAAGTGCATTCCTAGGTTCGGACACAGCCTTAATGACACTTGAATCGACAAATTTAATGTACTGATTATGCACTTGTACGGACAATCACCTTTATACTAGATCACAACCCCAAACTGTAAACAAAGATAAAATTGTAGACCCACGTGCGTCTAATATAATTTTATCCACTAGAGAACTATTATTTCCTGTCTTTTTTCATATATGTATGACATAATTCATGATTATTATATATTTGGTAATTTTATCTTGAACACCTAAACTGTAGTGAAATTATGCATTAGAATTAAAAACAATGAACGTTATATATTTATGATAATTAATTATCGCAGAGGTAAATAAAACCAAGTAGTAGTTGATATCGCTGGAAATTTTCGCAAACACATTATTCTACGACAGAAACGAAACACATGTCATGGTCACCATACGTAAAACATGAGTTCGGTATTGACAACTTCAGCGAATGCTTGTAACTCGCGTGTGACAGGCTCGCCTTTGGCAGTACTTGAAAGAACACGTGGGTGAGCCGAGGCCAGGGTGATGACATATTTCTGTCGGCTGCGGAACTGACAACACCACACAGGTGGCGTCGTCTGCTGCCTGCTACTGCCCAGTTAAGAACACTAGCTCTCATCTGAATCATTACATGAACTAACACAAAAAAAACTAATCAGACTTTTTTCTATCTGGTGGCCACTCTATTGTATATCTTTACTCAATGCTTATTTTTCGCACTGTTTCTCTATTGCATTTTTGGTCACACCTCCAAATTTCATTTTTACATTTAAGAAATAGATTATGTTTTACACCTGTGTAGGAGTTGACGATATACATTTATGCGAGTTTATCGTCTGTCATTAGTAAAGTAATGTAATGTGATCATTTGCAGAGCGAGATTAGGCGAATTTCTACGAAAATATTACGTTCTGAATAAAATAAACACTTACTACAATTGAGCGTTAGGCCCCACCAAAGGTCTTAATCTTTAAAACTTCTGTAGTAACTTTGTACTTGCAATGAAATAAGTGAAAATTTATTTTCAGCATCCGTTAACTCACCATTTGTACAGGGTTGTTTTAAGCGGATGTCACTTGCGATATACAGATGCGAATAACTTTGTACTTATGAACATTTCCCAGCGATTAAAAAAAGCTGTCGGTTTCTCAATCTTACAGCAAGGGGATGAAAATGGTTCGACTCTTTCTGTTCTAAAAGTGCACGGTGTTTACATATGTAACAAACAAATACATATGCCGTAATACAGTAAAGCCCAGGATACAATTGATATAACATCACTCACATAACTGTGTTACACGTAAGAATTAAACAGCGTGTATTTTAGTTTGACAATTCACACTTGTGCATATCGATAAGTACATCTCTGGGAACAAAAAGATTAATAAGAGCAGTCGAAGATGGGTTCACTTGCCCTTGGTGATATCGCTGTGAAAGTTTTACTGCGTTGTCAAATGAGTAATATATTTATGAAGCAAGAATTTGTTGACCATTCTGAAGTAACAGGTATTTTTGAATTAATGTTAATTGCTGCAGTAGCAGATCTTGTACGAAAAATCTCCGCCATTATTAACAATGAAGTTGCAAAATTATTATTTTTTAAATAAAATATACAACTAAATATTGCATCATAAATTGATGGGGTTTCAAACATAACTGAGTAAACATACAATTGAAACGTTGGTTTTAGTTGTAGTGAAGCTGCTGTGATTGTATGTTTATTTCAATGCGCTAATCTTTATAACTCTAAACTGTGTTATTCTCGGCCTATGCGATAGGCCTATATCTAGCCGCTGTAGCTGATCGCTAAATTATACTATATTTTCGCTGAGTAGGATTCCCGTGGAATTTGTTGTGGCAAGGACGCAATAACGGGAACTCTCCGGCAGAATAGTTTACTCACCTTGAGATTTTCATTTTTTAATATGCAGTCATTGACAACTACACTGACGACACTGTCCAAAAGTTACCTCTAGCAGAAACGCTAAGTAAAAAAAAACAATATTTCTTCAGGTTATACAACCTTTATTCATACATTTGAGAATCCAACTGCAATCGCACTTCTTCTTTTTATCGCGCAGTCATTCGTATGCATATTTGCCAAACCTAGCTCGTATGCATCAATTTAAAATTCATAAACAAATCTATCTGGTAAGGCCCAGCCTCGAAACTTCAGACAAACTGTCAAACAGTGACAATGGTGGTCTGTGACTGGCGACCAGCGTTTCGCCTTTTTTATCTCATCATTGGAAATTAGACATTTTCACAAATCTGCTAGCTACGTGCTAGCAGGAATAGGCACTTACTTCACCACTGAGACGTGTAATGCAGATAAAACATAATTAATGGAGAATGTAACTCCCCAAACAAAAAAAAAATCTCGCCACCAAAATTACAAAATATGACGTCTTCTTTCGCATTTACTGATATGATTAAAAACTATAATATCTTGTCATGTATTTTAGTAGTGTTTACTGTCAAGTAATTCGGCAGTATTTTTCATTTCTAAATGGCGGATGATGCCTTTTAAGATCTAAACAACTTCATTACGATATCCCTTAAAAAATATATGTCCCCAAAAGGCTGTGAACCCCAACATATATTACTTTACTTTAGAGTTAAATTAATACCTATAATTTCCATTTTGTTTTAATGAGTGACACAATGAATCGAAGAGAAAAATGTTATGTTTGAGCTCAACTTGGTAATTTTACAGTAAGGATAATTCTTGCTTGTGAGAAAAATTAAGACTTTTTTGGACCACTCAATCAATAACCAAGAAATTCTAAATTGCAGGGATTTATCAATTTTTCGTATTTATACTACTGCTTTCCCCTTCCGTTATATTATGATAAAATATGTATCATATTAATAAAAACAATCAAAAAATATTCAGTTGTCACAAAATAAACACTTCCAAGAGCGACAATATATACACATATCAATGGCACCAAATAAAAAAATACAACTATCACTGCAGTCTATACCATATCGGCAAAGAAGAGACCATAAAGGCAAATTATTATTAATTGTACTCTTATATTATCCATTAGAATTTGTAGCTGAAGAAGAAACTACTCTCTTTGAAAACTAATACAAAACAAAAAATGTATAAACACCATGAGTACTAGAACATCAAAATAATGGTATTTCTAGAAATAAGGAAAATATTTGCAATGGAACACAAAATAATATTTCAATAACTGTTAGAAAAAAGTATCTGAATAGCTAGAATTCTTGGTAAAACCTTTATGACTGCCTAATTGTAAACAGTAATGAGAGCTTCAGATTGAGAACCAATAAACAATTGCTTTCCGATAAGTAAAAGGGATGAGAAAGTTGACTGTGGAATTGGAATCGAAACCTTATCAATTAGTAAGAAATAAATGTTATATCGTAGCAATATCAATTCCAACATAATAAATGGTAGTTATTTATTGGCATTTTGAGAAAAAGTCATGAATGAATGTCACTCGCAACCATTTGTCTAAAACATTAGTAAGATGTGCACGAGATTTGTAGTAATGTGTAGTATTCGTTCGCGTAAGAAGAATAAGTTCATAGCGTTTTAAGTGGAAAATAACATAAATGTACAGATCTGAATCTTCAAAGAATTGGAAGCTTAATATGGACTAAATTCGTTCATGTAGTTTGAAATGTAATTTGTAATTACCACCTGAAATAATTTTAAAATATAGGTCACGCTAGGGAGAAATACCGAGGAACATGATAAATTTTTGGTAAAACATTAATAATATCTGTGACGGCGTCCTAATACAACCTCGTTTCAACATGTCGCAACAGACTACAGTGTTCGTTTTCACGAAAAATATCCACCTACTGCTACACGCATTATTGCAATGTAGCCTAAAATAGCTGTCAGCATACCTGTTTCCTCGATGTATGTATGCTGTGGGTGGCTACAACGAGGCGTGATTCGTCAGGCTAAATGTTTTCGTCCCGGCCCAGCGCAGTCGAATTCAGCATCTTTCATCGGCAAGCACAGCGCACTTGGTGGCAGACTGGATTCTGTTTTGGTAGTTGAGTTCACCGCCACCGGTGGTGGATGGTGGCAACACCTTTAGGGGTACGGCCAATTGCTCCAGTTGAGCGCTGGTGGTGTCTGCTCCATCTGCTGTGCATGCGCGCAGGAGTACCAACTTTGGAAAAATATGTCTGCCCACAAAGTTACTTCCTTCAAGCTCGTGTGGTCAGCAGAAGTGTGTCGATGTGGTGGTGACATAGATCGCCATGTATGGGCATTATTGATGTGATTCGTCTATAAATCAAGATCCCCTTATAACGCCCAAAAGAACAGTTTGTCCCAATAAGTCCATGTGTTTTTCTGTTGGTCGAGCCTTCATTTTTTTTGTAACTTGGCCCTGATTGGCCATAATTTCTGTGTAATGCTCTAAGGGGAAATGAGATTAAATGTGTATATAATGGAGTGCATGAGCTCAGTTCGGGGTCGATCATCGCCCTGAAGGAGCTCCTCCTGCACTGAGTTAAGTAGCCCAAAATTAAAACATGATGTAACTTTAAACGTATGGCTTAATAGCTGGGTTAGACGAGGCACACTTGTTGCCCTAATAATTCAAGTAGGCGCCATGATGGCGAACTTTGCTACTATCACGAGAATTCTTGGAATTTGGCATTTTGGCAAAATATAACATATAATTTAACATCAAAGTTGCCTGCCAAAAATGTTTTAAATATACTTTTTTTAAAGAAATCTTAATGTATTTCCTGGAAAACAACGAAACTATATATATATTCATGGCATCTGTGTTAATTTGAAGACTGATGTGCAGTTTTCACAGATTTTGGCCATTGTTCGGTCATACAGCCAGCAATTTTTAGTAAGTGTTCTAAGGAGTTCGAATATCAATGGAATTTAGTAACATGAAAATTATTTCCAGCTGTCCAAAACTTTTGGCCGCAGTTAGGCCATATAGCCAGTATTGTTTATCCAAATTATATAACTGCTCATTGAATAGGGAATCAGTTAAACATTTATATTGGTGAGATTAATATTTTCAAATAAAGAGACCTTGTTGTAGGCCTCTGTTGGCTATGTTAAGTCATAATATTAGACAAACAAACACATTAAATTATTTTAAGGCTAGCCATAACCTGTGAGTTTAGCTAAACAATCGATAATATTTTTGTCATATACTATTTCCTTGTTGGAAAATTAATTTTGGAGATTAAAATTGTTAAAACTGTTATTGATGTAATAAATGGCAATGTATTTTAGATGCCAAATAATCTCAATATAAATTATATAACCTAATACAAATTGTGTAACAGTAATAATTTTATTAATGTACTTAACATGAAATATTTATTTTTGGATTAGTTAAAAGTACATTCTCATTTTTGGGAGAAACATTTTTTTTCCCCGGATATATCATATCTACCAGTGAATTAAAAACTCCTGTATGCCAGTGCACGAGACATGGCCATAGGGTTGAATTGTATTGCCTTGATTGCAAAAGGCATGATACAGAGTACATAAATGGTGGAGTATATGCTGGTTGCAGACTGTGAGAAATAAACAATTGAGATATAATATATTATATATGTTGTACCAGCTAGGACTGTTCCTTGAGTCACTGAAAAATTGGACTTTAAACACTAGTGTACAAGATTCCCCGATGTTGCAGACAGGGGCAACAACGAATTCATTAGTTAACATTTGCAAATATGGATAATATGTGTCCTGTATGCTGGATCAAAAATTACGCCCATTGATCACATACATTCTAATGAATTTTCTCTGATTCATTTCAATGTGATCTGAAAGAAAGTAAGCACTTTGGATCAGGTTAGGTTAGGTTAGGTTAGGTGAGGCAAGCTTAGGTTATGTTAGGTGTGTTACGTTATTCATTAAACACCATACAGCAAGCAATAATTATTCAGTTTCGATCTCACGCATAATTAAGGGAACGAATATGCCAAACACAAATAATCAACAAACTTCAGTTGTGAGTTTGTAATTATTATTTCAAATAATCAGTATAAATATTTTAAAACATTCATTTCAGCAATTAATTTTTTTATGTTTTTATCTGTAACCTAACCAAACTCAAACATCTACAATATATTACAGCAATTATAATTTTATAAGTTAAAATTATCATAAATAAAATGTCAGATAATATATAAATATTAATAATATATAATGATAGTTTTGCCGACACTTTAAGCACCCCACAAATACAGTTGATTTTTTTATGTGTATAACCCGCCTGCATCCAATCATTGCGCCATTCAACTACGGAATTATACCAAAACATAAAAGTTGTAGCTTTAATACTTAACGAACCAACCCGTGTGGAACGAATTTATTCTGCATAGCAAGCATGAATATATTTGTGAAATGGTCTATGTCGTACTGCAAATATATCCAAATAACTGAAATGTTTTGTTCTGCGAATCCAATCGTGTAATTAATAATTAAAATTCAAATTTGATATATTACTATCATATATTATATCTCAATTTTTATTTGACCCAGTCTGCAACCGGCATATATTCCACCATCTGTGTACTCTGTATCATACCTTTTGCAATCAAGGCGATAAAATACAACTCTATGAACGTGTTTTGTTCGTAAAGCAATATATAAGATTTGAAGATGGTGACCAAATACTTGTTATGAGCAGAACACAGCAAGTGATTCCATTAACTATAACAGCTATTCGTGATGTAACATTTGTTGCTTAATTGTAAGTGATAAAAAATTATTTATCCTATTTGTTGGGTAAATATTTTATTGGCATTATATTAAAATTGATGTTTAAGCAATAAACGTTAAAACACAAACTCCGTGTGTTTCAAACGTGTTAACGTTAGAGGACCTTGCAACCAAATATATAACTACATATCATTTTAACGTTTAATGCTTAAAAATAAATTTTAATGCAATAGTAATAATATATTGACGTGTTGCAGGAATAAACCGAATCCTTGGCCAGAGTTCATATTCGATGCTGGTGGTCATCACAGAATACCATAGTTCATAAATATATATATATATATATATATATATATATATATATATATATATATATATATATATATCCATTACCATATCCATTACCCACAAAAACTAATCTTCCATAGTAAATTATGTTTCCACTATATATATATATATATATATATATATATATATATATATATATATATATATATATACCCACAAAAACTGTTACAAAAACTAATCTTCCATAATAATTTATGTTTCCACTATGGATTTGGACCTGAGCGGTTGCATCTAATTTTATATTTTTGTAATAAAAATCATAGTCATAATACTGTTAAATGTTATGAAATGTTCAACTTGAATAAATATTTGTCTGTTGATAGTGAAGTTGGTTTCTTGAGAAGGGAGAAGCGAACTTACTTTGATGTAACTCAGAGGATAATATTAACTTTTAATGGCAATGTTTCAGAATTTTCATTTGGAAAGAGGACTGGAAGAGCTGTTCAGTTATCTGAATAAAACAGGTGATTATACTACATTTCCAATGGAATGGTAAGATTCCTACAGATTTCTTAAATTTGATTGTGATTAAAATATTTATTTGGTAATAAATTAAATAACATCATCATCAAGCAGATATTTACTGAAAATAACATATTCTTATATTGCTGGTATTAATAAGAAATTAATCACTTTGCCTGATTAACCACCCTAAAAAAAAATTGTTCACCCAAAAAAGGAGAATGTTCCTGTTAACTAACACAAAAATAAATATTTCATGCTAACTACGTATATGGGTTCTGATAAGATCAAGTAAATTTTGAGGAAAAATTACATTTATTATTGCATATAAGTAAAATATTTTTTTTTAATGTGGCCCAAAAAAATAATATGTATTTAGGCTGGCCATTATTAACTATCGCAACTTTTGTTTTTCATTGGCTGAAATAATATTTCCATATGAAAAAGGTCTGAGGCATGGACAGTGCTAACTTAAATCCAGGGTTTTCTTTGGTGAGAAATGGAAAATTTTAGTTGAGACTGTGAAAAACAAAATCTAGTCAATTTTTAAAATAAATTGCTGTATGCTATCTTCTGTAATAGTTGAAATTTAAGTGTAATGAAAAACATTATATGAAAAAAATAAAGACGGTTGTGAATAAAAGAAAAGTACATATCATATTTCATTTGTTCTTTGTTCATGGCATAAATTCTCAATATTTATGCACTTTCTGTGCACTATTCAATGAGGGTTTCTTCTAAACCTGTCGGAAATTCTAATATTTTCTGAAATCCAACTTTGCTGCGTCTATGCCTTAAAATGGAAATTCGTGTATCTAGAACTAATTTAATTTAAGGATTCTATACTTAAATTTTTAAATTACTGCTTAGTTACTGGGAGTTTTTCAACCTCCTCTTCTTTAAGAAAGGAGATTAGAATGCCATAAACAAAATAATACTTTACAAAGAACTGTATTTTTTCGTTTGGTATTGTAGTGGCTTGTCAAACTTAATAAGTAATTCATCTCACGATATTAAATTACCTACTGTGTACCAAGTGCTATTGTTAATCTCCAGTATGTCGAGCGTAGTTTGAAATGTGAATGCCCTCTATTGTGCCAAATTATCACAAGCTGAGCAAATTCGTGGTAAGTGTGTGCTAATTGAAATATGCTAAGTCTCACATTTTTCAGCTGAGTGACCAATTGTATTTCTCACAGCAAAATATACCGTTACATTATGCTAATTTTTAATCCTCAAAGGTATTTGTTGGTAAATTATTTCAGCATTCGTAAATAGTTCTAGGCAAATAATTTATCAAAAAAAAAAATTAAAGAAAAGGGAGCAAGAAGATATTGAATTAATTCTTTTGAATACGCGAAAACATTTTTCTTTCTGTATTAACTACGATCTGGTACATGTTTCGCGGGAAAGATTAAAAGGTTTCATGTTAGTATGTTACACACCGAGTTGACGGACCGATATCGTATTACGCTGATATGTTGCACTTCCATAGGTGAGGGGGTAACCTGAACAAAGAAGTTGGTTTTGACAGTATGTATTTAAAAACTGGCCAATGAGTGCCCAAGGGGTCGCCTACTTAGGATCGATTCGGGAGTGTCCGGCAATCTCGGAGTTTCGGGAGTGCCCCTGCAATCTCGGAGTTTCGGGAGTGTCTGGCAATTTCGAAGTTTCGGGATACCAGGACAAGAAGCGAGAAGCACGTCGCCAAATCCTTTGCTTACGATCAAATATATCACACTGCAATGACAAAATAATTTCCCATTGCACACAAATTGAATATGGCGATGACATTATCTTTGTGCTGTGCATGCTAATTATATGTGCACGCACAACACAACATAACAACATCGCGCTTAGCTCGACATAATTTCTCCTTTATTCACGACATAAACCGTGAAGATGGTGTACACGTTATTTAAATATATCCAACCTCGCATATAATACTTTATGTGAGCATTAAGGGGTAAATAAAATTTATTTTTACACTTAACGAAACTCAGAGCTAGGCTGAGCAGTTTTACATTTGTACATCAGCTCAAGAAATGAGCAATTCTGTAATAAATATCCATCAATATTTCATTGCGGCTCTCGGCTGACATTTTGCGCAGTTAGTATAGGGAATTATTGTGGCAGTTGAAACGAGAAAGATATTGAACGAAAAATCCTAGACATTGTATTAAAATTAAGTTAAAAATAACATTGATAAAACTTACACCCAACAATGCGACATAAATTTTTGGGGTGTTAAACATAGCAGCATACCAAACGAATATTACAACGTTCGCATCATTTGTAGCAAGGCTGCTGTGCCTACATAGTTTTATTGTATACGTAATTATAAATATAACTGTTAACATACTAGTTGTACTTAAATTGTAGCCTACACCAAAGTGAAAGAGAGCAATGCGTTGGTAAGTTTTTTCGACTTTTTTTTTTTCCGTTTGTGTAAAGTTTTATAATCTTTATAACCAGTGTGTTTCCGCTGTCCAGGCTTCCCCATCTTGCGAAACCATAAAATGCAAGAGAGATTGTTATGACAATGCCAAAGTAAAATTCTCTGCCTAATATAGACTACATTTTTTTCACGCTTGTACTAAATACCTTCGTTAATAACAAGAAAAGTGCCTCGCATATTTACAAATGGAATGCAAATCGCACAGCACATACAGTGTTATAATATTGCATATCTTTTCCCAAGCGATGAAACGAAATAGTAATCAGGAATTCCTTCCACGGGGAATATATTTTTTCATACCCGCGACATCTAAAATGGTTTTGTTTTTGATAACAGACTTCCGGACACTATAAATGAACTCTCAGCGATAATACGATGAGAGGGCAGCAAACTGAAATCCATGCTCACACTGGACATTCGTACGTCAGCAATAACCAAAGCCAAGCATTTAAACACGGTCATTATCGCAGCGCATGTCTTGTATTCAGACTTGCTAACATCCCCCTGGCCAAGGAAACTAACTAACCATTCGTTACTCCTCGTAATTGTGAATTGAGTGATGTTTACAATCTTCAACATATTATAAACAAATCCGTTTTCTGACCTACAGGCTATCTGTTTTACAGGCACAGGTATGCAAAATGGGAAATCCTTTTTCCCGCTACATTAACAAAACGTTCTTTCGTTATTAACACTGTTGATTATTTACGTTTAAGTCAAAGATGAAGTATAAATTTAACTAACAAAATTAAGAAATTTAGTATGTAATAGTATTAATTAAAATTAACACTTGAATAAAACATAATTTTACTGACTCGACGGTGAAATGCTATGCAGAGTACGGCGAAAGTTATGCAGAGTAAGGCGAAAGCATTGAAAATGCAGTTTTATCGGAAGCGGAGAGTAATGAAGTGTTGCAACACGTGACCTGCTTATATTTTTGGGCATGTTTAATAATCTGTCTTGAAAATTCACTCAATCATCAGAGTACAGAACTTAATACGACGAATTCATTGCAAACCCTGCGTATTTCGTTACTGATTAGGTGAGTTATTTTCCATTTAAAGTTACAGAGGTTCCTAATCTTACTTCTTTCATCCTTTCAGCCATGTACGTTCACAACAATTTTAGTTAAAAACATTTATTTTCCGTTTTTCAGGAGCGCATAATACATTAAAAAATCACTTAATGTCGCTAGACGCACATAATTTTTATATATATTTTATCTAAAGTAACATATTCTGAAACGTTGCTACATAAACAGTCACGCCTTATACCGGCTATTGTATCTATTGTCTAAGCGCTCTGAATGTTTCATGGTCTCGTAGTATCGAACCATGCTTATAACTTCTGTGTGAACCGAGAATGGGATAAAGAAAGAAAGAAAGTACTATTACGGATGAAGGCTTTCATCGCTAAGCATGTCCAGAATGATTTGTAAATGGATTCAGCATATTCCACAAGGTACGATGGCGCACTGATATACTGTAACAGAACTTATGCTGGATGATTTTTATTTTGAAAAATAAGGTCATATTTTACTGATGAAATTATGTATAATAAAAAGGTTCGGTTATTTCTTTTTAACGCCCATAATGAATTATCACAGATGTATTGTAACTTTGCTGACAGAATACCTTTTAAACTTTCCTCCGAGAATATTATGTGTATAATTTTGGACCACGAATTTCGGTTTTCTCTTTTAGAGAAATGCTTGGATATCTTGTTCGATCAAAAAAATTAGTCACAATCCCGTTAATTTGCGACGCGCCGGTGCTTCATAAAAATACTACAATCTTTAGAGACAAGTATTTTGCTCGGAGGCTAAAGTGAGAGAGCTGCTTTGTTTTTTCAGAGTCTCTTAAATTTGTAACACTACAAAAATACTCATTGCAAGTGTTTAACTTTCGTTCCCTACACACCATCAGTCATTATCTATATTGTTTCATTTCTCAAATAATACATTTGGGCCTTGTAATAGTTATTCACAGGAAATAAATGTTTCGTGTATGCCAAGTATTGAAGTTTTCATTGATCTGCGGTGGCAGCAGAAACCTTTTAGTTTCCAAACACAAATGGGAGAAACGTATAATTCACCGGGCAAAGGTTACATGTTCCTCAAAACCTATTTATTTTAACTATGAATGTGACATGAAAATAAGTATTTTCGGGGGGTCATCCGAGTTCCTCAAAACATCGGAGGCTTGCCACAATATTGAAATTTCAAAATGACGCTTTTTGTGCCGTGAGGTTGATACACCCATCTAGAAACCTTCTAAAGAAAGAGCGTAACTTTATGACTTAACTCAGTGTTTTAATCGTAACCTTACTAACTGAGCGTCTGAAGCAAACTGATGAATAGATTAACAGGGTACAAATCAAGCTTTATGAAAGTAAGTTTCTGGGAGAAATATTGTTTTTGTAATGTCCGCGAATTTCTGAACTACGCCACTTTAAAATAAAATAACAGAAGCCTCCGAGTGAATGTTTACCGAAAGTGTTATTCGCATAAGCTCTGAAAAATTAATTACTTTTTTCATGTCGGTAATTTTAATCTGCTCACGCCGTAGAAACATTGTTATATCAAAATGACGAATCCATGCAACCCATGCACAATACTACCCATCAAACAAACATCGCCTCAGCTGCAAAATTACTGTCTCTTGTGTAGACCGAGTCCCGTGCCGTGTATGTACTCGTTACGGCCCCTCGTCTGTTATCTGAACATTCGACGCCGTTTTCAGCAAATACAGAATCGCCATAAAACAGTACGTGCGCGTTGATTTATTCTCGTCAATGCAACAAGCGGAGACATTATTTTTATCTCACACGAAGAAACCCAATGGCTCGAAGGGAATTATATATGTGTTACTGTAAAGGGGTAAAATCAACTTTGGTTTTATTTGACACACTTACTAGTATCTGAGTACGTAAAGGTCACAACGTAAATCTACACATGTATTTCCACGATCTTAAATGAGAGTGCAATATGCGAATTCATTGAACAAACCTTATTATAACACATGCCAGAAATTTAATAAACCATTAAACGAATGGACGTAACATTACAACCAAGTATCATATTATCATGCTGACTTCAACACTACCTAAAAGAATAACACTTGATAATGAACCCAGTAATCAAGCATTTTCCTAACACTGCAAAACCAACTTCAATCCAATTCCAAAGGTGATTCGCAAACAGGAGAGTCATACAAATTATATCTCAATTCTGCTCTAGCATGTTTGAGAATGAGAACCTCAGGATTTATTTAGTTCCACCAATAAATGGTCTTTAATGACTTTACTGAAATTTTGACGTTATCCAGCATCAAATCTTAATTCTTAGTTTTGGAAAGCTTCATTATACATAATCTCCGGCTTTGAGATACACAGGTATCCTCTAGGTGAGTTAAAGGTCATATTGTTTACCTTTAATCATGCGATTGCTATTTACTGTGAGAACAGTTCTCAAAATAAACCCATATGCAAACTTTACATTACCAGCATATCATAAAAGTGAAATTATATCGTCTTCTTCTAGAGTATTCAATATTTATTGCAGTAATACTTCAAATTTAGTAGAATTCATATCGAGTGGCAAAGGCCTCTTCGAGAAGCCTTATTATCCTACGCATGATATTTACCAATGCCAATTCTGCTAAAATGGATTTGAATACAAGGGTACGAGTGTTGAGTTTTAATATGTAATGGCCTGCTGGAAAATATATCACTGTAATTTCAGTCGTTTCCAAGTGGCTGCGAGCAAGTACTATGTTACATTTAACACTATCCAAACATTTTTTTAAAATCAAATTTACAGACTTTCATCAGAATGAACTTTTCGGAACCATAATTAAATCAATGTACTGTAAAGTCAATTTTCAAGTAATGAAAGTTATGGTGCACGGTTTCTAAATTTAAAAAAATATTATTAATAAATGCTTTTATGTTGTAAATTGAGAGTGTTTTTCATATCGACACGTAGATAAGATATCTGGTATCATTAACATATTATTGGTTGGTCTCCTCGTCTGAAAACGACGGTTTCGAGCCCGGATGGAATACATTTTTTAATAATAAAGGTAGGTGGTTTATATATATATACATATGGAAGAAGAAAATTCTATATTTATTAACAACAAGAGGATGAAAAGTGAAAATCTTATAAATTTGTACCTGTAATGCGAAAAAATGTGAATCACAAATCTGTCAAATATGTTTTTCAAACTGTGCAATTGATCTACCTTGGAATTTCAAATGTTAACTGATTTAATAAGGTTCTTATTATTTCCTAAGAACTTTCTGCGTAAATCCAGCAGCATTGTGTAACGCATTGCTTTCATTGATTTTTGTGAGAAAAAAATGTAAAAAACTAGGTAACCAGTTTGTATGGGTTCGAAAAATTCTGTGAACTATCCTGTGAAGTGCGGTGTCTTTAACTGTACATGAATTTATGAACACTTTTTATATACTGAGAAGTAAGGAAATGCATTTAAAATCTTCAATGACATATTTTGACTCTTTGATAATGATAAGGCTAACAATATGAATCTCTCATAAAACTGGCATTAAATTAAAATTACAAATAAATAAACAGTTACATTATTACTAATTTACTTATGGAATCATAAATATCCTGTATGTTACATTCGGTAAACCTAGAGGGGTAATTAAACGTTTTGCTATACACAGAATTCGTTAGTGTATGAACCTACACATTTGTACACATTTTATAGAGGAAAGTACTGCAGGCTACTACACTATCGACCAAAAAGTAATTGGGCACACGTAAAGGTAGGTAATTCAGTACGTCAGTTGACTTGTGTGGCTGCAATACGCTGCAGGCCGGTGTAGAACCAGATGACAAGGAGATGGCACGAAGTACAGAGCTATCGGACTTCGATGAGGGCTTGATTGTGGGCTGCCATCTCAGTGGGCTGTCTAGCCGGGCGATCGCACGGAAGGTAAACAGGCCTAAATCAACGGTCGCATTCGTCCTGCGTAAGTGGGAGGTCGATGGGCATTATGCCAATGCTACACGTTCTGGGCGACCTCCAAACTTGGCCGACGGAAATCGCCGAAACCTGAAACGCGAAATTGTCAAAAATAGGGCACAAGCTATGGCTACCATCCGACAGGAGTTTCATGCAGCAACAGGAGTATCGGTTTCCATTGGAACATTACGTACAGAGGCCCACCGTCTTGGATATTTTCGGAAGAGCAGCTGCACATAAATCCCATATCACGATAAGCAATAATACTCGGCGACTAAGGTGGTGTTTGGATCGTCACAACTAGACACTGGAGCAGTGGAAATCAGTTCCGTTCCGATGGACGTGTATGGGTGTGGAGTCTACCCGGGGAACGGCTTCTGCCGGAGTGTATAGTGCCAAATAGGAAATTCGGCGATGGTGGAGTGATGGTGTGGCGCTGTTACACGGCCTTCGGCGTAGGACCGCTGGTGTTTGTCCGTGGTAGCATGAACACAAAGGCCTATTGTAACATTCTATTGTAACATTTTACGTAATGGACCCGTGTTACTTCCAGGATGACAATGCCAGGTGCCATGTTTCAAGGGCTACTATGCAGTGGTACGCCGACAACAATGTTCGGCGATTAGACTGAACCGCCCAGAGCCCCGACCTCAACCCTATAGAACATCTTTGGGACGAATTGGATCGCCGGGTAACGGCTCGTCAGGCGCTGCCAAAATCCATTGCTCAACTCATGGAATGGTTGCAAGCGGAATGGCGACGAATCCCCATGGATGGCCTGCAAACACTCGTAGAGAGCATGCCAGACAGGGTGGCTGCTGTTATATCCGTAAGAGGTGGCCCTACGAGATTTTAACGGGGTGACAACCACCGAGCAAACATTGCGGACAGGTGTCCAATTACTTTTTGGTTGATAGTGTATTTTCAGACTTAGGTGGAAAGAAAGCCCGAATACATCCTTTCGTAAGTTATCGTTCGGCGTAGGTTGGTGTTATAGTTAGTTAATGCTTTTGTTCATCATTGTAAAAGTCATCATTCCTATAAGGAATTTCGTTGTGAGCTATTCATGTATTGACAATAGGAAACGTTGATGTTTACGTTGTACTAATACGTTATTATCGACCTAAAATTATATTTAGGATTTTTTTTTTTTTTCGTGAAATCACGCAAACGGAAATGATTTACGGCTTCCCGTCCACCTAAGTCTGGTAGGCTATATGAATTGTATGTCGCTGTAAGGTTTGCGTTTCCTGATGAAGTTTCCGAAATTACCTTCCAACTTATCGTAGTGGTATTAATGATTATTTTTCTTAGCAATGCCAGTAAAGTAGGTTCTCGAATGATGACACGTCGAGAGGTTGCGAAGGAAGCTTTTCACAGGCGCGAAATTCATTACGCAGTCACCAATCCTGTAAGCCGCGTGATCGATAACTTGTCAATGTCTGTGGCGAGATTTTCGCCGAGCCAGTCCGACGCCCTTTCATTCGAAATGAACCAGGCGTCATGTTCCACGACTCTGTCTTTTGTGTTTGCGGGCAGACGCATGAGGCCAGGAATGTATTCTTCTCTTCTCGCTCTCTCTTTTTTTTTTTTCCTCTTATCATTCGGGTGCATCGGGACGTGAATTTGAGAACCCCATCTCCCTATCCCCGGCACAAGCAGCGTGTCTACCTTCCAGCAGTATTCGTCATTATCTTCATCTGCAAAACTGTTGCTCGTTTTTTATTTCTACCACAGTGTAATAATGTATGGGTAGGAGGAGCGAATGGAAAAGAACGTAGAAAGAATATCCTCAGAGGAACACACGAACCGTGGACCCAACTGAAGGCACGGGAAGTACGAACGAAGAGGAAATATTTTCATGGGATGTAAATGCTAGCACATATTTTCCCGCTGTTTGCAAGGAGGAGAAAATTAATGAGAGTCTCAGAATTTTAATAATCGAAGGTCTGTCTTTGCCTCTAGCACAGAGTTTTCATATCAGTAGTAATTTGTTTCTTTTCCTTGCGTGTCTCTCTTGTTTTCCTTCCTTTGTTAGCCGTATTGGGACAAAGGAGTGAGTGAAAGCAGGGCATCCTTCATTACAGTCTATATTCTCTTTAGCATTGTCTTTTAATATTTTTTATAATTGACAGTTCTTTATTTCCAGAGGTAATTACTTCCGAGAAAAGTAATTAACGGTTAAAGTGTATATAGACGTAATAAATATTTTTATACGTGTAAAATTCACAAATACCTAACCACACATGTATGTTTGTTTGAGCTAAATTGGTGAGGCAATACCGTTAAACAAGCATGCAACATTTTATTTACAAGCATAAATGTATCAGGTTAAATAAATGTTTTGTGATGTAATACAAATACACAATAAAGTTCAAAGAGAGTCAGATACGCGCCAAAAAAAACACAGTTGTGGATATAAGATGAGAAAGCTGGATCAGAACAATACAGAATATATGCATATCGAGTTGCACGAATAATTAAAGTTATTTCAGCTTTTCATTTCGTGTACAATTTATATTAACATGCATCTTTGTTAATGCATATAAAATATACAACTTCATATATAGTGTTTTAAATAATACATGTCTTAATATAAATGTATGTTTCTATGAAAATTCCATACTATGCGTATCAACATTCTTTTTAAGTTTATCCATTGCTTTATAATTATTGAATATTTCAAGATCGTCCATAATTCTTGTATCGTATTTGTTAAGAAATTTGGAGTAATTATCACGTCGACGTAGTGATAAATTAACTTATTGTATAATAAACAAGAAACTTATTTCTCTTATGATTGATAGCAGTAATCTAAGGTACTTTATATAATTAAATATTAACCTTTTAAACTTTATAAAACTTATATCAGTTTTATTTATTTTTAAGGGCAGTTAATAAATTTTATTTTATATTTATTATAAAAATATTCTAAATAAAACTTTAAAAATTAATTATTATTATACTTATATAAAGTACTATACAAAAGATAAAAACAATGATTTTAATATTATTATAAGAAAATAAAAATGCACTTAAATAACTCTAGATTTTACAAGGTTTTAAAAGTGCATAATTATATTGTTCAGTGTATTATATTAATTAACTTTTTTCCATTAATAAATACAAACAGAGTTATAAATGTTAATAAAAATAAATAAATATAATATAAATAAATTCTTAATATAGAAAATGAAACACCAAATTGAATGGTAAAAAATTCAATTAAAATAGTTTTCGTAACAATTCTAGCTTCCAGATGATAAACTTAATGTATATAGAAATATTTTACTATTCTATATAAATAAACTTATGAAAATAATGAGACTGCACAAGATATTTGTAAATTTGGTAGATGTATAGTTCTGTCATAACGGACAAACAATATTGTATTCAATGAGCATATTAAAATATGCAAATAATAATTTTCGAAACATTTAAAATAAAAATAAATGTATAACTCATAACGTTATTTTATATGTAGGAGTTTGTGCATTTGTAAACTGTTAATAGCGAACATACGAAAAGCTATTTATATAATAATAATTTCAGAGAAAAAAAAAACCCTTGTATTCAACATGATCAGATAGTTAATAAATAAAGAAACAAATAAATGTAAAACCTTGGAGTCTATAATTTCAAGAAACTTTTTAAAATTTTTAAAGAATGCTACATCATCAAAATATTAAAGAAATGTATTGTTTTCCGACAATAATACCATTGAATTCCTGATTATTTACTATACAGAATATCCTATTTATCTGGAACATTCTCTGTAACTCCGTACTGTGGATCCACATGAAAAAGTGTTTCACACAAAAAATTCTATAACCGAAATGGGTAAATAATACTGCTGGGGAGTTAGCCTTATAGCATTACCTGTGAGTGAGATACGAGTACTTACATCAGTTTTTTTAAATGGCACTATGTATGTATTTGTCAAAATTTCAATGAATCTCGTCAAGACCTATTCAAATATGTATCTCCGTGTACCATTCCAATAAACATATCGTTAAAAATCGCCGCAGAAATTGGGACTCATAAGAGTTCATGGATACCCGTTATGTGGTGTATTGCGGCACAGTTGCGCTGCATTGTACAGTGCAGTACGGCGCCGATTATCTGCATTTGATGTAGAAGTTATGTAATCAGTGCAGGTACCCAGAGTTGCGTGCCCTATTCCACAGAGGTTGCGCTACGAGTAAACAAAGGAACGCACATGACGTGAAGACTACTTAGTAATACGTGTGTAGTCGAATAAAGTGCATTGCAAGGTGAGAGCTATCATAATGTAAATCTACCTCAACAACGAGAAGGTATAAATGCTTCTGATTTATGGAGAATGTAAGTTAGGTGATGAATGTGATCGTATTATTTTACAGCACAGTATAGTACGTTCAAATGTGTAGTAGTGAAGCACATACACACAATCCTGTTATTACCATTATCAGTAACTTAGTTTGCTCACTCATCGTCCATTCCGTTGGTCGGCGTAACACCAGCCAGGCGAGCAACTCTAGAGGGCGATACGCTGAGAAGACCCCACCGTCCAGGCGGATGATTTACCGTCTTGTTGCAAAGCTTTGTGAAAGAGGCAATTAGAACTCACAGCAACACAATCGTCGTAGAACTTGAATAGATGAAGCTGCTGGGGTTGCTTTTCTCGCCGCTGTAACAGTTAATCCACATGCCTGAGCCCGCCAAGTTGAAGCCAAAATTGGCGACGAGTGCACATCGCATTCTTAAGTGTCGTACATTCCATCGTTAACACGTACACTTACGTCAATAATTGCATGGGAATGCTTTCCAGAATCAAGTAGAGTTCTGCCAATAGGCACATCATGAAATTTTCACCAAATCCGAACTTTTTTTGGATGTTATTATTGCCGATGAATCGTCGTTCCTATACACTGGACAAGTGAATACGAGTGAGAGAGTGAATAGATTTGGGAGGCTATTAACAGCGAGGTCTTAAGAGCCGAAGAGGGTGATTAAATTGAGTATGGAGTGGCACCGTAATGAAGGGGCGGGGGAAACGAGTGATCCCCGAAAAAAACCCGCCGACCAACCGTATCGTCCGGCATGATTCCCACTTGCGAAAATTCGGTGACCCAGCCGGTGATTGAACTCGGTTCACCTTGGCGGGAGGCGAGTGTTCTAATCGCTCAGCCACCGTGGCCACAAACGAATATGAGGAACATGCATTATTGGGCAGTCGAGAACCCACAATGACTTCGACAGGTGGACCGACAGCGTCAACGGAGAGTTAACGTCTGGTGTGGGTTGGTTGGCAATAAGGTTATATATTTCGTGAATGGGAACCGAAACGGCAGGGAATATTTCATCTTCGTACAAACAATTCTTCCGGGTCTTTTGGAGAAGATACCATTAAGGAACAGCATGATAATGTGTTAAGAGAACGGTGGATGCCCAGTACATGATGCTGTGCATGAACGTAGTGTTCTGGACCTTTAATAACCTGGTTTGTGGTTTGGTCGTGGATGACCAGTTCAGTGGCCTGCTCGGTCTCCTGACCTCAATCCCTTGGGCTATTTCCTTTAGGGTTACCTCAAAGGCACTGTCTATCGAGAAATCTCAACAACTTCATAGATCATACAGGAACGTATATTATGTGAGCTTGTAATGCTCTTCAGCAGCCAACACTGGAGGAATCGGTGTTATCATTCATCCAGCGACTGAACTTGTGTATCGCTGCCAATGGTCGCCACTTTTAACATATAATGTGAATTTTCTACCCCACGCCCACGTATACTATACGTAGTAAATAACAATTTCCTTTATCGGAGGATGTAAAAAAAAACACTAACAAAATATATAATGTAGGCTTTCGAAATGTTAGTTATACAATAAATTAATATGATTCTGTACATTATACCAGAATTTGGAAATATTAATGACTTTAAACTTATTATATTACATTTGATATTACAATAACTAAATTAAAGATTAATTTAAACTTATAGAATTAAACTAGGAAAATAACGGAATTTAACGTTAATAGAAAATATATTAACGAAATAAATATTATAATTACTTATAACACAAGACATAAAAACATCCAGTGGTCAAATTGTTAAAAATATGGATTATCCCCATTTCAATTATTGCATTGCGTGCATTTTGTTCATTTGGTACGGCTCCACATAAGGGGCAGGTTGTTGAGATATTTTCCAAGTTAGCGGACCATCGACAGATATTTTTTCTTAATCGAATGCTTACATCATGATGTTCTATGAACGTAAAAAATTAGGTCAAATTTGGTTGAATTGTTTCCAAGATACGACATAGCACCATAAATATAAATATGGCCGCTGTTTCTAAAGTGACGTAGTCGTAAGCTATGAATGTCGGACCTACTTACTAAGTACTATACGTGTCCCGAGTTGGGTCATATTACGTTTACGCATTCAAAAGTTTTGCATTTCTCTCCAAAAACGTGCCCACTGCTTACAGACCAGGAAATTACGTTACCCTAATGCTGATGTAAGGTATTTTTGAAAGCCGTGACACTGTCATGTCGTGCGTTACAATATACTTTCTTCTCTACAGGTTGTTAAGATTCATCGTATGCTGGAGAGCGGAAAACATTAATAATGATGGGAACTCATGAAATAAGCACAGATTGACTAGATATCTTCAAATGTAACCTTTACGTCTGTGAATAAAAATATCACTATTAAAATTTGAGCATAAATTTGTGGGAAATATTCATAATACATTATATTTGATATGCGTTAAAATTCGTCGTTCATTGAATATGGGAAAGTTTTATAGCACTTTGATTTTCGATGTTATTAATCATTCAAAATATCTTAGACAATTTAAAACGTATAAATAAAATTAATTTCATGCATATTACATCTTCAATTATAATGACTCCATGAAGGAAATCTATCAGCTAAAACAATCGCCAACGGCGCGCACAATTCAATGACTGAACATTATGCACTTTGCAGTCACCTGGGACAAGCTCAACATTGTCGAAGCGCCTTTGCCATGCAGAGGAAAATGTTACGTGTTTCTTGCGGGCTCCAAGAATGCGGTTGGTTAAGAGGTCAAAGAACTGGAGCTTCGTCGATAGAACTATAGAGGAGTTGGACGGATACAGAGGTACCGCACTGTGATACCACCCGCCTACTCTTGAGTGTTTGATCAGTAGCACACGCGTTTATTAGCTGCAAGGCGAAACTTAAGTGCGCTTCTTAATATCTCACCTTAACTCTCATATTATAACCGCTCATAAAAACATTTTCATGGAGTCAGAATACATATGAAAGGTACTGCCATGAAATAAAAACAAAATTTTAAATTCTATAGTTTTTTTTCTTTCGATTTATAGGTTTTAAAACGTAAGCGACTATTACAGTAAATAAGTAAAGAAACTTTCTATAAATGTATGCTCTTCAAAATTTAGTAGACGCATGCGTGTTACGGATCTCTAAACAAGGTTCAAGCGGGAAAAGTCAACGCATATCATTTTCTTGGACGCATATGTTTTTATAACTCTCGTAGTCAACATTTAATTACTCTTCGTTAATTTGGAAGTAGTAGGACGCCCAGTAACGTAATGAAGCAACAAAAGATGGCCACGTGATTGTATATTTTCTTGGCCATTTTCTGTTACATTTGTTGTGCGTATTTTTTATGATATTAACCCAAAAAAAATTGTGATTATTAACAAAATTATTTCCTAAGCCCCTTTTTACTAAATGTTCAACGCTAGCAACTCTGTAGAAACAACAAAGTATTATTTTTTGCAGAAATATTTTCCACGTTCTTGACTTTTCAACCAGACCATTTACTAAAACATCTATGTATGGATTAAAGTCACCAAAGACTGCAAAGTCCTAAGAAAATTTAACGATCAAAAAATTAAAGAAATAATAAGTATGTTAGGTCGATGCTTGATGTGCTGCTTGAACATCTGGAACCAGACGTTGGGCCGTTATGATTACACAATGCACATTCCACAATCCGAAAGTGGCGAAAAAAGCGTTTGTGGTATTATTCTTAAAATTATATCAATATGGAAATTATTTGATAGCAATGGCTATTTTGGACTATTTTTTTAGCATGTTCAAAAGTATCAGATAGAACCTATTTGTTAAAAATTTTACTAAAAACCCATTACATTAAATTTAACTCATTCTTTCATGCCCATGTATTAAATATCATCTACCTTTATTTTGTTACCAATTATCATACGTCTATTTTTTGTAGATGTTTTTCAGTATTCGTTTGGAAAAGTTCATTACGTATACTATGTATAACTGAACGGTGAAGTAATTATAAACTTGAGTGATCGAAAAAAATTATTCAAAAGATACATTATGAATCAACTCCATTCGGGAACTGACTGTTTTTTTAAAATCATAAACGCAAAGTTGAAATGTAGTGTAACATGTATGTAACAATACTCCGTCCGCTCGTAGTCACGAATATACCGATTGTTTCAAAAAAATTCTTTCATTGTCAATATACGATATATTTTAAACTGAGGGAAAGAAAACCATGGGGCTAAGCGTGAACCACACGTCTGACAGCAGAGTTTGGAATAAAGTTGCCAAAATACTCAACCCCCTCCCACCCTTCCTGTGCTGACGTACGGTAGACATCTAAATTATAGTGAAACTCATTCCACACGTTAGCGAACATAACCGGTGTCACTGCATGTACTGCTGTTGTTCTGTTTGTTTCGAGCTTCGTCTGTTACCTTAGGAAAGGGCGGTAAAAACTCCCATCAGAAACAATCTGACAGCCAGTGAGATCGGGTGACTTGGTGTCCAGTGGCGTAATGCCAAATCAGCAGGTTGAAACCACCCGTAATCGACGACAGGGGGGTTAAATTCCACCTTAACCATATAAGGCATTTATGACCCTAAATCTTCCGACCCTCTCCTCTATATAGGTATATCACTACAAATACGTATTCTTATGAGCATACACGTTGGTCAGATAGGTTGAGGGTGTAAGGCAGGCTTTGCCAAATCAAATGTGAGTGAGTCCGAACGGGGCGGAATGATCGGTCTCCAAGAAACAGGTTTGTTATACCATGACATTTCGGTTCGTATAGGGCAAGCTGCTACGACAGTAATGCGTTTGTGGAACCAGTGGATGTAAGAGGGTCGTACGCAGCGACGAGCGGGTTTTGCACCACGCAATATGACCACAGCACGGGATAACCACCATCTTGTCCGCATGGCCTTAACGGACCGTACAGTCTCGTCCACAGTGTTGGCTCGACACTGGAGCACTGCAATGGGCGTGGACCTGCCTGCGTCGACGGTTCGACGCCGTCTCCTGCGGGCTGGACTGCTGGCACAAATGCCCCCGGACTGCAATGGACAATGCCTGGCCAGGTGCGGGGAGGAATGTGCAAGCCTTCTTCAATGAATGACGGGTACCAAAGCTTCCCTGGCCTGGACGTTCGCCTGACATATCGCCCAAGGAACATGTCTGGGATATGATTAGTCGGCGACTTGTTTATCACGGTCCACCAGCAATATCTGTTGATGCTTTGTGGACTCGCATACAAACTGCGTGAAGGGAGATTCCTCATGAGCATATCTCGGCCCACTTTGATTCCATAACACGACGTTTAGGGGCTCTGTTTGCAGCACATGGGGGCTTCACACCAAATTTGATTCTTAAGAACAGAGATCGTGTTAAGTTTCATAATCCTAATCAGTTGTGTATTGCCACGTACGTCATTTATGGTATAAAGTTCATTTAAATTACACTTATCCTCCTTGGTGTTCCATTCATTAGTTAAAAAGATATAGCCTTTTGAATAAGGATGAATTTTTTTGAAACATTCGGAACATTATATCGTTCCTGAGGGGAAGAACTTTTTTTATAGCTTTCGCCCATCTCGGCCATTATGTTATATATCTATTCTATTTTCAGCATCATAGCATATGTAGTTACAGCCGTAGTAGTTTGGAATAATTTTTGGGTTTTAAATAATTTGATTAATTTCTTATGCAAATTTTTTTGTAGATTTTCCTGTGGATAATTTTCCTACGTTGGTTTATAATATGCCAGTTCGGTGTTTTAAAAAAGGATCTCAATAATTTAAATAACGACTAGTAACACATCTTCCTTCAATGAGTGTGTAGTGCGTCGTAAATTAACTGTACGACGTTATTAATAAATATTTATGCGAGGTCGTTGTCTCCTCGGTGGAGTTCAGTACGTAATTTGATATTCCATCAAGAATCAGGAATCTTTTGTACATTCGCTTGATTGAAATTGCCCCTCCAGAACCTTTAGGATAAAATTCCTTACGTAAGAATAGAGGCTATGTTGGTTGTTCAACGTACTTGCTAAGGAAAATGTTAGGCTCCATTCGCCCGTCCGTTTGTCATCATGTATACCTTAGAGCAGCACAGATTATGATGTTCTGAGATGGAATGTGATGCTGCCTGGCGTAGTTTGGCGTGTGGCCTCCACTGGCTGGTTCGTGACATCAACTAGAGTATGCTTTGCCATACATTTGCACGTGTATGATGAAGGTCGATTTGCTTATTAACTAGTCTATTCCTACCGTGAGTTGGAAGATCACAATTGTTATCTTTGTAATTGCAATTTTGAACACAGAGGCACTTTATACGCAGCGTTTTCTTTGTATTACTGGTGGTGGTTTTGGGAAAGTGAAGTACGGAAACATAAATGAAACTATAGAAAGCTGGCAAGTTTGCACTGTTTCGACAGGAAATTTAATCATCTCGGTAAAGTAACTTGTCTGGAGTTTCTGATTACCGTCAACCCAGAAACAAAGGAAGCTTTAAGTGAAATTCAGGTATTTTAATTATACAAGTTAAAAAATTTTTTCTCACGTACTGTACAGAACCGATCTGAATTTATCTTAGCATACAGTATGTATAATTTCATACGAATTGAACAGCATATACGTACAATATTAGATTAACATTATTAATTTAATGCAGTGAACCGTAATTATTGCACCCGTAAAGCTAAAGAAGTGATTCTATTTAGTGACAAAGTCAAGTTATATTCAGTTGGTTAACATCAAAATTATTAATTAATTGATAATTCAGTTATTTGACTCTGGGTCACGCAGAATTGGTATTTGCTATATTTGAGAAATGTTTGAGAAATTGACAAACGTTATTCTACACAAAAATGTGCAATGTAACAGTTCTTTCAACATGTAAAATATCAGTAACAACTTTCACACTTGCAGTTACTATTTTAATCTCCGATTTAAATTCAATGAATGTAGTGCCACTGTATTTATTTAGAAAGTACAGAAAAAAATTGAAGTTTTAATAGACTTTAAACTATATAAGTAAGCGGATATTAGCCAATTACTCTGTTGTTTTGCAAAATTATAGCAAACCTATGAAAAAACCCGTTGACGATACTGATGTGCACCTAATCGTATTTTGAAATGATGACCAGTGAAGTTTATTGAAAGAGTTTAATTAATACAATCTTTTTAAATATAATAGTAATTGTAACATTATCTCTACGGAGTTATTTATTTAAAGATTTCTTATATTGTTCAACAAAACATTCCATAAAAAATGATTCACCTCCACAGCCCACACTAGGAGAAAAGTTGTTATTTTTCAGTGGTAAAAAATGTAATGAAGAGTAATAATTTTACATTGTAACATAATCGCTCTCTTGCTGATTCAGTGAGTTTCTGATGGACCCTAACGTTGACTTCTGATCTATAACATTTGTGATCAGAAATGCAAACAAATATGGCTGCGCCGGCCCGTAGAGCAACGGAGTCGACTCATGGCTGTTGGCTTCTGTACCCCAATACCCTGCCTTCCGACCGGCGTACCCCATCTTATATTATGGAAATAATTATGTTTAACGGAACTGATCATCACCATTGCAATTTACTTCAGAATGTAAGCTCTGTCACAAGTACATCCAATACTGTACCGAAGGCATTGCAGCTGATTTTTTTTTTCATGCCCACATTCTATATATGTAATAAATATCACGAGGTATGTTTCGTCGCACGTTTGTCAACACCCTCGTAGGACGCGAAAACCAGCAATTTTCATCGGCCGTAGAGTATTGTGCGTTATTCCATGCACACTGTCACATCCTGCCTTGCGCAAAGCACACCCAGCGCCCCCAACCGAGATCAGTACACAGCCACTTCGGGTGGCTAATCCGTTGTCACTATCTCGTCCGCCGCTAGGACTCACTACACGCGTACTGGGAGACTTATTTTCTTCATACGTTGCAATATGTTCCTCTAACACACCGGACTACAACTATAAGAGTGAAACCAGAATACTCACACTGTGGTCCCAAACTATTATCAAAAGAGAAGGGGGCAACATTTAAATTAAGGCACTAAAACGTTATCTTTTTACAAAAAAAAAAAATCAAATAGAACCATTGCAAATAAAGGTATTTTATTACTGACGAGTAAAAGCTCAAGAAATTATTACAAGACTTTCTCTCAAATTTAATTATTTCTTATACACATCCTAAAATAATCACTAAAAATCTAGTATGACTAAACATATCCGCATAATGGAGAACTAGAGCGGGGCGCACTTAATCAATTCTGCTGTGAAATATTTTAACATGACTTACATGCACTTTAAAATCCTTGTGTAGAAATTGCAGGTCTGCAATGAGAAGCGTAACAGGTGTCAAATAACGTATTTCTTAAATGGTCCGTTCCACCGCGGGACTATAACTTTTGGCTAAAAATAATCAACTTTGAACTCAAGTAATGCTAGTGAACCATATCAAAATCACCACTACGTAATATCAAATTTTTACGTTGCTCATTACTATTTTCATCCATTTTTATGGCGTATAGTTAGGTTACGCGAAACTTCTTCCCAGATTTTTGACAAATCTTTGTTTGCTACAATTTTCCACACAAAGCGGCTACAATGCCCAAATATTCAGTACGAGATGTAATAACTTCCTACCAAAGAAAACTTCTGCAGGCGTGTGTTTAATAGCACTGTGTATTAATTGATTACAGCAAAGGACAAGTTAATACAAAACCATTTCCCATTCTCTTCGTCCCTAATTGGAAGCAACTGAAAGCAACCTTGATACTACGGTTGACTTTCACCCAAACTCGCCTGCGAATAATACTGTGAGGTATTCACAATTTCTACTCCCCATGTGAACATTAAATCCTGGAGTTTCTATGAAAAAATATAAGTCGCATTATCAGTGACAACCAAAACAGCTGACTGAAAAACACAAAAAATAAAGTTTTACAACGAATTTGCAAATCTCAACTGCTATGATATTCCGAAACGGAAGAAGGAAACAAAATTTGCTAAAACTATCTTCAGGAACTAAAATGTAAAAGTAACCAGACTTATTACGTGGTTTATAATAATTATATAATCCTATATAATAACTAGACAATCTCTGTCTGTCTGTCTTTAATACCTCTAAGTCCCTTGAAACGCAACAGAAGTTCTTCAAATATTTCAGAGCGAATCCCCAGGTTAAAGTACAGGTCATTTTCGCATTTCAGCAAAATCAGATTACTCAATCATAAACTTTTACCCTAAAAACTAATTGTTTTATTACTTTTCTGTATGAAAAGTTTTGTATTAATGCATAGATAATATTGCATAGAGATATGAAGGTAATGAAATATCATATTTGTTTACTTTAAATGTCTCGCTTCAATGTTGAGTTAATTAAGTGGGGCCACAGTGGGCCAGTAGATAGAGAGATTCCAAGTGGGGCCTTAGTGGCTCAGTGGATAGAGCGATTTCAAGTGGGGCCTTAATGGCTCAGTGGATAGAACTATTTTAAGTGGGGTTGCAGTGGCAAAGTGGATAGAGAAATATCAAATAGGACCGCAGTCGCTTCAATGTTGCTGTTAATTTCACATTATTTCATTATTACCTACATATATCTATGCAATTTTTTTTCAGTCTTTTAATGACAACCAAATTTCTTTAACGTGGTAACTGTTCTAGCCCCATGACAATACAGAAAAATAAGGCCACGGGCTGGGTCCCCTAGATACATGTAAGTACACCTATTCCCATGAAAGTGATAGAACCAGAACATTTCCCTTCTTGCTTTTGATTTTTAGGTTCACCTTGTTGGCATCCATCATATTATTTACACATTTTTAAATTTATTTCCTTATACCAGCGCAGTTAAAATTTTATATTACACAAGAAAAAGGTTAGTCTATTCCCACGCGACGTCTGAAAAATTACCCGTGATAACATCTGAAAATCGTAGGTTTTAAATTTACAGGCACTAAAACACGAAATTTAAACCCAATTTTTGTCCATTCTCCGACAAAACCTTTATGAATTGCACAGCCTGATAATCCTAAATTATACATAATTTGCTGGCGTTCGGCGTTCTTTTTGCTGATGTTTTTTTGTCATTAAAGAGGTCCGGAAAATTTTGCAAATTATTTAATACTTCTTTATTTTCAACATCGTTCCATTGCATTTACCATATTACATTTATTTCATTCGAATCACGTGGAACAACCTCATCCATTTAAAATTCACCACTACAAAACAAGCGCGAAAGTGCGTGTGTTACAGCGTTGTCCTTTCCTATTGTATGATGAACCTTAAACTTCAAAAGGGACTAATCTCGCTTATCAGCGTGTTAAACTAACAACATCTTTAGCAGATTTCAGAAGTCAACTTGAAGCTTGGTTGTCAGTAAACCACTCAAGCGGCACGTGGCTTTAGTAGTCTGAGTAATATTCAATTTCCAATATGCAGGATTATCATTACTGTTCATATATCGTATCTTTTCTTTCTGCGGTTGTAAATAGATTACCGGCATACGCGATTAAAGCAAACTCTCCGTAATTTTTTCTGACCAAGCACAGCAGCTCGTAATGCAAATGAACTTGCGTCTCAATGCAAATAGAAATTTCCCTAAAAATGTGGTAATTTCAAAGCAGGCGACTGTATCAGCTAGATTTTTTAGAATTTGAAATGCTTTTTATTGTTCCGATCCCAATAAAGACTCAGTAATTTTTCTTTTAACAAAAATATTAAGAGATTAAGTTATATGAGAAATATTCGGGATGAACTTTCAATAAAATGCAACCATACCCAAAAAAACATTGAACAACCCTTACATTTATTGGCACAAGAAGACTTAATTATTTCCGCATCCGTGCGTAGCTGATAATCATCTATAATAAATTCTAAGTACCTGACATTTTGTTCTACCCAAATTACCTTATTGGGATGAATCGTCAGACCTGCTTCCCGCGACCTCTAATACCAGACAAATGTACTCAAGGTGCTCCTCTATAGTGTTACTGTATAAACATACATCGTCCATATACGTAAACACAAAAAAACGGACTTACTTATCACCTAAAATAATATTCTTAAGATACCTTGCGAACCGGAGTTTACTCCCATTAGTTAATCTGTGTCTATTGATATTGGCACGATTATGTTCAACATTTAAGAATGCCGAGTTCAGGTCCAAAAAGGTGAAAAACTAAGTCTGCACACGTATCAAAACACCTCCTCTAACACTGCTACCGGATACGAATAGATATATGTAAATCCTGGTATTCACTAACATATAATCATTAATTAAATTCTCTTTCCCTGGTTGTTTCTTACTGAGAAACGAGGAGCTCACATCAATATTGTACGAATCCTCATTAATAAATGCCTTCCTCCATCAACTTGGAAATAATTATAAATTGCTTTGAAAAAGGAACTTTAGGCGGTGACGCACGATATGGGACTGAATTAAAATCATAAGTTCTTAAATCTTCAACTTTAAAACAATGAGACTAAGCGTAATGAGCCAACTTTGTCATTATGTCAGGAAATTCCGTCTTTAATTTCGTGATTGCCATCTGCAACTGTTCTCCTAAATGAACCATTTGAACCTGTCGACAATACGGCGGCTTTTTTACCATTGATACAGGAAACTCCGGAGTAAAAACAAAACATGATCACTTATTCTTGATGTCTGCACAAAAATGAGTTTTTCCAGGAATGTGCAAATCCTGTAGTAATTGAAACTGCATTTTCCATGAAAAAATTGCAATTTTGACATTCATATTATGCTACAGCCTTAGATTTCACTAATCCACTGTCAGCAAGAGAAAATATAGCAGTGTGGCCTTGCGATACTTTAATAAGCCTAACCAATGTATCGCGCATTAACTGGTTAAACATTTCTTGACTTATCAAAGATGCAGAAGCACCTGAAAATATTATTGCATTCAAAGGATAAAACCCTATTTGCAAAATAAACAACCAATAACCCCGGCCTGTTTTTACTAGACGCAAACTAATTGGCACTACCAACACCTGCTAGTTTTTACTAGACGCAAACTAATTGGCACTACCAACACCTGCTAGTTTTTACTAGACGCAAACTAATTGGCACTACCAACACCTGCTAGTTTTTACTTTTAAGGGCAGGAAAACTTCAAGTGATGTTCGTTCCAACAAACAAAACAAACAGGACGGCGTATAACTTTATCATTTGATTTACGTGGTAACATATCCTTGTCCGTCTACGTACAGACATCACTTTTTTTTTTGTTCTCTCTTGACTGCTTGTTGATGTGGCGACCTTTATCCCCATCTTGTATGTAACTAGTGACTTTTCCCATACTTGAGTCGTATATTTGCAAAACCATTTACAACACCTTTTTACACAATTGCGTTATCGCTGGATGTCCTTAGCCCCTATCGCCCTCTGAGAAAAAAGAGTTTCACAACTAGCCACATCAGTTGTTATAAGCGTGTGAAGAAAGGGGTTAGTTTCAAAACAAGATATGTAGGTTTTCACATGCAAAACCATATACATCCCAATGCAATATTGGGTTGGAATGCCCTGGCATGGATAAAAGTTCAGTGTGCACTTCCCTATGTGAAAGTATACAAAGTGATACACTGTCTGAAGAAATTGAACGTTTAATGCGTGAGAACAGGTGTCATGACCTAAAGACACAAGTTTTTATTCAGTTCATCGCGAAGAGCGTGACGACCACCTGACAATATTGTTTGATAGACAAAGAAATCAGGTTTTGCCTCGTATGCCTAACCAAAGTGCCTATGACTCTCGACATGTGTATAAGTATAATCTAACAGTAATGATAGGTGACTCGAAATGCAAGCAAACTAAAGAGAACATTTTCATTTACCATTGGAAAGGGAGGGAACATCGTGAAGGATCGAATCAAGTAAGTTCCGAAGTGAATCACTGTTTCTAACCCTTCACGTTCCGAAGTGCATCACGGTTTCTAACCCTTCACGTTCCAAAGGATGTCAGCGTTTTTTACCTCACGTCAGAAGTGTGGTGGACCAAATAAGAATAATTTGATGATGGATATGCTGAGTGTATAGTTAGTTAACAATGCGCCACAGTCGGTAAGGGAAATTGGATAGGCATTACAGATAGTAGGACATTCAATCCTTCTGCCAGAGCGTGTGTTTGCACGCATCGAAAAAGAAATAAACAGAACTGAATTAATAATTGTTTCACAGGAATATACCAATATGTTTACCATGTTTGAAACTGTTATCCCTCTTGATTGGAAATGTACAGTTTGTAACACAGTGCAACCTGTTGCTGAATGGCACTTCCAGTTTGTAACACAGTGCAACCTGTTTCTGAATGGCACTTCCAATTTGTAACACAGTGCAACCTGTTGCTGAATGGCACTTCCAGTTTGTAACACAGTGCAACCTGTTGCTGAATGGCACTTCCAGTTTGTAACACAGTGCAACCTGTTGCTGAATGGCACTTCCAGTTTGTAACACAGTGCATCCTGTTGCTGAATGGCACTTCCAGTTTAACACCTACGAATGTGTTTTCTTCAAAAAAACCTCAAAAGGAGATAATGGTCTTATTCAGGGAGATAGGATACAAGCGAGATAGGATATTACAAGTGTGTTTCAAAACAGTCGAAATGGATCAAGGATGCAAGGTCTCCTTCTTTACTACCGCCTTGAGTGGAAATACTCTCCATTGAAGTTACAAGACGTTTCAGTTCTGCTTACAAAATAATTTGGTGTAGACTGGTTGTCTTTGGGGTCGCAAGCTTATTTCAGCAACATTGTTTCAGGACATGCAGTTGTGATGTTTAGTCCGGTAAAAATAATATGTCAGCACTAATTACCAACACGATTGTTGCCAACAGGTATATGAAATTGACGATTTGATTGTGTTGTGCTCTTTTTGCAGATTGACCTGTGAGGTTGACGATTTGATTATTTATTCATGTTCAACAAGTTATCCATTCTGGGATTCAACTATAACAAGAATCGAAGTTTATTCTGCAATGGTAACCTCTTTGGGCTTTGTAGACGTGTATTGTTTCAACAATACATATTGCTAACATTCGTTGGTTTTGTTGCATAACCAGTTACATTCAAAATATCGGTTCAAAACAAGATACATATATATTATAATACTATATATTTCGTAAATTATATCATCCTCCGGAAAATCTCCTTGTCGATAGAATGTTAAGGAGGATATCAGAACATAATATTTAGTCTCAATTTTGTGTGTGATAACTTAAAAAAACAGTACTTTTCGCTCCGCTTCACTGCTATACGCATGTGTATGTTTTTAAAACGATTGAAAAAATTTGTGATTAACTTATGAATGAACTTCTAAAATTAAAATAATTCTAAATATTCTAAAATATATAATAATTTTAAAGAAATTCTCTTCTAAAAAAATTAAAATTAATCGTTCAATATCCGTAAAATCCTTGAAATGTTAATTATTTATCAATGTGTTCATTATATGTATATATATATATATATATATATATATATATATATATATATATATATGTATATATAGAGAGAGGTAGGGTAAGTAACTTTGTTTAAGGTTGATTTTGAAAGTCCTTAGTTGATCGTAACTAGCATTGAGTGTTTTTACTACAGGATAATATTTTCTTACGGCAACTGACTTTTAGTGCACGAATTATATTATAGTCTTATATTTCACAAGTTGAGCTAAATTATTGTCACAAGTTATATACATCGTTTCATTTTTCGTTCACACAAAAACTATCGAAATTCGTGAAATTTGCTTCTATGCTTTGTGTCAATCTATTACTGGCCAGGATATAAGAGTTCCATGCACTTAAATGTATTCTGAAGACGTCGTGTCGTTTGAGCAGTGCAGAGTATCTCGTATTTACTCTGCTGCCATTAACTTCACACGCGGGCGTTGACTTGGACGGAAAATGGCTGCCTCTAATTAGTTGTTCGTAATTCCTCATCTAGAGCTTCTGGGTCTCTCTTCCTCCTCCTTCTTCTTCTCCTCCTCCTTCTCCACCTCCTTCTTCACACATTAAGCCTTCTCTCCCTTGTCGGCTACTACCCTCGTCACACAGTCGACCTAGAGCTCGGCTGTGATTAAATTGATGTTTGTTATTCTGACCTGCCGGGTAGCATAAATCATGCGTCGTCAGGCAGTCGCTTACTGTCCGAAGAGCGCAGGAACTGCAACGCACATTCAAATGTTGTGTCATCCGCTCAATTGCTGTTAAGCTCGTGCGCACATATTTGAAATGAAACTGTGGCAAAAGTTCGAATGATGCTCAAATGATATTAATTCTATATATTTCTTACAGCATTTTACACTTATATCTTTGCTTTATACAAACCTTCGCCAGATAGCGCCACAGTGCAGAACTCTCACGGGTCAGAAAGTGCGTACAGTATCCCAAAAATGTTTCGTGGAAAAACAATTGCAATCCTTCAACCTGCGCGTTTCCACAATTTTGTCTCCCGAACACACATACACACATTTTCACACCATCGAATTACGTGGCGTTGAAGACAACCATTATTTATCTTCTTTAGAAAGAAGCATTTATAAAACGTTTCGTTTTATGTTCCCACAAATAGACATCAAGAAGAAATCAAGTTTAATGTTTCATATATTTAACTTAATATTATATTACCGATGCGTTCAATTACAACTGTGTACTCCTGTCAACTACGTCAAGGATTATAAATTCTTCAAAGGTAAGATTTTGCAAATGTAGAAACTGAATCATACTTGCTTTGTTAAGCAACATGCACGGTGAAAGATGTTAAAAATATAACCTTTAAAGCCACCGCCAATTAGTCGTTAATGATTCAACGTTTGAAACGATAAAAAACATAGATTAAAGTTGTTTCATAAACATTTATTATGTTGTTAATATTTTTCCAATGAAAGCCGGACAAATATTTCTTATAAGTAAGAAAATAATTTCATAATTTATTATTTTCATACATGACAAAGTACTAACGCCGCGTGTGCACGGGATGAATTATATCCGTTTATGCCGTAGAAAGACCGAAGATGTAATTTTTTTGCTTTGTTGGCAGTTTAGGCCACTAGGTATTTCTGGTACTAGCTATCCTCATTTGGACGCTTGGCACCTGCAGAAGAAACATAAATTGCCGAATTTGATAAAAGTCGTTCATTTAAGAAATATTAAATCTAATCTGTAATTTCTGTGGCAGAGAGGGTGTGCGGAAATAAAACGAAGTGTTGTCTGACAAAGAATTAGCATCCCAGAGTATGTTTCAACTTGCCAAACGAAGTGCTAACGAGGAGAGTGTAATTTTATTTAGCTTTGGTCATTTTCAAATTAACAAAAATCTTTTCTCATATACAGGTGTTGATATACCAAAAACTTTTTCGCTGCTATAAAATTAATAGTCACTTACTGGAGTACGATATGAGAGAGCGTTCGTGAAACATTGCTAGCACTTTCTATTGCCGAGGAATAGGGAATTTTCAAAATATAATAGTGCCACAGTAACGAATAATGAACACTGCAAATTTTTTTTACTGATTTCTTTATTTATTATTCTTACCTGTCCATTTAATGGCTTTGAAATGCGCCTTTCTCTCTTGGCTTGCCATTACGGCAGCCGCTACGTCAAAACTGGGCGTGCATCGTTGCGCACGAAAGTACTGCAGTGCAGCTACATCAGCCCTATCATCAGAGCCTAACATTGCTTGGCACGGCATCAGATCAAGCTGGAATGCAGAAACAGGGGTAAAATCGGTTCCCAGTGGGAACGTCAATTTCCTATCCATGTGCCGCCCCCAATCTGTGGTCGACACGGGAACCCTCAGTAAAACATTTACTTTAAATTTTAAAGAAATAATAACACATTGCTTATTATAGAAACATTTTTCGAATTTATCGTAACTTCCTTACATGTAGGTAAATGGGAAAGGAAAGACGATAACATGCTTCAATATATGTAACCAGTGTTGCAGACTCAAAAGTTTCTGGTTATAAATTGGCAAAGGCCGTTCAAGATAAATTGAGCAGTTTTTAAAGTAATCGTAGAAAAATCACTGCCCCTGCATACATACATTTTCAAGAGCCCAGCGAATGGCATTCGCCCAGTAAAGTTGGATGGAAATTAGGTCCCCGTCGGATAAAAATTGTTAGGTAACCATTTGTGAAAACTAAAATCATTTACTTTACCTTTCTGGTTTCTTTTTAATGCATCGAAGTGTAAAATTTTAACATTTCTAAAATATTTCCTTTCATAAAGATCCCGTAGTTTTATTCGACTGAAGTATGAATAAAGTGATGTGGCCCATGCAGCAATGTTAATATTACATACGGCAGATGAATGTACATACAAGTAGAGTGTAAGTAGGGCATTCAAATGTGCCCGTTTCACCGTGAACAGTCTTTAAAAGTGGAAGACAGAGAAAGGGCATAACGCCGATTATTATTTCGTTCTCCTGCGATGGCGCATAGACATACGATGTAAGCAGATGCTGTCTTCGCTCATTGCGGGTCGTGTACGAACATTCCTCACAACAGCGTATGCGATGAGGTATGCGGAACGCTGCCCAGGGTAAGTTAGCGAGTTACAACTGGATGAATCCTACACACCGCCAGAAGGGAGGACCATTTAAGTGACAGGCTCGCACGAACAGTGTCTGTAGCTTACATTTGCTCCATCCTGCGTCATGGGACAGTTTCACTAGATCATGTTATCTTTACCAGAAGCATTTCAGACACAGAGTAGAGGACAATTTTTAATGCAGATAACATTTACATGTCCTGGTATTAATGCCTCAGTATTGCGATGTTGTTTTGTAATGGTACCGGAAGGGAGAAACGTGGAATGCAAAACTGGCGTCAAACCAAATATCTAGATGTCTCATTAGGAGTGCATGACAACCACACAGGAGTCGGGAAGATTGTATGTAAGCACTGCAATCACCGCTTCAGTTTACAGCAGTACGCTAAACTTTCCAATGTTGTGAATACCTGGGGAGACATTGCATATGATCTTTGCTCGCACTGGATCGTTGAATGTACATTGGCACATCAAATTTATCTTGCGGTCCCATTTGCTACGTCACCCAGGCAATAGCTCAGAAGCTATATTCGAGCATGATAATGATCGCTGCACTCATTTCTCTTTTCACAAATGTGTTTACTTCATATTTTAATAAATGCACCGGGATCCTAGTCGCCTGACTGATTTGCCGCCTTTTGGACATTTCTGGGACGAGAATATACACCATCTCTCTCCATGGTGAAGTGTTTGCGGATTGTAGTGTAATTAGCAACACTTGTGACACGCCTGTCAACGGGTAACATACCGCGAATGAGTCACTACCCCATCTTATTAAATCATGAATAAATACATCACACGTACGATGAGGTTACAAACGTTCCATTCGTCCGGACCACAGTTGGCCGGACTTTGTCTTTATAAAATTTTTTTTTATAATTTTAAATTTTTGTCTGTGACAAAACGTGAAATAAATTTTGTGTGTACTGGATGGTTCCTTCTCGGTGCAGAAATTTTTATGTCAGTGTTGGAGCAAGAAGTATCAATAGAAAACGATTTATGTATAGAAATTCTTTTATAAAGTGGTCCCAATACACTGTGTTTTGCCGGATTCTGGGGAGGACCATCAACTCCATTAGAGCGATTCCTTGCGAATATAGTCTCCAGTTTTCATAAATAATGATAAAACATATAATTTCCTACTATATTATTCGTACGACTTCATGCACGAGTATAATGATTAACAACATTTGTTCAAAGCAATAATAATTAATTTTTGTTGAATGATTTACTAGATTATCACCATCAGCGCCAAAGTTGTGGTAGTCTGCATTGGCATGAGCTAAATTCTTTGTCTGTAGCTACCCGACTGGTAATAATTCATATTTTACTTCAGTATTCAGTAATGATGAGTGATGTGAGAACACTGGTTATGAAAAATAACGCCCGACAGCTGGGATGAAAACTGCATTAAAACAAATATGACTGGTAGTGGGAAAATAGGTAAATGTTCCGTAGTTTAAGGGGTAATATGAAAGTACCATTTTGTTAATAATTTATGGTGCTACCAGGATTGAGGATTCTTTTCGTAATTTTGCGCTCGCCGTTATCCTGACTCAGTACATTATTGTAGTATAAAGGTATTATTTTATTCAAATAATTTATTAATGAATGAAAATATTTTAATTTAGGAAATAAATCATTATTATTATTAGACAAAATTGCACAGAAACATTTCATAAACTGATGTGAAATATTTTAAAAGTAATATTCTAGACGGTTTTTCTCGAAATGTCACGCTGATTAAAATGTTTTGTTGAATCAAACCAAGCTTGTTTGGGGGAACCAAATTAATTCTTTGTATAGAAGCAATAAAATATTTTGATTTTGAAACCAAATTAATGTTTTGATATTTATTTAACCCAAACTTAGTGTTGACTGGTGCAACATAAGTTGCGCTTGGCTCTACGTTATTTAAAATGTTATGGAAAATATCAAAAAATTAAAGCCCTAACCGAGATTCGAATCTGAACTTTTCGTGCAGGACCGCCTCGTCCTAACAATCTCAGTTAAAGTAGCTATTAATAAAGTAAAACGTGTTTAATAGTTACATACATTTTGAAAACTTTACAACGTATGCTAATAAATATTTCAATATTTACAAGTTAACTATTTTTCTGTTGACCTTATTTTATCAAGATCTTTATATGAATATTAAGCATCAATAAATGCACGAAAAAACGCTACCCTAATTGACAAAAAAAAGGAGATCTTAATATGACTAATTTTCAGTGTGAATAATAATTATGAATGGATTTTAGGAAAACAGAGGAATAAATTTATTCTACATTAGTCTTGGAAAAAAACAATATTTAAATTCCGTTAATATGCTTGCTTATGGTAGTAAGAACAATATGCACAAACATTATCCTGGCTGTTAGAGACATATTGATAATTTACTAGTTGAAGCAAACATTATGAATGATTTTAATGAAAATTTATTACGAAATATTTACATAGGATTCATGCAAAAAATGTGAGACATTGCGTCTAAGACTTTATTATAGAAATAACCCTACTATTTATAATCTCACGTTGAACGATTCTTTTTAAGAAAGTAGAATGGGTGAGTGAAGAGATCTGGGCTGCTCTTAACAGCGAGGTTTTGAGAGCCGATGTGGGTTATTGAGGGCTGATGAGGGTGATTGAGGTGACAATGGAACAGCGCTGGAATGGAAGAGTGGGGAAACGGAGTTATCCCAGTAAACCCACCAATCAGCGGCATCGTCCAGCACCATCCCCACATGCGTGTAATCTCGGAGTGACCCGGCTGGGGATTGAACCAAGTTCGCCTTGGTGGGAAGCGAGCAGGCTAATCGCTCAGCCACCGTGGCCCCATATAAGTAGAAGATATGCAATATTGTGTACAAACTGACGTCTCAGATTTTCTTATTTTCCAAGCAGAAGAAATTTTCGGATGTTTTGATAGTGATCGGTCCAGTAGTACCTGAGGTTTGATGTAAGCGTATAATGATAATGAAGCTCGATTGAAGTTATCAGGTCGTGAATTTAGTCCACATAGTAAGATTGTAGCCACAACAACATTTGTTTAGATTAGTGTATCAGCAAAATTGTAACGCCTTAAAAAAAACTACATGAATCACACCGTCGCTAGTAAAAAAAATAAATGAAAATATCCTAAAAGTGCTAGATGTGGAAATCGTTTGAGATTTTATTGACAAATTATGTTGAAGTATAAGTTTCAGGTAACAACTTTCAACACGATGTAAAGGAGAACAAAGCACGTTGGCACACTTGATTGTGTAATTTTGTTGTATTTATTCCGTCAACTGTTTACTTAGTTTCGCCACACGAAGGTACCCAATAAGTTTTGAAGCATATCTTAGCATCGCTAACATAACATTTATTTCAAAACAATTTTAAAACCACTATGATTAAATTAAAGTCACGTGTGCTAACCTGTCCCATTATTGGAGCAAGTTGGTACAATATATTGATATAATTACGTTAAAAAAAATTATATTTGCATTTTAAAAGTAATTTTGTAAAGAAATTAATGGATAATAAACATTCAATAAACGACAAAGCACGTGTTTCTTTGAACAACCGTACAAATCAGCTTGGTTCCATACATTTCCACTTCCACAATTGATACATAAAATACATTGTCTCCTAGAACGTATTCTTCGCGTACCAGCTTAATACACTTCCATCACTGCAGCCATTCTTCACAGCACTTAAATGTTCTGTATGCTCCTAATACGTTAATACAAAGGTAGTTCTCTTCGTTACGCTCCGGCTCATCTTTCTGTTTGCATAGCTGACTGGTTTATTTGTCATGAAGAGGAGAAAAGCTTTCTGGCGGTTTAATGTTTTTAATATCCGAACCGTCTTCCCAAATGATCGTATTTCTTTCTATTACAAATGGTCATATTTCTTTGTATTATTAATTTTAAATGGACGTATTTATTTCTCTTGTTAATTTCACAAATGGTGATCGTTATTTTAGCTTCTAATTTCTTGTTCCTCTACCAAAGAGCCAAACTTATTTTACTGGTGCGTTTGACGTAACGTAAGAATTGTTTCGCCAGGTTATTTTCATAGTCCTGCTTTCGTAAATAGTCTCACCATCTCATGGGAAGAGCACGAGGTCCGATCAGAAGTAGGTGGCGACGAATCGGCATGGGCGGAATGAAATGGGATAGTAGAATACGTGTACGGTCCATCAATGATGGCAGTAGGCTCAGGTCAAGTCTGCCTGTGATGTAGGATGGCATGGAATCAGTGTTAGTAAAAATGTCTGGATTTGAACGGAAAATCCTAGTTACTCCGAACCCATAAGATGTAATACATTGTTGTATTCATTTCACAAGGTCGGGTTCAGTGCCGTTTATCATTTAATAGCCATCACGTGTAACACAAATTGCAACAAGACAAACTTTTATAAATTAAGAAACATAGTCCTACACATTTGAATTCAATTAATTTTTGCTCCATAAACTAGTAATTGGAAACACTTTGTCTATGTCGCATTTTGGCACTATCTTAAATATAATGTTAAAAATTGTGCTACTCAGTGTGCCACTATTTAAGAAAACACCTGACGAAATTAGCGAATAATTTACGTTTGTGTTCGCCAAGATATTGCTCACATAGACTACTAAGGTGGTTTGAATAAAGTCTATTTTCGCTGTTGATATAACCTAATGAAATAAATCAATAATACGGCCACTATTTGTCATGTATACACGTAATGTACAGAATTCATTCCTTGTTAAAGTGTCTTCAAAAGCACAATAAATGAGCCAAGTTTATTTGCATTCGGCTTAGTATTTTCCAAGGGAATATCTGAAAGCTTTATTGATTTGAGTGATAATATTGACAAAGTAGTAGAAAAAGGAGTCGGTGAATTAGCACTTCGAATTATTTTAACATAAACTATGCATGGTACCAACAAACGTGATTTATATAGGTTAATACTTTGCTGAGAATGGCATTCCGACCTAAAATATCTATAAATCAATCACTTTAAAAAAATGTATATATTAAAATTTTATATTTTATCGTGCGCTGCTATAGTAATATTGGTATTTCATTCTGGGCGTGAATCGGTTTAATGGATTTTTAAGATATAACAGAAGAAATATATAATTCAAGAGCGACTTTTTCCAAAGGTACTGAATAACCACATTTAAAGGACGCAATTAGTTACTACCATAATACCAAGTTTGGCTAAAAATAGTCTAATGCTTTGTGTACTTTTATAATATTCTTACCTTAGTATTTATTTTGATGCAATTTTAAAAGTATTAGTTTATGTAATTAAAATTGTGTATATTTTAGCAGTGTTTCCAAATTTGGCGGTAATATTTGAGGATTTCCTGAGAGATGATAAAATGCTTTAAATTTTAGGGTGATACATTCTTTAAAAATAGAGGATCAATATAAACACCCACCAGTTTGGTGCAAAAAATTGAGGAATGTCCCCTTACCACTTTTCATTGATACTATTTGAATGGTTCTTGAGACATGACACAGATGTCATAACAACAAAAAAATTGAGGAATGTCCCCTTACCACTTTTCATTGATACTAATTGAATGGTTCTTGAGACATGACACAGATGTCATAACAACCAAAAAATTGAGGAATGTCCCCTTACCACTTTTCATTGATACTAATTGGATGGTTCTTGAGACATGACACAGATGTCATAACAACCAAAAAATTGAGGAATGTCCCCTTACCACTTTTCATTGATACTAATTGAATGGTTCTTGAGACATGACACAGATGTCATAACAACCAAAAAATTTAGGAATGTCCCCTTACCACTTTTCATTGATACTAATTGAATGGTTCTTGAGACATGACACAAATGTCATAACAACCAAAAAATTGAGGAATGTCCCCTTACCACTTTTCATTGATACTAATTGAATGGTTCTTGAGACATGACACAGATGTCATAACAACCAAAAAATTGAGGAATGTCCCCTTACCACTTTTCATTGATACTAACTGAATGGTTCTTGAGACATGACACAGATGTTATAACAACCAAAAAATTGAGGAATGTCCCCTTACCACTTTTCATTGATACTAATTGAATGGTTCTTGAGACATGACACAGATGTCATAACAACCAAAAAATTGAGGAATGTCCCCTTGCCACTTTTCATTGATACTAATTGAATGGTTCTTGAGACATGACACAGATGTCATAACAACCAAAAAATTGAGGAATGTCCCCTTACCACTTTTCATTGATACTAATTGAATGGTTCTTGAGACATGACACAGATGTCATAACAACCAAAAAATTGAGGCATGTCCCCTTACCACTTTTCATTGAAACGAATTGAATGGTTCTTGAGACATGACCCAAATGTCATAACAACCAAAAATCTTAAATGATATCGTTTTCGAAATGAGCATCTAGCATGGTAGAAAAGTGTTAAAGTCTGGTGCTGTTACCGAGTACTCTAAGTGTACTGATAGTGGTGAAAATCAGTACATGTGTTGAAATATTTCTGAGGACACATACACTCGCACACAAACTAAAGCACAAATACCTTTAAACATACAGACAGGAAGGATCTCTCATAATAATAGCTTTACTTCTAAAAGTAGGCTATATATTTTCATATAATATTAAGAATTTAATGTTAATAATGTGAAATGATATATATACTATATATATAGTAATTATTGTGATATGTTAATTTTTTAGGTACACTTGCCATGTAATATGTATTTAAAACTTTGCTACTTATAGTGCTTATAGTATAAGGGAATTATTATCACATAGTTAGAATTCGGATAAATATTTATAATGATGTATTGATAATTACTACGTGTTGCATTGTCATAAACATAATGCAAGTAAACTGACATTTCTCTACTGAGATTTTTGCACTTACGGAGTTAAGCAGAATATAAAGGTTGACTTTGTTGAAATGTTGTTTCATTATGGTAGTCAGTCGCTGCACAATTGTAGAAAATTTCATTACGATCTACTTGGCGTTTAAAATGTATTCGAAAGAGTGAGTAATGGACATACGAACGAGCAGATACTCCCCTGAAGTCAACCTTCTAGGGACAGTAGGAGAAAAATAACCAACATATGTATTCTGTACTGTACAAGAAGATCACGCTACTGAATAACAATTCCGAAAACATATTCATCAATTAATTCAGAAACGATATCAATTGACAGTATATGAAATACGTACTTGAATACTTTCAGCTCGAAACACAACTGAACGCTCTTGAACTAAAGTATTGTCTCATTGTGCTTGCAGTTTCTCTTCTTAACCGAGACGCAATTTCTCGCCCGGGAAATATATTGTTGCAGCGAACGTGCTTTGTCAGGTTGTATAAAGTCAACTCACGGTTATTATCAACTTTTATGAAGCCCTGCTGGAGTTATACTTCTAGGATATTCCACTACATCATGCAAACAAAGTTTAACCGACCGTAGAAAATTACACCAAACAGTCAGAACACCGTATACGTGCGCACTCTGTGTAATAATATTTTGCATACGAATTATTTAATGGTAGGCATTGCCAACACACCTTATTTCCCCTGTTTATATTCGTTATCATTAAGATAATTATAATGTATAGGTAAAATATAAGTGTAAGTACATTTGAATAGGAAATAAGTTATATTTATTTCACCTCGAGTTTAAAATGCTTGAGATTCATGGCATACTTAGGATACCAAGCACGCCTTACATGGGGTGATTTTTCAAATGTTTAATTCAAAAAGTGTGTAGAAGTAGTAATAGGACTGTACCATAACAACATGCCAACATATATCACTCAGGGATGCTATCCCCAGTTTGAAGTTGCTGCTGTATGAGAAAAAAAGGCATAATTTAACATATTTATGGAAAATATGTCTTTCCATTTCAATTATCTTCCTCTCTCTGAGACTTGTAACAAAAATGAGTTCAGAGTAACTGATGAACATACCTCATTCCGTTTGTTGTTCTATGAATTAGCGTATTTATACATTTCGTTAACTAAATGGAGAATAAAATCTTCAGCTTGTTTTGTATGCATCTTACATTTATACGGAGAGAAGGACACGAACAAATGAAAAACTCATTTAACACTGACACTTCAATGCGATAGAAGAGAATGGTCAAACGGAGTGGTGTAATGGCTTCGCCAGTTTAATTGCCTGTTTTTCCTTTGTATGTAAGTAGCGGAAAATAGCACAATAGGAGATTGCACTTCCGCACCCGCTGAACTCATTTCCCCCTCTGATTTGTACCACTACAAACACGACACCTCATGAGCAGATGTTCCACCACAAGAGGAAATTAGCTCCTTGAATGACACTTCCTTGTTCCTTGGTGGCCGTCTACCCCCGGAAAAGGTACTTAGGAATCAACATGCGCGTGAAAAGCAAGTGCGATCCCTTTGATGTGGAGGTCAGCATTTTAGAAGCTGATCCTGTCTTCGCCCTTGTGCGATTCCCTGCTGGGAAAAGGAATCTACAGTTAACCTCAGCTGAAAGTCATTTAAACGAGAAACCAAGCGGAAAGCGCAATCTGTAGCAGAATCCGTGCTTACAAAACTTAGACAGCATTTCGAAATGGCTTACAATATTAAGCAATTTCCGCTTTACTGTTGCCACGACACGGTTGTTTTAATTACACACCAGCGCGGGAATTTAAGTCAGGTATGTAAAACATACTGTTAAGAAAGTGGAGTGGGTTAGAGTGACTCTTAACATGGAGGTTTTGAGGGGCGATGAGGAGGAAAAAATGTGAGTATGGAGCAGCGCCGGAATGCAAGGGCGGGAGAAAACCGGATATCTCCGAGTAAACCCGCCGACCGGTGGAATTCGTTCTGCACGATTCCTGCATGCGAAATTCCAGCAGTGAGGCCCACTGGGAAATTATGTTTATTGGACGTATACAATCAGATACTGTAATTGCATATAAATATTTATGGTAAACATTTCAGTGATACAAGTGAAATAATAACTACACCAGTTACAAATAAAAGTTAAGCATAACGTCTTTCTCCCAACCAGATCTATAGCAAATAAGTCGTTACACATTGCTGCGGCTGCCAACAGCTAGGGGTTGCCTGGAGTCGAGCAAGCGCAAGATGCTGCGCTACCTCGGTAAGCCGACACAGCTCTTGTAATAACAACCCGGGGCGGGTGTAAGTACGAAGTCGGGACTCTCGGTACATAAGGCTGGGACAGGTGCAACTCAGGGCGCCATCTTGCCCCGGACGCCGAAGGCCCTGCCCGAGGGACGATTGCTGTGAGGAGTACACCAGTCCGCGGTCCTGGATCGACGCCCATCGCACCCGCCGTGGAGCTAGCTTCCCCGTAGTCGACAACGATACCTCGGCAAATATACTTTCTAGGCCACGAGAGGTTCCGGGACAGCAGGCGAAGGCACTTACCAAGCCCCATTCGAGCATGAGTAATTAAGAAATTGTTTGCTTGCTTAACTTAACGTAACACTAGATACTACTACCCTAACTTACTATATAATAGTTGATCTGACCGCTCTTGCTGGGCGGTACTTGTAAACGTTTGAGAGTAGAATAAAGCAGAGTTTTGTAGTACGATTAACTTTCCATATGACTACCTTCATTTCCCTTATTATTATGTGGCATAAATATTATTTTCCGTGTTATTTTATCACAATTCTCCTCCGCAGTAAAGGTATTATTTGTACTGTTCGGATTTTCGCGAAAATAGTTGGCAAACTTTAGCAATCTCAATTAAATATCTTGAAAAACCAAGAAACGACGTTTATCTACTTCAGCGAAAGGAAAATTTGCTCTACAATTTATGTTCTATTATTTATAACTATCCTTAACCCTGTCATTGATGGAAAGAATAATTTACACTCACCTAATAGTTTCTGTCTTGTACTGCTGGAAATACTTTCGTGTTTTAAATAATGTATTTAAAATTAAAAGGAGTAACTGGAGTGATTATCTCAATACTTTTCATACACAAACTTTGGTTGTTTGTAGAAAGTCACATTGTGATTCCCAACGAGTTTTAAACCTTAATGAACTAAAGAGAATCATGTTACTTTTCGTCACTGGACAAGCAAAGTTGAAACTGCTAAAGTGTTATTTCAACGTAGTGTAGTCAAGAGCCAGGCTGAATTGCAAGTTACGTTACATCTCCGCAGAGTTGTTAGTCATCTGCGAGAGACACGTATAGTACACGGATGCCGCGAGGCTAGCGGGCATGGGGTCGGGTGTCGCGTCGTGATTAATGACTATCATCTTTCTTCTCTCAGCCATTCGTCCTATGCTAGTTGCCTCGCGCCGTCAGCCGAAAGGGACGTCCCTTTGCAAGGTAAAGGCAATTTTTAATGTACGCAATTTTCATATCCATTGCACAGCATCTGGAATACATACGCTGAGAAGTTGTGTATCACATCATTCACTTTAATAATTAAAGAACAACATCCGTCAATAAATTATCTTTTGCCGGGGTTTTGCAACTAATGTAAAGTTTTGTACGATGGAAATGCTGGTACTTTCTGTTTGCCTTTGAAGAGTTGGGTTTATGTGGATTGTAACAACAATACTTTGTTTTATGAAACGTTTCGGTGACTCTGTGTAACTGAAATTGACACGTCATCGAAATTTCCTTGTTATAATAATGATACAATGTGAACAATAATTATTGTGGTGTGTACTACAAACTGAGAAGTTTTACTTATAATATAAATATAACGCTTGTAAATAATATGCTAATAAGCATGAATACAGTGATCTGCAGTCAAGAATTGTGCACCTACATCACATAGTATCACAGTTATTCGTGCGATTAGCTTGCTCAGAAAAATTATTCAAAAGAATCTTTTAACGAAGTAACGCGTATCCCCCTGTAAGGATCTAACATTCTAAACCTAAAGAATGCAGTTTCTAATTATTATATAAATGTAAACAAACTAACTTATTTTATTTCTAAACGAATACATATTTTTTATTATCTTGTATGTTATTGCCTTAATAGCAGCCGTTTAACTGCAGCTTTTCATTGTTTGCAGCTCTGTTGCTTGGCGAATACCTACCATTTACAAAATATAAATAACAGCTGCACGGGTAAATATTACTTTTAAAAAATTGAGTTATTTGCATAAAACAAGAAGAATATATTTCAGTGTCGGTCCTTGATCCTGTATTTTATAAATATGAATCTGATGGAAATCTGTAAGTTTGAGGAAGATTGCTAGATCTACATTATAAAAAAAAGTTAATGTAGGCCTATATTCTAATTACTTTACGATGGGCTTCTTATCATCGCTATGATTAACATGGACTATTTTAAATTATTTTGGGGTCACTGGTAAAGACGCAATCAAAATTTGACGAAGTCAAAAGCAGCGGTGTTGTGGTCAGACCAATCGCCTCCGCACACAGAGAAACGTTTTTGATTCCCAATGGCGATAAAACACAATTTTCCCATATGTGAAACTTGGTTGAGTTGCCGTTGACAGGTGTGTTTTATTATATGGTGCTCCCGCTTAAATCGCCAAGGCATTCCATCTCTTGTATAGCCTCACCTTGACACACCCACTTTGGAGCTGAAGGTCTCGTGTTTTCAACGCCGCCCAAATATACTATCTCCCTCTCTCTGGGGGCCGCTGTGGCTCAGTCATTATCACGCTCGCCTCTCACCAAGGCGTACCGGGTTCACTTCCCAGCCGCGTCACCAGATTTCAAGTGGGAATCGTGCCGGACGATGCCATTGGTCAGCCGTTTTCTCGGGGATCTCCCGTTCCCCCGCCCCTTCATTCCGGCGCCGCTCCATATTCACTTCAATCGCCCTCATCGGCTCTCAACACCTCGCTGTTAAGAGCCGCCCAAATATCATCACTTTCTCACTCCCTCTGTCTGTATCTCTGTCGCTGTCTCTCTGTCTCACACACGCACGCGCGCGTGCGTGCGTGAAAAATATAATTACGTGAATATTTAAGTTATCTTTGAAATACCCGAAAAAAAAACAATGTACGGAAACTTACTTACAGTTATGATATGTTCATAGCTAACTATGCAGTGTTTTAATTTCACATAGTATTTACGAAATAATTATGCCGAGAATTTATAGCAAGTGAATCCTTACAAAATTACAAGCGAAATGTAGACATAAGACATGTCAAACGCGCTCATAAGGATAGTAAACGTCTTTAAAAGTTGATATTATAGACTGGTACAGGACGAGTCCTTCAAAAGAAGTCCCGTGAGACATGTGTATAACGGAGCGAGGGAATGAGGAAATACAGTCGAGCGTGACAACAACATACCTAGAGTACTGGCCGCCATTGACCTCGAGGAAGGTGTGCAACTAAATGTCGTGAAATACACAGACGAGGACAATCCCTCGCTCTATTACACACATGTCCCACAGGGCCTCTTTTAAAGGACTCTTCCTGTATAATGTGAATAGCACGGGAAATAAATTAAATGGAGATACGCATCAACAGAAAATAGTGTATTTTCCATGAAAGAAGGTCATGGGTATATAAATTCTGTTGCTGCTTGAAATTTCGCTCTGCGTAGTGACAGCCTGCGAAAAATTATTGGAAACTCATTTATTCTCAGTTATGAATACTCGCCTGCTAACCTTATGATTACCATTACATACTTTTACGATTAAGAAAGTATTTCCTGTAGGTGCGCACATTCGCTTAATGACATGTTATCCATACACCCAGTTACCGCAAATATTATTTACCACGCTATTCGCAAACATCTACACTTCAGTAAGGCTTTTACTGTCTTTAGAAAGCGTGTTAATCTTAATATTGTGTATACACATTTCCCCAATAGGCGATTACGTTTTGTGTGAAAAATGTTGCCGGAGTTTGTGAACATTCTGCAATAAAGGCAAAACTCCGGCCAGATCACATGCAAGTCGAGAAAAATATTAAACTAAAGATAAGTGTTAATTAAACGCTCCTTAACAACCATTTGTTAAATAAATGCTTCCGATTATATAAATGATAAGTTTCCTTTTCCGCGGTATTTAGATTTGTGTATACGACTGTGTGCAAAATATTTTTATTATCGTAACTTATCTTGGCTATGACGGGATGAGGCATATTGTATTAGAATTGTGTTATTCCTTGCAGTACCACGGTTGGACATTGAAATATTGATTTAATAGTTTCCTGGTAATGTATTGGATGGTTTTTGTGACTTATTCTAGAAAAAAAAAAAACAACTCATATTATCCCAGTGTTACTTTTATACTTTTAAGAAGTTGACAAATCTGTGTGAAAATTATTTTCTTTCTTATATCGAAACATTACACTTTTTTTGTTCCGGCCTTTCCGTGCGAAATATTTGCCAGGTTGCCTCCTTACGTTCTAATCCTGCACTACACTCGTCTCACATTACACTTTTTTTGTTCCGGCCTTTCCGTGCGAAATATTTGCCAGGTTGCCTCCTTACGTTCTAATCCTGCACTACACTCGCCTCACATTACACTTTTTTTGTTCCGGCATTTCCGTGCGAAATATTTGCCAGGTTGCCTCCTTACGTTCCAATCCTGCACTACACTCGCCTCACATTACACTTTTTTTGTTCCGGCCTTTCCGTGCGAAATATTTGCCAGGTTGCCTCCTTACGTTCTAATCCTGCACTACACTCGCCTCACATTTTTGTACCACGGCGTTAGGGTGTGTAAAGCACCGTAATGTGTTTATTTGTTCGATCAGGACTGTCTGCGCTCCGGGTGTCGTTTCACAAACGGCCTGCCAACACAATTACAGGCGAACGCTCGCGCGATTCATGCAATCTCCCCTTCCCTGTCGTCACGGTTAAGATTCCGATTAGCCATTGTTCATGAAGGCTGGATACATATGAGCATGTACCGCACACGCCATCTTGTTTCGTTACGCTGCTCGGGGCACGCTGACAACGGCCAGATAATGGCAGCCGTTTAATCCATTATACCGCATGCTAACTCCGAAGCAGGGTCCCGATATCACGACACGGAACAGAATCGGATTCGGTTCGAATAATATCTTTCGGAACAAGGTTACAGATAGGTAAAGTGGCTTTAGTTTCTGTAACGTGTGTTTCCTTTCTGCCGAAAAGGAACAACAGAAGTTCTGAATCAAGCAATTCCGTGACACAGCATAATAAACCAACATTTTTACCATTAACATATGATAATACAAGAAAGTTTTATGGTGCAGAGTCAACTGTAGGTACGATAGTTTCCCAAGTGCTGTTTTCTCGTGTGATTTTATCTCGACATGATTTCCAAACATTAAGTTAAGTATACGAAAAAAAACGTAATAACTTTGGATACAACACTATGGAAGCAGTATATAAAGTACATACTGTAGTTTTGCTAGGTATAATAATAGCATTTGTGACACATTCAAATGTACTTATAATAGCATAGAAAAATCCACGAATAGACAATTAGAGCTTTAATTAATTCAATAGCATCGTAGATCTATATACCAACACTTTTGCACAAACTGAAATAAACTTTTTTTTTATATAATGTTGACGAGATATTTGCAGTTAAAAAAAAAACGAAGATTTTTTGGAATGTTTGTCGTTATTACGTGTACCAGTGAATCATTGTATTCCAAAAACATAATTTTGTATAAGTTTTCATGTTACACACATGAATATTTTCTTAATACTCCATTATAGGTACGCTAAGAACTTGCGAATGTGCGTCCGTGCTGTACGTATTAAATATATTAATAAAATATGAGAAATAATACAATTTACATTTTGTGTTCTTTGCGTAACGATGTTTCCGTTTCTAACTGTTTTCTAAAAAAATTACGTAGCATTTATCTTCCATTAAAACATTTGTATTCACATTTCTTTTATGTGTGAAATAAGAATTAATATTTTTTAAACTTTATGTGCAGATTTTTTGTAGTCAATCCTCGGGAGATACGTATACAGTAGAATGACATTTCCTTTCATGCAAAGGAACGAATTTTTTTATAGACATTTAAGTTTATATAATTTACAAAAAAAAAATACCACTATTAGGAATTTTCTTTCCCTTTTTGTTCACAAATAAAATGTCAAGGCACTACTTTTATTTATGTTACAAAAACAATTAGAAATAAATCTTCAGCATACATTGTTAAGCAAATTTATGTTCGACGACCAATGGCAGAAAAATTGGTAAACTAAATTAACATAGATAACATTTACTTTTAATCCCCTCATTACGTAATATATTAAAAACACAAGAAACGTATACCACTTTAATACGTAATAAGGATCCTGCTGCAAATTTAATGTTCGTCCAATTTGAATGTACTCATATTCCTTATGTGTTGCTCTACAAATATTATTCTTACATTCTAATAAATGACCACAAGTGTTGCGATTTTATTTTAAAAACTGTTTATTCACAATTGGAAAATCATTTAATTTAAATAATAAAAGACTTAAAACTTTATGTCACATTTTCTGAGTTATCAGTTATATACGTAAAATTCACATTTTTACACAAAACACCAAATTTCTGACTAACAAAAAACATCAACGAATTGCCAAATGTGTAGAATTTCCCACAACAGATTCACAAAACCTTAACGAAAACCAGAGAACCGTTGAACAAACTTCTCTTCTACTGAAGAACTCATGTTCGTATTTTGTACTTTTTATTTCCGCCAGTTAGGTTCAGATTTCGTTTATGCTTTACCGTATGAAGATCGCTGCCTTCTGTGTCAGCGCTGGACTTTGAGAAACGCATAGTTTGCGACGATAGTTGGGAATTTTTCTAGGGAAAAATTCGCTAAAAATTCGTTTTTAACTAAAATGAAAGGAATTATGTATTTTGAAGGTCACGTTAGCTAAATTTTCAAGCTTTCTCTATGGAGAATGTGATCGGTGTATATATAGGTCAATATATAACACATGCAGTTTAGTGATAAAGGTACACAGAGATTAATATTTTAGTAGACTATAAATGGATTGTATGCACTGTGAAACATTACTACAAATGTGATAGAATCAAAGCAAAACAATGAAATATTTATATAGGTAAAAAAAGACAATAGCTTGGGAAAAAATATCAAAGTAAGCAAAATATTGATCAATATATTGCACTCAAAAATTGTTGCCGAGAAAAATGTTGTAAAATATAATTTGTAATATTTTATGAACTCTCATACACATGTGATACAATTACAATACGCGCATAATTATGTTCTACAGACAATCACATCTTATATTAACTTGTCTCTTCATATCATTTGGGAAAAAAAAGTGTTTTATCTTGGGGAAATTTCATTTTGAAAAAATGCAGATACACAATAAATTCCTACACAGTGAAGAAAACTTTTTCTATGATATTTATATTTAAACTACATTTTATCATACAATATTTGTACAATATGCAAAAATTATTTTTGTTTTCTTACATGAAAACAAATATTATAAAAATGATTATGCAGTGAGAGACCTAGGATATATATATAAACATGTATAGCTTTTGTAACTTTATATATAACATGTATAGCCTTTGTAACTCTCTCTCTCTATCTCTCTCTCTCTCTCTCTCTCTATATATATATATATATATATAGTTATAAAGGCTATACATGTTTCTAGAAATCCGAACTTAGGTAAATGAATTATAGTGAGATAAAATTTGGTGGATTAAACATTTCTCTGGCCATGTTAAATTTACTTCCTGCAGAACAAAATTGTTTGTGTAAACAGACTCCAGTAAGTACTCTCCTCTCCGTTAATATATATATATATTTGCGCCACGTATATTATATCTTATACATTTATTTATTTATATGTATTTGCTAGTTATATTAGTACTAAATTTTGTATTATATTAACTTTTATAAATAATAATTTTTAATATATAGTAAAGCTAACATCGTTATCATATGTATTTTTTAAATTTAAATGTACTGCACGCAAATCCAACCATTACAAAATGAAGATTTTTCTGGAATTAAATAGGTTGTGAAAAAAATAAAAGAGAGCAGTTCACTTAACACAATTTGATACCCCTGCTGTACAAGGAAGACAGACACCCCCAGAACCCCTCAAGGTGCAAACTGCCTCGCGAACCAGCACTGCCACAGAGGTTGGCACTAATTTGCAAGGGTTTGCCAGAAACACACTCCATTGCTGTTAAAACGACCAGACTGAATCCTGATCATCAGTTTGTACCGTATCAATTGCGATAAATACTACATCACTAAACGTTCAGATCGTTACCCTCATGAGAAAACTTCGTTACTCCAAAAACTGGTATTTTTTTCGAACAAAATATTTACTTACAATTTATATATACATATATAGAGATATATGTGTGTAACTTAAATGTGAAAGTAAACTTGAAATAAAAACAATTTGTGTATATAGCTGCGAGTTTTTCGCAGTTTGAAATCTCATATTGAAGTTATAAGTTTACTGTTTTTTTTTTTTAAAGACTATATTTAAACATTCCTGGAGATGCGGGGTTTTCGTAGTCGATCAATGTAATAGTTTCGTGATCGAAATGGTTAATAATAATAATTAAATGACTAGGTTTTATTTTCAAGGTAACGATTCATTATCTAATACATAACGTCGTGTTGTGTTTTCCACAAAATAGTACATTTATATTACATTTTACTTGAGTTCCGTGATTTCATTCTAAATTTTTTTATATCCCGTGTTGTCTACGATGATACAAATACTTGCTGTGAGTAATACATATTTTTGTAACAGTAATCAGGTTTGTAAAGTTCGAATGCTGCTCGAATACACAGGTGAGAATATTATTATGGTACATAATGTAATCCCAACAGTTTGTGTTTACAAGAGTGTAGCTCTTTATGGGATATATTGCGCTTTACCTTAACGCTCGAAATGTAAAATATTTTGCGCGATTCCCTTCCTTCCCGGTAAATTTGCGGCTGTTTTTTTTTTTTTTTACCGTTGATTAAAACACTGCGTTCGCAAACTAAACGGCCGTAACAAGAAGGGAAGCAAGCGAGCTTTGATTGGCTGTTTGCGATCGTTAAACTTGTTTACTTTTACTTGTGTCGCGTATACCAATACTCCTGCCAAAATTTTTATCGGAGTTCATACTTTTTTTTTTTTTTGAGGATAACAAAAATCCCGCCAAAGCATGATTGAATATTTTGGTGAAAAATTAATTACTGAGGCTGGAATTCAAGATAACGACGCAAGCTCCAGTTGACACGCAATTTGTCTTGACAGGAAGCGAAATACTTAAATGATTAGCTTCTGCTTTGCGTGTTCGTTACATTCATCAGCACTCTCAAAGCTGCGAGAGGTCTCGACCATCCCAAAAAAAAATATAATAATTTCATACCTTTCATCTCACCTTGTAAATGTAACAATGGCGCATGCCTTCCATAATTTCCGATAATTACGATTCAATGCACTGGTGGGGAATGCAATTGTTTTATACAGTGGTAACATACTATTTTTTACTCATATAAATGGAAACGAGTTAAAATATTTAATATTAGATATTTAAAAGCTTGCCTCAATTACCGCAACATATTAGTGCCTGTGTAATTGCTCTTATTCTCTTGATTTGATGCAGAGAATTTTTATTTTTATTTTCAGTGACCACCAATCGAATAAATTGAAAATATCTCTGCGAATTCAGGTATAGAACTGGTAACATAAATCGATCACTTTATGAAAACTTATTTTCAATGGGAAGGAACAGTCCACGAATTCCATGGATTTATCTGTATTTCTCCCATTACTGTTCGTGTCTGTGTTGTTAATTACGTGTTTTGGAGAAAAATAATATATGTTTCGTAGTGTTAAGATTCTAGAGGGTATAACAAAATAATTTTTCTAGCGTATATTTTTTTTGTTGAAAACGGAATTTGAACACGCATTAAAATATTGCGGTTCGCTACCAGAAGCACTTGACTACCAAGCATAGGTTACTTGTTAAGGGAAATTTGTATATATGAATTATTTTCTTTCTTTTCTATTACTCTTCATATATATATATATATATATATATATATATATATATATATATATATATATTAGGTATTACCATCAGTCACAGGATATATTTTTTTCTTGGTTTTCGATTTCTAAAGTTCTGGTTTATTAATAAGACGCCACAACATACCAAATAATGCCTGGGCAGAATAAATAATGGTATATTTCGTACAACATTAAGTACACACATCTACGTATTTTTTGGTCTATACCGACTTTAGTAAAATCTAAATTAACTTCGGTATATTAAAAAACGCAGGAGTATTTCAGCGAATTAATTTTAATTTTGATCATCTTCCTGGTTGACGGTAGCTGAAAGCGTGCTTTATAAGTAAATGAAGCACATTGCAGAATTTTTTCTGCCTTCCTGTAGTAACAACGATGTAATTAAAATTGTATAAGCCTGAAATAAATATAATGCATATTATTTCAAATATTTACATTATGTAGACCTAGCGTGGCTCACGTGTGATTAAAAGGGCTTAAAAGGGTCTATTGTCCCATATGGTTTGTTTTGGTAATTTCATATGACCCTTATTTATTTATGTTTCCTGTGGTTTTAAGCCAGTGGTAATGAAAAATAAATGTAGCGTAAAGCGGATTGTACAAATATTCTCTGCAGATAATACGTTGAAATAGTTTCGAACACCAGGACTAATGTTAGACAAAGTTACAAGTATATTTGCATGTTTGTGGAATGCTATTTAGTTATTTATCATGCCCGCCCAGAAGTTTCTCGTTGCGGGTTGGGGAGAAATAATTGCCTTCTCCCCTATTTTTTCTTCGCAAACACTTTAGGACAGGCGATTCGACAATTCACCATAGAAGTTGTAATACAAAATTTGAAACATCTGTACAAATTTATTTTAAACTGCGATACAGACCAGCCACGTATGCTGGCAAATAAGGGAACCGGCGAAATACAAGGAAACAGCTGTTCAGACACGGAAAGGTAGTATTTTTATGTATATCGAAACGTAACACACTTCGCGTCCTGCAGCAGGCGTTTACACTCCGATTTGAAGTATAGAAAACCTTATAGATTATAGTTCCGGTAAATGATGAGTTTGCAATCTGAAATTTATGCTTTAAATTACGAATTATGATGTGTAAATAAAAGCCAAACTCTTTTGCTCACTGTGTTGGTTTACAATATACCTTAGTTGACCGCGTGCGTTTATAGGGGTAACTACAGGATGGCTGGACTACCAAATGCCATGTCTAGGGGGACACAACATGAAGGAGCCCGCCAGTACCAGGTACCTTTTTTTCTTTCCTTCAAGAATACTAAATTAACATTAGAGGTATTATACGGTGGGTATTCATTTCTAAAATGACATACGTGTATTGTCTCATTTTTACCATTAAATGTGTAATAATGAGATTTGTAATATGGCTATGATCATATATTAATGGCGTAGCGCGTTAATTAGCGAGAATAATCTGTAGTTTCGTATTCCTGTGCTGCAACGTCTCTGCTTACACAGCCTAAACAGACTGTCAGGGCTAACGAGTAGCATGATAAATAACGTCAAAATTTTGTAACTATATTCACTCTGCGTTTGTAACAGTATTGAATCTGCCTGTCCACCTCCGTGTTAATTCATGTTTGCTCCTTGCAAACGTATTATCAAATAGCTCGTCCATTCAGCATGAATTTATTAGTATTAAAATTAAAAAAAAAAGTGTGGCTGCAGTACGACCAACTCTCTCAAGACGACTGGTTAAGTGATCTTGAAAGATTATTTCGGACAGGTGTTTTTTTCGCGTGTTGAATGTGATATAGGTCAAGTATAGGCTAGTTTAAATGATCTGAGTGAAGTGGTAAAATATGTTCACGGTTAACCTTCCACTTGTGAAAGACCTGATTGAGATCTACGTAACAGTAACAATAATATAGTGATGAACAAACAGGCAGGGTCCATTTAAATGGAATAGGAATTTGTGAAGCTGAGTAACGTGCCATTTTGTGTAACATACAAGTTATGGAATGACATATAAAACCTTTGCTTGCATTTGCATCCACGGGTATTTTACATCTAAGAAGAACATTTTGAGGCGTGTTTTATTTCAGTGTAGTCATTCATTTAAAATATATGTGATCAACTGATATATAGCCAATGGATATTATTTTGTGTTCTTTCTTCTGGGAACATAAGAAAAATTTATTACACGTGGATAGGTAATAAATTTCCAGCAATTCTTCTTTATCATCCCTTTATGAGAAATTCCTGCTATGTCGTAATCAATAGAACTCAAAAGTTTTTAATGCATATGTTCATTTACATTTCAAATATTAAGTAGAATAATTGCTATTTAAATAATTACACAGGGAATACACGTTTATTTTTTCAGGAAGAAGACACAGTGGTCGTTATTTTAGTTTGTATATTTAGATAATAAGCCACTAAGTATTCAAACGTACTAAAGGAATTTCAAGTAGAGTATGAATACCAAATTAGCTATCAGTTTCTTTAGCTTCAGCTCCGCTAGTTACTCTGAAATATGACATTGATTCAATACAATTTAATATCGCTTAGAGTTCTTTAATACTTCCTGACAGCAAAAGGTAGTACTTCAACGAGTTTTCGTAGAAGTGTAGTATTTAATATCGCTTAGAGTTCTTTAATACTTCCTGACAGCAAAAGGTAGTACTTCAACGAGTTTTCGTAGAAATGTAGTATTTAATATCGCTTAGAGTTCTTTAATACTTCCTGACAGCAAAAGGTAGTACTTCAACGAGTTTTCCTAGAAGTGTAGTATTTAATATCGCTTAGAGTTCTTTAATACTTCCTGACAGCAAAAGGTAGTACTTCAACGAGTTTTCGTAGAAGTGTAGTATTTAATATCGCTTAGAGTTCTTTAATACTTCCTGACAGCAAAAGGTAGTACTTCAACGAGTTTTCGTAGAAATGTAGTATTTAATATCGCTTAGAGTTCTTTAATACTTCCTGACAGCAAAAGGTAGTACTTCAACGAGTTTTCGTAGAAATGTAGTATTTAATATCGCTTAGAGTTCTTTAATACTCCCTGACAGCAAAAGGTAGTACTTCAACGAGTTTTCGTAGAAATGTAGTATTTAATATCGCTTAGAGTTCTTTAATACTTCCTGACAGCAAAAGGTAGTACTTCAACGAGTTTTCGTAGAAATGTAGTATTTAATATCGCTTAGAGTTCTTTAATACTTCCTGACAGCAAAAGGTAGTACTTCAACGAGTTTTCGTAGAAGTGTAGTATTTAATATCGCTTAGAGTTCTTTAATACTTCCTGACAGCAAAAGGTAGTACTTCAACGAGTTTTCGTAGAAGTGTAGTATTTAATATCGCTTAGAGTTCTTTAATACTTCCTGACAGCAAAAGGTAGTACTTCAACGAGTTTTCGTAGAAATGTAGTATTTAATATCGCTTAGAGTTCTTTAATACTTCCTGACAGCAAAAGGTAGTACTTCAACGAGTTTTCGTAGAAGTGTAGTATTTAATATCGCTTAGAGTTCTTTAATACTTCCTGACAGCAAAAGGTAGTACTTCAACGAGTTTTCGTAGAAATGTAGTATTTAATATCGCTTAGAGTTCTTTAATACTTCCTGACAGCAAAAGGTAGTACTTCAACGAGTTTTCGTAGAAATGTAGTATTTAATATCGCTTAGAGTTCTTTAATACTTCCTGACAGCAAAAGGTAGTACTTCAACGAGTTTTCGTAGAAGTGTAGTATTTAATATCGCTTAGAGTTCTTTAATACTTCCTGACAGCAAAAGGTAGTACTTCAACGAGTTTTCGTAGAAGTGTAGTATTTAATATCGCTTAGAGTTCTTTAATACTTCCTGACAGCAAAAGGTAGTACTTCAACGAGTTTTCGTAGAAATGTAGTATTTAATATCCGTCCCTAATTTTCCTTGCAAATGTTATCAGATTATTTAAAATTTTAGATGTACATGAATATTATAGTTTAACGATTTCACAGTATCCAAAGTTTTCAATTGCTTTTTAATTCTTCACGAAAAAAACATCACGGTTATTTTTTATAGATGAAAATGCAAGTTATTGTACACTCATCTTCCTGCTTCTCTTTTTGTAAATCCTGTTGTGATGCATTTAAACACTCTTTCGTATTGGATGTCCCATCATTGGTTTGGCCCCATGCTATAGCTAATATTTATTTTTCTTTTCTTTCCTGGTATACCTTTGTTACACAAAAAAAAATTTAGTCGTTATTTCTTCAACATGCATGAATACAGAAAACGCGTATTTCTTTTAACATTGTTCGGTTGTCTGCATGGGATTTTTTGTACATAAGCGTACGCTCATTTCATCTTGGGTCAAACCATCCTACATTTCACTACACAATACAGGGAAATCAAACCAAGAATCAAATTCTCCTGCAGCAAGTCTTTTAAATTTGCTACTAATATGTTAATGAAAATATCTTCTCGTTATTTGACTGTTTAATGAGCAAATATAGGAACGCAAGCATGAATGTGTGCTCTTTAACAAAATGATTTGCACTCTTACAAGAAAAATCCAGTTGCCAAGAAATTCCTTTGTAAATCTACAAACTGTTTCGTTCTAAAATTTGTAAAAGATATATTTGTAATATTACAAATGATGACCTTGTGCTGATACTTTGAAAAGTGCACAAAAGTGCATTGAAAAGTGCACATAAAATATAATTTTTCTTCTAGAAAACAAATGTGATGAATTTAAAAAAGATAATATCTAAAAAATATTACTAATTATAAATTATGAATAATTAACATTAAATTTCGTCGAGACGGTGACTAGAACAAAACACATTAAATTAATAGCCTCCACCCTTAACCAATATTCTGTAATTCAACTGCACGTTATGAACACTCAGCAATGAAAATATTTATTTAAAAAATAATTATTAACTGTTTTCATCAAATTTGTTTTTCCAAAATATAGTATGTAATAGAAAATACGCCAACTTTCTTGTCTTCAGCCAAATGGAAGAACGGAAAATAAACGTAATTTTTTCTTTTTCGAAACCTCTGAATTTTCGATTATGTAAATTCAATTTTATTAGTAAATAGCATGTTGATACAGATATAATTTAGTTCATCAATAAGAGAACCGTGATGTAATAATATAACGTTTAATAATTTATTAAAATTTATGCTTTCTTAAAGTAAACCCCTAAACTGCAATTTAATGATTATATATCTGTGCCTTGATATTTCTTAAAATATTTTCTGATGGTCAAGTATAAATGACTTTAACATTGTAAGAGAACAGGATAAGTAATTCCTTTGACGTGAGTATTTCATTATAAATTTACTTTGCGAGATGTGTATTTTTTAACTCGGTATTAAATAAAGTGCTACGCTTTCGTTACCAATAGTAATCAAAAGTATATCCAATAAATGTGTAATAATTAAATATTTTACTCAAAACTTCATATATTCTGATTAAGTCGAAGGTGAGAAATATGGATTTTTTCTCTAAATTATTCAGATATAAGCGTGAATTTAAAGCCTTCACACAAGATGAAGCTATTAAAATCATACATTTATAAAATTTACTATTTAATGATATGCCAGAAACTATTTAATAACATTATTAACTTTATCCTTTTTTCATTTATCTAGCTTATTTCTGTGAAATGCAACTAAATTTTTAAAATTTAAAGTTTGAGTCTTTAGTACACCGCGCATGCAAGTACATTTACATAAACACACACAAAGAAAGTTTCACAGCTACATGTACACAACCATAATTCGAGACAAATGCAAGCGTAGATACCCATAGTCACAGCAACATAACATCTCACACACACACAGAAACTTGACCATATGACTCTAATTTTGCAAAGAAAAGAAGCTTCACGTAGTCAGTGATTTTTTTAAATGTCACCAGGTAACATACAATTATACTGGTTTTTTTTTTAAATTTCAAATCATGGAAAAGTGGTCTTCACATCGCTAATGTTTATAAATGTGAAACAATATATTAGATTATAGAGCCAACAATCGAGGCGGTCAGCGGAAACACTTTGACACTTACATCTCATTCTCTAACTTACGTTTGGAAACAATCTGTTAAATTTATTCATGCCCATGTGTACCTGTAATGTGTGTCTAATGTGTACCTAAAATGTTCAAACCAAGAGAGAGTTTCTACGGAAATGTTTACAAATTTGCAACATAATTCGCAAATGACTATCTAAAATGTATTTCATTATATATGTTGCATATGGTTTTACGGATTTATCTCTGTTATTCAAGTCTGCGTGGAAATCTCCAGAACCAATAACGATATAAATAATCAAATTTTTTATAACGTTTTGAGCTTCGACAATTTTACATTGTAACTTAATTCTGTGTAGTTACGTGCATAATGGAGCAATATAAGGGAACACTATATATTAAAGGACTGCCTGTGCATGACAAAATCAACCAAATAGATAAAAAAATAAATTTTCTGTAGTTACAATTATAAATATACGTATTGTGGGATTTTCGTTCTGATCCATACCATATTTTTTAATGTAAAAATTTTAATATTGGCTCCGAGAACTATTTGGCCCCCACGTAATTCTACCATAATGTAGTTGAGTTAATACATGCCATGTTACCGTCAATCGATGTTATTTACATGACGATATAACTTTGAACCACTCAGAATATTTGTTTCGTTGCAGTTTGGCTAGGAAAAGGCACACAGTAGCTATGCATTTCAAGTTTTAAACGCCGTCTTCCTTCGTTTCATGACACCAAAACGAATAATTTTTGTGTGGTTCAAAGGAAACCAGCAGGTATGCCTACAAGTTATCCCCGGCTTGCTATAGTAAATAAAATAGATAATAATATTTTTTCTCCGAATTCTCGGGTTAGTTTCAATTTACTGTTTACAATTATCTACGTTCTCCTCAGATAGTCTCTGTAATAAACAATTATTTTCTGAGCTGGAAAATTCAGGTCAAATATTATTACTATGTGAACAACATCCATACAAATTAAAACTTATCTTTGAGAGATATTTTGACGTGGAATGCGTCTTAAAATTTAGACTGGCACGTATGTTATAGTCTATTCGTGGTTTCTTCGCTCTTTATAAATTAAAACCTTTGAAAAGTCACCTCATATATGACGTATTTAGTTATTTCCTAAATGCACTATGTTTTACAAGCATTTAATACCTCTGTTAACATAAAATTATTTCATTTGTCGTTAAATTGAAGACATACCTATATTTTATTTACAAACTATAATATTCCATTTATAATAAACATGAATAAAAACAGCGAGAACAAATCTGCGTTGGTAGCACCTAGTAATAAATAGTTCTTAGGCTAAATATTATTACAATTGAGTGCGCACGAATTCGGTGTATTGTCACGAGCATGCGTGAGGCTCCGCGGGGACTGGCGACAATTTTGTGTTCGGGCGAAAATTTCCGGGCAACATATCTCGTGACTCCGAAACGCTAACGCGTTTATTTTGGTGCCAGACGAAACATCTCGACTGCGTCTGTCTGTGCAAGGCGTAAAAATCAAGTATCTATCTAGTAACTTTCATTCAGCTCCCATAAACCAAAGAAAATTGTACACTTTAATGTAGACGTATGCACGTAATATCGCAATGCCGATTAAGGTGAAATCACAACCATCCGTCGCATCCGTCAGTCTCCCGTCTGTCAGAGGGTCACGTGATCTTCGACCAACCACAGGGAAACTTTTTTTTCTATTAATCAATCCGTCAAATATATCTCAAACTATACCTTACGACGGACCGACGGATAGGCCACTGCCTTCTGGTGACATTCCATACACGCGAATACGCACTTTGAAATAAAATGCTAGGCGGTGGATATGTGTTAATTTATCTTTGTGGCAAATCCATGAATTTAAAACATAAACAATAATTCAGTTTTAATTTTTATCACCAAAAATTTATTTCCCCAAAATGTTTCTCTATTGAAAATGTATTTCCAACTAAAATATACATTCTACGAAAGAAAAATGGCGATGTTAAGTTGTCATTCTGAAGTCATACCGGACAGAAGGATCGACGGACAACGGATTGTTGTGAGACGTTTTCAACTGATGGATGGGGCCACGGAGGCTGAGCGATTAGCATGCTCGCCTCCCACCAAGGGGAACCGGGTTCAATCCCCGGCTGGGTCACCGGATTTTCGCAAGTGGGAATCGTGCCGGACGATAGTGTTGGTCGGCAGGTTTTTCTCGGCGATCTCCCGTTTCCCCTGCCGCTTCATTCAGGCGCCGCTCCATATTCACTTCAATCACTCTCACCGGCTCTCAAGACCTCGCTGTTAAGAGCCACCGAAATCTCTTCACTCATTCAATTGACGAACGAACAAACAGACGGACGACTGACTGACGGACGGGTGACTGATGGATGCGACAGTGGTAGTGAGCTCAGCTTTATTAATTTTTTTGCGATCAGGTTACACGCTAGCTAGCCTGGTACACGAACCTCCTCTAGTCCAGAGTGGGAGCAATGCGTGTTAAAGAGCGTTCCGCTAGGTACCAAGACGTAGTGCGCCTGGGCGAACGCAACACGCTAATCAGGCAACGTTTGCGTGCGGCCTACTTACAGGCGTCATATCGCCGAGACACACACTCCAAGGGAAACGCTCTTCTGCCTAAGTGCGCTCCGCCACGCGAACTTCGCCAAAGTTGGCTGCATGCAAGATGTCCACGCCAAGGGGTGTTCACGCTGCCAACCGTGAAATATCGCACCCGCGAACATGTACAGCTCATTGAATTCTTTTCCACTTTCTGTACTTCACACATCACATTAAACATTGGGTTTTAATGTTTTCATTTTAGGCTAAATTTCTCAAGAACGGTAAAACGATTTCACAATAAAATACTAAGATTATAAAATATCTGTGTGTAAAAATTGTACCTATCTTTTTCAGCTAAATATAAGTTAACTAAAAATAGGCGAGTATTACGTTTAGACCTCTTTCAACAGGAACAACTGAATATTTGCATTTATGCAATGCAACAGCACCAGTAGTTGACAATGCTTTAGTATTTTAGCTTTGAAGTTTAATGGCAATGTTGTTCGAATTTTATGTTCGACGATGGACATAGTCAAACGATGCCAACAAAATATAATGCTTTATTAGTTCATACTTCCAGGTTAAATTCCTTACAATACGACCAGTATAGTACTCAATGAGTTACTTGCGATATTAAATTACTGGTAGTGCCATCTACGTATTATGATAGTTGCTAACTATGACATCACAACCTTTCCGCCATTTTGAGTATGAGTTGCTGTAATGAATGCACGTGGTTATTGTTATTATTTGTTTTGAAAACATAATTGTTAAGGAAGTAAGTTGGCATGACACACATTTCTATAATTTAATATCCCTTTTGCTCTAACTTAACAAAAATTGTGGTTGCTATATGTGTGGGCATATATTAGCATGCACCATGAGTGATGTTAGGAAAATTTTTCGAAACTATTGGGTATACCAAATATTGTCATAGTGTTGTTTGTAACATTCAGTACTGTAGGTGACATATACTGTCAAGTTTTAAAGCATGCGTAGTATTTATTACCAATGGGAAATTTTAACATTCTAAATACTAATAATTAGCAGAGCTTCCTATACACATTGTCAAAATGGCTGGAAATTATATGTAAGTAGTAGTTAACACTCCTTGTCAATCACTAAAATATTACATTAAACTATTAAAACAAAAACAATTTTGTGTTTCGTATTTCGTTTCAGTTAATCACAATGCCTACAGTGAAAGTAAAATGCTTCATTACAGTGAATAAAAATGAATCATGCAATAGCTGATGTCCTAAGAGGTAATTTACGTTGCTACAGCATCTAAGTGCCACTCTGTACCTCGTGTCCTTTGTTCTACAAAGTGAGAAGGAAAACTTCAAGACAACGTTAAGAGGGTTCACAACTAGTACTTACAAAGGGAAAGGAAGATGTTTTAGTGAAAAGGAGCACTACAGTGGCCAAAGCAGGGTGTTCGAAAACGAAAACTCAGATGTAATAGATGATGATGCAGCTGGATAAAGTATATAGGAAAAAGTAATTACATCAAACCTAACAGTGAAAGTGAGTCTTATATGAAAGGCGATTATTTTATAGTAACTTTATCTAGGAAAAAAAAAAAGGTTTCTTTAATATTTCTGTATTACACAGAATATGTGTGAGGATGAAGAAATTGAAGTTATGGTACTGTGTTCTTGCAACAGTAAGAAAAACATTTTGCCAATAGCACAATAGCCGTAAGCACTATTGAGGCAAAAAGTCATGGTGCTATGTGTCCAACGATCTAAAAAATTATAAACTCCAATATTCTGTGTCATGCGATGTATAAACATTTTACAAACTGTAAATTACATTTGTACATTTGTATCAGAAGCGTGTTTTTGGTACATGGTGCCAAATTTTAGAGCACCTATATGTCAACAAATAAAGTTCTTTTACTCTTGTAATAAGATAATAAAACGTATTAAAAATATCAGAGAAATAGAAAAACCAACTGGCAGAATGATATATTAAATATGTAAACAAATGTTCACTAGTATCGTGTATACTTAACGTTTTATATCGTGTCGATTTTAGAGTTAGGCCTACGTACTGCTTTAATTTCCGCCCTCATACGAATGTTATTTGAATAACGGGATTGTTGATTGGCTTTAACGTCTCGGCAGCAGCGGAATTATTGCACACGAGAAAAGCTGCCCAAAAAGGAACCAACCTATGCCAAGGCCTGAATTAAGAAATCTTCGTAACATTCGCGTGGAGTTATTTCGTAAAACCTTGGAAAATCGATATAAGAATGACCCGACCGGTAACCGATCCCGGATCCCCCATGACGCTGTCCGTCGTTACTACTGTGCGCACTTGACTCGGATAGAGGCAAAAATAATTGAAAATTGAAAAATTGGAAAAATTATTATATTGTCGACCATACCTATGAAGAGCGTACACGAAAACGTTGGGTAGCATTATTATTATTATTATTATTATTATGGAGTCCGAATTTTTCTAGCACACGCCCGTATGTAATCTGTTTATTCCTAACTTTTAAAGGATATTCGCTGCAAACTAAGAACTTTTTGAAGCCGTCTCAATTTGAATAATAGTCAATAACGTATGTTTAATTGTAGACTTAAACGTTAACTTTCGAGTCCGGTGAAATGACTACACTGAGTTTACTACTTAAATAACAATATTTATTTTAAACATTGTTGGAAGAATAAAAAATGGGTGATAGGAAATAAGTAACTAGGGGCTCAAAAGTGCTCACTTTGTCGCGAACATTATATATATATATATATATATATATATATATATATATATATATATATATATATATATATATATATATATATATATATATACATACACCCACTTGGAGTGTACTCTTTGTGTTTCCGGTCACAAACACAAATGTCAGGACCACCTATTAAAGAGTATTATGGAAATAATCTTATTACAAAAATTATATTTATGTTAGTAATGGATTTATAACATAGCAAAATTTTTTGTTTTGCCATTAAATTAAAATCAGTACTCTCCTCTCCATTGTCGTCTTTTCCGGCACTTTAGCCCGGCCCGCCTAGTCCACCGTTTTGCAGATTACTGATTGCTTTATACTTGTCTACCCCGAAACAAAATAACAAAATAATCTAAAAGCTGAAAGAATACACTTTCATACGCGCGAGAGTATTTCAGTACTATAGAACATTTAAAGGTGCGTTTAAAGATTAAAATAGGGAAGTGCGACTTTACAAATTAAAACGTACTTCAGAAATTTTTTTTTTTCTGAGACAATCATGCTGTGAAGAGATTAGCCCAACGAAAAGCTTTGACTTAGTCTCGGGCAGTAATTATCTCTGCTGCCGCTTTGGAATGGATATAGTCTGTGGTTGCGATTCGGGGGATATCACGACCACTTTCCTTCCCCTCAACCTTTTGTATGAATAATATTAGTTTAGCTTCTGAAAACCAAACATTATTTGAGATTATTATGTAATCTTTTCATGCCTACATTCAGTCAAAAAGCAACTAAAGGCTCTTTACGATAAATTGAGCACTTTTGAAATGACCCTTAGAAAAATGTCCCTACTCCGACCCACGTATATATTAACAGCTACGCTGAAAGACATGTGCCCAGTAAAGTTGGTAACGATGGAAAGAAAGTAGTTCCATATTTGAACGTCGAATTAAAAGTCTTATAAAACCATTTGTGATAACTTAAATTATTTATTTCGATTTCTGATTTTTTTAATTCGTGCAAGTGCAGAAATTAGAAGATTTTGAAAATAATTACTTTTTTTAATAATTTCACATTTTCACTTGACCAACGCGACGCATGAATAAAGTGGCAGTGTTAATTTTTCCATGAGGCGGAAGAATACTTAACGTGCATAGAAACAAACTTAATCAGGGCTTTCAAAAGTGCTGAGTTTGCCGTCAACAGCCTACAAGTAGAGAGGCGACGATCCTACGCAATGGAGCGGATAGCTGCTGATATTCGATGTTTTTTCCCCAGTTCTTAATCAAACCTTTCAAAAAATCTCTCAATGCATAATGCATTTGTTGTTTCCAAAATATCACATACATCAGAAGCATTTTATACTCCCGTGTATATAAAACTTTCTTTTTTTCTTATTTATTTAAATTTTATATTTTTTATCGATGTTATAATATTTCATTTATAATTAATTTTAACATTAACAGAGATGAAATAGGTGTGTTGGTAATGATAGTAAGAAATAGTTATTATGCAAAATATCATTAAACTGATTGCGCACGAACGCGGAGAGTGGTCCCGTAGGTGTGATGTTATAGATTAAGCTGTATTTGCATGAGACGGAAGAACATCCTGAAAGTAGAACTTCAACAGGGCTTCAGTAAAATTGGAATTTACAGTGAATGGTCGATGCCAGTTTTCACACAACAGAGAACGATAGGACCCTTTTTTTTTTCCCCCTATTTAGTACTCTTTAAAATGTGAGATGCGATTTTTTTTGACTCCAAGTCATCGATTGTTATATCGATACATTGCTGTACACCGTATGGACGATACAGCAGTTGCAATGTTTCTGCGCGATCGATACGTAATGGTGTTGTAGGGTGGAGGGGGGGGGGTCGGGAAGGGGGCCGTGGGGCGTGTGTCATCCAGCGGGAGATGTGACCTCGGCGTGGTTCGATCGGCGCGTGTAGCTGCGCGGGTATGACTGGCCGCGGTTGGTACGGGGCGACGGCACGGACCCGCCCTTGTCCCCCCCAGTTTCGTCCGTGCTCCGGCGTGTGTCGGGGGAAGTACCTCGATCAATAGCAGCCGGGGGTCTGGAGCCACTAGCGCCTCGCCCAGAGGAGCTCGCAGTTCGAGCCCCGCTGCCCTCACTTTCTCCGCTCCGCCATCGCGCGACACTCGTGCACTAAAGCCTAGTGCGCACGGCCGTATTTCCTGTACAGGAAAGTTCAAGTAAAGGCGAACAAGAAATTTAACACTTAAGTTCATGCTATCTGGAATGGACGGAATTGTTGTGATCCATACACACGACACTAGCTGGTGAGCAAGAAAGTGGATGGTTGATGTCAACTATGTATGATTTGGAAGCAGGTTTTGGGGGTAATTTGTGCATTATCACCAACATCTGACATAAAAAGACTGCGAGAGATATAGTCCAATTAGACATATTTCAAGCACTAAATATATACAAACGTATAACATGTAAGATCACTCACAGAAAAAAAAGACAAACCTCTCGTTTTATTAACATTCACACATAATTATTTACTATAGTGAGACTATTAAACATTACAAAATTAACATATCTGCTTATTGGCAGCATAAACAGAATATATGTTTCGTTTACATTAGGCTTGTACATGAAAGATGATGAGAAATAGAACGACCCTATATGGCACTAGCTAGTATACAAGCTCTTGTGTGTTAGTAACTATCATAATCGGCGGCCCTTCACACTATGCAAAGTCGGGGTGTACAATAACGTGCTCACTTTCTTGTACAATAAATATGCCCGTGTGTACTAGGCTTGAAGATGAGGCACACCGCTTATTTGTCTTCTGCGCATGTACCCAACATTGACCTACCTCAAAGGAACACAACTGCCAATGCCACACGGTCAACATTGATGAGCGTATTTGTTTATATTTTAATTTTTAAATGACAAGCAGGATTATACTATTAAAACACTTTCTCGAGTTAGAATTTATTCAAAAAGCATTAGAAATTGATAACAGGAAGTATAAAAACATCTTAAAAGCACTTTTTTACTAAACGGTATTCTAACCTCAAATCCAAATCCACGCCGTGTTTGCTAGACGTGTAGGCAGAAATACAGTTCAATGTTGTGACATGGGGTGCGCAGCCATGCCGGTCTACCTCATCATAAGTCTGTACCAACACTCCGCAACTCAAACTGACCTAGTCTATTCACCGTTACTGCCAACATTTCTCAAGCCCTGCTTAAGTTTCACTTTCACGATGTCCCTCACCGCGTAGCAAACTTAACCGAGATAACTTTCCTTCTACTCAGCTAGGAACAAAACTTGATTTCTTATAAGACAGTTTTGTGTGGGCTAAATTTCCGCCGCTAGGCGCGCAGTATTCATAAACGTAACTTTTAGTCGAAATATAAAGCTGCGTGAATAATAAAATTGTAAGATTTTACGTACTTACGAAGTTATTTTATATTTTATTTGTTGTTATTACGATTGTCCTGTTTTGTTTTCAAAGTAGAACATATGGAAGAGAAAATGTGGTACATTCTGAACCCTAGCGCCTGCCTAGCGACTAAAATTTTTGGTTGCAAAACTTTTAACGTTGAACTTCCCAACCTACAGTGGAAATAATATTAATCGAGTCTAGAAAATGACACCAGAGCGACAACGCGCCGTATTCGTGCGCACTCAGTGCAATCATGTTTTGCCTAAAAAGTAGTCCTTGCTAAGCATTACCAACGAACATACTTTCTCGCCGGTTTTATTCGCGTAACTTATAAGCTAAATTATATATTTTATAGTTAAAGTACAAATAAAATTTCAATTTAACAAAAACAATACGGTAGTTTTATGTCAACTAAACTATACAACACTTGTGGTTTATTACGTGATACACTAAACTCGTCGTACACGAGGCAACGTTTCAAACGCTCGTTTCAAAAAGTGTGCTGAAACCACGAATACACTAAACACATCGGGTGTTTCACTGCGGATCTCTTCTATCTACTTCGTATTGAATCACTAAAGTTCGTAGAGTGATCATGGTCTCTTGATCATTCATGATTACTTCCAACATTTATAGAGATCTTCAAATATTCTACCTTAAGGCTATTCCTCCGCCTCGTACAAACAAATCATAACTCTGTTGAGAAAATTACACCAAATGGACAACGCGTCACGTTCACACACACTCAGTTTATTACATCTGAACTATGTTTTTTACAGGGTATTATAAGCTGTTCATGGTAAAATAAGCACTTTTGAAAGCCCTGCTTAGTATCTAATCGTATGTGCTTTATGTATTCTTCCGTCTTATGTAAAATTGACATTGCCATGCGCCTCATCACTTTATTCATGCGTCGGTTAGTAAAACTTGGAAATTTCAGGAAAGTAAATCTTGTACAAATATGCTCATTTTCACACTCCAATGCATTAAAGAAAACTAGAAAGCGAAAAAAAATAATTTAAGTTTTCACAAATGTATGTATATGAAAATTCACTTTACCGAAAAATCAGAGAGTTTTATATTAAGAGAAGTGTAAAACGATGGAGATGCATAATATATTTAGTAAACAGCCAAATACCTCAAACATAAGACAGCTATTCAGAGGCTTGATCCATAACATGTGAAGACATCGCAAGTAAACTATAGAGCGGTCTCGCTATTTGCGCAGAACTGGTACAACACTGGTAGTTCAGGCATTTTAGAATATTTTGAAAAACACACTACAAAAAAGCAGATTGTTGGTAGACACATTTGCAATGGTCTGGTGAACAAAAAACTAATATGAACTGCTTTTCTTCCAACTCGACTATCATACAGAACGTGGATAAGATTTTAGGGTAGAACACTGTTTAATGAACAAGTCCTTTGGGATGTCTCTATACTGTAAAGTAGTCTGATTAAATTCGAATTGGTTTTAAAGTACTTTATGTGTATAAAGTGCTTGTCTTTTAACAAATGAAAATACAAACAGATACGTTAGTCACCGTTGACGAAGTATCTTTGACAGTTGTGTTGGTTTGTGGTAAGCCAGTGTAGGGTATACATGCGCAGAGGACGAATAATCGGTTTACCTCATGTTCAGTCGATGGTAAAATCCTACTCTTCATAGATATTTCTAACTGCTTTTCACCTTTTAAACCATAACTACTACTGACTCCTAGCGAAGTGCAGTGGCCTGCAAGCGAATCCCTAGTTTTTTTCTGCTAATTCGCTATTAGATAACATCTCGTTTGCTCAAGATTCAGTAAAATATATTATACTGGTAGAAATCACTGATTCACATTTGGAGTGTACCCACCATTTTAAGTGAGGTACGAGCGCTTTATCCCCTAATGAACTAGTTCTTGGAGGTCTATAACCCTCAAGAAATAACGCAGAACATTTAAAGGTTTTCTTAGCTGTGCTGTTTTAAAAGTTTCTATCAGTCTTTAGCGGTGTCCAATTTGACTTACGCCGTTGTAGACTGTTAACTAAATACCAAGTACTTTTGAAAGCCCCGCCAAAGGTCTACTTTTGTGCACATTATGTATTCCTACGCCATATTTAATAAAAAATACTTCACTTATTTTCTTGTCTCCTGCACTTATATGCGTAAAAACATAGAGCAAATAAATTATTACAGACTTCCCAAATGCTTACGTAAGTTCACAAATGTAATATATATATATATATATATATATATATATATATAACTACTTTCCTTCCACTGTAAGCGACGTTACAGCGTGCAAGCTGGTCAATGCTCCCGTAAAAAAAAAATACAGCTAGAGGCAGTGAAATTTTTCAAACGTTGACTTCAGAGGGCTACAATTAATCGTGGATTTCCTACATCCGTCGCTTCATCCAGTACTCTGTCGCATGCACAGGACTTCTGGTCCTGAACAACGAATAACAATTTTTTCCCCACTCCCATCTCGTGTCCCCCAGGAAAACAAAATAAAAGTCAGCGCAGGTGGCTCCACCACCATCCACTCGCCGTAGGGTGAAGACGAGGTAGGCCAATTTCGGTCTCCTGGAGGCTGTTCACGATAAAGTGAGCACGTTTGAAATCAACCTTAAAAAAAAAGTTACTGTCACTACATGCACACATATATATATATATATATATATATATATATATATATATATATATATTGCCATGCGCATTAAGTGACATGCGTACAGTAAAGTTGGTAACTATAAACGGGAGTAGTTCCATATCTTAACGTCGAATAAAAAGTTTTAGGTTACCATTTTTGAGAACTTGAATTATATATTTCTCTTTCTGTTTTTTAAATGCATCTAAGTGTAAAAATGAGCAGATTAGAAAAATTTTTATTTTACTAATAATTTCACAAATTTACTTGCCCGACACACGAATAAAGTGGCGCGGCTCATGGCAATGTTAATTTAACTTAAGGCGGAAGAATAGACAACGTGCATTCAAGTAGATCTTCAGCATGGCTTTCAAAAGTACTATCTCTATCGTGAACAGCCTTTGCACATGTCAGCAACATAGACATCGCCGCCACAGCTTTTGAAGCTACATGATCGTCAGTGATTAACTTGTACGCTAACCCTTTCAGTAAAAAATAATCATATTTTAGGTGTTGCAAAAAAAAAAACCAATATGTTGTTCGGAACTGCACTGATATCCTGACGACACTTTGTCTTATTGCCTTGCACCGGGGCCAATATAAATCTACGTGTGCTTTATGTTACTGGAAGCAATGATGTCTCCCACACGTAGGCGACCTTTATCACTCGACGAAATGTTCTGTTGTGTGGCGTGCAGACTATTCAAGCCACTTCACAAGCAACGCTCCAGATAGAGGACACTGCGACTGAAAGCGTTTAGTTTGAATTGTCAGCACACTCACCCTTTTATATGAAATCCCCAACCAAGGCGAGCCGGGTTCGATTCCCGGTGGGGTCGCTCGTCGATTTTCACACGTGGGAATCATGCTGGAGGTTGTCGCTGGTCGGCGAGTTTCCTCGAGGGTCTCCTGTATTCCTCGCCCTGGAAAGTGCGGGACTGCTCCATCGCCATCTCGCTTCACACGCTTCGACTTTCATGAACCCGATGTCAAGTCTCCCGCTTGATTGGCGCTTCAAATGTGTTGCAGTATACGAAACCATTAAACATGCGTCTAATGTCCTGATCTACCGTCTAATGTCCTGATCTACGTAAAGAAAAGACGTATCAGACAAGGATGGTTGAGTTAAAAATAATTTTTTTTTCAAAATGTTGTTTTTTTCCAAATATACGCTTCAGACTCATACAAAACTTCTCAGGGATCCAGCATTTGACCTTAATAGGGGTGCCGCCGAGAAGTCCCATAGAAAGGCCTGTAGGCTATTCACGGTATAATGAGCACTTTTGAAAGCCCTGCTTTAGATCTACTTGCATGCACGTTATGTATTCTTCCACCTTATGTTAGATTAACAATGTCATGGGCCTCATAACTATATTCATGCGCCGGTAAAGTTTTAAGCCGTTAAATCATTAGAAAATTAAACAGATTACAAATCTGCTAATTTTTACTATTAGATTCATTAGAAATAATAGAAGGCGAAAGAAATAATTTAAGTTATCAGAAATAGTTACTTAACACTTTGCATCCGACGTTAAGATATGGAACGACTTTTCTTCCATCGTTACAAACTTTACTGGGTGCATGTCACTCAGTGTGCCAGTTAAACTACCGTATATGCAGGTAAGAGACGTGACTTTTTTTCTAATGTTGATTCCATAAGTGCTCACTTAATCGTCAACAGCCTTTACACGCAGAGTGACGAGAGCAGTGCACGCCAGTTGGGAGCCTTGCGCTTAGCGACGAAGGCGCACTCGATGCGCTGGGCAGTGTCGCCCTTATCGCTCCCTCGTTTCTCGGCCTCGGTAGCTGGGAAATGCTCGAAGTGAGCGAGAGTGTTCAAGAGCCGCCCAAGCCACGTTGCCTACTTACATAAACAGCTGTATGCCGCCCTCAGATAGAGTGTGCGTTGTTTTTGACACTGCGATGGGCAGAAAACCAATCAACTGTTTAAAAAACAAAACAGAGTGACAACTGCGCAGCTTGCATGCGCACGCGACGCCAGTTTACCTATATATGTATGATACAGAACTTCGGGAACTGTCACTAGACCGCGTTTAGCTTTACACGTTAACCCTTCTCTTGTGTTTGCATTACGAGTATTTTGGTGAGTTTGTTGTGAGCTGAGGCGTTGTAAGCAAATCGCTTAGTTATTATTAATTTTCGTAATGTGTTGGTTAAAATATTTGGGCCTTCAACAGTCGTTTAAAGTTTACATATTTTAAGTACACAAATTAGTTCTTAGTTTTGTTGAAATTGCATTTACTGAAATGAATTTAGTTAGTCCAGGTAGTAAATATTACTTTATTTTTCTAGCTAGCGCGTAGTATAGAGACAATGTTATGTTACGTCCTCGCGAAACTGCATACAATATCTACAATTTTCGGCTAAAAACACTAGTCTTAAGTTTCGGACCCGGTCCATATAAAAAGTTCAAATTGCCCAATAATCTTACGACATCGGACCATCCAGAACGGTGACGTCTGAGTTGCAAGTGCACCAATCAGCGTCAAGTGTCCTCGGGCATGTCCGTGGACATCGCGTATTGTAGACAAAGTTTTTAAACGCACAGTCTTTCATACCTCACAATATTATAAGTTCTTAAACCACACACTTCTATTTTACAGTTTGTGTGACATTTTTGGCATGGCAATGCATAAATAATTATTGTTTTCCAAAATTTCTACAATTTCCACATATTTACTGCACTCATGTTCCCCACTTGTGTTTCCACAGAAGAATACTTGACAATTACGTGCGGGTAACAAAATACAAAATATGTACATACTCTTTGTAGCAGAGGAACACAGGAATTCTATAACAGCGGAAAGCAATTTTTCCTAAAGAGCAACATTTACAAATGAACCATGTGGATGTTTGCGTAACTTAAAAATAGTATTTTAGACTAATGATTGGTCAGTGTTGGCAGCTAAATGTATAAATAGCTCCTTCATTTACAAACATTTTTAATATACTTTGAATATTTGAATGTTCTTGAACAGTGACAAGGCTTTACTAAGAGAACTCTTTGAATTCAGGAATCAGGTAAGAATTGTCCGGGTCTTGTATTAAGTAAACATCCCAGCATTCGTGAGGAGCGATTCCGGGAAACCCCGCACACGTGAATGCGAGGTCAGTAGTTACCATTGCGCTACATCCCTATATTCTACTGACAGTAAAATACGTCAATTCGTGGGAATTTCAATTTAATCATGTTACAATATCACACGAATTACGCTCTTGGGTCCTAGTCTAATGACTATGCATTACATTAAGGAAGCACGATAAGCAAAACGATTAATATAACCATCAAGGTTTCTCGAAAGTTCTCAGTGTAATAGCTCTACTTCACGTGGTCTTGGTGAACCACTTACAGATACATTAAGGAAATAAGAGATCATGCAGAGCAACAGGTTTTCTTCCTCGCGCTAAGCAATTTTTCGCTTTCAAGAACTTCAGCTCTTTAGCTTTATTTCTTTTTCTATCAACTGTTTCACCCAAGTACGAAAGTAAATAGTGACTTGGGTTTTGGAACATTCACAGATTTACTAAAGAATTTTCGTATTAGTTTACGTGCTTGGTTGCAGACTCGCGCTAGTGAAAGTCTCCCTTGCCAGTGGAATTTGCCTGCAAAGCAGTGCGATCGACGGATCTCTTTTGGTACACATTATCACCTAATCATATACGAAACATTGTTTCTGCTAAGCATTATATTAGCTACGTAAAGTACAGAAAATGCCACTATCTACAGTATATGGAATTTGTATTTCAATATGCTGAGCTTGGATGTTTTCTTTTTGATTGGTTAAAACTCTATAATGGTTTATATTTTCCGAATAAAGGCAGAAATAGAAATATAATGTGTAAGAGACTTAAGGGACTTAGTTAACATTTTTCATAATACGGGAACGGATCCCTATGTTGAGAAATTCCACATTCAGTGCAGCTGGCGGGTTCGAACACACGAACACTCAAATTAAAAGTAAATACGCTACTGTATAGCGAAACACCTTGATTCGGCATCGTTACTGAAGTCTTAGAAATGCATTAAACCTGCAAGCAATACGTAAATAGAAATTATGATTATCCCATACTTTCTTATCGAGTAATCCGTCAGTCGTAAGCGATACATGTATGAGTCCTAAAAAACTAATTTGAATTCTGGAAAATGGCATACCTACAAGCCACCACAACTATGTTAGCTTTTTGTTCAATTAATAGGAATAAAATTTTCTCATATAGTTCTCATTGTTTTCCAGGTACTAGCAGTAGTTTAGACGCACTCTTATATATAACATATTACAAAAGTTAAGAAAGTCATTCGGCACAATAGCAATAAAATAATGTATTATATGATTTGATATGTATTCAGGAAACAATGAAACCACCATAAAATTTTTATCATAGTGTTAAATACTGTGTATAGATTAGTAAAGCATTTTAAAATAAAGTAGTTCAGTTCTTTAAATAAATAAATAAATAAATATATATATATATATATATATATATATATATATATATATATATATATATATATATAATTAGTACCAGGTCATCGCTTCGCTCAGGTTTTATAAAGTTATTAAAATACATACCTATATATTTGACTTCCCATGACTACCTACGACTACCCGTCACTACCTGCGACTCCCGTGATTACCTACGACTACCCACTACTACCTGCGACAACTTGCGACAACCTGTGACTACTTGCGACTTATTGCTACTACCCGCGAATGCCAGCGACTACTTGCGACTACTTACAACTTATTGCTACTACCCGCGAATGCCTGCGACAATTTACGACTACTTCAGACTACTTGCGACTACTCGTGATTACATGTGACTATCCGTGACTACCTGCGACTACCCGTGACTACCTGAGACTACATGCGAATACTCGTGACAACCTGCAACTACCCGCCACTACTTGCGACTACCCGTGATTACCTACTACTTGCGACTACCCGCGACTACCTGCAACTACCTGCGACTACTTGCGACAGCGTGTCACTACACGCGACTACCTGCAACTACCTGCGACTACTTGCGACTTCCTGCTACCTGCAACTACCAGTGACTAACTACGACAACTTACGACAACCTGTGACAGCTTGCGACAACTTGCGAATACCGGCGACTGCCCACGACTACCTGCAACTAATTGAGACTACCTGCCACTACCTGTGAGAACTTGCGATTACCTGCAACTACTTGTAACTACTTGCGACAACGTGCGACTACACGCGACTACCTGCAACAACCTGCGACTACTTGCGACAACGTGCGACTACACGCGACTACCTGCAACTACCTGCAACTAATTGAGACTACCTGCGACTACCTGCAACTACCTGCAACTAATTGAGACTACCTGCCACTACCTGTGAGAACTTGCAATTACCTGCAACTACTTGTAACTACTTGCGACTACTTCGGTATTTTTTGTGTAAAGACACAATTTCTTCTAACATTATTTCTATTTATCTTAAATGGTTTTGCTAGAGCATGCTTAGAAATCAGCCAAGTAGCCCATTTTTCTCCGATTTGGTTTACAAATTTTCAAATTTCTCAAGGAATTTTTAACAAATTTAACAAAGCATATGTCCATCTGGAAGAATATAGCTTTCTAATAGTGAAAGAATTATAAGAATCGGCCCTGTAGTTTCTGAAATTAGCCGTTACATATAAACAAACGAACTCACATTACATCTTTATATATATATAATAGTGTATATATTAGTGTATATACGCATCTGTAATATTAAACATACAAAATAGGAAATATTAGTGAATGCCTTACAACGACCGATTTCGTTTAAAATATAGATATTTTATTTGTGAATCGGTTAGACACCTTTTATGTTTCGCGTTGAATGTTAAATAATTTTTTTACCTCCGCAAAAACATGGAAAATAACTGTGCTACCGTAGCTTACACAGAAACCAAGCGTCGTGGCAATGGAGGGACTCTTTTTTTGTGAGTGAACACATGAAACTAAATGAACAGAATATGTTCCAACTAAGCGCCTACGAAAACACATCTTTCAAGTGTGCGTTAACACAAAAATTCACAAAAATTCCACTTACTCCATGAGTTAATTCAACATCTAGTGACTGGCCTACATGTTCTGTACGTATCATCGTACACCCAGTTACGGTTGCCTTCTATAGACCATACCAAATCCAACATAAATGCGCCAAAAACGAAGTAAGAATCACAAGCAGTTGAAATAAAATTGCAGTGGACCACTTACCTATTCATGAACCTTTCTTACGCGTCAAGTAAATAACAATTTTAAGTGGTCTTTATCGCCGCATTGAGAAGATAAATATAATTCCATATTCTTAGAACGTCATTGGATTCACGCTAATGGTTAAAATACACGACAGTCGTTTGTCTGTGTATATAACTGCATACGTATGCAAACAAATAAACCAAAACACACAAATTGAATTAAATAACGCAAATTTTGGGTGCCGTAATTAGAGTATAATTGCTCAACGGAAAATCATTTAAATACTGGTAACACTTAAGTTGTGAAATTGAATTAATATAATACGATATTTAATGAAACAACTTAAAAAATAAATATATTTGTTATAAAACTTAATCGAGATCAAATTGAAAGGAAGTGTACTACTGATAACAGTTCAGTCGCTTTCAGTCTAGCCACAAGAACAAAACTTCAACAATTATTTCTTGTATATAATTTTGCCTTCCAAACCCTTATCTATTTATATAAAATGAATCACTGTCTGTCATACCAACGCCCAGCCGCAACTATTCGTTCTATAAAAATTAAATTTGTAGGGTAAGTGCATAATATAACGTAGGTAGGTGTTCAAGGTTTGTACGGAAAAAAAGATAGTTAGTAGGCCTACTGTGAACTCTAAAAGTACAATATTTCATATTGATATTCAATTAATAACTACTATGGTTTTCTACTATATATATATATATATATATATATATATATATATATATATATATATATATATATAGAGCTACAGGTTTTAATACCAAGTTATTATTACTCCACGTGACGTTAATATTGACACACATTAAAATTTTCAAAATTTCGCGTTATATATTAATAAAATTTATAAAATGCAAAATTTTTATGTTTATGGTATACATTGAATAGCATGTGTTGTTTCAAGTTTTAAATATGTTCAAATGGTTTTATTTATTTTGACATGTAATTTGGTGTAGCTTTTATGGTTGTATTTTTATATCAATCCATGTATATTTATCATTTTAGGAAACTTGCAGCACTGACCGTAAGTAGTTTTTTAATCATGTCTTTTTGAATGCAGCTCGTAGTTAAGTCCTATATTGGCCAAGATAATTGAAATTCCCACTGTTATAACGAATGGTTTACGTGTAGCTGAAAATTTTTTCTCAAACGAATTGGGTGCCAAAATGGTTTTAATGTTATCAGCAGTGTTCGTGTAACCAGTGAAGAGAGCCACATATAATATTTAATTAGAACTCGGCAAATTGCGATCATGTATTTCAGCCTACAGATGACTTGGTACCCAGGGTTGGTACCTCTACCTGAAGACTCCAAGCTGGTTCGACGTGTTAACGCTACAGACTTGATTTTTCGACTGAGCTATAATGTTTATTTTATGTTTCCAAGAGAGAATTCCTTCTAGTTCCGATCTGATTTTGTTAGCTATCAAACATTTTATAATTATTCCCTGGTGATCTCTAACAAGCTATCTATTCTCCGTCATTTTCCTACACATCTCTCAATGTCAAGAGTAATGTTTTACCGATAAGAAACTGAGCTAACAAATTTTTTTTAAAATTATTTTTAATTCAAGTGCGAGAGAGAACTTTATTTGGAGACACTACTAAGTAAAATAATTTAGCATGGAGCCAGTCTGCCATTCTCTTTGGATTTAATTTAATTTTTAAAAATTCAAATCGTTAATTAATTTTAATGCGGCTCATTTTGTCAATTTTACACGTGATGAAATATTTAAAGGCTTCTCTAAATAAGTTTGCTTAAAAGTAAAACAAATGTTGCTCCATCAGATGTGCAGTGTTTTAATTTTTTGGTAGCTTTGGCTGTAGTTCGAAAGTTATGCCAAGGGTATTTTTTGTGTCTTCTTGTTAAGATTTTTTTTACATGCGAGTGTGTTTTTTCTAGTCCGGGATATAGTGCGTACAGCTACCCATTTTTTAATACTATAATGTTATTAGCTACATCCCTTACAATACACACATATTTTCAATTTCATTCCAGGGGAACCTAAAGTGTTACAATAATTAACACCGAACAACATTACAGTACAGTACGTACGTTAAAGTGCAGCCCAATCGTGAGGTATAAAAATAATTATGACAAACACTTCAAAAAAAGTTTTACAATGGCGCCATCATTGTGGGACACGAAAAGGAGATTGGTTACTGAATAACGGTTAGAATGATCTTTTCAAATATACGAACAGGAGAAGCAAAACTCAGTAATAATTAAGGGAAACTGCTTCCATTGATTATAAAAGTTCTGGAAGACCACTAACATGGCCACAGAACCAGGTAATTTACCTACAAAAATATCGACACATACATTGCGGCGGGACAGTTAAGTGAGCCACGAGTCCAAGCTGCTAGTTTTGTGACACCAGAGATGCCTTTCACACTAGCCAGTAGTACAGAGCCTAGTACTCAGGCGCCTTTCGGTCAGTTGGCTGCCATGATTATGCAGCTGCAAGTTAGGTTGACGTTGGAGTTAAGGCAGCCCAGAAAACAATAGGTTAAGTTGCAGAACAATATAACCCGACAGGCTACCTTGATGCAGGAAGTAACAGAGCTTAATGCGCAACAAGCTATAGTGGAAGATATTAAAACATATATAACATTAATTAAATACGCGAACATTTTTTTTTTCAATTAAGCCAGCGCGTAGCTAACCAAGTTTACAGCCTACAGACTGAAGTAAACACTTTAGCAACAGAGTTCAATGGAAGAGATCGCCACAAAGAGGGGAGAATTAGAGTTTGATAAGGGACAGTGCGCAACCCGGGCAAATGAAACCGAGCTCCGTTTTATCGAACTGGAAAAACGGTCACACGCAAAGCAACATTTAGAGGCTATTAATGAGCATATGTCGGCTTAAATTGACCCAGCTGACCGATACATTGAGAATAAACTGCAACAAGTTGAGGACGCAGTACACCACGAAAGTGCCCGAAACAGAAGCAAAGATTGCCAATATCGGCGAAAGAGTGAATTTCGTAGAAGAGAAAATAGACAGAGTATCAACCTCCATACAAGAATTAAGTCTTGTAGTAACACCCAGCACTGAAGCTTAGCATTCACCCGCTGCCACCTCATTTCAGATTAAAACTTTTATCTCAGCTGCGAGTGCATCTGAACACGTAGCATACCCTAGCGCACCAGCAAGTACTCTACTACACTCTTCCAAGGTGTGGGTATAACAAGTCCCAAATTTCGGGAGAAGAGTCGGAGAAAAACAAATTAATTTTCTTCTAATCACATATTTTTGGAACAAGAAAGTTCAAGGGTATTTTACTACTCAGCTGCACACAGAGAAATCCATACCAGGTGTAAGGGTAAGAAGATCGAGATTCAACTGTCAGATATTCATAAATGCTCAAGAGTTTTAAACACACCCACAAGTGATGAAAACGTTGTAGACATGGTTCATCACCGACTGCCACATCGCTACTAGATACGTCAGATTAGAAGACACACGCATATTCACCGGGCGTCGATCAATTGTGCTTGACTCCGATATTGGCGAGACCGAGATTTCATATCGTGTAAATTATTTAAGATTAATATTATTTAATATATTCCTTCTTTGTATGTTTAATAACGTAAAGGTGAATATTCGTTTTGCAGTTTGTACCATTCGTTACTCAACACGGCGCACACGTATGCAAAAATATACGCCCTGAAAATAAATACTTTGTATCTGATAAAAATTGTAACGAAAGAAATATAACATATATAATTTTAAAATTATTTTAAAATTAAAAAGGAACAGAACGCTTTACGCCACATAAAATTTATCATTATTACAAAATGTGACCCGGCTCTTCGTGAAAGCTAATCAAAGAAGAAAACATCACAATAACTGGGAGTTTATAACCTAGCAAGGTATAATCATAACAACTGAAGAATGTTCAGAATAGACGTGACAGGAAGCAGACCACTAAAAGCGGCTTTAAAAGTATTCTAGAATTAATACATTTTAATCAATAAATCCATTATTATTTCATTTCTTATGTTCTCAGCTTGAAATTTGTCTTACTGAATCTCAGGCATACAGGATGCGATCATGACAATGAATTTATATTCCTTACAGTTCCCAAGTTCTCAAACGTAAATACTGGCAGTAAAACTGGGGTATCTTAAAATGTAAGAATTTTGAGACAATATGTTATTGCATCGTTATAATACATGCTGTATGTTACTAGTATTACCAACGGTCGCGTGTTAATTAATTACAGTGTTCATGATTAAATAGTAGCTTGTAACTGTTATCGAATAATTTTTCTTAACTTTTCTGTTTTAAGTACAACATAAATATTTTAGGAAGGGAAGGAGGGAAAATACGTTTGCTTAGGGTGAGACATACACATATAAACAAGTGGGAAATATTACCTGATAGGTGCGTACGTGGCTGTTTCGATGGTGTTGGGTAGACACGACCAAATTGGACACTGTGGTCACTTTTAGAGTAAATATTAATTAAGCAACTAAATTTGGAACGTACGAAATCCGGCATATAATTGTTATTTTCAGTTTTGCCTTCCAGAGATACAAGCAAGCTAACAAAACGAATGTAAGTTATTAATGCTTTTGGCAATACACGATGAATTATGGTAAAGAATATTAGGTTTCCATATGGACGGCCCCAGGGTAAAATGTAACACGTCACATTTTGCTAATTTTATTTTATTTCTTCCATAAGTCACTTTTATACTTACCCTTCATTGAATAAAATGTAATAAGTCTACATGCATTAAAAATAAAAAAACTCGCAATGTGTAAAATTAAACAAGTTAGACACATTAATTTTGATAACGGGCAAAAAGGGAATAAGTTAACTTGTTCCTTTTGGTATTCTAAAAACCATTGTATAAAAGTATGTATAAGTCTGACTTGTTTCTTTCCACTCATATTACTGACTGGCCATGTTGTTTTATTCCATAAAATGTAAACAAACAGTAGTACTTTGAAATTCTATCTTGCTTCAGTATTATGTATGATTCACTAGTTTTGAATACGTTAATTTTTTTAAATAGAAGATGAAACATTCACAGTGATGATGTAATGTACTGCAATACCAGATAGTAGCATAATAATATAAAGAATTTCACGATAAATGTATAAAATATTAATTTTGTTATTTAATTGCAAGATACGATTGTCACTGCTTCTAGTGTTGTAAAATTTTCATACTGGTCACTTTTTTGTTGACAGTGCCTCATGTTAAGTGTTTCGAAGTTGGTCAAACTGAATTGTGAAAAAAAAATCAGATTATACTTTGTTTGTGTAGTATTTGACATTTGGAATCATGTTACAACAAGCAAGAAGCAAAAGAATGGTGAAAATGGCTATACAAACATTACATTTTAGCAAAGGCCATTTACAATATAGTAAAAGTTGTGTTTTGTTATAATGCCAGTAGTTTTTATGAGGCGATAAATACTGTCCTCTTCATATAGTTGTTATTCATACACGTGACTATGTTAACATATTCTAAACTTTCAGTTATCTATATGCACTTGTATGAGAATATAGTAATATCACATAGTAACGTTACCTAAGATTATTCAACATAACCTAACATTGCCAGTTCAGTTTAGTAGGATTATGTTCATTGAAAAAAAGTTCCCCTGTAAATGAAATGCATATTATTGGAATTTCAGGGCAGTATTTAACAGTTTCTCATTTCATCAAAAAATTATTCATCATATTGTCGCTGCGGAAGTAAAGTTCTCGGAACACATGTGTTGTTTATTAATTACTGTCTTCGACTCAAAATATTTGAACAAGCCGATAATGTAAACTAATTTCATGACACGAACGTATTCAGTGTCGGGTAATAATTTAGTAGTGCAAAAAATCGTTTAAAATCATTACAATTGTATACTTTTAGTATAAACGTCAATAGTGATATGTTTGTATTCTGTTGCAAAAAATTATAATCTCTAAATATTTTAATATATTCAATTTATTCCCTTTTGCTTTATCACGAGATAAAAACAGTTCATTTTATTCCCAGGCCAGCCAAAGGAAACATTAGTTAGAAGATTGGATTTCGATACACACGCAGATGGTGTTGATAATGGTAGCAAGATATGCGAACAAGGGAATTTTGCTCTTGATAAATCTGTTCCATCTACGACAGTACATGATGATCAAGCTGCAACTTCTATGGGAGGCTTCATTTCAGCCGAAGAAAGCAGCGTACATAATACAAAAAGCTACCGTAATTAAAAACAGTTCTAGTGTGTGAACTGGGATTAATACACAGTTCAAAATGAGAAAAATATGATTACAAGAATTCATATATCAGCAGTGATCTTGTAGATGATGTAGCCTATGTACTTGTAACTCTCATTGTACCTACTGAATATCCTAAATTATAATATTATTTTCATTTACAGGAAGACGATGCCTGTGATGACAGAGACATAGAACCTAACTACGCACCAGATGATGGACAAAACAAGGCACCAGCACTAGATTCTGACTTCAGTGATAGCGAAGCAAATACTGATTGTGTGACTGCAATACATAAAAAACGAGGCACCAGAGGAAGGCCAAGGGAGGTAAGAAACTCTAGGAAAAGAAAACGGAATGCAGGGCAGAGTTATGTGACTGAAAGTGGGAAGAAAATTAGAGCAAGATCGTTTCGTAGGTCGTCTCACTGTCGTATGAAATGTGATCTTCAAGTTAACCAAGTAAAATCAACAAGAATTATTTCAGCAATACTGGCGAATGGGAACTCGTGACAGAAGAGAATCGTATCTCGCAGGCTTAATGTCATATACCAAACATAATGTTTCGAGAAAAAGAAGAAGCGCCTCTTGTAAACAGAATAATAGAGGGGTGACATTTCATTATTATGTTCCGATTTCTGGCAGGAATGTGGAGATCTGCAAGTCTTGTTTTCTTAGAATCTTTGCTGAAACACCAACATTTGTATGGGTCATTGGTCAGCAAAAACAAAAATCACCAGGAAGCTCTACAACACCAGACAAAAGAGGTTACTCACCTGGGGTTACTCACCCCTCTTCTCTCGATTGTCAATTTTTCGGCACCGAGGCAAGATGGCGATGACTGTGTATAGTTGCGCAGATGGCTCCCGAGATCACTGCACGCCATTCCACCACCCATCTCCACCCCTCGCAAGAGGGACATAACCCTGTCTACGCACTCCCGACCACATCCCTTCATCATCAGCCCAGAAAACGTATTTTGCCCGACAACAACTTCAGGGAGTCTCCAACTGCCAGACACCCCTCAACACACCAACTTGGACTTTTCCAAAACTTCAATTTGTTTGCAAAACTACGCTTTACCCATGAAAAGTGTACTCTCCCGAAAATCTGCCCCGTCCCCTTCTGTGACTTATTTCCCCGCCACCCCCTCCTCACGACTCGCCATACCTGGAGCTGGTCAACAACCATCAAACCTTTGTGCGCATGATATGTTAAAAAATTCTCGCATTTCGAGTCTCAATGGTTTGAACGTTTATTTCCATCTAATATATTTTAACAACTCCCACTATAAAATTATTACACATAATTGGGTGAAAACACACAAATACTACCTAATCACGATCTAAACGAATTAATAATCCATATACATTTGTCACAAAATAAATAAATCAAGGAAATATTAAATTCCCTGCAACTTCATGGAAGAAAAACGATGAAACTAATACTAAGTTACTTAACACAAACACAGTTTATCGATCCGAAATTATTTTAACAAAATTTCAGTCGAAAACTTATCGCAGAGAATGTTTAAAAAAATATTCTCGTAGCAAACACATGTAGACTAGCTTCGGAAAACTATATTTTCGAATCCTAGCCGAAAGAGCTAAGGATTATTTAAAATAAATAATAGACGTGCTCAAACTTTAAAATAACGAAAAATATTTCTACACTATAAGCTATCGAAATGAAATTTTCCTGACTCCTCTAATTAACACTGCTAGGAAACTGAATTCTAATGTTAATCGACGATTATTTAAAAAGAATTAAATTTATTAACACACGTATAAATATTCTAACTCCTTTTGTATTTTATGTTACAAAGGTTAAATACCCCAAAAACGGAAATATTTCGAAAAATTGTGATATAAAGACTGAGCGAGGTGTGAACCATAAGTAGATGATATCACCTAACAAGCATTGCGGGTTGGGGGGCAGCTATGCGAAGGACGAAGTCGTTGCGAGATCTTAAACAGGAGGGTTCACCGCTGAAGGCTGTCGCGATTTTGTCCATCAATTTTTCTATCCTGCAACAGACCGCTAGCGGGTGAGGGACAACCTCGCTCCTTTGTCAAAGGAATACAGCACCCTGGTGAGCTGTCTTCAAACGACCAGCAGAACTCTCGCTCAGCACAATGACTGCTAGCAATGCTTTATACATGTCCTGAACACGTTCCAGCTATAGGAATCCTACAGGCTTCAAGCGAAGTGTCATACACATTTGTTTTCTGAATAAATACCAAATTAAGCGATTTACACAATAAACACAGATATTGAGTAAATAACATTTCTAGGTGTTTTAAATATCCTGTGAAAACTGTCAGTGTTTATTAAAACCTATTAATTGCATTCTACATTTGTCTTTAAAACTGGTTTACTATAAGTAGATTATTTATTTCATCTTGTTTTCTGTTAAGATACAAAATTGTTAACTCATTGCGAATCTCCATAGTCTTTACTGTGTTAAATATTAACGATTTCGCCATTTTTAGGTGATATTCATGCAAACTGATTTCACAGCGAGACAGTATTGTGCGCTGTTATGGAAAGAGCTCCGACAAAGTGATTCGTCAACAATTGCAAACACAGTCGTTAAACCAACTAAAGGAATAGCTGCATATTCAGTTCACATAGAAATATTTATTTTCACTGAAACCAGATCAATTAACTGGGTTATTTTGATTTTGTTATGTCGAAATACCGTTTTCAAGAAATATTTGTAGAAAAAGGTCACACCCACGAATAAAGCTACGACACCTGATAGGTGAAGCAGTAAAATATATATTTTTTACGAAAACATTGACTCGCTCATTTCTCTAAGATATATTTTTCATTATAAAATTCCAGATCAAACACACATTTGCTTTAAAATACATTTTTTATATATCCCATTTTTCCAACAAACACAATATATATTTACGTATACAAAAAATCACATTCTTCTTAAAATTATTATTTACATATGCAAAAACACTATCTTCTTAAAAATATTTATTTATATACAGAAAAAAACCACTCAATCTTCTTTTCTGGGAACGAGGTCGGTAACATTTGGTTGATGTTGCAGGAAGACGAACTCATTGCTCTCAAATCTGTGTGAAGTTGTTATTCACAGCAGATTCTAGATGAGGTGGTTGTTAGTATTTCAGATTAGTTAATTTAAGACATTATCTATCAGTTAAATGGTTCACTCTGGTTACGGCTGGCAATTTAATTAACTTGTTCATACTATTATGTCATTTAACTACCCCATTGGCGGTATTGCATATAGGAGAGCTGAATTTATTATGGCATTGAGTGTAGGCTTGCCGGAAAAATGTAGACAGGAATCCTGTAATATCAAATAGGGATACTCCAGCCAACTTAATGAAGCGCTGAAATACAAGAAGTGTAAAGTTTGCGGAGGAAATTTGACATACATATCGTACTGATATGTTTGCATACAAAGGCTCTACACACATTCTGGGTTTTGTGGAACAGGAAAAAATTTATGTATTTCCAATTCTATTAAAATCTTGTAGCAAAAATATTTTTCTGTGCATCAGAGCGAGTGAAGATTTTAACAGTTCTCGAAACCGCGGTCTTGAGAGCCGATGTGGGCGGGGAGGGGGGCGAGTGGTGGAATAGTGTTAGATTACATGTCTTCTTATTGGCAATAATTTTATTTACTTCCGACCAGGGTTTAAAGGCCAGTATTGGGAGATAAACATCCATTTTTGACATATGTTGCAAAGTCCACCTGCTTCCATGAGCACTAAATTCTTTAAGCCTGGTTATTAAGTAAGGGACTATGTTACTGTCATAAAGTTCACCAACATCAGATGAGTGTAGGACAGTAAGTGTTTTGCTTTGAAAATAAAAGCTTTGTATAACATCTTCTTCTGCTGTGAGGGTTTTCAAGTACTTACAGGTCATTGTTATGCTAATTATAATAGGTTGGTGTGGTATCATTATTAAGCTTAATAAAGGGACCTTACGCCTCTGGAAAAAAAATCAGAAAAGTCTGCATCACTGTCAAGCCTATCGTTAACTATATCCACATCAGTTAGTCTACCGGCGAACACGCTACCCAGTATCTCATATCTGAGATTGGATGATGAACTTTTCACTGAAGCTAGAGACTTGGAAATCAAATTACATTTTTATCCTCGAATTAACATATCCAATATCTGGAGGTAATTTAATGGGTGGAACTGGAAATGTTAAGTGTTTTACAGTAGGTGGACTATGTGGAGCAGATTGTAGAGCAGATTGTGGTGCTAACTGAGGAACAGTTTGAGGAGTTAATTAAGGAGCAGATTGTGGAGCAGAACATGGATTTGGAAATGTTAACTGCAGAGCTAACTGTGGTGCTACCTTAGGATGTGGAGTAGATTGTGGAGTAGATTTTGGAGTAGATTGTGGAGTAGATTTTGGAGTAGATTGTGGAGAAGAATGTGGAACATATTGTGGAGCTAATTGTGGAGCAGATTGTGGAGCTGATTGCAGAGCAGCTTGTTGAGCAGATTGTGAAGCTAACTGTATAGCTGCTTTAGGATGTGAAGCAGATTGTGGAGCTAACTGAGGAGGTGTCTGAAGAGCTGTCTTAGGATATGCTGCTGTTTGAATAGAATCAGTGTTGCAAGTTTTACAATGTCTATTTTAAGCATCACTAAAGAAAATTGTTTCTGGCAGAATTCACACTGAAACTTATTTTTTAAAGATTTCATTCCACAGCTACTTCTTTCATGTTGTCATACGTTGTGCAGAACTGTAAATTCTTTATCACAGAAGCGACACAGCAAAGACATAAGTTCCTCCAGACACCCTTTTATAGGTAGTTATAGGCAAATCCAGGAAGCAATTCGACTACATTATTTGTTTTAAACACAATACTTCTGAATTGTAGAAGGTGTTAAATATACATTTTTGAACATATGACATTTGAATCCTTGAATGTATGTTCAAATAGTTTTATGTATTATGTCTCTTTCAAATTACTAAAGGTTTATTTTATCATTATCCCACACACAAACCATTATGTGCAAATACATTTAGATTTGTTTGTCAAATGCACACAAAGTTTACGTAATATTTTATTGCCAGAAGATGGGAATATTACAATTCATGCATTTGTAAAGTCAGTAAAACAAAAAAAAAAATTAAAACCTATTATTTCGATAGATTTTTTTTTCAGAATACATTTTATCATCCCTGCGTGTTTACAAAAACATGTTTTACATCATATCTCTTCCAGTCTCTCCTTGGCAATATTTATAGTTTTTTCATGTGTTTGATTGTTATATTTTTCGTATATTTGGGTGTGTGAAATATTATACATTCTGGTAAATCAGGAAAAGTTTCATAAAGTGCGAATACACTTTTTTGATGCTTGCTGGTAGACTTATATTCGGACACATATCATATACAGGACATATTTTCAGATCTGGACAAGATATCAAAACCTTACATTTGCCACCCTCTAAGGGACATTGGATATTTTTAAAATGAAATATCCCAATGTATATATCTCTAAAATGACATAATGTTCCATTATATAAACAAAAGTAATTCACACTTGAGTTTCCAGGGGTGACAGACATGTAAATACCAGTTGGGTGGAAGAAAGACATTTTTACAGTAGGAACATCACAAAGATATAAAAACTATTTCTTTCCGAGACAAACTAGAAATGGTATAATCAAACATGCTAATAACTTGGTGATATTCAATTTACATTTTCATTTCTATATGCAAGAACAGGTGATTTCGTTGTCTTGTTGGTTCATCTTTATGAAGTAGTTGATTACATACAACCGAATACTTTTTATACTAAATTACACTTGTTACTTCTATCATCTCAAATAATGGCATATGACTCGACTAATATCCACAGGTGATTTGGGATGAGAATCATCAGAGTCTGTTTCACCCCAACCAGTCATTGTTGCCCAAGTTAGCATTAATTTTGAGTTTTCCTTTGCAGAGAAAACATTGAGTTAGATCCATATGTTTTAGCAATACTTTCAATGAGTGGCAATTGTATTTTTTTTTAAATATCTAATACTGTACTGTTATACACACTTTCGAAAATATGTTTTTGCTCAACTCCACCTACATATATTACACAATTATTTAGGTAATTTTTGCAAATAGCATCAATATTCTCATATGTTTTACATCCACTTTCCCATTTTAAACAGTGGTAAGGGTTAGTAACCCATCTATTTGTTTTCTTGTATTTAGGAGATAAATATTTCCAGTCAAATAGGGATTTGAAGCTGAATACAGTTGTATGTTCTTCCATAACATTCATAGCTCATTATTTTATGATAAATCTTTTTTCTGCAGACTGAAATCCTTGCACATTGCAAAACTTCTCATCGTAACCGTGGTTCATTGCCTACTGACTCAATACAATATTTTCATCAGCTAACTAAATATATTGTTACATTGAAACTCACTAATCTATAGTGAATTATAAGAGCTTAAGCTTGCATATTTGCTGGAATTGGTGAATTTGTAATAATTAAAATTCGTGAATCAATTATGCCATTGGTAATTATGTTGTCCTGTTTTCTTACATCAAACACAAATAACGTTCCTCTGATTTTAAATGATTTGGGTTCTAGGATCGGTGAACCGATTTTGTTATAACATGTTTCCTGAAACTTTGAGTACATATCATATGAAATAAGAAATTGCTCATTTTCAAAGTTCATATTTAAGTCCACACAGGGGTAAGCTTGACTGTTTACCTGCAGTTTAATATTTTGTATTTCACAATTATCTAATACTGATCTATCGGCTTTTAAATTGTTTTGTCGATTTGTTTGAAAACAAATGACAACATATCTCGGTTTTTCCAACAAAAAACTTTATTTCACATTCCAAATGACTTTGTGTAATGTTGGCAGTGTTGGAATCATTTCCAAACCCCACCATCTGATGACGATATCTAGATTCTTCCCTTTTTCGATATATTTTAAAAACCTTACACGTTCATGAGAGTTAATTTCTTTTTCTGGCACCAACCAATCCACACTGCTTAATTCAAATGTTCCACCTTCCTCATTATTCGCTATATCGTATATAGCATTCAAATGTGTATTGCCGAATAGAATATCTAATTGTTTAGCATTTAATATTACATGTTTATAGACTTCAGCAAAGCCCATAACCATACTTAATAGTATATCAAATTTCTTTCCAGCTGGATTAATTTACAGTGAGTAATAACTAGTATTGTTCCACCCAGTCATAATCTTTATATAAAGATCGTTTAGAGTTCCTGAGATATAGTTCTTTATCGTTGAGGTAATTACAACATTTTGTTTTTGATCGATTTCCACTCCATTGAGCTGATATGCAATTCTGTCGATTAAATGAAGTATTATATTTCTTATTATTCCTGTCCTTGCTGGAATAGTTGCATCATCTGTCTTTTTAACTGTCCCTGTAAACCTTAAACTTGATTGTGATGGTAATGTGTAAATATCGTTATTTTCTATTGAAATCCTTATTTTCGATGGAAAAGAGTATGGACCTACTCGGAACGGTTCATACACATGTATTTCTGTATTGGTGATTGCATTTTTATAGCTTATTGGTTCTTTATCTTTAAGTATGTCTTCCATTTATATTGACAGTATATACTAATTCTTTTAAATACAATTCGTTGCTTCAAGTTAACTTCACTGGTATCCTATTTAAAGTGAGCACTTTACGTTGATGTGTACACCTTTTTATTCTTCTTTTTTTTCAAAATAGGTTCCTTAGTGACATAGTACGCAAAAGAACTGCCTACTTAATATCCGAATTTAATATTGTGTACAATACCCATTATGATTGTAATGCACAATGGAATTCAGGTGTTTATATAGTTTTTTTTTTTTAAATTAAAATGAACAGTAATTTCTTAATTTCTAAATTTAATAAGTTTACCATCTTGATCTTCAATTGTAACAACTATTTAATCAACATGATTAACTATTACTAGAACATATATCAATGTATTCAGTTTTTCAATTACAGTACATGAGAATACATGTACTGTATTTGTCGGTTTTCTATTCAAATATGAACCACCTACAATATTAAAATATATATGACATACATTTACCAAGAATATACTAACCTGTTTTGATGATTCATGCAATTCATTAGCGGGATAGAGTCTCCGTTCGTATCACAACATATTTTAAATTGAATTGTTTTCCGAGAAATAGATATCGATGTTACTATACATAGCACTAGTAAACATATTTGGATTTCCACGTAATCAGAAATGCACATCTTCAGGTAATGCCACTTTAATGAATGTTTCATGGTCATCCCACTCATAAGATCCTACCAGTATTACAATATTGTATGTTATTCACAATTATTAGCTGTAAATAATTGGTTATGCACATCAATGTTTGGTATGCTGTTGTAAGTAATGAATTCTATTAGTCATATATGCCATTCTCCATCTAACTCCATTGAAGGGATATATACTGCATGCAATTGCGACAAATTTCCACTTAATATAAATTTAATTGACATATTACTAATATGTTTTACTATTACAATTTCTTATATACCCTATTTATAGCCAATAACATAAACATAATTGTCAACAATTGATTGTATTTGGTAAGTGCTCAATTTCGTAATTATACCTTTATTTAGTGTTTTTTACAATAGTTATATATTTCAATTAGAAGACGTAAATCGCCGAAACTGTCATAATACAATGATTGAGTTAAGTTTTAAAATTAATGAAACCCAGTGTGTTTCTTCATTATGTTTTGAATCTAAATTAACAATCATACATTCACAAAGATTTGGTTTTCTTGGTAAATGGTCTCTCATATGCACACCTGGGAAAAGGGAATATCATGTTTATTTACAAATGCATTAATATCTTTGTTTCTTAATGCATGTTTTGAAAGACTATTTAGGGCTTTCTGCATTTTTTCCATGTTTTGAGTATTTTCAACTTTCTTCAAATTTATAGGGTTTCAATTCATTCCTTTACCTTTTGATTTAACTGCTGTCATAATTGCCAAAACCCCTCTAAGGATTGATCCAAGAGCTATTAATGATGGGAATAGGAATGGAATTATTCCTCCTTCCTTTGTTTTTCATTTGGTTTGGTATTTTAGGCCCATGCCTCTCTTCACGTTCCAGCACCTAACGTTACCAACAAACCAAGCTCAAGCTTTTCACCTGTAGATGTTGATGGATTCTTTCTTATATTTACTGCTACATCGGCAAGAATTGTATCCACTAAATGTATTTCTTTCAAATTGTTTCTTTGATCGTAAACTATTTAGTGTTCTTTACCCGCATTATCCAGAGAGTTTATTCCTCGATTGTTTTGTGCAAAACGTTTTGCAAGTTTATACCTGGTCTGCAATAATTGTATTTTGGCAAATGTAATTCAAATGGTAATTTATTAATTAATGTATTCAATACACAGCATCCTTTTTGAAATGTTTAGTACGAGCAATTGTTTCAACTGAATGCTAACACATATATAGACCTACATTTATAATTTTATGTTAGTATGATACATTAGTTTTACATTACTACCAGTGGCGACGTGTGCTATAATTTCATGGGCAAGCTACTGTGTGAAGGGGGGCAGTACTGGTATTAATCTCCCCAATAAAGGAGGGAGGGGGGCTGGTGGTCTTCCCCAGATAAATTTGGATTTAAAGGTTAAAAATGATGCCGTTTAAACATTTTTTCGTACCTAAATATAAACTACACTGCTTGTAAAAATATTAATATTTCTTAACATACATTTTGCCCAAGTGAAAAATATTACAAAGATACCTTCATCAAACCCGGAACCGTGTGCACTGAAAATCATTATTATTTTAATACCCATCGACAGTGAGGTATTTACATATGGAGCAATTTCGATTGCTTAATTGTCCGGACCAATCTAGACCTAAATATGCTCTATTTTAACCAAATTTTTTAAGAGACATAACCAAATTTATGTGAACTTCAGAACCCTCATGTTTTTGTACTGCATTTCACAGATGGTTAAGGTTACAATACCCAGTTGCAGTACACATGTTAACTTCCTTTGAAAACAATAAATATGGCGGCCAAAACAGTTTGTTTAGGCTTTTTCATCCAGCTAAACATGAGTGTTTCTGATAAACATTTTTTTTGGAAACGACATACAAAATTAGCTTCCTTGCGTATTGTCGTGATCATAAGTACAAGTGTCGCCCTACCCTCTTTAATGATGTTACACCTTTCCTGAAAAGTGGAAGTACTGCTGGAAAAATGTTTCACTCGTAATCCACACACACCACACTTACATCCACATGTTTCTGTTGCACTCATTCTATCTTCTCAGTTCTTAGTCTCACACAGCAATTTTATAATTTTTATGTAGCGTATACATCATGCACGAATATTTATAACATTCTCAACACCAAACCTAATTAAACACAATACGATTTGTGTTGTATGCACGAACTTGCCCATGGATCGATCTAGTTACTGTAAACTACACCATGCCAACTGCATGCAGCTAGGCCAGCTTCAGCTATTTCCGCTTCAGTTTGGGGTAGACAGCACTACCATCGTATCTTCTAACACAGGTTGCTGCAGACATAAGCCCCCGCTCCTCTCCGGGCTGTCTGCCTACCCTGCCACCCCTCCATCGGCTGGGAAACCATTGCGACCGCCTACCTGCTAAAAGTATTACTTACAGTGCTTCAAAACATCTTGGTTTTGCTAGCAAATGAGTTGTTTTCTTATAATGTACAGTATTGTTTCCTGAGTAGAATGTGTACCACACGAGTGAAAGATACCTTAAAGTAAATATAAGTTAGAATTTAATATTTACTTTAAATACAACATTCTCAGCAAACTGTCTCGGGAAGCACTGCTTGCCCAAACAAGGCACTACTGTTTACTATGTTATGTCAATATGTTACAATATGTTGCAATATGTTATGTTATTATGTAATATAATGTTGCAATATATTACATTAGTACATTATATTATGTTACAATACATTACTAACATTCCATTGTTACATTATGATATGTTACTATCATTATATTGATACATTACAATATGTTACTAATGTTACATTGATATGTAATGGTTAGTTAAACTGTATATTTGTATAGAAATGAAGGTTATAAAACAAAATGTACATATAATGGTAATTCAAAATATGGAAGAAAACATAATTGAACAGAAAAATGGTATTCTTTTACTATCAAATATATGTTTTATAGTAAGCTGTCCTTCGTGTGGAAAACTAGTATTATTAATTCGCTGTTGTAGCATCCGAATGGACTCAAATTTGAAAATGTATATTTGTAATATAAAACAATTCAAGATAAATATCAACAATTTGAGAGCATTTTGTTGTTAATTGAAGGAATGCGATATTTACTATTACAAATGAAGAAGATATAATTCCTCCAAATGAAGCATTACCCAAAACCGAATTTATTTTTGACGATGTTTTGTGTGAACCGCAGGTTGAAATACATTAATATTTTAGTTTTTTTTTTCGACATTCAAGCGCTGATTGTTTTTATGTATCACAAAGTTATGCAAATATAAAAAAACATAATATGCATGACAATACAAATTGGTAATTGTGATTAAAATGGACATTATGAATCTGAAACATATTAAAAATGATCATGGTTTAGGCAATATGACATTTACAGAGTTTAAAGATATGTGTTTTTACTATTGGAAAGAAAAATAATTTTTTTTTGGTGATTATTCCAACACTTCTATATAAAGTCAGATATAGGTATGCTTTTGACAGTTTTTTACTTCCAGGCGAAGAACAAGGAGTACTTCAAAGTTTGGTCATAGCTGTATAAAATTCAATCATTAAAATATTTTTTTATCCAAAAATCGCGTTGGGAATTGTGATTTGAACAGACATATATTACATAATATGGGCATGGCTGTGAAATATAGTGATGTGGTAAATAAATGTTATGTGGAAGACATAAATGCTATTATGCTAAACATTTTAAAATTGCAATGAAACAATATTCTAGAGAAATTAATAAAGTTAGTTGATTTGAATGATAATGTATATAAAAACACTAGTGTAATTGCAAACATTTTAAGCAATATTAGAACTGATTTGCAAAGTAACGAATTTAGAATAGCAGAACATTTAAATGGATTTACTAAGGATTTTAACAGTATGACAAACTAAGTTTTTACAACACAACTTACAGAAATGCAAGAAATTTCCAGAGTTGTAATTAATGAAGAGGTAAATGCTACTATTACCAAACAGCTTGAAACATAAATGGAACAAATAACACAATATATAAAATATGAATTGACTAATAAATATGTTGGTTTAGTTATGCAAACAGAGTTGTGAAACAACATAATGATTTGGAAACACAAATCAATTAATTTATCGATGAGTTGAAAGCTAAAACTGTAAGTAAATTAGTAGCAGATTTAAGTAAAGTGGATAAGATTAAAAAAAAATGCAAACTAATCGATCTACTACAACAGTTAGAAAAGCAATGACTTAATTCATTTATAAATATATTGAATGTAATTTAATTTAATCAAAACATGTCTGCCTCTGCTTCAGAATCACATAATATCTGCCATGAAGGAGAAATATTTAAAAGTCAAAAAAGCCCATATGGAACAGGATGTTTAAAATCAAGAAATAACATACCGGTTATGAGTAGAATGGATACATTACATTCTATGTTTAATAAACCTAAAGAAACAACTTTGGAAATAAAATCGGGAAAAGAGCCTAAACAAAGAAAAAGCAACTCCTTTTGCAATTAACACTAGTTACTTATCTTTACAACATTCTTCACCTCTGTGCGATACAACTTAGGTGATTATTCTCATGAAAACAACTGGATCCTGGGAGATTCGGTAGTTAAATTTTTGCCTGAGTTGGCAAATTAAAATAAATGATTACATAACTGATGTTAGTGAAGGATTATTTGAATTATTGTTTAAAAACTTTCCAAATGGATATTCTGACAATAATTTGCAGTAATATAAGGAACTTATTCGTCGAACGAATGCTAGTGTTCCTTCAGGATTAGAAAATAATCCGAAAATACATTTAATAGCATATATAGTCGGAAGTGGACTATATAAAGATGAAATTGACAACTGCTTTTCAACTGTACATTGGAACAATTATAATGAATTTGTCAATGGATTAAATCCTCTCATCACTTTGAGAGAGTCTGGGAATAATTCACATACAAACGAATTTTTTTTAATTATTGAAGAGTTAACAGGAGATGGTTATATTACAAATTAAGTTTAGTAAGATTGCTTAAGATCTTCACGCTCCTGCAAGAATAAGATATCCTAGAAGAAGACTTATAACTCATGGTTTAAATAATCTTTTTCAAGCCAATTTGTGTGAAATTACATTGCTTTCAAAATACAATAAGGGATATAAATATAAATATATTTTAACAATAAGAAACAGTTATTCGAAATATGGTTGGTGTATACCTTTGAAAAACAAAACTGGGAAACAGGTTAGCGATGCAATGAAGATCATTTTGAAAATCTAGAACCCTCAATTCGCTCCAAACCGACAGAAGATCTGAATTTTTTTCCGCACAATTCCAGACAGTAATGACCGAATAAGGCATGAATCACTACACAACGTATTCAGAGCTTAAAGCCAGTGTTGTGGAACATTACAAAAATCGATTAAGCATTTAACATTTAAACATTTCACATCGAGGGGTACTTAAAAATGGGTTGACATTGTTCCTAAAAGAGTTAAATTTTATAATTCCAGATATTGCAGAACTATTAAAATGGCTCCCAAATAAGTAATGGATATTATTTTAATGGAAATTATATATAATAATATTAAAGTGACCGACGAAAGGAAACCAGAGAACAAAGTTGTGGAATTAATATATATCTCGAAGCATAAAGGGATATTTGAGATGAAATTTATGGTGAATTGGTCTTATGAAATATTTAAAATTATTTCAATTAGATAAACACATCCCAGAATGCATTACATAGAAACATATCACGTAGAACCGATAAAAGGTGGATTTTACGAACATATACTGTAAAAAGTCACTTCTCCGAATAAATATTTGGATAATATCATCATGAAAAGGAAAAAAAAGATATGTCCTTGTTTCGATGGAGAGGTTTCTCAAAAGCACACGACTCCTGGGTTAATAATGAAGACTTTAAAAGATTGTAATATATGTTTGTTAATATTTCTAATTCTAAATAAAATATTTTTAATTATCTTTTATGTGTTTTATTAATTTAATAAACCTCTCAATGTGTAATTCGATTGGTAATTATCATAGATTCGTTTAATTGGAAATCCACATTCAGGTGTTAATTAGGTTTATTTGTTACATATTGTAAACCATTGTGTTTGGGTGGTATTACATTGCATTTGATTCCTTTTAAATGTGATGAATTTGATTGTTTTGATGATACATTTCTTGGAATGGGGATATCATTTCGTGGAATTTTACATTTTAAAGGCATTTAAGATGTGATTCGTTTAATTTGTTGTTGTAATTTCCTGGCATTGAAATATTTTTTTCGCAGAACTTGTTTAAACTTAAAAGCATTTTGGATGCGATTCTGTTTTAACATTATTTAGAATGTATTTGTGATGTTATTAAATCTTAGAACTTGGATAATGTTTCCGGGATTCGTTTCCCGGATTAGATTTCTATGTTATTTCATGTTTTTTATTCAATTGTGAAGTAATTCATTGTTACTTTAGGGGAATACTTTTCCACGTTTTATAATTGTTTGTGGTAGGCTATATTTCTTTGCTTGTAATGATACAGTTCTTAGAAACTTGTTAGTTTTAAGAGAGCAAAATACTAGTCCTTATGCTAAAAACTTTTAACAAAGAATCATTATTAATTTTAATGGTATAAACAATTTTTATGGTGCGAACGATTTTTATGTTAACAAGTTCATAAATGTTTTTGATGGTATAAACGATTTTTTATGGTGTACACTACTTTGACAGTGTCGAATAGTTCACTTTATTTCTAAAAGAGTATTTTTATACTGGGTTTAAAATTCAATGAAATATTGTAAACACAGACCTATTGCTCCAAACATACAATATTTTTGAAAGGCTGGCGAGAAGGAGCAGGGTCAAAGAAAATCATTGTGTAAAGTGAAGGCAAGCTGCAGGCCAGGAACCCATATTGCGGAGTGAATTTTGTAGGTGTGGCGGGATGTGGAGGGAATGTTCTCCTGCTGGCGCATCTCTAGGCTCTACGCATGAAGGGAAGGTTGTTGGGCGGATATAAGCAGGCAGCTATTGATAGTGGCGCACTAGCTTCACTTTTCTTAATGATACTGTCATTCTATCTCGCCCTTCGCACCATGCACAACTTCTGCCTGCACTTGAGCCAAACTCCGGCCAGCCTGCGAGCAGCTTGACCCAACGTTACTCTAATTCGGAAAATTTATCCCTCATCAGCTCTCGAGACCTATGTTTTGCTCGCTCCCGCACACACTCAATTCTTGTCTATCCATTACCTGGTATTGTCCACGAGATTTTAGAAAGACTCGTTCCCGTATCTTTTGTAAAAATTTGTCGCTGTGGACGACTCCCTTTCCCAAATAAACTTGAGTGAGATTATATTATATTTTCCTATATAATAATTCTGTCTAAAAATTCTGGGCTAGGAAAATCTATACGTCAAATACGCACACATATTTAAAAACATATTTAATATATATGCACGTGTTGTATCTTGCATTGTAATAGTTCAAACTTGAATAGAAATGTGTGTTTGTTTTAATAATTTTAAAAAATGTCATGTAGCTGTGTTGGTATGAAATTAAATCAGCGAATATTTAAAAGTTGTTGCAAAATGGGAATAAAGTTTAAAATGTTTTTTAAGATTGTTGGAAATGGGAATAAAGATTGCCGGATACAGGAAAAAATTTGGTTGAACACTGTTTATATTTTAAATGGAATTTATTGCGTGTTAAAAACAATTGGAACACATTTCTAAGTGATGAGGAAAATAAAGTTTTATGGGCGCTAGTTGTGAAATTTTATTTAACTGGGAACCCGCTAGGCTCTTGCATTCCAAAATATAGGCGGCAGCTTCAGTGTCCAAGCGAAAATAACAGTTTGTGGGCTATAGGGGAGAGGGGCAGGCAGCTATCCCGGTAAGTTCAAAATGATCTGCTGTCCATAGGGAAACCATCACTTTAGCATTGAAGCTACCTCCGTTCCTCACTGAGGGAATTTTCGGGCAATAGAACGAGCACTCTGTGGTGAAGGGCCAGAGAGCTGAAGCAGGGAAGCTGATACTAGAAAAACACATTCTGAATACTGTAGCACAGGAAGGGTTCATTGTCATGAAAAAGCAGGGCTGAAACTGGGGTTTGTAAAACAGGTTTCTGCGAGCACCAGGCTCGATCGATAGAAGAGATCTTCAGAAAAGTAGAATTGCAAGGCAAGTCACCTTCCTGACTAGGGGTGGGACGGGTTCTTGACCCCAAGGACCGCACATACATGGCTTGGTGAGGAGGTGTAGGGGTTGCTGACATCCTGGACTCTGGCTGGTTCTGGGGGTTGGAAGTGACTACTATAAGCAAATAGCCCCCGATCTGAGCGAATATAACCATTTGTCGCCATCTTGAGTCAGTTGCGAATAATGGCATCACCTTAGGGGAGATGGTGGCTACAAGCAGGCAGCCGCCAATCTGAATGCAACTAGGCACTTGACGCCATCTAGCTACATTACCAAAAAATTGACAAGCGAGAGCAGCCCAGTGCAGCAGTCTGGCGAGAGGTGAGAGGGGGTGGAAGGCAGGCAGGCCGAGCAATGCGGAGACTTCCTGCTGTCGGCCGCCATCAGCAGTTGTTCATAGAAGCTCCGCGTAAACAGGCGTGTACAGCTCTCTCTCTCTTGTTTTCACCGGGCAGGTATACTGTTGGTGGCCGACGAGGTTACGATCGTGGGTTAGCACAATTACAGACCGGCGACCATCGCACCTAGCTTCTTCTCTAGTGCTAGCGATGATTTTCGTTAAGCGATATTATTTGCTTCATGGTTAATATCTTGTTCACTATATTCATAAACTATAATGTGAATTTTTTTTTTAATTTATCGGAAAACATAAATTTTCATGTGTTAAGTCAATATTGCAATATGATTTTCAAATCACATTTCTGAGCTCGGTCTACGGAAATTCCTAGCAGTTTAAATATGCTGTATGTATTAACAAGTGCTTTCTATTTACTAAACTTTACAGAAATTTTGTAGTAAGTCTGTTATTATTAAAATCATTTTCTCTTTGAGGATGTTTGCATTTTTTTTTCCATTATATATAAAGTGATGTGTGGTTAAGATCTTTGCTTCAATGCAAGTTGATTATTTTGAAACAAATCATATGGGGTAATATTTCTTCTATCGTTAATTACTTTCTTGTAGATCGTTACATATTTTTCTTATCAGAATAGACGTACACTATTGTGTCTGGTTTAAATCATATTCAGAGTTTTTTGTAATAAGATGATATTCACCAGGCTGAATCGTGTAAGGTAAGTGTAATTTTTATGTGTAAACTTTTTAATATGTTATTTATTCATACTGACTAGCTGGATTTCGTTTAAAGACAGTAAAATGTAGTTGTTTTGTTATACTTGTCTCTCCTGTTATTTATTCATATGTAGAATTCATTGGAAATATATTCCGTTTAAAACTTTGCCTTGTGTAATTTCATACTGGCTAGCTGGATTTCGTTTACTGAGTTAGCACTTTTCGACATCAGATGTCAATCACGTAGTTAAAATTCCCTCTTGTGTAAATTATGTATCTAAGCTAGAGACTCACATTACATTTAAGACTCATGTCTTATCATTCACACAGTCATTTGAAATTTGCGATTCGATGCATGTAATTTATTCACATGTAAAACACTCTGAATTTCTCTAAAGTTATATTGCATTCGGAAAAATCGAATATCTGCCACTAATATCCCTACAAACTGTTAAAATTAGTAAAAATAAATAGAAAAATACACTTGGCACACTCTTGCACTCAACTCAACACCTGTATAACACATTGCCCCCAACCATCCTGGCCAGTCGCCTCCTGAAAACCACACCGTCAACATCGTACAGATATCCTGCAACCCCCGCAGCCAATCAAAAATAAAGAAACAAAATAAGGAAGTACAACAAAAATAAATAATAAAAAAAATATAGGATTGAATTTTAACCCTTTCAAACCAATTAACCCTTTCAATAAATTTAACTTTCTGTTAACCCTTTCAATCAATTTAATTAATCCGTTGATATAAATCTAACCCTTTCAATCAATCGAAAGTGTAGTGGAACCTCCCCTGCCCTACTACTGCTCCTACTCTTTATATTTGTGTATAATATGTTCTAATAAATGTAAGTATAGTTAATATGTGTGTAATAAAATGTTTGGCGAAAACCATTGTACACAATGGAAGTAAAATTTTCATACATACCTCATTGCAATAACTAAATTGCACACAACATTTTTCTGACACACAATATAGATTTTGTTAACGAATATATAAAAAAATATAATAAAAGTAAATTCTTCAATTTGTTAACCTTTCTTTCATTCAAATCAAACACAGCTTTATGCTTTTACTTTTTCTTTCGTTCTGTTATTCTTTTAGTCAAATTGGCGGTGGTTTAATATAATGTAACACAGAGGAACGAATAATAATGTTATCTTAAGTGCGTGTAAAATTATTTTGTGGTGTTTGATAATTCGGAAGTGTAACGACAGGTATAAGTGAATTTTATTTTTACGGACAACTGTTGAGAGTTACCTTTATTCCCTTAGTCTACAGACAGAAGTAAAATTAAATCCTGCTTCTACATACTGTGACACATGTTTTATTAAGGAGACAACAATGCTGGCGATGGTTGAAAAAATATATCCAGGATAAGTGGAAAAATAAAGCCAGCATTCACGAGCTGGAGCGAGGTAGAGAACGAGAGAGAAGGATTTCTCTCAAAGAGCGTAATAAATATTTTGGTTCGGTATGCATTCCCAAAGGCCCTGTAAAGGTGAATAATTTCGAATAACGCGGACTTTTGTGTAATGGATTCGTGAGATCGGGAACGGGCAACGGTAAAGGGTTATTGGCGTGTTTCTTCCTATAGTCTATTCACGGTAGAGTGACCACTTTTTAATGCCCTCCTATTGGGAATAGTATTTAATAAATGTATTTTTGTTTGAGCCTTAGACGTAAAACTCCAAGTACAGTGGAATACACACACAGTGTTATTACTTACACGGAAATAATGAACGGAAAATTTTGCTAAAGGATAAGAAACGGCAGAAAGGAGAAAGTAACTAGGGACTCAAAAGTCTCCACTTTACCGTGAACAGCCTATATAAAATGAGCCCATGAAGCGAGAAAACCAATTTTTTAATCCTCACAAAAACCGACAGATTAATATGTTAATATATTTAAAAAGGTTCCACTAATAGAAAAGAGGCCAATTTGGTGTAAATATTGTACTACCTTTGTAACTTTATGTCTCTCTTACCGTATTTTATCGTCTATCAGATAATGTAAAGTTTTATAACGTATTTTTCAAAGCCACAGCAATACACTCTGCAAGGCTTTTCTTGTACAATGGTGATTCAACTGCGAAAATTATCTCTCCGTTGTACTTAACAGTTATTTGTGAAAGGCGTTTATTTACGTTTGGCCTGTAGGTCATTCGCGGCAAAGTGAGCACTCTGGAAAGCTCTGCTTGGTTTCTATTTTCTGCCAGACTGTAAAACGTTTAAATATAAACATGGCATGTGCTTCAATTTCAAACCAAATATTTTATGTTCCCCTGCTTTGGAAATTACAGTCTACTGTATTTATTTCATAGAGGCATAATTGAAGTAAATTTCAAAATTTTATAATATGAAATATTTATGCTTTAATCCTCAGGAAATTACAGCATTCTGTATTTATTTAATAAAGGCATAATTGCAATAATTTTCAAAATAATTATAATTACCTGTTAATCAGTATCTATATTACATCGGATTGTGTACGTTTATTGTTTATATTGTTAAAATGTTATCGCTCTTGTTTATGCTCTCCTGAAATCACCTTAAACTAGCATTTTTGCTTATCATGCTATCATTTTAAACAGGTATAGCTCTGTGCTATAGGGGACAGCATTTTACTTTTCTTATAAGCCCACTTCGCCTAAAAGACTGAACATGTAAACAATTTTCTGTCATCATATGTACAACGTTCTCGAGATAAAACGGTGAATTATTCCACCATTCATTACGCCTAAAATCAGACATCGTATGATAGAATTAAAAATAAAATGGTGGCAAAATCTTCTGAAATCCACGTAAGTGTCCTAAGGGTTAAATGCTTTCAAAGCGACGTGAATTGTTACCTACTTTCAGTATAAATAAACTTTTCTATATCAGATCGACTAAAATATATGACTGAACGAACATTCAAGAAATATAGTGGCGTTTTATTTACACTTGAGAATATACTACGTTCCATAGACTATATTTAAAAGTTTCGTTCAGCTTTTACCTCCAAAACTTGATGGTATACATGATTCTTCATTTTTTGTCTATTGCCTGTCGGTTTGATATACTTTTAGAAACGCGCGCACGTCAACTCGCATGATTACACCACAAAACTGACGCTCGAAAAAAAACCGCAACCACTGGTTTTTTTTAATGATATACACTAAGGAACGTATTAACTTTCCATAATTATTTATTTATGTGAATGGAAATTCGAAAATACCCACTACGCCTTGTGACAGTTGTACTTTGCTCAAGAGCAGAAACAATATTGATTTTCGTTTTGTGGCCACTTCAAACTACCGACAACTTGATGCGAGTATTCTGGTTCCACACCCTACGCGTTTAACTCAATTCAAAATAGGTTATTTTACGTTACATTAAGTTAGGTTAAGGTGGCTTAGGTTCGCCTACATTTGTTTAAAAATTAATTTCGTTTAGGAAACTACAGTCAGCACAACGCGTTGTGTGTACAGGCCAGAATACTCACATTGTATTGCAGGTAATTTGTATAGTGGCCACAAAGCGAACACCAATGTCGTTTCTGCTATTGAGCAAAGTGCGATCGCCACAACGCGCAGTGGGTATTTTCAGATTCACAGTGACATCTATACTGACAGTATAAAGAGGTAATTCGAGTTTGTTTATATGTAACGGCTAATCTCGGAAACTACACAGCCGATTCTTCTAATTATATCACTGCGAGGAAGCTACATATTAAAGAAGAAATTGTGTACCTTAATATAAAAAAAATCGCAAGTAGTCGTAAGTAGTCGCAGGTAGTCACGTGTAGTCGCAGGCAATCACGGATAGTCGCAGGTAGTCACGGGTAATCGTAGGTAGTCACGGGTAGATGCGGGTAGTCACAGGTTGTCACAGGTAGTCGCGGGTAGTCCCTGGTAGTTGCAGGTAGTTGCGGGTAGTCGTGGGTAGCCACGGGTAGTCACAGGTAGTTGCAAGTTGTCGCAGGTAGTCGCAAATTGTCGAAACGACGATACTTTTTTATATAATCATTGATTTCTTCTACATGATGAAAAAAGTTACATTAGATTTAGAAAAAAACTTAGTAAACATACATCTTAGCAAAAAACCAACACTAACGCAACAATAAAACTATTTCGAATAGTAAAGAAAAATCTTGAAATCATTCATAGACTTGTATTTTAATAACTCCATAAATCCTGAGTTAAGCGACGGCGGGCTGTTAGTATATAAATAATTGCACAGAAAGTGTTGTGGAAGTTTATCACTACCCACTCCGAGTTGTGGGTGAAAATTACGGGCAATAGGCAATTTGGCGATTGTGAATAACAGTTACATTAAGTATAGCTTAGAATTAACAATTGTTTTAGGTGTAAGTTTTAGTAGTTTTTCTTTGTGTCAGTGATTATTTATCAAATTTTTATTTTGGTTTTAATTTAATCTACACTAGCGTGTATTAACTACAGTAGAAATGTAGTTTTTGTCTCAAAAGGTATTTTTTCGCTAGATGATTTTTTTTTTTCACTTATGCGTTTAGTTAGTAAAGGGCGTGGAGTAGCGAGATGAGTGGCCATTTTAAGAATATTTAGAAACAGCTAGTGTTCGTAAAATTTCTTAGGAGGACGGTTTGGTTGTTTAGCCTGGCGGGCCCAGCCGGCGAGTTGGCTCGAGCCAGTAAATCCACCCTCTACCTGGGCCCTGAGGATGCCTGCCAATGTGTATGCAGGGCGTGTATTTAGTAGCATGGAGTGAGGGTAGGAGGGTTCCATGCGCATCTCAGCAGTGAGGGGGGTGTGGACTGGACTGCTAGAGTCAACAATCGCACGCATCCGTGCACAAACCATCCCTTGCCTAACCATCGAATTTTGCATTATATTAACTGCTGACCCGGTAGAAGACCATGGCGCTGATGTTTTATGGCGAACCACCACCGCAGATATTAAGGCTGTCCATGAGCAAGACATTCTCTTTCAAGAATTTAAAAAGAATGTTTTATTGATTCGTTAAAATCAGCTTATAAATAATAACCGACAAACTCCAGCAGGTTATTCCTGGCGAAAATAAGTGTACCATTTTATCTTAAAGTGATTATTAAGGAAGCTACGCAACCCCAAAAATCGAGTTTTGAAATGGTTTACGTTGTATATCAGGAGCTGTGCATTTTTTTCTGGCACACGTTTCTTATTAATTATGATTTTTGGTAAGATTTATTCTTTCCTTTTAAATCACAGCGTTTTATTTCTGGTTTCCACTGTCGTATGCCGGACAATGTTTTAAGTCATTTAAGTATATTTGTTCTCTCCAATATGACAGTCACTATTAAAGTTAAAATATGTCAACATTAAAAATACAACTAAAGGACTGGTTTCTTTTAAGTGAAGTATGTAACAGAAAATTATGTAAGTTGTAAATAAATATGGCCATTTCTTAGTAATATTGTAAACATAAAGAATGACTTTTCAGATAGCATTTTCTTTTGAACACAAAGTTATAATTAATAATGGAGGTAATATTGTAAGTCTAGTTATTTCATCGACAACGCAAGTTAATGAACTAATAATATTGCTTATGAAATTATTTGGGATGTCTTACGTTTATTGCGCTGCCGATCTCTGCAATGTTGTACGTGTTTTGCTGAGGCGATTTTCAAAATGTAAGGACTACGTCATTTACGTACTTCTTGGCCATTTCCTCAGCCATGTAGCATCTCAAATTCTCCGCTGTTTGACATTTTGCCTTTCTCTACGATCTAATGCTTTGAAATTTAGTAATCCCCGCCTTTGATGAGTAATACTAATCATCGCGTAATTTTTAGGGACACTCGAATTTCGCGAAAAGATTTCACAACCAGTTATATTTCATAACACTTTAGATCAAATTAACTTTCGTGATTGGATGGTTTCCGTGTTACGCGTCTTAGGTGTATGCATGCGAATCAAAGACGCGCAATATTCTGATTGGCCAGTCAAGTAGGAGAAGATCTTCTCACAAAGACACGCCACCAATAAGCAAAAGAACACTGTTGAAAGGCCCGAAGGGTATTGGAATCTAGCATGTACGAAAATCTTTTCGCGAAATTCGGGTGTCCCTAGTAATTATGTATGTTCCAGTGTATAAACTAATTTGCGTATTTTACGTAGTATTTTTTATTCCTTAATGTGCGGTCCACGACTCGAAGTGCACGCAGTTCTCGAGTTGATGGATGTCGGGTTGCTGGTCGTGGAAATTCTGGAAATGTAATTTTGATCAGGTGTGGCCTCTTACCCCGAGGTAACACGCCCCGTTAACGAGCTTTGCTCGGCGTTTCTGCCAGTTTCGCCAGCGAACCAGTAAAACCTAACAATGATAGTTAAAAAATTATATGAAAATACCATAAAAAAATCTGTTATTGTAATGCATTAGTATGCAAATTTCTCTAGATACTGGGGCCCCGTTCAAATAACCAACTGATAACGAAAGTATTTTATAAAATTATAAATGTATTTAAAATAATCATTTTCGAGAATAATCGGAGAATTTTATTTTAAAAAAAACTTCACTATTATTTTTACATCACTATATTTCACAAATATATTAGATGTGTACTCGGGTGAAAATGTTATTTTTAAGGTAATTTATAATTAATTTACGTCAACCGAGATTCTTCTTATATTTTTTGATATTATGAAATTATTATACCCTTTTATAAAAATTTTGTGAGATATTGCACACAAAGATGTATGGAACCCAGGAATCATTTGGCTTAACATAACTTTTTATAAATTGTCTTTGCTTAAAAAAATCTCTTATTAAAACAAGAACACATCTAGGTAACCATGGATTCACACAAGGATCTCGCCCTGCCGGCGGCAGTTGGGCTGTGGATGTGCCAGTCCTAGTTGAGAATAAATTTTCTTACCTGGAGATGCTGTTCACACCCCAGTTGCCACGAAAGCTGGTCGATCGATGAAGGGGGGGGGGGGGGGTTGGAATAGAAGTGGTAGCAGGGCTGCGTGGTTACTTAAGATGCATTTTGGTGCATGTTTAGTGCATCTACCCTCTTGGCAGATCATGTTTTGGTGGTCGTGACATGCATGGTTGATCAAACCACTTCGTAGCCTTGATCTCATTATTATTCTCATCGTGTTTGCATTGCTCTTTGTTCTTAACCTTGGCTACTGTTGTGCCAGATTTTTGGTTATTTAGGGCCTATGAATGTGCTTTACGAGGGGCCATCCCATCTGATAATATAGTAGCGGCCCTCCGTAAAGCCTTGCACTTTGCTCGTCAAGCAGAAGCGCTGTTGACTTCAATGATTATGATATGGTTGTCGAATCAGAGTATAATTAACGTGCTACGCAGATTCTGTTATTCCAAAATCTTCATAATAATCCTGAGGATGAAGTTTCTGTTTAGTAATTTTTCCTGGTTAGTTAGTCTATTGTTTTCCAGCTCTTCTCTTTCAATAGACTCCACGAATATGGGGGGAAGAGGATCGTGTGTGTGTTTTGCCATTGTCGTCGTAGGACTCTGCGATCTCCTTGAGCACAGAGCGGTTTTGACTTTGGAAACCCTGCAGGTTACTGTATATAGTGAAGACGAAGATGCTCGAAGATGAATAAACAGTTCTAGTGTGTAAATAGTAATATTTATATATTGTCAGCTCCGCTCACGAGAGTATTTTGACGGTCTTGTCTCGGCAATCGTACGACACAAACCAGTTGTGAAGTATCAGGCAGAATGTGTACATATTGGCAGGAATATTTCCATGTGTAGTGAATTCGATCCTGCAGTCGATCATGTTGGAGCTAATACGCTTGTCCTGTTTACTCACATCGAATACCATGAGCAGGGCCAAACTCTGAAAAGTATCAGTGCTCAGTATAGTGAATTGGGGGCGTCCATGATATGCATTTTGGAAATGAGCGTACATCGAATATGCCAACATGTCCTGTCCATTTTTAGAGCTCATGGTCATGTCAATGTACGAGCATTCACTATTAATTTTATTTTTTTTACATTTTCTATTTGACATGTGTCGAACTGCGAACTTCTCATTCTCACATTGTGCTATCTTCTAGTCTGTAGCCAAACGATGATGTACCTCGGTTTCTCAGAAATAAAGCTGTACATCGCCATCCAGTTGAAGCTCTGGCTTGCTGGCATCCAGAGTAAGTCTTGAGATTCCTCGATCTGAAAGCCACATCAATGTTTTTGCCATCTTCAAAATTCTTCAAGGTTTTTATGCATTCTGCAGTGCTCAACTGAACATGAGGCATTGTCCATTCGATATACTGTAGTTTAGGTCCGGCAGTCTCCAGGCTTTCTCCCGTACTCACACTCGTGTCTGCATGCATATAAGCTAGAAGTAGCTCTAGTTCCTGCTTCGAATAAAATATATTTATTTTGTAGTCTTCGGTACATCCCAATAGAATGGAGAGCGGCATGCACACTTCGAACTTTACTCCAGGTTATATAGGAACACTGTAGTCATATTCGATTCCCCAGCCTACCATCTTGGCAGCAGACAGATCATTCGGCCGAGCGAAATATACTATTTGGCCGATAAGGACATACCCTCATTTCCCGACTGCTCCACCTGGACACCGTTGATACCATATGTGATGCGGTCGATCAGGTGAAGAATTCCTTTCCTCGTAATTTTTGTCGATGCCAGTGTGGACCAATCTTCTTTTGTCAGAGTCCTCCTAATAGGCAGGAAAGACTGGCAAGGAAGAGAGCGGAAATCTTGGTGTTTGACCGCTATCCGAATTTCTGGTGGTAGTGTGTATGGTCCGATAAGTAAATGCTGGTACGCGTGAAGTTCCACCTTCATTACTCTGTCTGCAAAAAAGGACAGGCTCTTCAATGTTTTGTTACCTAATCTTCCATGGTGATTGACTTCTAAACCAAGACTGCAGAGGAAAATTTCGCTAGTATGTCTTAACTCCTTGAAGATCTGCTACATACTGATTGCAGGTATTGCACTGCAGATTGTTTTATTGGTTCTGGCAGCCGTAAATATTATTCCCATCTTCTCAAATACAGGCATACGGTAATTTATTTATTTAAAAAGTTCACCAACTCTCTGTTTTGGTCGACGACTGTCACGACCGCCTCGTGTGCTCTCTTCGCGACGAACGGAACGTAAATTATGCTTTGCAGTGATACGACCAGTTTAAAACCTGGAGGGACATTAGACGAAAATTCATGCAGCGAATTGCTCGGCCTGCCAGTAAGGTATGAGCCACTCACTAATTTACAGTTTATTTGTATTATATTGACTGGCGAAATGTTCACGGGCTGCGACAACTCGTGTGTTTTATCAGCATCGTATAATGTGTTTAACGGTGAATTAAATGAATTTCAAAAACAAAGAAAAGTTGATATTAATGGCAAAAATAATTTTAATTTTTAAGAGATAGTGTTAGACATGGCGAAAGCATGGCTACCCATCAGTATGCCACCTGATGGCTGTGAGATTGTACATCGATGGGCCATTGCTGTTGTTTGAAAATGGGCCATGGTTGGGCTATTTGTGTTCACCATTCCTAAACCAGTTATGGGCAGAGTATGGACAACTATTTCTTGGCTTGACATCCAACTGTAAACCATTAATGAGCCATATATGTTTTGCTACATGGGTGCTTTTATTCAGTGTGATGTCAAGACATTGCTAGAGACTTACATTGGACGACACAGTCTGTTCGCTCGAAGTATTTACTCGCCAAGTGGGCCGAAATTATGCGCGACCATATAAATGAAGAAATATTTACACCCTTTACTCGTTATCTCGAAGTGCTCAGGGAGAGTAATGCAGCGCCCATAGGAATGAAGACCGAAATCGACGATACTGCTGAGCCTATAAAGACGCAGAAACAGATGATGTACAAACATATCTGGATGATGGATCGGATGTGGATTTGTCACACAGGAAAACGGTATGAAAGAGAGTCTTCAAACCCAATGCCCTGGTTCATCGCTACCTACGACCGTACACATCTTGCCATAATGATACAACATATGACGAATATTGCATAATGATTAATGGTCCCTTGGTGCTGATGAAATACAGTTTCTACATGGTGGGATCATCCAAGTAGACGAATACAATACATGTGGAACCACCCCAGCTTCACAAACTTATGTTTCGCAAAGAGCCCAGAGAATTGACAGAATCCGACCTGGTACAATAAAAGGCATTGTTCACATACTTTTGTACCCATTTTACCAAGATAACAATCATGAGACAGGTATTTTTAAGGACGATAATGAAAATATTGACATTTTTGCAGGCCTCTTCAGTGGCCTATTACTAAAAATCAGCGTAAGTCTTAAGAAGACAGATGTCGATAAGAACAGCGACTACATATTCTGGGACAACCCGAACGATCTGTTCGATAGGCTGCAACTACTACTCGCTTCACAAAGGGTTGGAAATTTCTCTCATACTAACTAGATAGTTTCATCATCGAATAACTGAAGGAGGGAGTCTTATAGAATAATTAGATTGGAAATCGCCAATGAACTGCACACATCTGCAAGATGCTACTACTGTCGCTGCAAGGTGATGATATGTGAGATGAACGACATATTTCCACCCGACCTCGTGGACATGATACTGTATGTTCAGGACAACAACAGCTACAAACACCTGCTGACCATCAACGATGCATATAGTAAATTCGCCTGGGCCAGGCCTGTCAAGTCGAAGAATGCCCATGTCACTGAAGCCATGTCGGATGTAATGCAGGAAGGACTCACCCCGACTAATCTACAAACGGACCAGGGCAAGGAATTCTACAATGCATTGTTCAAGGCCCTTATGAAGAAAAATAACATAAATCTTTCTTCCACATATGGTATTCTTAAATCTTCTATGGCCAAAAGATTCAAAAGCACACTGAAGGGCAAAATGAGACGGCATTTAGTTGCAAATGGCAACTACAAGAGGTTGGCTATGCTCCCAAAACTCATACTAAATATACCTCTACAGTGCACTCGACTTCACACATGTAGCCCGAAGAGATCAAGGATGGCCCCATGCTTCGAGCTGCGTATGTATTCTCTAAGAGGAGGGACCCACACAAGCCTAAAGCCAAGGTTGGCGACCTGGCACGTATCTCCAAACAGAAAGACATTTTCAAAAAAAACACTCATAGCGAATTGGAGCCCCAGACACTTTTGTGTACGACACATATGCAACTATGCTCTGAGTTCATACTTTCTCGAGGATCTGAATAATGTTGCCATCCTTGGTGGTTTCTATACCGAGGAGATCCAGCCTAGAAAGATTTCAGATTTGTATTTGGTCGAGAAAGTGCTGAAAGGATGTAATGGACGGTCGTATGTAAAGTAGTGAGATTTCCCAGCCCGTTACAGTTCCTGGGTCCACGATGCGGACATCGAGCAGTGAACACCGAAGATTGCAATTAATGTACCATTGTATGTTTTCTTTCGTGTCGTACTTTAATCAATATATTTTGTGTAAAAAATACATATTGTTGCATTTATTTTAAAAAGGACCCCTGTTTTATATAACAATTATTTTAAAGAAAAATACTTGCATAAATAAATAAAAAAAATTAATTATGACAATTTAAGTGACCTCAACAGCATTCGGTACAGGTTGATAGCTCTCTTGCCAAGTGGTTAAAACATGAGATACCAGTGTGCTCTATTAGATAATACCTAAAAAAATGGACAGCAGATATGGCATGGCATGAAAAGGGTCAAGCGAAAATTAGTTTTTGACATACAGCACCACCTATACGTTAAAGTACAAACAAATATTGCTGCCACCTGGAGGCTAAATCACCAGCTCGCCTGGTGGCTAAATCGATTATTAATATACTAGTGTCACCTAGGTGTTGAAAATAAAAACAAATGACAAACTAAAAACACCAAGATGCCTGTATACGACAGAATGAGTATTGGTGAGGGGGCCAGGCCTTTCCTACTAATTAACAAAAGAGAAACATTGGTCGGGTGGAGGTCTGCTGGACGTGGTGCTGGGGAAGCATCGACAGATTTAAGTTTTTTAGATAAATTTTTCAACAATAATTATTAAAATACATTTGTAATAAAAATATTTTAAAATTTGTAATAAATTATCAGATATTTTGGATATTCAAGAATTTTTTAGGAATTTAAATTTTTTTTTAGGTTAAAGGTCATACAAGGTCACGGACATGGGGTCAATATTAAGGTCATTGGTCAGGGTCGGTGTAAGGTTAATTCTCCTAACCTTAGGATCAAACGAGTTTTCTTATGAGATAGTTTGGCATAGGGGAAACATTCAGCCGCTACGTGCGTAGTGTTCCAAAGAAGTCACTTTTAAAACAATTTTAACTTACATGAATAATAAAAAAGAAAGGTTTTAGCTAGTTACGAAGTTATTTATATTTGACTTAAGTTGCCAGTTTTGTCCCATTTAAAATACATTGTGCCATACTTCCAATAATGATTCTACTTGTTATAATTACTTAAATTTTTAAATACTATATCATATTATACGTCAGAATACAGAACAATTATTTTAAGAATTTCCTCAAGGGACTGAAAAAAAATTAGGGAAATTAACTTCGAAAACTTCTTAAGAGAAACGAATATATTTTGTAACGGTTTATATATAGACCAGGTGCAAAATACGGTAAATTTATCAAGCAGGAAATTGTTATAAATTGGAACTTCTAAAAAATACTTTACTCTAATAACATCCTGTTTGAACCCAAACTCATTATTAAGAACAGTTAACAAACCATAAATCCCTAGTTATAGTTAAAGTATAATTAGTTGCTTTCATAATACGAGAGAAGGTGTATGCTAACGATATAGCCAAATATGAATCACACACACGCTCTGATTTACACAGCATCCTTTTAAATCATCTAAATCCGTTATCCCCTTATAATGACAATAATTTCTGTCTATATTAGTACGGTAATTATCTATGTTTTGAGACACGGATCAACGGGGTCAGAGTCGGAAGCGTTAAAAATATGCAAGAAGTCGGAGCTTAGAGTCACCGCCATGGTGGATTTAGTCACATCTTGTGGTCAAAATAGATAATTTTATAAAATATCACTTCAGATATTAATTCCTTTCCTCCAAAAAGTCTCCATATAATAGTAAAATGTATCCCTCGAATCCTCAAATGAGCAAAACGGATTCGAGCCTCTTCCGTGTATGAGACACATAGTAATCAGAGCAGCAAATCGGATTCAAGGCTCCGAGCGATGTCCAGTATATCTGTTGGATATGCTTTGGAGTCATGACAAATTGGTTATTAGATATAGCAAACTTATATAAATTTTTATTCTGCCGCCATTTAAAAATTATTTATTTCCCAACTAAAACACGTCAGTTTACGCAGCCATGCATATCACTACTTGCGTGCGAAATTCGGTGGGTGAAATAAGTGAAGAGATTAAAGCGGCTCTTAATAGCGAGGCCTTGAGAGCCGATGAGGGTGACTGAGGTGAGAATGAATCAGTACCGGAATTAACGGCGGGGGAAACGGAAGAATCCCGAGAAAACCCACCTACCAGCGGCATCGTCCGGTACGATTCCCACATGCGAAAGTCCGGGAGTTGCCCGGCCGGGGATTGAACCCGGTTTGCCTTGGTTGGAGGCGAAAAGACTATCCACTCAGCCATCGCGGTCCCAAATTCGGTGGGAAACGGTTGATTGGTACCAAGATACTGGATGGAAAATCTATATTTTTATGTATTGCAATCTACATGTATAATAGTTTTTAAAAATGTAACGTATAAGCTCATTCCATCTTATTAATAGATAATGCTATCAAATTTAAACTCAAATTTCCTGGGACATATAGCACACTAACCCAAAGTATTCCCGTGACTGTTATTTTTGAAATATATGACTACCAACTTACGTCATATGAATTTTAATGGATTAAAAAAAATTACATGCCGCCAAAACATAGTTGTAATCAGTCAGTATTTCGCATGACATACAAGCTTGATTTTAATGTGGTGCTATCTTCCAAAATGGAAGACAAGGCCGGCTCTGTATGTACACATTTAACGGTTGTATTAAAAATATACTACCAACACACAAAGTTAATTAGTTACATTCTTTCGTAACTAAGATAAAATGTTTATGTGGCGAGCGTTTTGAAAATAAGTGTCTGACCAATACAAACATATGCATATATTATCTTCAAAAATGGAAGACAGGACAGACTGCGTATACACATTTGTTGGTTGTAATACAATTATACTAACAGTTTAAGTGGTTCATTTGGACATAGTTACATTTCTCGTAGCTAAGCTAAAATATGTTTCTGGCCATTTTGGATATAAGAGTCTGACGAATCAAACATAGAAATTAATGTTGCCTACCACAGTACAAATTGTTTTTATAATTCGGTAGGAATCGGTTAATTGTTCCCCGAGGTATAACATAACGATTCTTACACAATAATGGACAAGAGAGGACCTGTGAACATACATTTAAAGGTTGTAATATTTACTGCCAGCATACAAAGTTAAATTAGAATTTGTTTTATCGTTTTGTAGCTATAACATATCAAGCTAGCCGAACCCATGTTTTAGTTAGAATTTTTTAACAATAAAGATGACATTTTAAGGCCATTTTCATATTATATTGTGTGAAATATGATGACATCTGCGTCGAAACAACAATGAACTCGACGCTCAGTATTGAAGATGCTGCAGAGAATTAGGATTGTGAAACGTGCACGGGACGGTCTCATTTCGTTTTGGATTGTAGTGCGATGTGTCTGCCCGTGGTTGTTTTATCACTTGACCACCAGGGCGGCCTTCCAAAGTGTTACTCTGGGAGTAAACGTTTCTCTTTGGCTGTCCCAAAACACGCTGGGTAAGAGTTTGACTTGGCCACGGCAGCGTCCCAGATCTGCACATTAATTACCCTGAGCGTCTTGCCAGAGTAAAACTTTCATACTCACTGTTTTAGCGTGTCACGAAGAGTAAACTGAAAATAGGAGGAATTTTAAGAGAATTATAGGCTGTTCACTTTTCCCTTTCAGACATTTTTTATCCTTTAACCACATTTTTAAACAAATATTGCGATGGAAGTAATAAACACAGTGTGTATATTCCAACGCACTCCGAAGTTAATGTCTAAGGTTACAATAAAATAAACTTATTGAGTATTTTTAAACATGTGAAGGTTTTCAAAAGTGCTCAATTTATTGTGAATAGTCTGTAAATAAAACTGAAAGCTAAAGTAAACAATCATTGTATAGACACACACGAGAAAATTACAAATTAATAGTAACGAGATTAGTACTTATTTTAAATTTGACTAGCATAAAAGTTGCATCTATACACATAATTCTTACAATTAACTTAAAGTAAGTAAATGCATTTGGTATATAACTATTTTCTTTGGAAAAGGAATAATTTGGAGAAATTGGATTTTACATTGGTAGCTGAATCAACACATAATTGTAAGCACGGAATGCAATTTACATCGTGCTTGTTCCGAAACCACCCTTACTCTTTCCTTCTTCAGCTTTTTCTCTGTGTTACTATACTCTACTTTCAGAGTAACGTTTTGGAACGCCACCCAGGGTGTCGCTAGACGTCTGCTTTGGTGCAGATATCGATAGGCAGCTGTTGTGCGCCTCGTGGCCGGAAGTGAGTGAGTAACTGCGCGTGTTGACAACGTAAGTAAGAAGCTCCTGACACAATAGAAAACTTTAGCATATGACTTTACATTTACTTTCGTTTGACGGAACCACCGATACATAATACAATAGTAAATTCAAAGTTCAGGCAACTGAAAATTGGTTCTGCAGTCTTTGTAAAAACGTGTATCTTGTTATCTAAATCATTGCATATTACCAAAGAATGCGTTTCATATATTTGTTTTTAAAATAGGTTAAAGAATATATGTTCAAATTCAGTTTCAATTTATAAATACATGTTATGTTTACTTTATTCATAATTTTCAATTCTCATATTTCCTCTGCCATTTTCATTTAATATACTGTAATGAAGTTCCCCTTACAATAAATAAATATTAATTCCACATCACCTCCGTTATATCCTCGGTAAAATTGCTGCTTGACTTTGACTTTAGTTTCAACTTTTTGAAATCGTCAAGTCAAGAGTGTTTGACTTACATCATTGGCAGTTCTAGTGTGTCAAGCTCCATAAGTATATGTCGGAAAGCATACGTAAAGTAAAATATTAATTAAAATGCTAAAATTTAAAAATGTGTAATGGCCTGAACTAATAATAAAATAGGGAAGAAAGGTCTCGGTGAACTGTGGAGCAGCGCGTCCTCCTTGTTCTGGCATGCTGGAAAACAGGCTCGATTAAGGCATGTCAGCAGATGTTCCAGGAAAAGTTCGGAGGCGGACATGCACCGAGCAAATCCACCATTTTGACCCTGGCGAGGAAACTCTAAACCAATGGGACTGTATTGGTCATGAGCGAGGATGGCCGTCCAAATATGCCAAAAAAACTGTCGATCGAGGATGTAAGTCTGTAACTACTGCCTTCTCCAAAGAGGTTATTGTGGCCACTTTCTCAGGAAACAGTATTGTCAAAAAGTACTTATAATCTTTGAGCAAATAAATGTCATGCTCAATGCGTACCTCATACTTTAGCAAACAAAGTGAAACTTCTGACATACTGTCGCTGCTTATACAGACACACATCCTTCTAAATCTGAGAATTCTCCTTTTTTTGTTTTTCTGGCGAAGCTTGTTTTCACCTTTCAATTTACGTTAATTCTCAATACTCTATATATTCATTGGGCTAGTGAAAATCTATACGTGGAGCTGCGGTGGTGTAGTGGTTAGACATCTCACCTCCCACCTATGCGAACCGGGTTTGAGTCCCGGCGGCGTCGCTCCCGGATTTTCGCGTGTGGGAATCGCTCCGTACGATGCTGCTGGTCGGCGGGTTTTCTCAGGGAACTCCCACTTCCCCAGCTCTTTCGTTCTGGCGCTGCTCCATGCTAACCTGCCAAGACCTCGATGTTAAGAGCCGCCCACATCTCTTCACTCACTCCCCACGCGGTGCATTGAGAACCTCTCCACTCAGAAAATGATGTGTTCGGTGTGGAGTTTCCCGCCGGCGCGTTACAGGTCCAGTTTTCTTTGAGCCATATGGTAGAATCTCCCGCTTAATTTATGATGTCATCGCATTTCTAATAAAGCAATATACGTCTGTTAAAATTTTCATTATGATACCTTATTATTGTTAACGTTGCTAACGAAAACCTTGGATCGACTTTGGGGTGTTCTGCACAATATATTACAAAAAAGGATAAGATATCCACGAATTTAAAAATGAGCATTAGAAATGGTCAAACATTTTTCAGTCTGGTGTCCTTACCAATTACTATATGTGTAGAAGTTTGGTGGAATTCAGTGCACAGTGTAAAAAGTTATTTGGCGGTTTCCTGCATACACAGGCACGAAGGTAATTTCAGCAGCGTAGCTTTTCATGGGAACATAGGCTACAACCTTAAGAAATAAAATTATTTTGCCGGAAGCAAATGCTTTCTTGGCTCTTAAATACGTTTTGTTGAAAAAACATTCCTGCTAGTGTAATTTACATCGAACTAGATATAATTTGTTCACGTAAAACAGTGAAAGTGTGCAGCATGCCCAACAATAAATATTTTGTGTCTGGAAGTGAAATACTCTTGTAGAATTGCAAATATTTATGTATTCACAAGATTACGTCTGGTAACGTTACCCAATTTATTCACTTATAAAAGCACCTTTGTGGGAATTACAGAACGTAGGCTATATTTTGGTATAATTATAAAATTGATAACTGCCTTAGTGATGTCAGTTTCGATTTATGATTATTCTACCGAATCCAGTGGTCAGTATAGGCGTTCTGGGTATGAATTAAATAATAAAAATTACAGAATTTCGTTTATATCTTAAGTTCATAAAGAATGTCAATAACTGTCTATGAAATTAAAGAAATCCGCGTACTCAAAATCCCTAGAGTAGAAGAAATACAATATTGATTCAGTAGTATCTCAATTCATAAGTCCTTTATAATCAGTATACAAAATTTTAAGTCTTTAAAAATAATATTCTATTTATATTTTTATATACCATACTTCGGAAAGTTAACAAATGCATATATCTGATCAAACATAAAACCAGGAAAAACTCGTTAGCAAAAACGTGCAAAAATATTCGTTTTCTTTAAGAGATTAATTTTGACAGGCTTTCAAACAATTCGGTTTGATATTCTTCTGTCAAAAACATTTTGTAACTTCCGTGAAATCAAATAAAAAGTGTTTGATATTGATATTATATTCGTGAATAAAATATACTTATAGACTACACAGCTTATATAATGAAATAACGGGACACTTCGGTTTCCTAAACATTTTAACGCATATATTTCTTAGTTTTAAAAATTTAAAACAACCCTTACAGTTTATAGCACCTGCAAACATTATATTTTACAATTTTCAAATTTATAATCCAATAAATATTACACTGCGTATTTATTTATTTTTGTTCCGTGGGCGCATTTCCATTTAAAATGAAGCCGGAAAGCATTAATTGCAAACCAAAAGTATAGAAATTGGTAAAATGATACATACCAAACTAAAAAGTTACGTGGCATGGAAACGAGGAAATCTATTTGTTATTTCCACAGCAATCGTATTATATCAATTTATTCTCTCCCATTTCTTAATATGCCTATGGAAATTATTATTACGTCTTCTGACAAATGAAATAAATTTTGGTCTCTAAAAGAGAAAATAAACAATACGAATATAATTATTGCAGCCAAAATTTCATAAATATCGATGATCAGTTCATATAGAAGTTACACACACAACGTCATTATACTCCAAGCAGTTTGTCTCCAAACTTTTTGTAGACTTGCAGCAATGAAACGTAAAAATTAATACATAAATAATTTGGAATTTCATTAATAAAATCTTTGCAGAATAACAAAGTTGAATAACTTTTTTTTTTTGCTATTATTCAATAGATTTTTTGTAGTTCTGCTTTCCTAAATATTATATGTTTGGATATGAAGACAATTTTAACAATTATATTTACGAAAATATACCCAAAAGTTGTTATTCTATATACCTGTAAGAATCCCTACGCCTATTTTTTAGTTAATATAGTCTGATAAACGTAAAATTATAGTTTTCAAATATAAGTTTTAGGAACCTGTCAAGGTAATTTATGCCACAAGCGAAAGGGCACAGAAAGAATATAAAGATAACGTTTGCTGGAATTTGGCAGTGTTTATTTTCGTTTAACTCCCCCAGAGGGAAAAAGTTCAAAAATATATCCACCCGGAATGATTATTGATTTTAACGTATTCAGCTTTTCTAACGAGAAACAATTAATTTCCGATATTTCAGTCTCTGCTTTAATTATTCGTAAACAAAATTGCCTTATTTTCTGTTTGTTCAAATAGGTTCTAATTTCGCTATATTAAAATGAAAAAGTGTTTTGAATTATATTTGGGTTATTAATGCCCATTTATTTGAAACGATACTAAACGAGGGGCACCAAAAGTGCTGAACATATCTTAGTTTTCGTATTTATAAGTCACAAATGCGTAGAGCAAATACACGATTTGGATTAGAAATCCCGCAGTTGGTAGCCTGAGTCAATGTATCAGCTGCGGAAGTTGCCAAAACTACAAATTGATTTTTCTTCAACGTACCTCACTGCCCAGTTTCAACGAACATTTTCGCTGTGTCAGAAGACCGGAAAACAATATCGAGTTGGCTGAAAGTTAAGTATGATGTTTTCTGTCAGACGCTATAAAAGCACGCAAGTACATTCTTTTCGCTTATAATGCGTTTATTTCAATTTTCAGCGTGTTACGTTAAATATGCATGACTTGCAGGGAAACAAATTTGCAGAGCATTACCGGAAGGGAAGTCAGCGTGCAGAAAGGAAAACATAAAAGCACGCTAATGTAATCTTGCGCTGAATTAATGGCCGCAAAAGGTGGGCTATTAGAATCGTACTCCGCACACCGCACAGCACTGCCGTCTGTTACACGGCACGTACGCCGGCGGCAGCCTCACAGCTCGAAGAACACGTTAATATCGCGGCGAGGCGACCCTAATACCGGTCCCCCCTCTCCCCCTCCAGCACCAACACGTAGCATCTTGATCGTTATGCAGGCCCGCGAGCACCCTTCACGCACGTGTAGTTAACAGCCCAGCTGCCTGAAATTTCCGAGCGAAAGAGCCCCGGCTCCAGCCAAACAATGCAGGCTAACGAATGCACTGCTTTTATTCCACCTTCCTCGCTCCTCCTATATCCGCCCGCGAAGCCTTCTCTTAACCGCTCTCTTCGCTTCTAAGCAGCCAGCACACTGCAAGAACATTTTTTTTTTTTTCATTCGGTTGTTCTGACGTGACGAAATAATTGGCCGTCTTATTGAATGTTGCCATCATATGGGTAACTGTATTTGAGTAATTTTGGTAGTACAGTCAAGACACACATTATGCATGAAAATACACATATGACTTATTACATAAAATTATTACCAGTAATTTACTATAAATCAACAAACGAAAAAGAGAAACACACTACAAAATAATTCAAAATATGCTCTACGAATTGTACAATTTAAAAGAATAAAACAATAAGTTAATCACAAAATAATAACATGATAATTTCCAATTCATGAAAATTTTGACTGCCTAGGAAAAAAATATTTTTTTGTAACCCACATTATATATTTTTACGTTACTGATTTATGTCACATCCAGATCTAGAGGAAACATTGATTTTTGTCAAATGTAAAGATACGTGCTTTTAAATTGGAAAATCAGTCTCGTTTTTCGTAAATTGAGTATGAACAAAATTTGGTCACCTAGACAGTACCCTTGGATTTCAATCGGCATGTTCATATCCTACCATTCCATATCACTAGAGCTTCGAATATAACTTGTTCAATATCGATAATCAAAAAGCATGTCCAATGAATTAGTTATTGGAGCAGGAACACGCACATACACACGCCAACATGCATAACACGAAAATTAGACCAAATAAATTTCCTGTAAACAGCTCGTTGATCAAACGGTGTTTATAAAAGCCAAGTGGTTAAAATGAAATTTACAGGAGTACATTACAACAGCAAGAAAAATGCTTACAAGTACGTAAGTTACAATCATTGAAGCTGACACGTGTCTGTTGAGATAAGCCCAAACTTTGTACTATGATTACATACTAATGATTTACTAAATCATTTCTAATGATGTGGAAATAACTCTATAAATTTTGGAGAGGTTAACATCAGAGTATAATATTAAAATGATTGATACCATTATGGTCATTGTCAAGGTTTAAAAAGATAGTTCCGATTTCTGCAGTGTAAATAGTATGTTGTTCGCTTTTAGGACTGCTATGTCCTGCCAGTTATTTTTTTTGTGCAGAAACAAACTGCCTTTGAGCTACCTGTTTCGTTCTAAAGATTTATATATACTTTATCTGGGCAATGCTCCCCTCGATTTCCGAGCATCATGAAGGGATCTTTGAAAATTTGGAAGAGACATACAATGATTTATCAGACATTGTAGAAATATGGTTTTAGGTTAATTTTCATGCTTATTACTGTTTTGGAACTAAGCTGTTTTCAGCTGCTAATCCAAGTTACGTTCATGTAACTATATTGTTTGTGCAAATAAAACAAGAATGTAATTGTAAACAAAGTTAATACCTAAATCAACGGTATGTAATAACCTGATTTTTATTTGCGAAACATATATCAAATAATAAATACAATAGCAAAATAAAATGTTATAATTTTTTCATTGGCCAATAAGGGTACACATTTGTAAATTACTGTTACTACCAAAGAAGAAAGTCAGAAAAACCGCGCAAAATTTACCTTCCTACAACTTCCTTGTAATCGAGGAAAAACAATTACAACATTTACATACATCTGAAGTTAAAATACCGAAGAATAATAATTTACAGGAGTCTGAGGAAAAGGATTCAGGAGTAGGCTCCAGGCACCAGACGGTCGCCATGTTGTGACGTCACCTAACTGCCATCTTGGATCTGTCCGACCTTGACCTTTTACCTTGACCCAGTCCCGTGACCATGAATGAACTTGAACCTAAAAAATTCTAAAAAACTTATTCCCAAAAAACGTATAAAAATTTAAAAAATTTACTAAATTACTAAAAAATTATAATAGCAAAATTTATGTAAGTAAATGTACATTTCCAGATGTTCCTTTACCACCATCTTCAGCAATATTTTTTATTCGTTATTAAATCGATCAATTACACGAACTTGTTAGTTAGTTGGTAGGTCTCCACCACCTTCCAGCCTCGTTTTATCAACATAATTCATCTACTGTCAATTTATTTTTAGTATCGCACAATAGAGCGCACAGGTAAGTTTAAATATTCCATTACATCAGATAGCGGTGCATCCACTAGAAACGTAATCTCTAGCAGTCACTGACAAAATAAAAACAATCTTTTTTTAGGAGACGAAGCCTCGTATATGTAAGACATCGTTTTAGCGATAGCAGCGCCGGCAGGTGTGGGTTTCACGAGTTAGCAACAGTGTTGTACTACCCTCTTCCTGTGACACTACCTGAACACGCGAGTAGCCGGCGGCTCACTCACAGCAATCTAGAGCACGCTTGAAACATCAATTGTAGCATAAAAATTTTCTTATATAAATCACGCCTATATACAGACACATCACATGCGAAAGAGCACATTGTAGAAAATTAAATTAAATTTCTAACCCCTTACATCGACGTCAATTTTGCAACAATTTACAAGGAATAGAAAACCTCACATGCAAGATGCCACGGGGGGAAAAATAGCTTTAATTCGTAAACATTGTACATTATGTTTAGCCTGGGAAGGACCCTACCAGACGAGTTGAAAAAAATTGTGACCGAATCGCTAGCCGCTAACTTATCATCGCTGCCATGCCCGGGAATACATTTTTTTATTTGAAAATAACTTTTATCCTCGTCTTATTTCACATAAAGGGTTACCTATTTTACATTAAAATGTGACAGGCAGGCTTTGAGTACCTGGAGTCGTTTTTATGCAGTTACTACCGGGACACGAATCAGCCAAAAAGAGATACTTATGGGCGATAAAAACTATAATTATTTTCTGAAATAATCTCGTCTGAGAGGACTGTGATTTTGGCGAGGCATGCAATGTGTATGGGCCCCTACCATTATGTAAGATATTTTCTTCTGCAGGTTTTACATTTCAATTGTAAGAGCAGGAGCATGCGGTGTGGATTGAATGTGGTGATTATTGTGGTGCTGAATGTGGTGCTGATTGTAGTGTGTGGTGCTGATTATGGTGCATGTTGTGATGATTGTAGTGTGTGTGGTGCTGATTGTGGTGCATGTGGTGTGGATTGTGGTGTGTGGGTTGCCAACTAAGGTGCCTATTGTGTGGATTGATTGTGGTTATTATTGTGGTGGTGATTTTGGTGCATGTGGTGGTGATTGAGGTGCTAGCAATAGTGCATATGGTGCTGATTGTGGTGCATGTAGTGTTGATTGTGGTGCAACTGGTGCTGATTGTGGTGCATGTAGTGATGATTGTGGTGCGTGCTGCTAATTGTGGTGCATGTGGGGCTGATTATGGGGCTGATTGTGGTGTGTGTGAGTAACAAGTTGAAATAAATTCTCAATATTTAAAAACGTATATAGAGACTAAACCTGAAATGTGGATACTTGGTTTAATAATTTCGCTTTAAAAAATATTTAGCCAGGTCCATCAGTATATTTCATCGCTTCATGGGTAGGCTAAACTGTATTGAACATAAACGTTTCTAATAACTGTTTTTACACCACGAGCACGGCCGCCACCACAAGCTCCCCCCCCCCCCCCAATTTAACCATTTGTAGTTGCAGACTTCAACTACGTACTAAACCACGCCTAGGCCCCTGTCACCGAAAATCCCCCACCATGATGAGCCCGCAACACGCTTCCGAATTGGCTGTTGCTCAATTTGAACTTTGTACAGAGCAGCGCACATCACCCAAGCCACACACCCTACACTTCCTAATTAGCTGTTGCTCAACTTGAACTTTGTACAGAGTCGCACGCATCACCACGGGCGGGCCCCCACCACCCTTCCGAATTGTCTGTTGCTCAACTTGAACTTTTAACAGATCTGTGTGCTTCACTATGGGCATGCCTCCACCTGCATTGCCATTCGTCCGATCTTTGTTCGGTATTGCCTCTGAGCCAATGGGACTTGCCTACAATGCTTCCCTGTCCGTTGGTTATAGTTTACATGGGCATAACACTGAGGCCCAGGGAAACCGAGGACACCTCATATATACAATTTCAAAATTACTTTAAAAAATCAAGTATGCTAAAAAAAAGGTGATATAAGGAAAGAGCCATAGAGTATGCATAATCGTTGTCAATGTAGCAGAATATTTACTACCAAAAACTGCATCGCATTAGTTAATATACACAACCAATTATAAACATGAGTAAGACTGATATTGATTATAATAAAGCTTAAGTGATTATATTTTCTTTGGAAAAGCATTACAAAGACCCAAAATGATCGTAACAATATTCAATTTACAATTGTAACGATAATTGACAGTTTACAATAATATTTCACACACACACACACACACACACACACACACACACACACACACACACACACACACACACACACACATATATATATATATATATATATATATATATATATATATATATATATATATATATATATATATATATATATATATATATATATAGCCCCACAAGGACACTTTCAAATACTTTTTTCTTTGGTTTCTGTCACCAAAATGGATTAAAACATTTACCAATATTACTCCTACAATAAAACCCATGAGTTGAGCCAAAAAGAGATTCAAAATTAGAATTCAAAAAATTTTTTCATAGAGGTAAAATTATGACTTATTCTGTAGTTCAATCCATAATTTTACCTAGCCATAACATTAATAGCCACTTAAAATTTTATCTCTGGTATTTTACAACAAAATCAAAAATTCATGTCTTCCAAACCTGGTCAACTAATATTTTCCATGGCCATTAACAGATATTTTTAAGGTAAATTTTTCTTCCTTTACTTACACAATTAATCATTAAAAAATGTAAATCCAACAATATTTTCAAATTTAATCTAACAAAATTCTCTTGCTTCTAAGCCTTCGCAGACGCCATATAATCTTCCCGAACAGCCCGTTTCCAAAACGGTGGGCGAAACTAGGCCATGAATGAAGGTATTCCATCCTCCCAAAAACGGCAGAGAAGTGACATCATACAGAGTATCATCTTCAGGAAAGTTTGAATTATTTTTAACAAGAAAAGTGAGAGGTTCCTCCTCTCATATTTACTAATAAATATCTTATTAGAATAATAGAAGTGATTCCTTATTATGTTGTGCAGAAATACTTCTACTGCTCATATTATCCAAAAAATATCCTGACTGTAAATTAAAAATTAGAGCATCAAAATTACGTTCCTACATTTTCTTAAGGGTTTTACATTTCTTTATAACGAATGAACAAACTGAAATACCTGACTGGTCATCTGGGGGATACTTCCCTCGCGACCAAGTGTCAGGCACCGATGCCAGGTTTCACCACTGATTTGATACAAAATGCGAGCATTGCCTCGCTATGGGGGTAGCTACAATCATCCACCAATAGCGAGCCAATGTCGCAAAAATTAATTCCCCCAATTACTCCATATCGGGTTATCATAATTCAAAAAGAGTGAAGAACAGTCCATTGCATTATCTGTGACGTCATCTCCGATACATTCTAACTAACTGAATGGCCGTCGAGACTCGAAGGGAGGCGGCTCTCAAACCTATTACCCTCTGACTCTTGGCGGTTCACATACAAAGGGTATCGGGGAATTATGGATTCCTCCAATACCTTGTGGATGGCCCCGTATAGAATATTATAGACTATTTATATCGTCAACTTTAGTACATGTGTCTGTAGGCCCAATGCCTTTTGCATAGTGCGGTCGAGGTGCTTCCATGGGCATGGCTGCAAAACATAAACACTTAGGTTTTCTCGTCAGCATCACGGTACTAGATGGCGATCAGCTTGATGAAGTAAGAGCCCAGCGAGCGAAAACCTTGGATGCTGCAAAACATAAAAAAAAAAAAAAAAAAAAAAACAATTATTTCATGGCCTCATGCTCTTACACAATATATTTTTTGCAAAGCCATTTCACACTGCATCGATTGTGCATTCGTGTTCTGGGTTGGTTTCCTCATCGCCGGGTAGTACTTACCAGTAGAAAACTTGCACGTTGCCTTATAAGGGGAGGGCATCTTCTGCAGGTACAGCTTGTGTGTATAAACCTTTCACTGGGATGGATGTTGCGAGGGCTGCTTGGGGGCGGGCCGTGCACCAGCCCCTGAGGTACGGCATGTCGGGTATCGGGGTGGTGCAGCCCTTGAAGCACTCCTTGCACAGGAGGCAGTCCCGTATGTCTCCGTCCAGCTGTAGGTAGGTTGGCAAATACTCGAATACGGGCGAAATTTCGTACAGTGCGTAGACCAGGAGAAATTCTTTCGGCAGGTACGGCAACTCGTCCCGTTTGTCCAAGGCACTAAGCGAATGCACCCTTCCATACGCCAAAATGGCCGAAAGGTATTTATGACTACTCAGACAACATGTCTAAATTTATAAGAACGAGTTACATGTTTCCCATCAGGATTTTGGATGTTCCTTATATTGACTTTAAATAATGATGAGATACTCCTCTGCGATTAAAGAAGTAGGTCGCCGATTGGTCTGGTACATTGGCGGGGATAGAGGTCGGCCGACTAATTAGCCAATGAGAAGCATTAGAACGAATGAAAGAGAGTAATTAGCCAACGAGAAACATTGGTGGGGATGGAGCGAATTCGACTGATTTGTCGAGCACAGGTGACTCATTGGTCGAATGAAGGTCTCCGAAGACACTCGAGAATATTAGTCATTGAAATATATTGGAGGGGATGGTAGAGTTCGAGCGTTCGCCTCTGATTGGCGTAAACGAATTTTGTGGTGACGCCCGAGTAATCAGCCAGTGGGAAAATAGGGGTAGAGATGGAGGGAGCCAACAACGCCACCTTAAGTTTAAAAAAAATATATATATATATACACACATTTATGACCGTCGCCTGGCGGGTGTCGAACGATATGAGTATTAAGCACCACCTAGACGTTGAAAATGAATTTTGCTCTCCAACATGGTGGTAGAGTAAATTCGACTAACTGGTCGAGTCACTTAACAATATGACCGCGTTCGAAACAAAGGCGCCTACCAATATGGTTGTAGAGTGATTGTGACTAATTTGTCGAACGTAGGTGAGAGCCTATAAAGATGGCGGCTATGACGCTTACCAAGATATCAGTCGAATGAAGGTGAGAGACAAATTTTTGAAACAATGAAGGAACGAAAAATCCAACACGGCGACATACGATAGAATGAGTATAGGTGGGGGAGTGTGGGTGAGGGAATAGTAACCCGCCGACTAAACAACCAATAGCAGTTGGCGACAGTCGTCGGCTGGGTGTGGTGCTCCAAGCCCCGGTGCTCTTGCACGCAGCTTTTTTTATTTCCTTCTACTAATGCACATAAATACAAATACGATTTAACAATCTTTACGTAAATATTTTTTTTTACGTCGACTGTAAATCTTATATGACTGCCTGTTTGTAGATGTATATTTTACACATAAATTTCTACTAGTTAACTATAAGTTAATTTACTATGATTCATTACCTTTTAAAAATATGAAATTGGAATTCACGTTTATGTACAAAACTACTGAACTCAACGGTTCTTCCTTCTAACGAATATTTCCATAAAAAATATATATTCATTGTTGTGAGTAATGTTAGTGAATTGTCCTCTACTGTACCCCATGAGCGTAACTTGGTTGTCCTGTTCACTGAAATCGCTTATGGCAAATATTTTGAAATCAGTATTATTAAGTTCAGTTATGTTAATTTTATGGAAGTATGTTGCTTGATATAAATACATTTTTGACAATAATAACCATGCATTTCTGAAAAGTACGCCAGTCAAAAATCAGCTGCGGTTGAGATTACCAGACAGAGCTGTTAAACCAGGCGAAAATATTCTTGGCCGCTCGAGGACGGTCGATCTCGATCAGCAGCGCTCCTCCAACCAGCAGACTCCAGTAGCCTATCACAGCTGTGTGCTGTTGCCTAGTTCGCAGTGTTAACAGTGGCCACAGGGAGTCGGGCAACATGTTTCTCAGTTGCGCTCAAAAAATCGTCAATTATTACATTTTAATTTCAGTAGTTTTTTTTTTTTCAAGATGATCATTTTGCTGAACAAGTAGGTGAAAATCCCAAAGTCTGTATATCTATCCGTTCGTGTTTTACATTGTTAAAGAATCTGCATTAATTCACCACAATTTTTCGAATAAATAATATTGTTTAATGTTTTACACTTCGTAAGTGCCTAAATGTTTCCGCCTCGCTTTATAAGCAGATAATATCAAAGCGTTGACTCTTGTTTAGACCACACAGATAATGTGTAGCACAAAAGCTGCCTCTGGTGTTCGCTATATCCCGTTGCCCAGTGGCCAGTAGCGCAACGGGCTTCACACGATCCTCGCTGTTAGTCATTCATTTGCTTGCGTGTAAAGTTTGCGTGGAAATTATGGTGCTAAGTAAAGCCTTGTACTCGCATACATACTTGTAAGGGGGTTGGTTAACAAACAAAATTCTTTTTTTTTTTTTACTATCAAAAAAATTATTTCGTCAAAGTATAAATTTAAAATATATTACGTTTGATAGCAAGAATTTGTGCTGCTGTTGAACGCACAATGTGACTGACACATATATACCATGTTAAAAATAAATATTTGTGTCAGTTAAGAAGAAAAGATTTTTCAGAAAGCTGGATATATATATATTTTTTTAATGGTTTTTAGAAAGGATGTTTTCTGAGAGTGGCGTTAGAATTTTACGATATGGGGGCAAGTTCCCATAACAAATTAACGGCAACTATGTGTGAGAAAATAGGTTATACGTTTTCAGCAAGTTCCATGACAACATTTTTTTTTTTTTAAGTGTCGGTTTTGCTATAACAAATCGAATGGTGGGCGGAAGTTTGTAATGGAAAAGAAACGCATTTAGATAGTTTGGACAGGGAATAGGAGTTTTTGCTGTCATTACAAGCTACAAAACAAATACGAATGATTTTTATCCTGTAATTAAATGAAAATTATTACAGATACTTTTGATAGACGTTATTAATAACAAAATTTTAGTGTCAGAATTATTTTTTTTAATACGAACGTATAATTTGGTTGGTCGTCTGCTCACGCTGTTTCCTAATACGTGTATGCAAACTTTGAAATATATCTCGTATGTGTCTTATATATTCATGTTTCTACTGCATTGAAATATCCCTCTTTATTTATATAATTGCATTTTATAACACTACATTTGAGATTTCACGGCAAACGTATTATGAGGGTATAAAGGCCCTCGACAGATGTGGCAACGGGGCTTCGCACTACTCGCCGATAAGTTTATACTGAGCCGCCAAGAAGTCCTCTGCCTGGTTAAGTGTTTTTATCGTATTTGAGACTCGTGGCGTAAAGATAAGTAAAGCGCATAGTTTAATGGACAGAGGCAACATTGCAAAATGTGGGGAAACTTCGTCCCAGCCATTTAGAAGGTGAATGTACAGGAAATTGTTATGTAAATAAATGTGATAACATTTGAAATGGTTGGTTTGGAAGCTTTGTAAATGTCGCAGTGGAAGGGTAACTGTCAAAGCTGGGTAATTAATTTCAGTTAAAAGAAAAATAAATTGGGGTGATTGCTTTTTCTAGGAGCGCAGAATATTTCGCTTTCGTTTAAGGAAGGTTCCAAGTAAAACGAACATAGTTTTCTTATATAATTTGGAGGTAAACCTTTTTATATTACCGTGTTCTTCTTAGTTTTTCTTTGCAAACATGAAAATAAACCCAAGAAACAATACTGATAGGATAAGAACATTTTTTATAATAGCGTATGTAACACTTGTTGAATATTGGTGGCGTCTCTGGTTAGTAAGTCCAAACCAGTAGAAAATATCCAATTAATTGAGAGACGATAGTATTTATTTTTTTTTTTTAAGCGATAACACTTCTATTAAGTCGACTATAAATTTTCAGTTATGAATTCTCGTAAAAATTTAATTGCTTCTTACATACGAGCAAACTTAATAAAATATGGAAGTGTAATTTAATTATCTTTTCAGAGGGCGCGGACAATTTATAAAGCGTGGTTAGGGCAGCGCCCAAGCAGGACAAGTTTGCTTCATTACCACCCCGAGCTGAGGAATGTGCGTCATTAAAGTGCGCCGCGAAGCATGTTTTAATATCACAGCGCCGCGCCGAGGGTGTTAAAATGTCCGGAGGCTGGGTTCGGCTGCGTTAAGGAAGGTAGCAGGATGCGGGAGAGGGGCTGAAACGTATCTCTGCTACATTGTGGGGCCGATGGAAAATGCCGCCTTGTTGCTACAGCTCTGCCCTGGCCTCCTCGGCCAATCCAGATAAGATTTATCGCAGGGCGAGGCGAGCAGGGCACACGTGCGGCGTTTATTGCTTAAACAGGGGTGGGCTCCCGGGGATAGGCGATTTGCGGCCTGGGGGGAGGTTTTTAGAATGGAGGGAGAAGTAAAAGCGCGGTGGTTGCCGATGAAGAGGCGTGATTTAACACTCAACGACAAGGAGAGTCGGAGGGGTGGATTTGGGCAACGTTGAGGGGAAAGAGGTGTGGCGAAGATAAGGGGGTGAGAATGTGTGCGAGGATGGCCAGCCGCTTGCTGGATCTCACGCACGTTTGTGTGGGCCCCGGCCGGCGGTAAAGTATTCCGGTTTCACGTACTACCTCGAGATACGGTGGGCCAGCTTTCTCCGGTGCGGATGGAATTAAAAACACTTCCGTTAAACCACGTGTCTATTTATGACCTGCGAAATTAAACTCCGTTTCCCCCGGTGCCCCGCGATGCTCGGAGCCGTGTGGGGAATTCGGGTTAGGTATTATCGCTGGTCAGGAAGTTGAACGTGATTTCCCATGTTTACGGCGTGGCCATAAATGCTGGGTCTGTAAGAGGCGCGCAATGGCGTCAGACCTCCATGATAACGCGTGGGGAATAAAACTGCAAATGTGAAAGAGACAAACTAAGCCCGGCAAAAAGTCAGAGCCAGACATTTGAATAAATGTGAGTTGTGTTTATTTCGTAAACATACAAAAACATGTGTAAATAATTTGCAGAAATTATTTACACATGTAGTCATTTCAAAACTCGATGATAGTCTTTAGAGAAGAAATTTTTCATGGCTGTTCCCGCTTCTAGTTACATCATTGGCTGAAGTCGATTTGGCGCTACGTTGACAGTCAAGATTCGAGTTTTAATTTTTTTCTAAATCGTGGACATATGTGCCATTTTTAATAGGATTTTAGGTTAATTGATATGTTTTGTGACTTATGTTATGCATGAGGGCAATCGAATACAATAAAATTTCCAAAAAATATTTATTATTAATATTTTTCGGTATAGACAAATGAAACACATTGGCAAACACAAATGTTTCTTTTCTATTAATATATATATATATTTATAGAATAACGCAGGACAAGGCAAAATATTTAATACGCCTGCATTATGTGACATAGTTTATGTTGGTGTGAACGATTTGTAAACAATAATGTATTTCAATCACTATAAGAAATATCTCCTAGTTCATGAACGACTGCTGCATCCAGTATTCCTCATCCTGATATAGCCGCATCTAAACACAAACTATTTGAAATCTTGCGTCATAATAATACACTGTAATTTAATACGAGCACTCCTAGTTCATCACTAGAAGATTGGTTTTCGAGCATTCATATTTGATCTCTTCAACAAAGCCATTTTGACACCACGCCCGAACGTGTCTTACAAAAAATTGGAGAATTATACAGGTATTAATAAATACCGGCAGAATTTAGTCAGTGTTTTAATAATCCAGTTCATGATAATTAAGATGTAGATAACTTGAAGACGGGGAATTTTACACTTTGTGCAAGCGGAGTCTGCAAATGTGGAATTACGTAACACATAAATTAAAAATAAACACATAAATTTAAGTATTTCAGGCATCCTATTTCAGTAAAAAAAAAAAAACGTTTAAATTCATTTTTAAAATTTAGTTCTATATCTATATATATGACACACAATCATGAATACATTTCGTACCTAATACTTGCAAACGTAATATGGGAATATTTCTTTAGTTATTTGTATAATTATTAAAATTTTATATAACGATGTAATTTTGTGCCATGCATAGTCCTTGGCACCTTTTTGCATATGATGTTTCATGAAATAAATGCGGTATTACATGACTTTCCTATTATTTCAATGTCATATGTGAAAACAAAATAAATGTGAAAATAATTCCTTGTGAATAATTCGCTAAGGAGAACACTTATTTTCTCTTACTGGTACGAAACTTGACTATCACTTAAAAAATTATGTTTGAGCACTAAATGTTATTTTGATATGGATATAAAAAACAAAAAAAAACATATATTTTTACTATAAACTGCTAAACTTACTTGAGATACCGCAAGTTTTTGAGTAAACGCTGCTAATACGAAGTCGTAAAAAACAAAAAAAAACATATATTTTTACTATAAACTGCTAAACTTACTTGAGATACCGCAAGTTTTTGAGTAAACGCTGCTAATACGAAGTCGCAAAAAACAAAAAAAAAACATATATTTTTACTATAAACTGCTAAACTTACTTGAGATACCGCAAGTTTTTGAGTAAACGCTGCTAATACGAAGTCGCAAAAAAAATATTAAAAATCCGTATGTTGAACTTATTTTCGTTATTTTAGCTCAGTGATACTGCCTCTGCCTAAAATATTTTTCCTAGTAGCATAGCGAAAGTTTACATAACTGTGTCGATTTATTCCATAAAACCTCTTTTGCTTCTGTGGCATGATCTGAAATAAATATTTCACTCTAAAGGCTGTTCGCGGAAACGTGAGCACTTCTGTGGCCCTAATTACTTTCTCCTTTCAGCCATTTATTATCCATTAGCAACAATTAAATATAAATATTGTCATGTAAGTAATAAACAGAGTGTCTACATTCCACCGCACTCAAAAGTTTACGTCTAAGGCTAAAATAAAATATATTTACTGACTATTAATTAAAATGAAAGACCTTTTAAAAGTGCTCATTTGACCGTAAATAGCCTATACCAGTTTGTATTGTAGTATATAGTTACATGTGTCGTCACGAGCAGTGATGTTTTTCATAAGTTTATTTCAGAAGTACTCACATTATAATGAATAGCCTTTATGTACATGTACGCAAAACATGTTGGCATTGTGGATACGTTTAAAAAAATTAGTGATACAAGATGGGATTCACAGAAATATTCCATCATTTCAACAACAACACCGGCAAACATCATGGCGGCATGGGAGAGTCGGTTTGGACTAGACACGTCCTAGAAAAAGGTAAAAACGAATTCTATCGAAAATAGAGGCTCTGCCTTAATCGTGAACAAATAACATGGGCACATACGTGCGAATAAAGGTGATTCCGAAGAAAAGGAAATACTTTCCAAGTCGAGATGAACGGTTAGATTTTGGCAAATTTCAAGGCGGTTGCCTTCTAAGCGCGTATATCTTTTTCCTTTTAATGTTTATCTGATACACACACACACACACACACGCGCGCGCACACGCACGCACACACACACACACACACACACACACACACACACACACACACACACACTGTTAACATTAACTACTGTATGTTTCTGTAATATATTTTTCTCGGAAATATTCACGTTTCAGGACATTATTTCAAAATAACTCTCATACTACGAACGTTATTTCGAAATGCTTTACCACGTCGATAACGGGGGTTTCTTACTTATTGACCTTAAAAATAAACCGTGCAAATTTTTGCAGAACTTGTACAAGGGAATAGGTCACTATCTCAAGAGTCGTAGTATGCATCACGTTAAGATGACAACACGCTATTTAGATGATTAGCAAGTTGAAAAAGTGAAGGCCGCTTGATGCGAACGCTAAGGCAGATTGTCCTTGTCTGTCCCTTGCTGCTGGCTGTTCATCAGATGCGTGAAGCAACTGGCGGTAGGTTATTACCTAACGTGAAAACTTAGTGCCTATATAACCTGTAGCATGGATTAAAACTTTAAACCGATAGCACTCCCGTCACTTTAAGCAAATTAAACCATGGAATAAAATGTTGGTTTTTCTCTGAAGTTTTGTAATTATTACTTCAGTAGTTCACTTCTTTGATTACCATTTACCTTTCCGTTCTCGAGGAGTTTTTACTAACAACTATTTCAACACACGCAAATGGACAGAACGCATCGCTCTTCATAATAGCATGGAAGTTACTGCAATGTGCAATGCAAAGTCATTCATTCCTAAGAGAAGTAAATTTCGGAGAAAGTGTTGCTGAAAATGATTAAATTTATAATACATTTTAAACAACGTGGAAAATATTATTTTCTAATTTTATTTGGTGTTCATTTATGGAGGCATGCGACTGTTGAACAGAATATAATTTTATAAAATCCGTCATTAATAAAACAAGTGCGAAAGAAATGTTTTTTTTATCAATAATAAATACGCAGCATGTGTGAATGAGAGATTGCAATAGAAGCAATACAATACCGACAATACAATACAGGCAATACAATACAGACAATATAATACAGGAAATACAATACAGACAATATAATACAGACAATACAATACGGCAGGTTCCCTGTACGTTTTGACATAAATTAGAGGAGCTTTATTCAATTCATAAGTTCGTATACGTCAATTTATTTAATTTTGACAATTTTCCCTGACGTATGTTTTTGTCTTCCAGAAGATTGAATTGACATACCCTGCCTCCCCCTCCACCTTAATCGCAATATGTCAAGCATGTTTCCAGCTGCATCTTCCATTACTTGCCTACCTGAGTCCTAAATTGTTGCTACGACTCTTCTGTATGGATTTCTGGTTTTCCTGAATTCCTTAAACTGTCTACTTTTCTTTAGTATGACACGAATTCGGCACGAATTGAATAGTTTCATCATATGTATGCATATTTTTCTGCTGTTCCTCAAATTAATTTAATTTTCTCACGTCTCCTCCACTTCAGTTACCAGTTCTCTTGTAATTCTTTCTGCTGATTCCTTCAATATCCCCACTGGCCCTCCTGTAGTCCTTGCTCAATCGTCATTTTGGCCAAGCCTCTTCTTTAGCCATCTTTCTTGATCCACACGCTCTACGTGATTACACCATCACACAGCTTTCCATTGCTTCTACTCCACCACCAAATCTGTTATATAATTATTAATTAATTTTCCTTATTTTGTTCGAAATATCATATCGTGTAAAAATTTATCAATGGTGGAAAGACTAGTAATTGAGAGTAAACAATTTTTACAAATAAATTTAAGCTCAAACTGCATACAAATTCAGAAACATGAATGTTTGAACATTATTATGTAGCCCACTCTTATAAATACCACAATTTCTATGTTTACGGCAGATTCTTACTGCCGTGTGTGTTTGCCGTTCTCTCCCTCGCAGTAGACCAATAAATATTTTAACTTTTTTTTTGCTTATGGCACTTCCCGCAGATCACTACGGTAAATGTCCATTTAATCTTATGAACATGTAATCAAGCATGAATAATTATCTCACCTTTACCAAGATTGTTCAAGAAAAAATTATACGTTTAAACATCGCTCAATACAACAGCACATCAACTTGTCATTAGATTGAGGAACAAAATAGTTGCTTGTGAAAGAAATGCATAGCGAAAAAGGACGCGACTTGAGTAAAATAGCTTTGATCCCTGTATGTCACTTGTAATCCGGAGGAACGAGTCGCTTATGAGCAAATATAAACGAATCCATTACATTAACGTAAAAGAAGACTCGTCTATTTTGGCAGCACATTGGGCTCCGATGTGTAAGTAAAACTACAGTTCTGACTGCTGGAAAATTACTAGTATCTTGACCATTGTAAAATCGTCTCCTAGAAAATGAAATGAACTCTTTCATATCATCCTCATTTCAGCTTCATTTTAATTTTAAAACAAAAATGTTCATCATTCTGTAACATCACTTCGTGCAGGTCTAAAAACATACCCTGCTAAGGCTATTTTTTTATTTACTAAAAGGCAGGGACATATGCACCTTTTAATTAGCATAAACTATACTACTGTCAATAAAGTATTTCATTATTTAAGAAAACAAGTATATACTCTTACTATTCTATAGTAAGTTGACGTTCTAACACCGTGCAATTAAAAAGCAATAAATATATATTTATGTATTTTTATATCCTAAAAGAAAAAAATTTCATTGACTCCAATAAGAATCCGAATTAAGGTTTCTTATTTTAAAATTTCTGGTTGCTAAACTACTTAACATTAAAATACCCAGTGCTACAAAAAAACTGACTGCAGATTAGTTCCCCGAAAAATTTCCTCAGTTATTGAAGATGAGCTGAGCTGTTAAAGAAACAAATTATATGCAATTATAATTATCCTTGTAACATAAAGCCGGCCGCGTATTCCATGAGCGCTTTTCTTTATTTATAGACTTTTACTAATGTTCACGGAAAAGGAACACCCTACATGGATGAAGTTACGTCACCATTTTACGGCTATAGAGAAGAAATTTGCTTTTGTAAGCGGTAAAGCTATTCTTTCGAGAACAATTAAATGTTGAATGTAGACAACACACTTTAAAAAAAAAATCCTTTATTTTAAGGAAAAGTTCTGGTAAAAATTTATCCAGAACTGTCCGTAAACTCTCCGTAAAATTATGGACATATTAATGTTCAGAAACGGACTTTCCGTAAATTTCACTGAACCTCTCCGTTAATTTACAAGTTAGTTTTTTTACTTTCCGTTTAAAATATAAATAGATAAGGAAAATGTATTTAATTTTCGTAATGGGAATGTTCTACCGTGTATAGAAAGTTATATTAAAAAAGTTAAAACATTTTGTACTTAAGCCAGGTTTGAACACGAGTCAAAAAAATTCCATTCCACGACTCTTGACAATTCTTTTACAACTCTCACTTGAACATTGTGGTATAACTTTGATATTTATATTCAAATGAAAAGCAAATATTCCCTTTCTATTAAATTTAGTGTATTTTAAGTGTTGCCAAATATTACAGACGCCTGATGCTATTTTTTAATGTTTGAAAGAATAATTCATAGTCGCGTGGATAACCTTAACTGCCCCAGAAACGATAATTTTCTTGTTACAGTGGCGAAGAAAGCTTCGTGTAGAATCGTCATTGTTCGTCCCCGTAACTCGAAGCCAAAGGGAATACTGAGACTTCCCGTATTTTGTATTTAAGGACTTAACTCCGAGTTTCGTCATTACGGATTGCCTTTCCGTATATACACTGTACATTTCCGTAAAACATTCTGTGAATATACGGACATTTTTAACAGTGTAGGGTTTATATATTTAAATGGCAAATCAATTTTCGTATCCATTATTACTTGTACTGTGTTTACCAGTAAAATGCATTGTCTGGTTTCGCAACATGTAAACCGTCCGTTTCTGATTAATAATAAATAATTTTTGACGTTTAAACAATTCAATGTTACGTAAACTTTCTTTCTATGGCAAAAAAAAAACTTACTGACTTACTTCATTATATTATGTTCGGAATTTTGGAAAGGGTTAATTTAATTTTCCGGGAAAAAATGCTATCATTGCGTTTAAAGTTCTGATAGACATAGGTTGGGTCCAAATTAGTTGGATTCTGAAAATCCTTCACTGATTTTTCTGAGGACATGTTGCTATGTCACCACCTGAGTTTAAATGAGTAAAACGTTTTTATATTTTTAAAAAATTTATGAGTTACATTTGTCTACAGAACATAGGATTAAAAGAAAACAATTTTCAACGTCAGTGTAAGAATTCATTTTTGTTAATGGATTGTGGACCAACGGCGTATGGTGAACTGTTGCAAGCTCAGCTGTGTTTTTCTCTATGCTATACCTAATAGTTTGCTAGTCAACACATCGGCCACTTAAACGTAGTAGTGCAGTTGACATCACAGCACGTGCGTAATGGGTGACTCGCCGCTCTCTTGTAAGTGGCCGCAGCATATTCAGTTTCTCCCGACTCCACTCTAGTTGCTGGTTCCTGCTGCGTGCGCCTAGTGTGTACAGCACTGAGCAAGCGCTGTCTTACCTTGCAACACTTCACCACACGACACTGTTGTAGAGTGATTTTTATGAAGAATTTTTCGCTTTCCGCCTTCCACGACAGTACGAAATAAAGGTAAACAAAATACACCGCATAGTCAAAAATTGTATTCTGAGTTTGTCCGTCAGTGAAAACGCATCTGTTGAATTGATGGAAGTTTTAACGAGGTTCGTTTCGCAGTGTCACTTTACAAACATAGATCATTTCATAAAACCCATTACAGAATCTTAAAATTTCTGTATAACCATTCTGTATGCAGGCATCTCACGCATAGGCCTACATGTTGGGTATTTTCCTTTTTGATGTGCCTGTAATTCTAGAGCTGTGGGTACCATCCATAGAGAAAAAATATGTTCGATTATTTTACGTGCAAGTGAACACTATTATGTAAACGCACTTGGCAATTATTTTTTGTTTATTTTTTAGAGTTTTAAGTGCTTTCAGATGGTCCCAAGGCTTTGTAGGGTAACAGCGTACGTTCAGGCCTGAGGAAGGAATTGATTAGGTACTGCACTACAGGATTGTTGAAGCATTCGCCTGGAATAATATAGAAAAAAAAAACACGTGAAACCTAAATCATGAAGGCTGTATCGGGAATTGAACCAGTGGTCGTCTGGTTTGCGAGGCACAGTGCCCTACCACTGCGCTAACTCCCTTTGGTAGAGTGCGCGCCAACTAGCTCCGTTTAACGTAATGACGAGGATTGATGTTAGTTCATTGGAATCTTTTTTGCCGGTGGTAGATAATGAAGGCGGTCTCTGATTGTACCGCGAGTCGACAGGGGACAGATCTGACGATTGCCTGCTGAAAAGACGTGGCGTACAATTCCAGCGAGAAGACGAAAGGGATCAATGCGAGCGCGAGTCACGATTCTGATGACTTCAGGTCGTACAAGATGTGGCATGAACTGCCGGTTTTATTGTCTGTTGATGATTATTTCTCTTGGGGCCGTGGAAAGACTGCTTGGTTCCCACCAAGGCAAACCTTGTTCAATCCCCGGCCGGGTCACTCCCGGATTTTCGCAAAAGGGAATCTTGCCGGGCGATACCGCGGGTCAGCGTGTTTTATTGAGGTCTCCCGTTTACCCAGCCCTTGAATTCAGCCGCTGCTCCATTCTCGCCTCCTTTTACTCTTATCGGCTCTCTTTGTTAAGAGCATCTCCATATCTCTCAACTCAAATTATTTAATCTTGACTTAATTTGGGAACCTGTTTTTTCTGTCATGTATTCATTTAGTTATCCGCATGGTAATAACCCCCCAAATAACTAAAGGTATTATGTTGCTAACGTGCCGTAACTACACGAAGCTATACTGTTAAACAGAATGAATGAAGTGAATAATTTTTATTTCATCTAAATAAATCTTGAAAGAAGGTTGATTTATTTTCAGATGATAATTATCAAAGCCCGAATAAGTAGATCGAGCAAACTATTGAGCTAAACTAGTTATTTCTACTACTAGATGTGTCCAGTGTACTAACCTTGTTTCTAGAATCTTTCAGATCCTACAGTTACATTGAAAAATAAATAAACATTTAACTTTTTATCAAGTAGCCCCGGTAAATATTTGTATTTCATAACGGTTTGTGAATATGACAATAGTGTTTGTGAAAGAGTTATTTACATTCACATTGTATTCAACATCAAATAATTCTGCTGTTAGGCCAACTATAAGATACTTTTTTCGTAATCGCAGGTAATTTTGCAGGATCTACTATGACAAAGTATTTTTTTTTTTTAATGTTACGATGGTGTAATGAAGGCTTGTAGCAGCGCACTCTATATCACGTCATATTTTAATACTAAGCACGGATCTTTCTACCCTCACAGGATAAAAATATTTGTACCTGTAAAAGAGCAAATTGCGAGGTAAATTTACTTTGGTGACTTACCCCGAAAGCAAAGAACTCTAGTTGTCAAACTGGCGGCTTTTATCCACCACTCCGAAATAAACATATTTTCTTCAGTGCTGTTGCTAGCGGACTTTAATTTGGCTTTCACGTTTGCGTAAAGCGAAGTCCACATTTCCAGTTCTTAACACTCCGCCTCACTCGCGATCATGGATTACTTGTTGAGTTGAGAGATTTGGTTGGCTCTTAACAGCGAGATCTCGAGAGCCGAATTAGTTAGAGACGAGGTGGAAATACAGCAGCATAGGAATGTAAGAGCGAAGGAAATGGGAGATCGCCGAGAAAACCCGCCGACCAGCGGTATCGTCCGGCACGATTCCCACGTGCGGAAATGCGGGAGCAGCCCCGCAGGGGAATCGAGCCCGGCTTGCCGTGATGAAGAGGGAGGGGGTGGGGATGGACATGCACTCTAGCCGCTACACCACGCCAGCACGTGAATGGAAAATTCGACATGGAGGATGAGATCGAGCCTTGACGTTTCGGCAGCAAAGGTGAAGTTAAAGTACAGCAGGATGGGCGTTACCTAACATAACAGTTATAATAAACTGTGACTATTTGGTAACGTGTTACACGAGTAACACCCACAGACTAAAGATGAGGTAAACCGCTTATTCGTCTTCTGCACATGTACCCAACATTGACCTACCACAATCCTACACAGCTGTCAAAGTCATATGGTCAACAATGAGGAACGTGTTTGTTTACCTCTTAATTTTTAAAATGACAAGCACTATTATATTAATAAAATACCTTTAGCATTTTGAAATTAATCAAAAAGCATTAAAAACTAGTCAGGAGAAGTATAAAAATATCTCTAAGCACTTTATTTACACATCAGTTATCTAACCATGAATCCAAACCACGCTGTTTTCCCTAGTCTGGTTGGAAGAAAAGCAGCTTAATGTCGAGGCACGGAGATTGGTTGTGCGCAGCCAGTAGATCGGTCTACTCCCATCTTTAGTCCATGGTAACACCTCCCATTGTTCACATCGTTATTTTGGAAGGTCTTGTAATTCCTCCCTTAAACCAACGCTTCACCACTTCGCATGAATAAAAGTCATTTTTTAAAACATTTGGCGTCTAACTGTCCAACAAATATTTTTGTAATGACTCGGCTGGCAACTGTACTCATGAATAGAAGTTATTATTTTATTGAAACATTTCAGCTTATATATTTGCGCGCGTGCAAGAGTTATTTCTTGGGACGCCAAGCTTCGGAAAATTGAACAACGTAATAGTTACTACCCATAACGTCTCATCTAATTTCCGTATACTAAGCATGAGGCAGACTTTTTTTTTTGTCTTCTGCGCATGTACTTAACATTGACCTACCCAGAAGCAACACATCTGTTAATGTTACTTGGTAAGCACTGATGGATGCGTTTACGTCTCAATTCTCAAAAGACAAGCAAATTTGATATGGATAAAATATTCTTGTCAATTTGAATTTAATCAATCTTCATTACAAATTCGTTTAAATAAGTATACATATATCACTAAGTACTTGTTTACTAAACATTTTTCCAACCTCAAATTCAGACGATTCCGTTTTTGCTCAATTACATCCCTAATGCCTGGGCATTAAGTTGTTAAATGCCGTACTCTTAGGCACTTTCCAAGTTTCTGTAATCAAAATCATTCGGTGTATATAAAAGACAACTCAAATCATATATCGTTACAACTCCTCCCTTTTCATCAAATCAAATTTATTATACAAATATTTCTAATATTTTGTTTTCTATTTGCATATACAATATATTAACTTGTAACCTTCTTAATTGTAACGTCCATTTTTTTCACTATATCTGCACCTCGTTATCATAATTTATGTATTTTCTACACGATTGACACTGCTTAAATTTAACAGTTGTAATTTTCTCTATGTTGTCACATATACAATTTTTTATTTCTTTATTAATTTTCACATGGTTAGGATTTTGAATAATTATATGTTCGTATGACAATCTTTCTGTCTAAATGCATTTATTTAGCTAGTTTATACTTTTGTTAGTATTTTCAATAAATATTATATATTAATTTAATTTTCATGGTCTCAACTGATTGTTAATGCTTCAAGGAATAACTCTGCACATTTTTAATTACATTTCTACGAGACTGTTAACCCTATGGCTTAGGGATTTAGGTCTTTTGGAGCTAGTTGGTTAGTTTTACCTAGTGAGCCTTTCGATTGGCTAGCAGGTTTAAAACCTACACCCCTATTGGCTGGAGAGTATTGCATAGGGTAGGCCGGTCCATTTCGGTTGGTATCTCGCTCTCTGCCACCATCTTTCCACGCAGCAAGACGTAGAACAGGACGCCCGTCCAGAAGTTGGACGAGACCCAGGATTTTTACGTTAGTTGCTAGGGTGTTCAGTTCTCACAGCTTGCTTTAAGTTATATTTTTACGTTAGTTGCTAGGGTGTTCAGTTCTCACAGCTTGCTTTAAGTTATATTTTTACGTTAGTTGCTAGGGTGTTCAGTTCTCACGGCTTGCTTTAAGTTATATTTTTACGTTAGTTGCTAGGGTGTTCAGTTCTCACAGCTTGCTTTAAGTTATATTTTTACGTTAGTTGCTAGGGTGTTCAGTTCTCACAGCTTGCTTTAAGTTATATTTTTACGTTAGTTGCTAGGGTGTTCAGTTCTCACAGCTTGCTTTAAGTTACATTTTTACGTTAGTTGCTAGGGTGTTCAGTTCTCACAGCTTGCTTTAAGTTATATTTTTATGTGTTAACGTCGAGTAGAATGCTTCAAAGCTCCTCTGTATACGTTTTCAGCAGCTGTTTAGGAGATAGTCAGTTAGACAGACGTTGCAACTTCTGTGAGCTGTGAGCCACGTCAGAAAGAACTTCTATGCTACGTATTGTTGGAGCCTAAGCAATCTGGAAGAGATGATCCTGTCCTGTTTCCTCACAATAAAATTGTATTTCCTTCAAGAGCAACTCTGCATCTGTACAAGAAGTATGGTATTTAAATTTTCTCCGTATCCTAGTTCAGACAATATGGCGCTTGTTATAGACGTTTTCACCCGACGCCATGTTGGCCAGGCGTCAGTAGCTTAAATCCAGCACAGTTTAACTACAATACACCGTAGTAAGAGTTTAAGTGTATTTATCGGCAGCGGTTAAGTCAGAGGCATATTTTATTGGAAATTGAACTAAAACATTTGTATTTGAGTGAGAGGATTTTTTGCAGTGTACATGCGTTAAGTCAGACTTTTATGCATACTAATGACGGTTACGCCCGGCCGCTACCTAATGGCAACTTGGGTTTAAATATTTTTCTTTAATATAGCTATTGCCATTCAGGGTTGTTCAGTTACCTCATTTTCCAGCATTGATATTTAAATTTTACACCAATTCGAATATTTTTGAATAAAAGGAAAATTACTGGGATTTCTATTGTGCCTGACGTCTTTTTCATTCGCTTATTTCTACATGAGTTTTGGTTGGAATCCTCTCCTAACCTCAGTCAATTAAATATGGGAATACCCATGATATTTTTAAGAATCTTCACATGACAAAACAAATTTTCAGCAAATTGGCAAACTGTTGTGTCGTGGTGTGCTACAAGGTGAGTTGAATACGCCGAGAACGTCTGGGTCCGGAGTCTGCCAGGCTACGAGCAGACGTGTTTCTGAACTGCTGGAATAAACTAATACTTTCACACACCAAACGTATACAAATATTGCCAACAAACTAAAGATTAATACGAAACACGAGGGAGGTGAATGAGCCATACACACAACAGCATACGGTCACAGTTAACAGTTCATTTACGTGTCAGGTTGTTGCTCTGTTTTCGCTTAATTTAAACTAGCGCACTTTTCCGATTCACACAACGTGGCATTATACCAAGTCATTTACACTCGATATTAATATTCAAGAATTAAGATACTCTTTCTGCATAAAATTAATATATATATGTAAATAAAATGGAGTTATGTTACACCTAGGCTGTTATATATTCCGGTGTTAGTATTACATTTCAAAATACTCTGTTATATTTGTTAAATATTTTTTAGTTATGTGTACAGAGTACTTCTGAGTTTGTTGTAAATATGTGTATATTTACATTAATTAGCTCAATTATATCTTGTCTAACATTCGTTTTCAAAAATTGCCAATCGTGTGCATTTTTACTTTCAGAATAAAAATATAAATAAATGAAATTAAGTCGAAAGAAATAAAGAAAATAGACTTGCTGGCAGAAAAGCAGTTCAATATTGGTACACGGAGACTGGTTGTGCGCAGCCAGCGAGATCGGTCTACCTCATCTTTAGACTATGCTTGTAGCTTGAGCAATGGAATTCGTTATTTGAAAGTAACTGGTTTTAAAAATTGGTTAGAGGAAGTATAGCTCTACATAAGTTTTACATCTCAAAGCACTTGTTTACTGAAAAGTGTTCTAACCTCAAATTCAATCTCTGCCGTTTTTTTTGCCAGACGTGTTGGTAGGAAAGCAGTTCAATGTGGTTTATTCTACTCATGTGAGGAACGAAACGGGGTTTACTATGGGAGAGTTTGGTGTAGGGAACATTTCCGCCAATAGGTGCGCAGTGTTGCAAAAGGTGTATTTTATTTAAAATTTGAAACTGCGTGAATAACAAAAGAGAAAGAAACTACGTAGTTACGAAGTTACTTTATAGTTAATTTAGGATTATTATAATCATCATGTTTTTAGCGAAGAAAATGTAGAAAATCTGGCACATTGCCGAATACCTCTGTAACTTTTGGCGGAAATTTTTGTTGCCAAACTTATAATATTGATCTTCCCTACCTGAGTACAAGTAACCTTAGCACGAGATAAGTATCTGGAAAAAAGGGGGGGGGGGGGTGAATGAGTGTTGCGGGCTGGATGCGCGCCGGTTCGCGGTTCGATTCCCAGTTGCGCCCGATTGTGCGGTCCAGCGGCCACATGAGTGGCGATAATGGGCAGGCCGCAAATCACCTGCCACTGATTGAAGTCGCTGCGGGGCGGAACCCTAACCTCCGCTCTTTGGTGGTCCCTCTTTCTCCGCCTCGGCGCGGCGCCGGTCGATAGCAGCGCGCTCCGCTCCGGGATTTACAACTGCTGCCAGCTCCTGCTGCCTCACCGCGCCATTCCATCAGACTGTTCGTGTGGGATGGACCCCCGCGTTTCTTGTGAAATAGTAGTTTGCGCGAATACGCGTATCTCGGTAAATAAATGTTTTTTTTTTTCTAAGCCTACCCTATTTATAAGTATTATGCGTGCGCCCTCGGTAGGGCAGGAGCTAAGTGCGTGTCAGGGCTACGCCCCTTACGCCTTAAAGGAAGGGAATACATGCAAGAATTCGTGCATCTCGACAAGAGGGATTGGGCAGCCATGGCCAGAGTTTAAGACCATAGCTACCTACCTAAGTGTACCTCTAGCTGAAATTATATTCTGAAGGGGTATGGTAAAACCCTCACAGACACGGTAAAACCCCATACCGACAGAAAAGACAAACTGAAGGAGCATTAACGAAAATGCTACAGGAAATAGGACGCGTGGACTCAATTGTTGGTTAAATACGACAGAAGAACTAGTAGAGAGGTGGCGGGGCTTGTTAGCGCATGCTTAGGGTCACATGAGCCCTTGAGGCGGAACTGCCGCCCATGTTCCTGCTCAGGCTATCTGCACGACATCATCGGCAACAGTATTTTGTTGCAGGGACCCCCGGCTCCTCGTCCAGTGCAGCACAGTCGAGGCACCGACGTCATCTTCTGTCTTCCGCGTCGACGCCAAGAACTCCGCGCCTTAGGTGGAGGCCGGGGTAATTACTACGGGGAGCCACTCCCTCCCTCATCATCCAGAAAAATCGCCCTTCGATTGAAGACTCCCGGAGCTAACCAGTTGTGGAGGTAAATCCGCTGGCCCAGGCGCGGAGGCTGACATCGGGGTGCTTCCAAGGTCTGGTGCTCTACAATTCCATTCCTCACACATCCTCATTCTTCGACAGCCCGCAGAATCCAGCAGGGGGAGGGTTCACCACACCTCGCATGATTCACCCCTTCCACCCCCTACCCGGTTAATTTCCAAGCCAGGATCTTTGGGCCGCTTCCAGGCGATGTGCCACGGCACTATTCAACTGAGCTACCCCGGATTCCGACACGCACGCGACGACGACTCTGTAGAGCAGGTCTCTCGGTCCACGAGCTGGTATTGGATTATTCCTAGCCATCCCAAACCTGGAAATCCCCGACCCGCCACATTGGAACGCGACTAGTTGCAGATAGCCGCCGCATCTGAGATGCGAACAATCTCACCACTATCGAAGCCACACCTCGCCTTCGCTGGTTCCAAGGGGCGGGCAGTTTCCGGAGAGTGAGTGACTGCGAGTGTGATGTTCATCCCACAGCAGCTCAGCTAGTCGGTAAATAAATGTTCGGCAAATACGACTTTTAGTTAGAAAAAATTTTAAAAAAATATATATGGGCCTATTTTTTATTTTATTTTTTTTTACTTTTGTCATATTAAGTGTATTCTTAGATAAAAAAATCCTTAAAATGGTCAATATTGCATTTACAAAACTTGCCTATGCAAGTTCATCGCGTGTAATAAAACCCCTATATTACAGATATAGTTTACAAAGTACAGCTTCATGGCGGAAACACTTCACACCTTGCGCGTAGGAGCGATGAGGCACTAGCCGGGCGTGTTAGTGTCGCCCGTATCGCTTCCCGCTTCTTTACCTAAGACGCGGGGTTCCCACGGGGGCCCACCCCACTCTTAAGGGCGACGTCTTCCTGACGCTCGAATTGCGTTGCAAAATTATTGAAATAAGCATTTGTTAAAATCCTTAAACGTTTTCCCAATATACCGATGTACAAAAAGAGAACACACTTCAGACCGAGCGTTCAGTTTGGCATTACATCCGTGCTAACACGCTATCATCGCAGGCGATTGAGAAGCCATGACTAACCTTCAACCCACAGAAAGTATTTCTGAACGTGTATTCTCTACGTCATGGATGGTATCGGATGTGTTATGGTTTGTTATTCGCCGTCCCGTGCGAGATTAAATACAAATGAATGCGACACAGGGGTGTTTATTTACAATAGCTTTTGCAAAAATAAATACCTGCATCAATAGTAGGGCAATGGTAATTCTGGAGCAGGATTCCAGGATAGGGCTCTGGGGCTCTGGCCGCCATCTTAAATTCCGCAATTTCGGATGTTTTCTCTAAAATTCACTAATTTTTACCCAAAAATCACTTCAGAAATAAATTATTTTACACAAAATTTCACATTTTTGCCAAATAAATTGCCAGTTTTTCCAGCTGTAAAAAAAAAAGAACACCTTAAAAGTTTTCTTTGGGAGCAGGGGGAGGGGGCTGTGGGTGCCATCTTGAATTTTGCCATTTTTATAAAAATCGCTTGTTTTGCCCCAAAAAACCCATTATAAATAAATTCTTTCACCCAACATTCAGTCCTTTCCATGAAACTTTCCTTTCTTCCCGAGTTGCAAAAATAGGACCCCTAAATTTTTTTTTAAGAAATTACTTTTAAAAATGTTAAATGAAAAAAAAAACCAAATTATTTACAAAATAAAATATTTAAAAAAATTCAAATTACCAGATGTAACACCCAACATCAATATTTCACATTGGTTAATTACTAGGCAGGCTTCCACCCCCTCACCAATACCAATTTTATCGTATGCAGGCATTGAGACATTATATGCATGGACAGACAGGGAATCTGACCCTATGAATGTAAAATATATCTATGCTTGCATGGCAAGAGCAGTGATAGAAGATATGCATCTGCATGGTGTCGGGTAAATGGAATCTGCATGCGTACGTGCCTCCCGGTCGCTTTCACCCCTGCTTGGTGTCAGGAAGCCTAAGTCGGGGAAGTCTCCAATGGTGTGTCCTCTGCGTGTACTCTGTCCCTTGTGTAGGGACTTTGAATATGTCATGTGTGTATGGACTTCGTTACTCAAAGTGAACGTAGAAATTTTTTACCCTATCTTGAATGTTGTATATAAGGTCGTCGGCTCTAAACAACGGTGATGACAATCTGAATCTTAGAAAGAAAAATAAATTTAATATAGAATACAAAACAGGAGGGGAAGACGATCACAAAGACAGCTTGATAATGATCATGAATAATGTTGTAGTGCTGAAGACGATTATGATTCCCTCGACATTCCCAAATATTTCACCAACGAGTTTCCTTCGACAAGTGATGTGAAGGTGGCAGAAGATGCCGAGAACAATGGCTACAAATTTACCGAAGACCCCGAATGAACTTGTAGAGAGACTCAGAATTTTGATCGCCCTAACAAAGAGATGGGGATTACTCGAACACTGAAGAGGTGGTTTCGATCATTAGTAAACTGAAGGAATGGGGTTATATCTGATGTTGCAATCTACTGCTTTCTACTAAAAGCATAATTACAAAATAATAATAAATTATTATATAATACCTGTTTTTTTCTTTATTTTTGTGTTGTATACTTTTAACTCTCACAACTTTAAGATGATACTGTGCACACACACCTATAAATATATTGATCTGTATATAGAATTTTTATTTAATTGTTAAAAATACATGGATAGTTCACTACATACAAGGAAAGATTGATGCAACTATTGAAATATTGGTGTAGCGATAAAGATACAGTACTATAGAGATATGCAGCGATGAAGCTATGGAGATAAGAAGATATGGAGCTATGGAGTGATAGTTGTTATGGGTAATTTATGGGTTGTTGGTTTGTCATGTATGGCTCATTGTTGGTCGTTATGGGTTGAAATGTATTATTTTGTCTCATTAATGGGTCATTATCGGTCATTTTGTGTCATTATGGGTAATTTTGGGGTCATTGAAGGTAATTATGGATCATGGGGACATGGGTCAATATGGTTCATTACGAGTCTTTTAGAGGCCAAGGTCACCTTAGTCTAACATGACGATTGGGTGACATCATAACATTGTGGCTGTTATCAGTCAGTTACGTTATGTTGACAAATTGCAAGAATGTTTGTGTTATAGGTTGGTCTGGACTATGCATTTATTTGGTACACTTTCGTTAACATAGATGGTATGGTTGGTATGTTAGGTGATGTGTTTTCCAGTATATCTGGTTTGGGATTGTTGGTGTATGTCGAATTGTGTGGACAGCATGTGTGCCCCCTTTGATCTAGGATAAACCCGCCCCTACTTCCGGCATATCGCTTGGACGCAAGATATCTAGTTTCGAAACTCGGTCGCACTTGTGAAATTTTTATATCGGCCCAAACCGTTTAATGCACGTGTATTTAAACAAGTATTTAGCAGTTTAGAAGCTTAGTTGACAGCGGTAGTCGTGACAATTTTCCGTCAAGAAGAAGAATATAAGAACAATTTTCTGATTGGATGCTTGCTAGCGTAGACTACATGAAATGTTAGCATGCTGTTGTAAAGGCACAACGCGAATAGTGTGCAGAAGGATTGGATTCTGTGTTTTGGTATTTGTCTGAAGTATGTATATATATATATAATTTCAATGGAAATTCTTTAATTTCTTACTGGTGTTGTATCTTGCCTTCTTCCCTGATATATAGAATATTGTGGCTCTTGGTTTAGTCAGATAAATATACATTTAATAAAAGCCGAGTTACTTATATTTATTCAAACAAAACCTCCGAGATAATGAATAATTAACAGATACTGACATCGTGTAATAATTAGACTTCAAAAGAGGAGACCGTAAATGAAGTTGAGAGAACTACTTGCATAGTTCCTCTGTACTCAACGTAGAATTTAAAAATATATATATAAATTTAAAATTATAGTAATATAAGCAGATTTTTTGTTTGGCAATCCCTACATCTATAGAAAGTAATATGGTTTAGCAGAAACATTAGAATTAGGCAGAACCTGCCTTAATTAGGTGTAGGAAATATTCCACATTCAACTAGGGTATAACGTTTTTCAATTCAGTGCGAGTAACAAAGTCCCTACACACATTAAATATTCTAAGTCCCTACACAAGGGAAATAGTACATGCTGAGTAGGACACACCATGGGAGACTTCCCCAACTTAGATTATCTGACACTAAGCAGGTGTGAAAGTTCCCTGGAAGCTCGTTCGCATAGTTCTGTCCCGTCCTGGCTGCAGGGTCGGGCAGACAATATAAATATTCTGGTTGCTGGTACAGGCGACTCTGCCTGTGTAATAAGAGCCTGCTAAGAATGTGTGGCGTACTCAAGGCAAAGACTGGTTCCCCTTAATCTTCTTTAATGAAATTAAATAACTCACAAGATTACAACACTTATCATTACATTGTGTAAACAGGGGAGTAATTTTGCTTACTGCTATTCATGCACACAAAAGCCACTTTGTTTGATATCAAGCTAATGTCTCTCCTGCATAAACCTTTGGACCAGGTAACATTTATCCTTGTTGCAGACATCTACGTCTCTCTCGTGGACCTTGTTAAGAGGTTGGCCACTGACTGACGTCCCGACGGTGTCTCGCTGGCATCTGGCACTGCGACGAACCTCGTGCTGGCCTATATTGGTACATTGTTTGATATATCGCCATACTGTTTACTGGCTACCATTTGTCACAATCACTGGGGTCCTTATTTCCAGCTGAATTTGTTTCAAGGCTCATGCGAGCATCAATTAATGTCTCGCTTACACCAGAACCATACCCTCCCGCTTCAAATGAGCTGGTCCCCAGCTCTGGGTATGCCATATGGTGATGTGATACTGTACTAGGTTCAGTCGACCTGATGGAGTTCGTCTGTTTCGCAACAGGAGGGAGATGGTGGGGTTAAAGCCATTTACAGTATGGGAGGAAGCATGGGTGGGAGGAAATATCTAAACAAGGGAATTGGGGTAGGGAGCTGCCTAGCCTTATTTCTTGAGTGCAATAGTGTTCGAATTATCATGTGTGGCCTGCTGCTTGTGTCTTCTATGGTGGCCTGTGCTTGTGTTAAATGGCTCAACCACGCTCATTGCCGTGAACTTGGCTGAGTGCGAGGGGTGTACATGCTTCCTCTCGGTTGATGCTACAACACACTCGAAATACATACACAAATGCATGCAGCCTGCTTGATGCCCTATCTACTTATGCATGGCTTTGTGATAATGAAATATTTAAGAAGTTATCAACCAACTATGAAAGGGTGATTATTTGAGAATGAAAAATATTTACATTAATTTTTTTTAACTTTAGCATTTTGAAAATTGAAAATCTCCCATGTATTGCAAGGTATTGCGGTCGAAACATTACATATTAAATGCCATAAGAAATTTTTTTTTGAGAATCTTAATTATATGTACCTGAAAACACACTAAATTATACAAAACATGCAATATTATTTGTGAAAGACATACACTGGTGGACTTGTGGTTGTGCCACAATTAGCATTATATATAATATGTCTAGCATGTTTTATATAATTCACTATTTTATAAATACCATCATTGAGCTCATTTGAATGGTATGGGAAGGATGTGTATAATGAAAGGTAGTATCTTCTATGACTTATGTAATTTATTTGGGTTAAAAGTTTTCAATAATTAATCTCATTAACCCCGCTACATTTCATTACTGAGGATGGGTTTCACTGGAATGTGTACCGTACTTATATACACTATCTACCAAAAAGTAATAGGGCACCTGTCTGCAATGTTTGTTCGGTGGTTGTAACCCCATTAGAATATCGTAGGGCCACCTCTTGTGGCTATGACAGCAGTCACAATGTCTGGCATGCCCTCTACGAGTGTTTGCAGGACATCCATGGGGATTTGTCGCCATGCCTCATTACATGAGTTAAGCAATGGATTTTGGCCGCACCTAACGAGCCCTCACCTGGCGATCCAATTCGTCCCAAAAATATTCTATAGGGTTGAGGTCGGGGCTCTGGGCAGGCCAGTCTAATTGGCAAACATTGTTGTCGGTGTAGCACTGCATAGTAGCCCTTGAAACATGGCACCTGGCATTGTCATACTGGAAGTAACAGGGGTCCATTCTATAAAGACGCCACGATGTTGGGAGCATTTCCTTATCCAGAATTCTCTTAGTACACTGTGCGATTCACATATCATTTTAACAAGGTGGCATTTCAAATATTATTTTGCCAAAAGTTGCAACACACTTCTTTATTTAAATAACTGTTGTTGAATGCAATATTTATTTTATTTTTGGCAACCCTATAGATCATAGTCCAGAACATGTCAATCCCTAGCGCTGCGCTCTATTATGCATGTGTTGCGTGTGGTGCGTAACCCAGGCGTGAGGTTCACAACTCTCTGCTCTTCAGTCCAGATGCAATGGGTCAGCCTTGTAGCTCTATCGCTGTGTTGCTCCCTCGGCATTGGAGCTGTTATGTGCTTGCCCTGAAATACTTTCATTATGGTTTAGCACTCAGACATGACAATTTAATTTAATATATGTGCCCTTTTCGTCTAAAGCAATTAATTATTATGCATAATGGGGGTGTGTATGGCTCTGGTTAAATGTTATTACACATGTAATTTAACTACTGCATTTAAAGTCGTTGCCCACTTAATCGTGCATCAATTTATTGTAGTGTCAAAACTACCATTGTGTTGTTTAACTGACTTGCGGGTCATATTTTGTTTAGTTCATAATAATTACCTGCCATAACGCTTAAAATTTAGTTTACTTATTAGGATTCTTGCAAACAAAATTTGTATAAAAATTGTATTTAATAATTACATATGTTTATAATATAATAAATGCATTTCTCGGCAATTTTGTAATGTGAATTATTCTAATGATATAGACAATAAAAATATTCGTATACACTTACCATTGCACCAAATTACATTACCAATAAACTTCTGCTTAATGGTTTCGTTGGTTAAAGGGGACTATATTTTGCAATTAACAGGAACAGCTGTCGGCTGTACAAGATAATTGTGCACTTAACTCATGTTAGCTAAACTTCGAGGCGTGCATCGAACACGCGGTGTTGCGACAGCTTTGCGCAATCGCGGGTTTCCGTCGGCGTCCCTTGTGCAATGCGGTATTGTTGAAATGAAGAGAGGAGGGTGGGTGGGGACTTGTCTTGAAGAATTTGTTGCTTCAATGCTGTAATGAGGCCGCAGCGTTTAGCCGCAACCTTGATGCCCGATTGCACGACAGCGCACTCAAGCGTGCATTTTTACATACAGTATTCCCTGCAGTAGAAAAGTGTATTACTGCATAACATATTTTCTTGCCCCTTTTTACAATAAATTTACATCACTGTTAGCCCGTATGAATATAGACTTTTATAATTACAACATTTGTGAAGTATACCCTTACATATTTAATTTATTAAATTAAAAATATATTATGGCTCTGGTCTCTTATGCTACAACATAAGTGTTTTCGTCTTGCGTAATACCCTATATTTTACATTGGGGACTCTTATTAACGCACACAGATAGCTTCCTGTATTTAAGTCATCTTATCAACATGCTACCACATAAATTTTATTGACTTTTCGACAGTAATAACTTGAAATTTGTTCCTATTTTTGCATTTGAGTTCATAATGAGCTACCGCATTCTATCATGTTAAGATACTTACACATCTTGAACTTTATTTATATGGTAATTTAATAAAATGAGGTAGATTTCTTCTCATTTCAAATAATTCTAATTATTATACGAAACTCTGTTTCTAACTGTCTATGTGGGCACTTGTATTCTTCGCTACATTTTTTTAAGTTAATTTTCTTCATAACAATATATTCTTATATTACTGACTTCTATTTGCACCCTGCAATTAGTTTATTTAATTCCTCAGTCTATGATTAATCTTGAATTCAAAACGAATACGATATAATTCTAAGTATGTTTACGCCTCTCGGTCACACACTTTCTAATTGCTGACTCACATCAACATATTAACATATATAATTATACACCTTTGGTGGAGCTTTGAAGCTTGCAGCGTTAAGTTTGGATACGACCCATTGCCTCCGCCACTTGTTCTGTTCCGTCCTGGCTGCAGGATCGGGCAGACTATATAAATATTCTGGTTGCTAGTACAGGCGACTCTTACTGTGCAATAAGAGCCTGTTAAGAATGTATGGCGTACTCAAGGGGTAAATATGGGTTTCTCCTTAATCGTCTTTATATAAATCTCAATAACACAATAGAGTACAACACTTTACAATCGTTACATTATATAAACGGGAGATTAATTATTGTTACTGCTATTCATTTATGCATAAGCCAATTCGTTAAATATCGAGCTAATGTCTCTCCGACATAAACTTTTGGAACCAGTTTACCTTAATCCTTGTTGCCGAAGGCTGCGTCTCTTCGTGTGTGGGCAGCGGCGGGCGGTCCCCGGTATTCCTCTCTCGGGGCCCTTCTTGAGAGCTCGGCCACTGGCTGACGTCCTGACGGCGTCTCGCAGACGTCTGGCCCCACGACGGACCTCGCGCTGGCCTAAATCGGCGCGTTGTTTGATGTATCGCAATCCAGTTTACTGGCTGCCGTTTGTCGCAATCACTGGCGTCCTGATTCCCTGCTGAATGTGTTGCTAGGTACGCGCGAGCGTCGATTAACGGCTCACTCACACCACAACAGCGCGCAGACTCAATTTGCCTGACACAGTGCAGTTGCAGATATGTGAAAACGACTTTGAAGTAGGTATGCCTGCAGTTACTTACCCCCGTGTAGACGCAGACCTAACACTGCCCTCGCCATGCAAGCACAGTTTTTTTTTTTTTTTAATTTTGACAGGTTCAACTCCCTGCCTGTCCATGCATGTCATGTCTCAATGCACGCATGTGATAGAACTGAGTATAGGCGAGGGGGTGGGGGTCTGCTGTATAATTAACCAATTTGAAACATTGGTTATTGGGGTGAATCCGGAAAGTAAAATTTTTTGAAATAATTTTTTTTTTTTTAGAACTTTGTTATATTTTTGTAATAATATTTTAATAAAATATCAGGGGGTTCTTTTTTTTTTTATGTCCGGAAACACGGAATTTTTTTGTGGAAAAGAGTAAATTTTGGTGAAAAATAAATAAAGATGGTGGTCAGAGCCCCCTAAAAAGCAATTTTAAGGGGTTCTTTTTGCAATTGGGAAAAATAGGAAAATTTTTAAGGGGAAAAAAATGTATTATGGGGGAAATTACTGAGATCTGAAGTGATTTTTGGGTAAAGTAATTGATTTCTGAAGCGATATTTGGTTAGAAAAAGTGTTTTAAGAGAAAAATACCAAAATAGCGGAATGCAAGATTGCGGCCAGAACCCCAGAGCCTCTTCCTGGAATCCTGCACTAGACTTCCCCTTGTCCTACTTCATGTATAGTTTGTTCAGTACGTAACATGTAGCGCTGGTTGTTATTACAGACCTTAAATAACTGTTTATTATTGAGGAATAAGTAATTTATTATTATTATTATATATCCTTCTTTATTACGTGACAGCTTATGGAACCTATGTTTCATGTTTGTAATGGGTAATTTTTAAATATTGTACAAGATTTTAAACAGTAGAATCGCAACTATTCGTTTATATGTTCATACTAATATGTAAATCTACGGTATTTAGCTGCCCTGCAAATCTTAGCTCCATTGTATTATTGAATATGACGTCCGAAAGTGCTAAGAGATAAAATGTCACATCGGTCAAGATCATATCCCTAATGCAAAAACACAGAACATGAATCCTGTCTTTTATTTCTGCGGTACGCAGCATGCGAACTGAATGTATAACGTTATTTAAATAATGGCTATAAGAATTTGTTACACACTCCTGTGTATCAATATAACTTCTCTGTTGATATACGTGCACTTTTATGTATTCCATTAAATTCACACTTCAACCAATTTGTACTGCATTCGTGAGTTTTATTGCATTATTATTTTATGAGTTTTACTGAAAGTATTCGCTATCTACAAGCATTATTTTTTAAATTTTGATACTGTTTATTTCGCAAAATAATGTTTTATATGTGTTATTCTTATAACACAAACTTATTTTCGTAAAAAAAAATGTGCGGCATATAAACATTATTAGGTAATCATGAAAGTAAGTAAATTCGTATAACAAATAATGAATTGCCAATTACTAATTTCGCAATGCAAAGGCGCATACCCATAAAAGGGTAGGCAGTGGCTGTCATCGCTCTGTGCAAGGCATGTGTATATAATCTTCCCTAGCTGATTAGTGGACGAAACTACCCAGGCGACATTAGTGGACGATATGCACATTACGTATGCCAAGAAGACGTATGAGGCATCCTTACAAAGGACTAAAGGCTGTCCACGTTCAAGTAAGCACCTTTGAAATCAACCTTATGAAACGTCACTGCTCCTACCAGTATATATTTTAACGGGCGCACTGAGTGACCAACGCTCAATAAAGTTGGTAACGAGGGAGGAAAGTAGTTCCGTATCTTAACGCCGAACAAGGCGTGTTGGGTAGCCATTTGTGATAACATAAATGATTTATTTCGCTTTCTGTATTTTTTTTATGCATCGTAGTGTAAAAACTACCAGATCTGTAACATATTTACTTTTCTAATATTTCCACAGTGTCACCTGACTGGCGCATGAATAAAGTGATGCGGTCCACGGCAATAATAATTTTACGTAAGGTGGATGAATACACGACGTGCTTACAAGTAGATCTTCTGCACGGTTTTTAAAAGTACTCATTTTACCGTGAACAGACTATAACGAATTTTAACAGGGGCTTTATACAATAACTCTGCAAGAGGCAGGGTGCACATCATCAACGCGAAAAGATATCGTCTTCTTAGTTTTAAATGGTAGCCTATAAATATCGAAAAACCGATGTCAGGATATGTTTTTTCACTAAACCCCCAATACGGTACAAAGTTGTAAAATTAATTCGGGTAAATCCTTAAAACCATATTAACGTGTTAAGGTAACGTTATTCCCTCGGATTCAAACGGCTCTCAAGACCTCGATGTTAACGGCCACTCAAATCTGTCCATTCTCTTAGCTTCAAACGGCTCTCAAGACCTCGATGTTAACGGCCACACAAATCCGTCCATTCTCTTAGCTTCAAATTGCTACTTACATAAAAGACTAAATATTAGTTTCAAAATATTTAAAAGTTCATACAATTAGAGGGATAATTTGTGTAAAAATGTGTTTTCGAAAGTCTCAAAGAGCTCAGTAACACGATAAGATATCGTTATGCTCTTTGTTTAAAAGTGTTCGTTACATATATATTTAAAATGGAATATAAATTTTTTTCTAAATTCAAATCCTAAAAAGGAGTAAAACTTTCGAATGTGTTTCCGATGATAAGTTAGCTATTTTACATTGTTCCCGTGCGTTTAATATAGAAACTTACATTATTGGAAAAACTTATAATATAACAATTTATAAATGTAAATTGAACCTATCTCCTACTCAACTGAAATTTGTCATTTTGACTTACATTCCTTGGAAAATGTTGTCTGGACTGAACAGGATCAATTTTAAATATCTTGTATTCATAGTCTGCGGCGTCATTTTAATCCACCGCACTATTATCTTTTCACATTTTAAACCGCTGTTAATAATTTCGTATGTCATTCCCAATTAAGTGTGAATTGGGATAGAGTGTCATTCTGGCTACACAGTAGATATCTTTGTGGCATCATTTAATTTGTTTCTTGCAAACGGAATTATCAGAACTAGAAACTTGCGATGCACATAAAGAACTGTCATTAGAGGTGGGGCTTGGTGTTTATATTTTGTTTTGCAACAAACTTAAGCTTTCCTTAGCTAACATAGTTTTTAACGTAACTTAAATAGAGACCGTAAAGACAGGGTGGGGTTTGGAATGTCTGTATTGAAGTAACCACAAGCACTAAACATGCCAACCAAGTGCCAGATAAGAGATCGTCGTATAAAGGTTGATAAGGGCTTGCCATGGTTTGATGTGGCTTCATTAGCTGTTTGGCGCACATCTATCCCATAATATGGTTCTTACCATACCCAACGAATAACATTAGGCGTAAAAGACCGAACAGCTTCTCTGATACCTTCTCTTAAGTGTACAATGTCCTTAACTCGAATACTGCATACACGTTGATCGATGTGGCCGCAAAATAAAACGCCTCATGCTGTGAGGTCCGGTGATCACGGAGGCCACGTCAACCATCCACCCCTACATTATCCACCGCTGTGGAAATGTTATAAATCTATAAATTCATGAACAATGCTACTGTTAGTGTTTAGAAGCTCCATCTTGTTTCCAAAGTTTCCTTACACACATTCAGACCCAGTATACACAATTGTCTATATTATTCTTAATATATATAATATGTCTATATTAATTTTTGGTATATGCTGCACACTGCGGAGATCACTGACCAATGATATTACCTGCGGGTAACCGTCTTAAAGGCTGTTAACGATACAGTAAGCACTTTTTAAATCAACCTTAGAATAAATCACGATATATACTTATATATACTGCATATACTTTAACGGGTGCACTGAGTGGCATGCTCCTGGTAAAATCGGCAACTGTGGATTGAAAGTAGTTCCGTATCTTAACGTCGAATTTGTAATAATACAAATTACTTCTTTTCACTTTCTGTTTGTTAATGCATCGAAGTGAAGTAATTAGCAGATTTTTGAAATATTTACTTTTATAATAATTTCACAGTTTCACTTGACCAACGCATGAATAAATGGATGAAGCGCATCACAATGTTTATTCCACGTATGATGGAAGAATGCACATCGTGCATATAAGTAGATATTAAGCAGGGCTTTCAAAAATGCTTATTTGACCGTGGCCATCCTATAATGGTATAAGTCATAACTGATTCATGTTACTGTAGCCGAACATATAGCCTACATATCATTGGCTGTTACAACGAAACAAGTGTTGTGTATAATTATGTATAGCACACATCATACAAATTGTGGTTTCCAACATCTGAAACATTAAATTAGCGTGGGTCCGAAAGTGTTATGCCGGCGATCCCACAGACAAATGTTATTTTCATCTTCATTGAAAACGCAACGATATTCACGATGTACATGGACCGCGGTGGTGTAGTGGTTGGACTACTCGCCTCCTTCCAAGGCCAACTGGGTTCGATTCCGGGCGGGGTCGTCCCCGGATTTTCGCATGTGGGAATCGTGTCGGACGATGCCGCTGGTCGGCGGGTCTTCTCGGATATCTCACATTTCCCCCGCACTTGCACTCCGGCGCTGCTTCGTAATCACCTTGCTCCACACTCGTAGGCTCTCAAAGACCTCGATATAATGAGTCGCCCAAATATCTTCACTCACTCACGACAAACACGCGTTGCAGATTCTAACTTCGCCAGCCCAAGAACGCATTGAGCCTTTCTCTGCACCGTCCACATCTTGTCTCCTTGAATGGCATGGCGTCGTGTACATGACGTCATAGTCATTTCGCTACCTGCGCACGCGTCACGAGAATAAGTCACATAACCAACACTTGTCAAGGTCCCTCAACGCAGTGTATGAATCACGTCTTTATATTGTTTTGCAAGGGTACTATAGGCACCGGGAAACCCACAATGAATCTACTGAAGAACTGTACATTCCATTAGCATTGCAACTAGAAAAACAAAACAAAAAAATTGGGTTTGGCTTTGCTGGGAACACGGCTGTTTGTTTTGCCTGAATACGTCTACGCTGACGCGCTCGGACGCCTTGATGTTTTATTACAATTTCGGCATCGCTTCACTCGATCATATGAGGTTTTATGGGTATCACTGGATTGCTTTTGGAATGCCCTTTCCAACCGTATACGATTTCTGACGAGTATAGGGCAAAATTGTGTTTGGTTTGCTTAATTTTTTACATTAAACGCATACAAGTTCACCAAACCCGCGCCACACAAATTTTTTTATACACGTAATCTATTGATCTTGCCGAGAGCTGTCGATTGCAGCTTCTCCTAGTCAAAAGTTATACTACGCCGAAGTTATGAGACGCTGCGAAACGAACTCAAAATTTCGGTGCCCCCCCCCCCTTCCTGCTCCGGGCGCGAAGCTTCGCAGTCCTCACTTAACGTAACATATTCTTTGATCCTTTGGCAATCGAGTGGTGTAATTCAATCATGAATGTAGACGATAGATTTGGAGCTGCGATGCCAAACTGTATCCCCTGATTTTGTTATCATCGGATTTTCTGGATTGTCTCCGAGTATGGTCGCAAATTTAAAGACGTATTCACGTCAAAAAATCAGTTTATAGAATATTCGTTATGCTTTTTTGAAGCGAATCGACCAGTAGTTATAGAAAGTTGCCGTATAAGAAAATGTTACTAGTACAGAGCGACGTTAACAATATAAAAATAATTAACATAGTCTCCTCAAGTTGTTTGAAGGCGTAGAAACGGATTGCACATCTGTTGGTATAGTTATAAATGGATTATGTAGTTCATAACCCTGTGGACGTCATCAGAAGCATCTAGCCTCCTGGCCTGTAACCACGCAAAAGTTTCCAGTTTGGATATCATTAATGTTACAGCCAAAATGCTGAAATACCACGTGTTTTCAAGTGCAGGCTTGTTAAAAAAAAATGTGTCCGAGGCCACAGACCTCTCCGGGTATGCGCATTTGCAAAAAAAAAAAGAGGATGCGGAGAAGGTTAGGGTCACTATCGTGCATACCACTCAGTCCATCCTAGTAAACGTTCGAGTTCAAGAGACTGCAATTCTCCCCCAATAGTCTGTTCTGCTATGACTATAGATATGGCCCAGCTACAGCCGATACAGGTGACGGAGAGGTTTAAGGGATAACTGGCTCTCAATTGGCCGGCTCCAGAGCCACTCAGTCCATCCTAGTAAACGTTCGAGTTCAAGAGACTGCAATTCTCCCCCAATAGTCTGTTCTGCTATGACTATAGATATGGCCCAGCTACAGCCGATACAGGTGACGGAGAGGTTTAAGGGATAACTGGCTCTCAATTGGCCGGCTCCAGAGCCACTCAGTCCATCCTAGTAAACGTTCGAGTTCAAGAGACTGCAATTCTCCCCAATAGTCTGTTCTGCTATGACTATAGATATGGCCCAGCTACAGCCGATACAGGTGACGGAGAGGTTTAAGGGATAACTGGCTCTCAATTGGCCGGCTCCAGAGCCACTCAGTCCATCCTAGTGAACGTTCGAGTTCAAGAGACTGCAATTCTCCCCCAATAGTCTGTTCTGCTATGACTATAGATATGGCCCAGCTACAGCCGATACAGGTGACGGAGAGGTTTAAGGGATAACTGGCTCTCAATTGGCCGGCTCCAGAGCCACTCAGTCCATCCTAGTGAACGTTCGAGTTCAAGAGACTGCAATTCTCCCCCAATAGTCTGTTCTGCTATGACTATAGATATGGCCCAGCTACAGCCGATACAGGTGACGGAGAGGTTTAAGGGATAACTGGCTCTCAATTGGCCGGCTCCAGAGCCACTCAGTCCATCCTAGTAAACGTTCGAGTTCAAGAGACTGCAATTCTCCCCCAATAGTCTGTTCTGCTATGACTATAGATATGGCCCAGCTACAGCCGATACAGGTGACGGAGAGGTTTAAGGGATAACTGGCTCTCAATTGGCCGGCTCCAGAGCCAGCTCAATTAAAGGCTGTTCACGATAAAGTGAGCAATTTAGAAATAAACCGAGGAAAAAACCACTGCTCCTGAAGGGATGGAAAGCAGTTCCATATCTTAACGTGGAATAAAAAGTGTTAGGTAACCATTTCCGATAGTTTAAAATTGTTTCTTTCGCTTTCTGTTTTTTTTTTTTTAATGCAGCAAAGTGTAAAAATGAGCAGATATGTAAAGTAACAACTTTCTTTAAATTTCACAGTTGCATTTGACCGACGTATGAATAAAGCGATGAGGCCCATGTCAATGATTACTTTACATAAGGCGGAAAAATACACAACGTGTATACAAGTAGAACCTAAGCAGGGCTTTCAAAAGTGCTCATTTTACCGTGAACAACCTATAACAATATGATAATCCTAGCACCTGAGTGCATAAATATAAACGTGCTGTGCAAAGATATTCTTCGGTGAAGGAAAACGTCAGCTGCTTGATGTAGTGAACTCGGGCGAAGCCACGGGATTTAAGTTAGTTTACCACACGTAATAGATACTTTTAGCGTGTTTCATGAAGTTGATTTTTTAAGTTTTACCTTTAATGACAAAGGAAAAATAATATCTAGAACACCTTTAGTAATAGTCATCCAAGAAGCAAGGCGGATATCGTAAGAAATTGTTGCTCGCTTAACAGAGAACATTTAATAGGTATTAAATTGAAATTAAATTATTATTGTTGCTCCTTACGCCATACATTACCAGGACATGGATGGTTTAGCCTGAACATCTTGCGTTTTAAAGCAGGTATTCTTTTTTCAAATGTAATTTTAAGAGATTCAAACTCATGAATTTAATGAAAGTAAAATAACCATAAACTATTTTGCATTTATAAAGTCGACATGTATTTTTTTTTTCAGTTCCTGATAGGCGTACGGTTACATAAAACTTAGTGACACATTAGGAAACTTCAGCCAAGTAAATTGACAGTATTTTCAAAATTTTAGCTGCCGTCTTTGAAATACAACATTAGATTTAAAAGGATGTTAATTTTTGTGTAAACCAATAGAGAACCATATGAAAATCACGTGGTCTGCATCTCCCCGAACGTATGGCTCCGACGGGGAGGAGATGACACATATTGTGGCGCGGAGAGTACATATAATAACAGCATTGGAATACTAATGATAAATTATATGGTAACATGATAAATGAACAATATCATGGTAGCTGATGTTCTGTGTGCCTTGTAGTTTCAAGAAACTGCTTTAAACCGCAATACCGATACAGATTTAAACGTTTAATAGCGTCGTCTGGCTGGATGTATTCGTGCATGCGAGGCCAATAGTAGCGTAAGGATGCTAACAGGAATCTAGATGCATCGAATGTCTTGTCTCCTTTATGCTCGAAGACTAGACTTGCAGTCATTATCTCGTGGTTTTATGGAGTCATAATAAAGCGAAGCTTTGCTGCATGTCCCTATTCTACGTTAAATAGACTGTATAGTCCACTTAAGGTCACTTAGAATTCTCTGAGATCCTGCTAAAGTTATATTTCAAGTATATTTCTCCTACTCACGCAAACAAAGCTTGGCCGAGGCTCGAAAACCACACCAGAGAGATAACGCACCACATTCGTGTGGACTCAATGCAACTATATTTTACATAACTACTTCATACTAGGCATTGTAACACGCCAATTTTTTCAATGATATACTTATTTGTATTCGTTATAAATTAAATGTTATAATTGACATAAAGCATAAGTAAAATCTCAATTTAAACAAAAACAAGGAAGTTTTACGTTAAGACAAGTATAAAATGCTTGTGGTAGAACATATTTCGGGAACGAACAAGCACGTCATACATGGCGGAGGGGGGGGGGGGGGGTTCAAAGGTTCGATTGAAAAAGTATGAGAAAACCGCGAGTAGACTATAGACGATGATAACTGTTGGAACTTTTTCCTAAGGAATTTTTTTTATATCACTTGGTCGTTTTGTAAAATGACATATCAAATTCCAAATTGTGATGGTTTTTAATGAACGAATAAAATAAACAAAACTATTTACAAAATATTTAACAAGGTGTACTGAAAGGTTCTGCATTGCATTCATTTTAATGTGTGCTAAGCAAAATTTATTTCACAAAACTTCAAGGACAGCCACAAATCAAAATTATGCACATATTTCCTTATTTCCAGTTTTTTTTAATTGCAAAAACATTTTATGCGATTTTATAGACGTCTCGAAGTAGCTATTGGCAACATATTTCAGTGTGAATTATCTCATATCTGCAGGTATCATAATTTTCATTCTATGTTCATTTCTAATCCAGTTAAATAGTGATTTTAACGTATATTTATGCGAAAACTATGGGATCAATATTTTTTTTCTACTAGGGAAGAGTAATCAATGATAATGTCTAACAGTAGAACAGAGTGTGGTACAAATATAAAATGTCAATTATTTTTCCGTTACCGTTGCCTTAGAAGGCGTGAAACACCAAGCGTGCACGTTATTTTCCCGTTCATGATAAAGTGAGCACTTTTGAAATAATCCGTTGAAATATGTGACTGCCCCTTTCTGCATGTATATTCACGAGTACAATAACTGGAATACACCCTCTAAAGTTGGTAACGACGAAGAGAAAGTAGTTCCTTTTTTTAGCGCTGAATTTAAAAATTGAGAAAAACATTTTAGAAAACTGAAATAATGAGTCTGCTTTCCATATTCTTAATGCACATGAGTGATATGAATGAGCAGCATTGTAAATTATTTTCATTTCTAATAATTGCCTAGATTTACTTTACTGGCGCATGGATAATGTAACCAGACGCATGGCAATGTTAATTTTACATATGGCGGTATACGGAATTTGAATACAAGTAGATCTTTAGCAGAGCTTTGAAAAGTGCTCACTTTACCACGAACAGAGTTTGAGTAACTACGTGGAATATGCGCGGTACAAGAGAGGAGGTGGCTGTGTGAAACGACTTGTTCCACGATGCCAAGTTGTAGTATCGCGGGTGTTTGTAACACGTCGACTGCGTGTGTAGTTAGTTCCCTCACTCGACGGCGAGAGCATCAGCGAGGATTCGAACACGGCTCCGTGGCCACTCGCCGCCCGACAAGGCGATTCGCGAAATGCGGAGTTGAATTAGAGCCGGCCTCGTGATCGCGACACTAGTTGAGCAGATTCCGCCTGCGTTTGTTTGTGTTCTGCGTAGTGCCACAGAGGCACGTTAGTAGGGCTTGCGTGGAGTGAAGCAAGCGGCGTCGCCTGAGCGCCACTGCAAACCTGTCCACAGAGGTATCAAAACACTGAGAATATCGACTGCCTAGCTTCCCTTGCATCGTTCGAACCAACGCACACACGAAACCTGTACGTTCATTTATCTCAAGTATTTATGGATTTGATCTATTCAAGTTCAAAGATTAAAACAACAATATCGGATACTGTATTTCATTAAAGGATTTTCTTAAAAGATTTGGCAATCACGAGAGAGCAGCGCCACAAATTTTAACGACAATGCCTTAAGAAAACTTAAGTATCCACCGTCTCACTTTCCATCATTGGACTATTTGTATAAGCGTAACTTAATAATGATTTACTAATTTTAACTCCACAAGAATTTTTTACCGAAATATAAACTTTGCGACGATTCTTCCACTCTTTTATCGCGGATGAAACTTTCCTAGAGGCAACATTACACGATACCAGATTCCGTAAAAGCTTGCGCAATGTCCGCCATAGCGGCCGTTATACCGGCTAGTATGACACCCGTCATGGCATTTCCCGCCTTGTACGGCCAGATTTTGTACCAGGTTTGGTAATTGGACACGTCCTAATTTTCGTGGCAGGTTCCACACCGGCTTTCGTACCTGGCCAATCACGTCGCAGTTTCAGAGCGTAGGGCGCTCCCCGTGGCTACTACTTGAAACGAGTTGATGAAGAAACCGAAAAGGATGCCTACATCTTGATTGGCATTCGTGAGGTTGAAAGTTTGTCAGATATATTTAAAATATGAGAAAAACGAATGATATTGGTGTCGACAACTTTTATTTATTGTTTAAAACCGTTCTAAATATTTCAAACATTACCTACCGTATGAAAAAAAAATTAATTCAATAATTAAATATATCTACGTATATAAACTCACTACTGAGTCTATGAATTGGTAGAACAATGATAAGTTTCAGCTCCCACAAGTAATGTATATATAACATTTGGGCGTGAGTTCAAAACTTCGCCGGACCCAAATTTCTTTTTCATTAAATTTTACATGCGGATAATATACCGGTACGTAAAGAAAAACCAAAATTTTGCAACCCGTCAGTAATTTTCGTCAAAGTTAAAAATAGCACTCCTACTCTTGTGACTTCATATCATTTTCAAGAAAACGAACCAGACTATATAGTAAGCAATCAATTTATGTAAAAGGCGAACAGTAATATAGCAATAATAAGATACTCTAGATAGTTTTTTTTTTCATAGGCCTATGCAAGTTACTAACTGGTAGCAGTTCTACGAATGGGGTTCATATTTACTACAAACCACACACTGCGCACCCACCGAGGGTGTCAAATGCTATTACGCTAACTGCTGTCGTGTAATATGAATCTTCCATGGCGGCTCATATAGCGGCTGGTACACCGGTTCGTGCACCAGGGCCTGTACAAGAACCAAGTACGGCTGCAGGTATCGTGTAATATCCGCTTTAGGTAAACTGTTGTAACAAAAGGAAATATAAAGCATCATACAGAACCTAAGTTTAAATATAATAACACCCACTGGCGCCAGAAAGAATTTTCTGGGGACAATTTGAGTTGTCCACACGTTCGCAACATCTCTGGTATAATATAAGTTGTTCTTTAATTTTTAATTTACACAGTGTTTACTATATTTGAGAGGTAAATAGTTCCACATTTGGTTAAAGGAGTTACACTGTCCAAACGTCAACGTCGATAGTTGAATGCGCTTGCTTTATTTCAGACTGCAAGTGAGAGAGTAGAGTGACACCGCCTACAGTGTTTTTTTTTTTTTTTTTTAAGAGGCGTCGTCGTATCTCGTGATTTGTTGCCTATGAACTGTAATCCGCGGAGCGCTTGAAGTTGGCTTCGTTTTACATAATTGTAGCTACCTCGGGAGAGAGTTGTGCTCGTTTTGAACGCGTGTGTAGTCTACACAGTTGACTTCTGAATGAATTCTTTAGATTCAAGTGCAGATCAAAATTATGAATGCATTTATTTCCTGCAATTGTTTCATCCACTGAGTGAAAAAATATTTTTAAGTTTTCATCTCCACCACACGTGCATACGTTCAGCATGTTACAAAGGATAGGGGAAGGTCGGGTGGTATCGGACACCTTAGGGTTTTTTTTTTTTTTTTTTTTTACAAAAAAATCACATGTATTGAAAAAATTAATGAAAACACATTCGTATATAACTTTCAATATTTATTACGGTATTGCGAATAATATATATTTGAAGCACTGTCAGAAAGAGCAGCAAAATTAAATTTAAATTAGCACTACAATTTCGTTATTGTTCAAATTGGAGGGTGGTATCGGACAGCCGTTAAAAGTAGAGGGTGGTATCGGACAGTCCTCTTCTGAACCAAATATTAAAGGCATGACCTCAGTGTTGCTGCTTATTTTGACACACAAACGTCACATTTATAAAACAGAGAAACACTTTCAAGATTGGCACATATATCGTGAGCCCAGGCTTTACAAACATGGCGCTGTATCCAGTCTTCATCAAAATGCTCCCCGCAAATGATGCAGTTAACTTGTCCGTTGTTTTCGTTAAATTTCAGTTTTTTTTTTTTATCGTGTTGGCTGACTTTCCTACAGACTTACACTCCTTTTAACTTTTTGTTCCTTCGTTGACGACTTTTTTCTTATTGCCTGATTCCAGATGTGATCTGTTTTCTACCAGTTGGGCTTTGTAAGGCGCGGAAGTAAAAATTTCACTCTGTGCTCCTCGTCTCCTTCGAGCGGTGAAGTTTGCATTGCTACTGTTTGGTAGTGGTGAGAGTTCTTCTAATAAAGCTTGGGATGTAGAAACTATAGAAGTGAGCACTTCAATTTGGGCTGTTGAGGAAGGATTCTCTTCTGTTGAATCTGCTGACTTTAAAGTTTATATTTGATTAAATTTGAGATTCTGGGTGAAGTACAAGCTGGGGTGAAACGAGAAGTGTATTTCAACAGAAAGATGCAAATTTCTTGAGAAAGAGGCTTGAAAATCCAAGTCAGAAAAATATTTCGATTCATTGCATAAATTCCCGTGCAGGCGAAAGCAGAATGGGATAGTTCCATTCGAGACACTCTAGTAAATGCTGAATTTACCATGCCAGGTATGCCTTTCAAATCTATTTTCAACTTTGGATATTTCCTCATCCATAAAGAGCATGCCACATTGTAAGCAATTTGAAAGGGTTTCATCACAGCTCTGTCGAGGGGCTGTTATTTGTGTATTGTATGGGGCGGCAGGCTAAGCATGTCGACATGACTTGTTTTTGCATACAAGATCACATCCAAATCTTTATTGCTGGCATGTCCACCCACTATCAGCAATACAGGATTTTTTTTCACAAGGATTAACCTTTTTCATAAAACTTTTCACTCACTTAAAAAATTCTACTTTTGTTATCCACCCACTAGGATGTGCGTCGAAAATGCTTCCTAATGGTGCATCCTTTGTTAAATCATTGTCCATTCTCGTTCGGGGAATGACGAAAAGTGGTGGGATGAACTGATCCCCTGAAGCATTTATTGAGAGAAGAACCATAACATTTTTCCCTCGCTCTCCATATGTCAGTTTTTCCACCTGTTTCTTTCCTTTCACCGAGTGAACTTTTAACTCATTCGTGTAGATGCGAGAGACGCCAGTCTCATCGGCGTTGAAAATTCGTAATGGACTAAAATAATATTTTCCATCAGTCACTTAACTTGTCAAAAAATATGCCCACTTGTTCATTATTAAAACCTGCTGCCCGCTGCAAACTGGTGGATTCAGCTGTCCTTAAACTCAAATCTTTGTGTCTCTTCATAGAGTCGTAGTAAAAGTCTTTTCCTGCCATCGTAGTTGTCTTGTTGAAACGGTGATTGATTTTCAGCTTCTCTGCACATTGGTGTGCAAGCTTCAAAAACTCCATTCTGTTGAGGTGCATCAACTGACTGTCGAGTGTCTTTATGTGGTAGCACAATTCGACTTCATGAATGTTTGTAAATGTTCTTTGGAATGTTCCGCTGTTGGCCATACATGACTTCAATACTGTCTCCCTACCTTCTTCAAGAGCTTTTATTCTACATATTTCAAGATATTTTATTCTATCTCCTAAAGTACTTTTGGTGATAGTAAAGCAATCATTTGCTTCTGGTATTGACATTTCTTTATGCTTTACTTTATTAGCAGCTAACACCATGTAGTCCTCTTTCCATTGTCCATGTATCTTCCCCATTTTCACCTGAAATAAAGGAAATATCTATCAGTGCCCACAGCGAATTCTTTAAGAATCTAGGTACACCTGTCCTTTCCATGGGGTGGATACAGAAAGAAGGTAAGAGGCAGAAGGTAGAAAGTCCTTACAAATGACATGAAAGCATCAAATAAAGTGGCTTAATGGTGCCCTCTACCGACAAAAAAAAGTGAATATTATGGGCTGTAAAAAAACTGCTGTTTCCCATCCTCCCTTGGGACAGTTTCTCTCACTGTTAAGGAAGACAAGAGAATATAGAATTTTATCTTAGCCAGTAGCAAAACAAAAGATCGAACTTAAGGGGTTAAACAATTTCATAGATTTTTTTAAAATTTTTAAAACCTTAATAATTTTAATTTTTTCTCATTCGACACCTACATGACATGTACGAAAAATAAAGAAATACACAGAATTTGAAAATAGGGGCGGGCAATGCACACTTTGCCTCTTCCTCTTTCCAGTTATTGAACCACTGATATTAGCAGATAGTAACGACTGAAGATGTCCGATACCACCCAAATGTAGAGCGAAGTATAAAAAATCTCTGTAGTAATTATCGTTGGAACAACCCTAATTTTAAAACGTTAGATTATTTACAATATATAAACCTTTCTTTTAGTATACTTGAAAGACAATTACACTTACCCTTTTGGCCATAGTTTGCTGGTAAAGATATCTACTGTTGGACACAAACGAAGCATATACGACAAAACACCAACTCACTGTGAAACAGCTCTATATATGATCTCAGTACCACGAGCTTGTGACTCGCGTGTCTAGATGGCACTACTAGTCGCTTGACAAGTGCTGCTCCGCATGTCGATAGCTGTGAACTATGATTGTCCGATACCAGCCGCCGTCCGGTATCACTCAACCTTCTCCTTCGTTTCTAAAACAACTTCTATGGGGCCTAAGCTTACAGGTTGCCGACGCAGCCAAAATTGTCATTACAGCTCGTGCCGAAAAAGACCAGAGATGACAGATTTAATCAGACTTGGAAAGTTAACCAAAAAAACTAACTGATTAAAGTTAAAGTTAGTGCCTGAAAAATTAACTAATAAAAGTCAAATTTAAATGTCCACAATGTAAGCATGAAGGAAAATTAAAGAACTTTTTTCACTGATAAATTTACTACAAAGAAATACAATATATTACTACTTCGAAAACATTTAAAAATTGCAATTTTGGTTCAGTTTCTGAAAATTACGTTATTCAACAAATAGTTTATTTTTGTCAGTCAAAATCAGGAAAACTGAAACTTCTTATTGAAAAAAATTGTTGAATTTCAGAAGCAGTTGCATTTCGAAGTTTCTATCAGCCATTCTGCCTCGCCTGTCGGAGAAACGTATATCCAATACATAAATTATAATATCGCCACAAATTACCTTCACGTGTGTTTTTTAATTGAATGCATAGGTATTAGTCGCATTGATATATTTACATTTTGGCGCACATAAAATACACTTAAAAGTCAAATTGGCACTACTTCAGCACTTTCGGTTTGTTGAAAATAAAATGCATTCCCAGTTCACTGTGACGACATAATAAAAGTTTTAAACAAATACCACTCAAATAAAACTTTCAAAAAGGAACATCAATAAATCCAGCAAGATGTTCAAGAGCAGATAAAACAAAATATAACTGTAGAATGGTAATTCACACGAGAACAATGTCGCTCTGTGCGAGTACGACTGTACGTATCGATAAGGCTGGTCGAGACTGTGGTACCACCAACGATGCTATATGCGACTTGTCTCATTTAGTACACGTATCGCTAGTGCCAATATTTGTGTAATGATTCGTGTACCTATCGCACAAAAGTACTGTTTGCTATTTTGATTATTTTTTCGCAATATTAGGCTTCCAAGTTGTTATCTTCAACCGAGACATCGAGAAACTAACTATCGATAATTTTAATCGTTAACCAAAAATATTAACGAATGAATGTTGAAAGTTAATTAGTTTTAAAAGTAACGATTAAGTTAAAAAGTTACTTGGATTTTTAACGATTAATTTTAGTCATTAGTCTTTTAATCGTTAAGTTGTATATTATAAATAAATAGTTTGTGGAATATCCGACTACCATAGTATCCATAGCTGCTCTAAGTTTTTATTTTTAAACTTCAATTCTATGATTTGATTTTCTTCATATATCACATATTTTTGTAGACTTACACGATATCTTAAACTTGAGATTTTAAACTGAATTAGTGAAGCACACATCGATGTATCCGAAACGCTTATCCATATAAATAAATAAATAAATAAACTTATTTAAATATTTATATATAAATATAGATTATATTAATACTAGTTTTTATGTCACTGGCCTTAAAAAATTTAATATATATATTTTGGATGATATTCCCAAATACATAATATACCCAAAGTTTTTTAATCAACGCCAAGAATATTGTTTAGCTTATGCTCCCATAAGTTATTAAATTCAGATTCGACACAGTTGTTTTTCATTAAATTATATTTAATTTTCTGCCCTGAAATAACAAAAATTCTCAAAATTTTTAGTGTTGTGAAACAGTGTCTCTAATAGTGAGGGTGTATATCTATTTGGTGTGAATTGGGTAAATAATAATTATAAAGATATATAATAGGTTTTGGGCGCCTTATTATTCGTGATGTAACCCTGGTCTCGCCACACTGGAATCAGAAGCTCTCCGGCGATACTGTTAACCTCATGAAATAGAAAACACAGTCCAACCTTCACAGTAATTCATTTAAATCAAATATGTGTAACCTTGACAGTTAATTTATTAATAAAAAAAAAAAGGAAATAATTAAACTCAGACACAAACATCTGAATAATTCAACCAAGGTGCAAAACAAAATATCTGTGTGTGACAGAAATCTCTTTACTCAAAAATTAAATTATACTGTATAATAATTAACAGAAATGACATACCACTATCCAAGTAAGAATAGGGATAAATAATAATCAAAATTAAAATAAAATAAAATACTGAAAATGCTGTGAAACTTTAGAGCTGCTTCTTAAAAAAATAATAAATATTTTACTTGAAAGCTCAAATAAAAATACTAATCATATTCCACCGGAAGTAGCCTCCTCTGTATTTAAATTTCCAGAAAGATTGGTAAGCTCTTACTTAAATTTTTAAATTACTTGGATCACATTCACTGATAATTCATTAAATGTTAAAATTCTGTTCATCACTTAATTATCTCAAATCTGATACTTCGCCAAATAAAATTACTGTGGATTTATTTTGAAAGTTCAAAATAAGTCTTTAACCCCTCATTCCATATTGCTCCGGCTATACTATCTCATATGCGAGAATTCGGGACTACTGGTTTAACATATTCGTGGAACTTACAGTCAAATAGTTTAAAAATCAAAATAGTAACTTTAGTCAAATAATTTTAGGTTCCTTAAAGTTCAATACTTGAAAAACAGTTCATGTACTTAAGTTTTCTGTACGTTAAACTACCTTAGTGTCACTTGAAGTCCTCTGGCGCTATCCCGTTGCATGGCGCCGGCGTCGTAGTCTCGGCGTCCTTTTCGCCTCGTCAATTTAACATTCTATATATATATCTACGACTTAGCCTACAGCCTCTTCTTCAATATTGCTGCGGCTTTTACCAAAAACTTAACTTTGAGGAGCATAATTTCTGAAATAAATTTATGATGGCTTTGGAATTTCAAAAGTAAAATTCCAACGAAAATTTAGACGCCTTACATGTTCAATATCTTTCCTAGAAGCGCCTTCTTCCGGCTTCCGACCAACCAACATAAAATCATGGCTCGCTTCCAGCTTTACCTTCACTAAATAAAATTAAGGCCTAAAATATTATGTCTTTAAATCTCAAAACAAATCGATAATTTGGCTTTAAAAATTATGAAACAATTACTGAAAATCAAATCCATCGTATTAATCCAATAATAAAAATAGTGACATACCCATATGTAGAACTCAGAACAACGTGCGAAAATTATCACAGAGTAGTGGACTGGTGATTCACATGTATCGAAAAATTAAGGAAGTTAAATGTTATAAAATATAATAAACATGCGAAAAGAATAATGTTAACATTCCAATAATGTGTGAAAGCAATTAAATATTACTGTCCAAAACATATATATAGCTTAAACACATATAATAAATATAACCTTATGGTACCGTGTCCAATCGATCTGCGACAATTGACCCTATGACTAAAACTAAACAATCGGTCGACATTATATAAGTAATAAAAGTAGCAATGTTTATTACAGGGTTATTAGAACACTATGTTAAGTTTCGAGACAGTGTAAGGCACATGTAACGCTCTTTCAATGAAGCCCTGATGCAAAGAGTTAATAAATACAAAAAAAAAATGAATCAGAATGTTTTGTTTTTTTTTTTTCTGTCTCCGGAGTTACAGTTGGTAGTTCTGACGCGTAATATGTATGCGATAAGATGTCTGCTGTCGAAGACAAGGAGAACATTTTGAATCGTCCATGTTGACAAGTCTTTAATTAGTGTGCAGCGGCATTTACAATGAAGTTTCGGTGTAGCTCTAGTTAGTGCCCACATAAATCGCAGGTAGTATTCCGATTTAAAAAAAAGGATGCAATCGCTAGGGAATGTCACATTACCACCAGTCAATAAGTGAAGAAAGTGGGACGGGTTCGCGCAGGTTTCACATAGTCCGAAGATCCACCGTTTGAAGAAGGAAGGAACTGGGGATGCTAGAACCGACATTTGGGAAGGTTAATGCGCAAGTGCGTGCAATGTTATTCCTACCGAATATTTGGGAAGGTTAATGCGCAAGTGCGTGCAATGTTATTCCTACCGAATATTTGGGAAGGTTAATGCGCAAGTGCGTGCAATGTTATTCCTACCGAATATTTGGGAAGGTTAATGCGCAAGTGCGTGCAATGTTATTCCTACCGAATATTTGAGAAGGTTAATGCGCAAGTGCGTGCAATGTTATTCCTACCGAATATCATTGCTACAGGCCCTGACACAGAATTTCAAATTGATTCGACGTTCTTTCTGTGAGAGTATGAAGCCTCTAAGGAAAACGTTAAGTTTTGTGGAATCCTTGGTGTTAAGTGACGAAGGAATCTTCCACCTTTCAATACTGTCATAACCTCAGGGACGGAAAATTTGAATGATTATCTGCAATAACCCGTAACAAAGTATCCGGCTCCTACATTTTCATTTAGAAAAAAAAAACGTGGGGATTTCGTGCCTTGTTTTGACACAGCTATGGAATCTACCACAAATAGAACAGTAAATGTTCGTTTTCATATTACGAATTGATGGCGTACCCCCACATTATCAAAGCGAAGGCAGTAGTGAGCTCAACAGCAGTAAACGAAACAGATATATTGACGATAGCTAATTTCTTCGTTGGCCTCTACGTTCCCCGGACCTAACGTCCTGCAGTTTCTTTCTCCGTGGTTTGTTAGAAACAGAGTTTACATAACACAATTACCTTAACATGTTCCCGATCCGAGAGTACACATCGCAGAAATTATTCCAGCAATCGATCTTCTCTGGCAAAATCCTTACTATTTATTATATGTGTGCAGAGTTATCTACAACGCTCACATTGAACACCTATGAATTAATACAAAATAACTTTAAGAACTACACTTTTCATTGATATAGGCTGTTCACGGTAAAGTGAGTGCTTTATAGAGGTTCTAGTTACATTTTCCTTTCGGTTATTTCTTATCCTTTAACAATCTTTTTAAATCTATTATATTGCCATGTAAACATCAAACAGAGTGTATATACTTCTCCACACTCTGACGTTTACGTCAAAGGTTAAAATAAAATAAATTTACTAACTATTACTCCAAATGAGAGGGCTATCGAAAATGCTCAATTTACCGCGAATAGCATATACAAACTTTTATAGGCCGTTCACGGCAAAGTGAGCACTTTCGAAGCCCTAGTTACTTTTTCCTTTCAACCAATTTATATCCTTCCACCATTTGTTCATGTAAACACTTTCATGTGAGTAATAAGCACAGAGCGTACATTCACCCTATCCAAAACGAAAAGTCCGAAGCCACAATGAAATGAATTTATTAGTTATTTTGTCTGCCGAGGTAACTTCAAAAAGTGCTCACTTTACCGTGGACGGCCTATAGTGTCTGAATTATATGTTTCTCAAATCGGGAACTTTATTTGTTAAAATTTGTTGTAGAATATTTCTTACTGTTAAACAGTATTTTATTCATCTTGTTTGCACAATCACATTGAAGCATTATTGATACTTTGTATTCCCGACCCATTTTTCTTGACCCATATTATTATGTTCGTTAATTTAACCTGATCAAACAATATGTAAATTACAGTGTTATTTTCGGCTATAATATTATAACAATCTTAAATGGGGGCTAGTGTGTACATATGTCTCTTAGTTTTAGTGGTTTTTGATGGGTAGAGTATTAAGCATCTGAGGAGAGGTAAAGATTTAATGTACTTAATAATTAACTACTAGAGATTATATTAATTTTCTTCATACTTGACGGTGTGAAAATTTTTCCTTCCATAAGTACGGAGACAGTATCACCATTTAACATTCGCCTGAGTAAGAAAAATTGCTACTTGATAGGAGACTGATTATACGTATATCCTTCTGTTCTACCAGAGGAACACAGCTGTGCACGTCGGAATATCAGGGCAACTGCTAGATTAAGGTGAAGTAGTAGTGTGTAAGTGTTGGAATCGGGACTGGTAGTAAATCGGAAAAAGGGGGGGGGGGGAGGGTAGAGCTTCCACACAACAGAATCGGGAACCTCAGATGTGGGTTTCAAGTTATTAATCCACGTATACAGTGTCAGGGTTCCTTGACTTCATAGATTGCAATTAACTGTTGCAGGCACACGCTCAAATGGGAAACAGATGTCTCGACCTCCATGACACAAGGAGGAGAATATTATTATCTACGTCACCACAGGGTGGCGTACGTTTCTAGTAACACTACGACGTAATGAAATACTTGTTCTAAACTCCTGTCGCCGTAGGAGAATAATACTAACATTTTGATGAAACTATCTCAATTCTTAAAAACTATTTTTAAATTGTAATATTGAAAACTTAGCAGCTAATTCCAACAACTCATAATTACGATAAACCATTTCTACCACGCACCACGTTATCAGGTACTGTAATTCCTCAACTTCTACAGTTGATTCTATTTAAATTAGAATAATAAGAGTATTTAATATAAAGGGTAATGAAAATTTCAAGTACGCATTTTAAATGTTGAGTTATAATTCAATAGAAGATATTCGGTCTATCTAGTAGCTTGCCTCTGCTGGCTAACAAACACATTTAATCTTAAAAATCGTGTGTGTGTATGAATATACATGTGAAATTAAATAGTTTATAACTGGTCGTCTACTTAATATACTTTCGTACGATAAGCAGCCAACGTATTTTTAGAACAGGTACTAAAATTAATATTTTTTCTCTTTTATAAGTTTATGTCATGTATTTATGAAGTGCAAAACTAGATAATTTTTATGATCCTTTATACGGTGTTTATCTGAGTTCCGAAATGTAATTTCAAGCCTATCAAGTCTTTTCCATCAGAACTTGTCCACGATACTACTGAAAATAATGTAACACTGTAAATTTTAATTACTTTACTAAACATGCTACGAAATAAATTTAACAATGGATTAACTCGCAGCAGTAAAGTAGAACAGTCTTTGAGTGCGCTTGATTATATAACCTCTAAATAATTGTAGAGCATATTTCATTCAGATCACTTTCTGTTATCGACTCAAGATGAAAATTATCACAGTCCTCGAAACGTCTACAATTTTAACAAGTACTTTTTTTCTGTCTCATGTGTGTAGCTGTTTCACATTAGTGATTCTGTTTTCTCATATATTTTACGTTGATCTTTGTCATACTAGATAAGGATTCTTTGTTCCATATATTTTCTTTATTTTATTCCTTAAAACTACTTTTTTTTTTTTTTTCACAAGAATTCCGTTACTCTTAAAAGTTATAATTTACTTTTGTATGTAAGTTGGTTAATATTTCGTTGTCAATTTGGCGAGTAAATAAGAGTGTATTTTCTCATATTGAAACGTGATTTTCTAGTGTTACAAGTAGTGAATGTGAACAACGGAGAATATAAAATTCTAAACGCTGCTCAATTTCCTCAATTACCATGAAACTTGAAAAAATTACATAATCTTTCATATTGCATTTCAAAGAGTGCAAAAAAAGTTTACAAATACTACAAAAATTTCAGACAAATAATTATCTTGATGACTACAGGATAGATTCACGAATATTGCTCTCTCAACAATAGAAAAAAGTTACAGTTTCGAAATTAGGGACCCCTGTTATAAGCTGAGCTCCAGACTTGAAAACCTAGAACTGTTATTCTAAAAGGCGCTGTGCTCTCTAGTCTACTGATATTTAATTACGTGCAATGAGCAAATTTCACACAAGGGAGAGCGATGAGCGCTTTCGCAACAAGTGTTTTCGCACAGTTTTCTTTGCCTGGTTCTATATATATATATATATATATATATATATATATATATATATATATATATATATATATTATATATATGAATACATTTGGCTACTTGAGATTTATTGACACATGACTTACGTAGTGCACGGTAAAACTTGTTCTAAGGCGGTATCAAGAACATCGTATTTAAATTTCTACGCTCCCACATCAACAACGCCATCATTGATTATGTTTTACACCATTACATATCAACAGGCAATAAAATTTGTATGTATTTGTTAGGTATTCATGCTACGAATCTACATTTACAAAACGACCATTTTGTGAACAAGATAGGTTATTTAATATCAACGTAAAAAAATACGCAATTTTTGTAGTCTGAATTATTTCTTTGCTCGCATAGCTGTCAAAAGCTATAAACATCAGGGAATTATTTTTTTGTTTCTTGTTACAACAAACTATGAGTAATGACTTTTGTATCGGGGTCTTATGAGATCTATAATGCAACACTCACTTCATTTGCAGTTTAAATGTCGTATTCTGTAATATTAGAAAAAACTTAAAATGTAAAAGTTTACTCATCCAGTAAATGTGAATATTTTATGTTTTAATCCAATTTCACGAAAAAAAAAATCGTCACATTATTACGTTGTGGAAAGAATATATTCTGCTATTCGGGATCGATTCTCCATATATAGTATTCAGTAGGATACACGTATGGTATTTTTACGAAAAAAATTGGGTGGGTTTGGAGATATTAGGATGTTCGACCGTGCGGGCGAGTCAGCCATGTCTAACTTAAACACCTTTGAAAGATACGATTATCACTAACGGGCCCCGGTGGTCTAGGCAAACCGGCGAACAGGGCTCGATTCCCGGTGGGGTCACTCAAGAATATTCACCTATTTGAATTGTGCTGGACAATGCCGCTGTTCGCGGGTATTCTCGGGGATCTCCATATTCCCCCGCCATTGCATTCCAGCGCTGCTCCGTACTCGTCTCACTTAATTCACCTTCATCGACTCTCAAGACCTCGATGTTAAGAGACACCTAAATCTCTTCACTCACTCACGGGTATCACTGACCGTTAACTGCATATAATGCAGCCGTACACTATGCCATGAAGGCAAGGAGATGAATTAGCAGCGATTTAAGTAAAATAGTTCTAAGTATTGACGCTATGCCGGGAGAGCAATGCTTAAATTTATAGCAAACCAATATGGAGTTTTTTTAATATCTTATATGAATTACATTTCGAATGGTCATATCAGTAACAATTTTAGGTCCCTAATCATTTCATGTTTACTCTTGACTGACGCATTAATAAGGTGGTTAGGTACATGGCAATGTAATATATACAAATGGCGGATGAGTACAAAATCATGAGGAAAGTAGTTTGTATGGAGGGCTTTCAGAAACGATAGGGGAATGCGACGAGGGTATAATTTGTCGCTAGGGAAAGACTTGTTGCCAGGGCATATACATGATGTCTCATGCGCGCCGACTACGTGAGCGGTGTAAACAGCCGTGCAGTAGTCGCTACATGTATGTATATTACATCCCATAATGAAGCGGAACAACCGATGATCCCATTTAATCTTGCAGCGTCGTTTGACACGCGTGCGCACAAACGCGCGTCTCATTTCACTAGCGTCCTGGTAATCCTGCTGGTACGGCGCTGGAAATCCTGGGGCCGGGCCCCGCGTTATTACGAACACGGTGAAGTGTGGCGTTCACCTGGTGGCTCGTATGCTAGACGACATCATCGCCGTGGCCAGCTCATCATGATGGGCGAGGCTAAAAGGCTCCCCAACATGCCTGGATCACTCGGCTAGCAAACGTTCACGTAGGGTATGATCTCCCCAAATTAGGCGGAAAATACCCCTACATCTTTTATTACAACGTTTCAGTAATTGAATGCTGGTACATACATATGGTTATATGCTGTTCACGGTAAACTGAGCACTTTTAGAAGCCCTGCTTATGATCTACTTCTATGTGCGTTGTGTATTCCTCCACCTTATATAAAATTAACATTTCCGTGGATCTCATCACTTTATTCCTGCGTCGGTCAGGTGTAACAGTGGAATTTTAGAAAAGTAAATACTTTAAAAATCTGCTTACTTTAAAATTTTATACATGAAAAGAACACAAAGTGACAGAATTAATTTAAACTATCACAAATGGTGACCTAACACTTTAGACTCTACGTTAATATATAAAACTAATTTCCCATCCTTGGTTACGAACATGACTGAGCGCATGTCACCCAGTGTACCCGCTAAAATGTATGCAGTTAGGGGAAGTAACTCTTTTCCTAGGGTTGATTTCAAAAGGGCTCACTTTCTCGTGAACATCTTTTACCACTCGTTCAGCTGCCAAGTTTCCCGTTGTGTCAAACGGTTTCCATCGCCTTTTTAAAAGTTACAGCTGGCCCTTATGTTTGTCACAACGAATGACTGAGAGAAATGTTCCTTCAAGACGAGATATTTGTTTGTTTATGCGCAAACGTAATATATTTAGTTGAGTACGGGAACGAGGGGCATGCTGTAAAAATTTTCAGAAAATTGTGTATATCATTAAACCTATCAGGTATTATTTTACTATGATTGCTTGATTCGATAAACCAATAATTTATCTATTATTGAAGAAGAGCAAAAATATAAAAAAGTACACCTTTTTCTCACAACAGGCATTTAATTAAAGAAGGTCGGTTTGTTACAATTTTCCCCTTGTTTGGGGCTATTTGTAACAGCAGTGGGGAAAGTATTAACATTTATAAAATCGTAAAGTGGTTATTAGGTTGGAGCCTTTATTGGAAAGATAAGTACAAAAACAATCATTTTTGGAAATCTCATATTTATATAAGTATTGTTACTTGTTCTTTTGTTTTAAAACTAATATTTAAACTTTCGTATCAGCAACAACAAATAACCAAATTAACTTGTTACATATTGTAAACGTTTCAATTTATAGAACTATCGACATTTTTGTCCTTAAATCTAAAATAAACTTTGTCATAAACAATCAATTGTACAAATTAAACAGCGTTTTATTAGTTCATTTACTTTCGATAAGCTACACTTAAAAATCAATATGGCTCGTTTTTTGCAGGTTAACAGTCTTTGAAACCTTATATAAAAATGGCACTATTAACGTCAATTATTTATAATCACGCTTTAAGTAGGAATATATTTAATTGACACTTAGCAAGCACTTAAATCAGCCTTCTTCAGAATTGCAATTAACACAAATAAATGAGTAAATGTCTCCCACCACACATTTGACATGTGCCCACATTTTGTACACTATATATTCTACCCAATCTTCATTGTTAGAAGTGCTATAGGCGTCATTGTAGATTAAACAATACCATTCTTCAGTATCGGAGTCTGAATCAGAACTCTATATTTTTTTCTTAACCGTATCTAGTCCTTCTTTGATCTTTGTCGTCGACTTTCCTTTATCCTTTGCCCATTTCGTACCCGCTCTTTTTCTCACTCCCTTTGTTCTTTCCTTCGCTTTTCCTTTATTCTTATCATCATCTATCTGTTCCTTGCTCATCTTTTCTTCATGTTCTCTTGCTAAAGCATCATTTTCTGGCGTGTCAGTTAAGACAGTTGATTTTATTTTGCGACGATTGTGGGTAGATTGTTTTCGAGGTCAGATGGACCTGGAGTTGGAGACGCAATTGCACTTTCTTTATTTAGCAAACTTGAGAATTCTGATGTCGGTGACGCAGTTGCAGTAGTATTTTGAGAGCTAGGGCTATTTAATTGCTTGTATAATTTGAAAGGCGCTTATAATTAGTTCAGGAGCAGATTCTAGTAACTCTGAGTTTTCCAGGTTCAGTGTCAAATTGGAAACATTTTGTGTGGAATTTGAGGATCTTTATCTGGGTCATCAGGATTTGGGGGATCAGTGACATAAGATGGTGCTAAGTCACTGTCCTGAAAAATATCAGCATTGAACGGACATATACCAGACGCTAATATTTGTTGGGTTTCAGGCCTGTTGGAATGAATACTTAAACACGCCTGGGGTGTCATATACTGTCATCGTTTTTCCTGGATGATTAAGCATCCAGGCAGTCTGTGCTCGCTTTACGTAGTTTTTAAATGAGCCATAGACTCCCACATCTGATGGTTGTAGACTGTGAGAGCAGCGCGGAGGAAATGAAAACATGACAATGTTGTTCTTGGCCTTCTCAACGACTTGAATGTTGACATGTGAACAGTGGTTGTCCAACAGCAGAAGAAAAGGCTCTTCGGTAGAAGTTTAACGTACTTAGTAAGATGGTCTATGAATATTAGAAATTATTTTTCTGACATCCATCCCGTAGAATTGCCAGCTCCAGTGGAATCTGGTGGACCACCATGGATAAATATTTCTGTGTATATAACTGTAGGGAACACAAACATTGGTGGAATACAGTTTCTGGCTGCGTTTATGGCGCATGCGAGTATTACCAGTGTTTCTCTTTCGACAGAAGTAATGGGTTTTAGCACAGTCGTGACTCCTGTTTCGTCCACGTTCCATATGCGGGAAGGAGTAAGTTCATATTTTTGGAGTAACCCTTGATATTTTCCGAAAATTTCGTTATCATTGGTTTTGTTGAAAGCTGTTGCTCGACTTAGTGATGTTGCTGCTGGTTTTCTCAACGATAGTCGAGGATTCCTGCGCATGAAATTTTGAAACCAGTCTGGTCCGACCATGTTATTCTCATGCCAGGAAGGGAGGGGGAGGGAGGTGTTTTTTATTTAATTCATTACAGCGCATTGGTAAGCTAGCTTCCTGACTTCTGTAGACAATAGCCCAAAAAATATATATAGCTTATATTCTGCTTTTTTTGCAAATATAAATCTTAGTTCTATATAGACAAAAATAGGACATTTATTTTTTTCTTTTTCTGGATGTACCTATTTAACGTCACATGGCTCAAATCAAATGCTTTGCTTGCTCTTCGTATGATTGTATTGTTCTCCAAAACTTCAACTGCAGCTAACTCATACACCTATTGACTTTTCGAAGTCCTCTCCGTTTTTATTTTGTAGTCTCTCATACTAAAAAGGAAACAAATAATATATGATAGTGAACTGCATCAAATAAATAAACAATCTCACACAATTAGTCACGCAAAGATAGAGATCAAGAGCATGTAGTTACATTTTAAAACTTCCCCCACGAAATTGAGATTACCTTTGGTCTATGTCGTTATCACTAATAATCAATAAAGCATAGTGAAGTTAGGTATATTAAGAACCTTAATTCTCAAAACAGTTATGAAAAATTAATAATAGGTATCAGAAATCAAAGTTTACGTAAACTATTATTTATTTTTTTTTTCGTTACCTGGTACAATCGGTTCGTGTGCACACAACCTCTCGCTGCGCCGCTTGGCGGAACACTGGTTGTGTTTACGTAATACGGGCAGTTATAAGGACAAGATCGAGTCAAATAGTCGACGTCAAAGAGTTCAAAATCCTGGTAAAAAATACGCGTTCCTATTTACCCTTGTTACACCATCCACTCGCTCCCCTAGACAAAGCTTGAAAAAGAGCATAATTGCTTCTGTTCATATAACTATAAACACACCTGAATAAACGAAACCTCTGTTAGGCCAGAGAAAACATATAGTCAACTAGTTATCTAGTTGAATCAACTGTACATATATTTAGTTTCCATGCCCTCGTTCAAAAATACTGTTCGAGAGTTTGTTCGTATTGTTTTTGACTGATAGGGAAGCAACAGTGTTTGTTAGTTTATTTATTGGTGCATAATAAAGGTATATACATCCTAATCAATCAAATTCAATCAGAATGTAATAAGCAGAGCTGTAAAACTTATAATAGTAACTTACCTACGTGGTACAGTAGTTGAAATAAACGTGATTTAAAACACTTTGATTTTGTTAAAATTATTTTAAGCTGATGTTCCTTAGGGCGTCGCGTTTGAGCGTAAGTGATATGGATTAGTATCTCAGTCGAGCTTTAAATTTTTTGTAATACCCAAAACTCTTTAATATACATAAAGCCAAACAAATCCTTAGTCGTACAAACCAAATTATACAGTTCTGTGACACCAAATAAGAAAATACTATAATTTGGTGTCGATAACAATATGCTTAATCGACCCTATACAAGCAATGAATTTAGTTGCGCGAAACAAACTTAGTTTTATTCAACAAAACCTTTTTCTCATTAGGTGTCACCGTTATTCATCATGTTCGAGAAATGCCACGAGGAAAACACGTCAGACTTAAACCACTCTAAATTACAAATGGAAAGCTCTGTGCTGAAGGTTTGTTTTTAAATACTTAATTAATTAAAATAATCAAAGTGTATATATTTGATGTATTGTACGTAATTGTTTTGAAAATGTGAAAACTTCAACGAAGTGGAAGAATGTATGCGTAAATATTTGCTTAAAACTATGGAAACTTTAACGAATTAGATGAATCTTGATCTAAGTATTTGACGTTTTGTACATAAGTATTTTTAAAATGTGAAAACTTTATTGAATGTTTCGTGTGATTTTAAATACTGGGATGTTTTAAATGGTTATTCGATATATTTAAATAGTTAAAGGGAATTATTTATCTTGTTATTTGTTGGGTTTAGAAACTCTCAGTGATGCATTATATTTTGTGTTTACACTGTTTAACTTAGTGTGAATATGTGATAACGTGTCTGGATGACGAAGTGTTCGAACGAAACAGCGATTGTTTCAGCAAACATTAATATATATATATATATATATATATATATATATATATATATATATATATATATATATATATATATACATAAGTTAACTGTTCTAATGGTTAAAAAAGAAAAAAAAAATATATTTTAAAATATATATATTAAATACAAGAACTATCTGCTCTAATGGCTTAAAAGTTTTTTATACTTAAAAAATTATCATTTATTATAGTGACAAGAAAATAACGTTGAAAATGTTGGTTGGTAAGTCTGAAACTTTTGTCAATGGAAGTGCTGCCAAACAGGTAAAGTTTTCTCCTGCAGAGCCCTGCCCCATCAGATAACAGTAAACTCGCAGTGGGGTAGCTGCTGCCCTACGCAATAGAAACAATTATGGACTATGCTCTCTGACACCATTCACTTAGCTTTTGCTAAATATTTCGTTTACATAAATAAAACGAAAGTAAAGTTCAATATGGTTTACGATTAAAACGAACAATATTTTTTTTCTTTATTGGCATATACCATCAAAACATTTATCTTTGAGAATATATTTTTATAATGTTTAAATTAAAGTTGTTTGCTATAAAACACACATCATTACTTAACATACAAGGATAAATTCTATGAGTAAGTATGATGTTTTTCATAACTCTGATATATGCTGCTAACCCTCAACTTAGGTGAAATTCTGGTATATTATGCTCGGCAGACGGAATATCAAAAGTAATTTTAGAGTTTTGTGGATATATTTATAGGATTAGGTATGTTTGTAAACGAATTTATTACACTCATATTTTCATAACACGTTATTTTAATGTCACATATACAAATTTGTCTTATAACAAAATATATATTTGAATGTTTAATCTTTCGTCTCTTAGAAAACTTTACACGAAAAGGCGGAGAAAAAACTTTTTTACTTTCTCAGCTATAGAATACTATTTGAAAATATGAATGATGTTACATACGAATATGTATGCACGTTTGTTTACCGTACTTTAAAACTTCCGTGATTACCCATTTTATTTCAATATAGTAAAACGTTGAGTTATATATCGTGAACATATATTTGTATTAAATCGGAGTATGGTGATAGGTTTTGGAATTTGGAAAACAATTTTCTTTTAATATTTGGAGATGTTGGTTTTACAAATTGTTTAAGGTATTTGTAAAACTTCTAATTACTTATTTTTTAAACTCAAATAGTGTATATGTATTGGAATCGCGTAACATTATGTATTGTTTTACCAAAAGTTTTGCCTTGTGCGAGATTAGTCATATTTATTGATTTAATTTCTTGGTGTTAAAATTTGTTGTGACGTAGTTCATCTGGTTTTGGAGGTAATTACATACTTCTTCTCGAAATATATTTCAGAGTGATTTCTCTTCTTATATATATATATATATATAATACGTGTAGCGAGGTGCCACTGGCTTCGGAGCGATCAACCATAGTAAGGAAGCTTACCCGCTTGGCTTTAACAGAAATTTAATGGCGTTGAGAAAAGTACACTTTTAATTGCTCGTACAGTGTCTCTCCGCCGCAGGCAAATTCTCTACGCAAGACCGTTTTCACACTTCCGCCATGGAAAAGTATTGACAGAACAACGTGTGTTGAAGCGAACTACAGAACAATGAACAAATATACTAAAAAACTTACTTTAAACACTCATGAACACTTACATTTATGTTGAAGGAAGCCCACGTTGATGTATTTATGACTCGTAGTAGCGTAAACACCGCACAAATTTATGTTCTTTGTTGGACTTGCACCGACCGCGTCAAAGTCCCCGAGGGTGAGCTAGTATACTGCGAGCTTGGGCACCAGGCGGGTGTTGACGCCGGCCATCACTAGAGTGCAGCACTGTTACTTCTTCGATGCGCGCCGGAACGACTTACCTGACCAGCGCACTTTGAATGGCTAATTTCAAATGAAACGGAACTGACGTCACAGATAATACACTGGACTATATTTACTGTTGGTGTTTTTTGGATACCCCGATAGGGAATAATTGAGTGAATGATTTTTTCGACACTGGCTCGCTATTGGTGGATTATTGTAACTACCCCCATAGCGAGGCAATGCCAGGGTCAGACGCTTGGCTGCGAGGGAAGTCTCCCCAGATAACAGGTAAGGTATTTCGGTTTGTTCACTGGTTAAATCAAAATTTTAAGCCCTTAAGAATTGAAGGAACGTCATTTTGACTCTCTAATTTCTAATTTACAGTCAGGATATTTTTGGATATTATGAGCAGGGTAAGTATTTTCTGCACAACATGTTAAGGAATAGCTTCCAATTTTTTAATAAGATATATTAGTAAATATGAGGGGAGGAATCTTTAATTTTTCATGACAAAAATAATTTAAATTTTCCCGTAAATTATACTCTGTATGTTGTTAGTTCTCTGCTATTTTAGGCTAATCTAATAGCTTCATCCTTGGACTTGTTTCGCTCTCCATTTTGGAAACGTGCTGTTCGGGAAGCTTAATTGTCATCTGCCAGATCTTCGAAGCCAGATATCTTATCTCTTTTAATTTGAAAATAGTGGTGTATTTACGTTTTTGAATAATGAATAGTGTAACTGAAGTAAACCAAATTTACCTTAAAAATACCTGTTAATGTAACATCTTAGGTGGCGAGGTTTGGGAGAAATAAATTTTTTCGTTTGTTGTACGAAACCAAAGATAAAATATACATGGCTGTAAATGTTATGGCTAAGGAAAGTTAAGGATGGAACTACAGTATGAGTCATGTTTTTCCTATTTTTAATAATTTTTGTGAATTTTAATGTTGAAATTCTTTTGGCTCAACACTTGGGTTATACTATATGGGTAATCATTGTGAATGTTTTAATCCATTTGGGTGAGAAAAAAATATATTTGAAAGAGTCCTAATATATATATATATATCTGTATTTTCCAAGAGGAATGATATATTTAAAAGAGTCCTTAGGGGAAAAATTATTGTAAACTATCAGTTCTCTTAAAAATTGTACACTGAATATTGTTGTGACCATTCTGGGTCGTTGTAATGTTCCTTAAAAGGGAAAGAAAATATATTATGCTGTATTAAAAGCAATATGAAAATATTCATGTTTCACTTAGGTAGTGGAGTTTTAACCCTGTGCAACTTAATTGCAGAGTTGATATTATATGTTCTGCTTCAGTGACCTTGTTTATGCAACACTATGCCTCTTTCCTCATATTACCGTGCTTCTAAATATACTTTGTCTTCTTAAGTTTTTTGAAAATGAATATTTGAGGTGTTCTGGGTTCTCTGGGCCTCAGTATGTTAACAGTGAATTCTTTTTAAATACGCCAGGAAAAAAATGCTATACAGAGTGGTAAACTGAGTTTGTGCATCGCTAATTTATATCTCATTTGTGCCTTCATTCCTGTGCGTGATTGTGAAAATGCGGGTTTTGTTTATTACACCAGTAAGTTATTTATATTTAATTAGAAATGTGTTGTTAGGTAAGTCGTGGAAATGCGGTAAGTTGTCCGTGCTTAATATTTAATGTGCGTGTAATTGTGTTAACTTGTTCAGTGTTTAATTTATGCTTCGTAGATGTTAGTGTATTCAATCGTTTTGCTGCTTGAGATTGTTACGACTGGGTCGTCACTGGTTTATTTCAGGGGCTTTTCTCTTAAGTCGGTAGCCCTGTGTGTGCGATCTGGGCCTCGCACTAAACTCTTTGCTTTCAATGCGTATTTTATATTGGTTATTAATATTATGGATTATATATATATATATACCTTTATTATTCATTTATACCTAAATCGTGATCACACATTTTATTTGGTTTTTATGTCTCAGCTTAGTTGTGTATTAATATTTGTAATGTAATTTATCTGCTGTGCTGCTGAGCTGAGTTACTGAAGCTCTTTGGTATCGTGTGTATAGTTATCGTGGTACTCGCCAAGGGCGCTCGGGTAACGGCGTGATCCTTGCGGTAGGTCGTGCATAATGTCGCTAGCTGTCTAGTTTTGTGGGAGCGTGCTCACAATGGCAGCTGTGTGTTTGCTGAGCGCGACCGAATGGAAGACCACGGTGAGGTTTGCCTGCCGCGGGAAGAGGCTTCGGCAGTGTTAAATGTATAAATGGTGATAGAGATATCTGTGTCTGAGTTGAGCATAAGTTGCTCAAGGTTGTGCGCCGAAAAGCCTCCGCGAAATCAACAGTAACTTCTATGTGTGTACTTTGTAGTACGGACTTCCGTACATCACATCTCGTTCGTAAAGTTTACGTTTGCGTGAATAGATTTGCTAAAATGGAAGCGCGTAACTTATGTTCCGGAATAATAACGGCAGCTTGTTGGAAATATTCTCCGCTACACCGGCCGGCGTGTGGACGACCCCAGCCCCATTTGAATGTAATGGCGCTTCAGTCTTTGTAGCTTGCGGGGATCGCAGCTGCTCGGAATGGCAGTCTCTTTTCGTGTATGCCTGAAGGTGGCTTACACGAGTTCTTCTATCAACAAATATTAAGGTACTGTGTCATCAGATATTCTGTCCGACAGCACCGCGGGCTGTTTTGTCTGAAAGTTTCCCTACAAGCGGCGACCATCCTTTTTAATGTGTGTAAACAGTATTTTTCATAACTATTTTAATGTGCAATTTTGGAGCATCTGTGCGTGATGCGTTTATATACTCTTTATTGTGTATACACACTTTCGTAAATTAAGGCTAGAGTTTACCATTTCTACGAAGGAACTTAAAGTTGTGTATCAATCATTTTTGCTCTGATTAAAAATAAAATAAATAAAACTTTTCTTGCTGTAATTATCCAGTCATAGTGTCGCCGATCCTGGACATTTTCTATTTAGTAAGTAATTTCATTCCTAAATTTTTATGTTACGTAGATTCTTGGGCTGTAACATACCTTTTCGCTTGGTTAATATTTAATCACTTCGTTGCATTTGCATTGCAGGTATAATTGTAGAAATTTGTTTCTTTATTCTTTAGTTACTTCGTGTGGAATTCTTCTGGACATTTCAGTCCAGTGTTTAAATTAATGTCTATGAGCGTGATTCATTCGTTATGATTGGTTACTTGCGTATTGTAGGACTTAGGGTATTTATTTGACATATATATGTAGGGAAATAGCATTGGGAGTACTTAAAATTTTTAATTTGTGGTCCATTTGTTACATGCATTGTAAGCAGGGTGAATAATTTTTATTCATTTATGATGTGGTTCAATACATGTTTAGTCTCAACTCGTTCCTTTTATGCAAGCCCATAAGTGACGGTAGTTGCATTTCGATATTTCGTTGTGGTTAGCTAGTAATGCGTTACGTGCGTAAATCGTATTCGTCTGTCTTTGCGTTTTATTGATCTGTAATAAAATATGTTCTGTTTGTAATGTCTCGTGTTTAAATACGATGATATATATTTCATTTCTCCGAAATACATTCAATCATATACCTTGTTACAAACATTACACCTATCTAGAGTTTAGTATAACACAGAACAGTGAGCTGGAAGGATGTCCGATATCCTGCTTCCCATCAAGTGTCTGCCATATGGAAAAGGGGAAGTAAATCCTACGCCACGATCCTGACAACACTTCCTCACACCTCTCCTGCCCTTCACATACCACAATACGATATTTAACAACAAAAACAATTACAATTATACCACTATTACACTATATATCTATATATATAACCATACCCGTACACCTTACACCTCAGTCGACCGCAAGATGCCCATAGGTGAACATCCATGCTGCCGATCTCCGAAAGTAAATAAATGCCCATGACCCTTGTGACACTCTTGCACGTACATACCAAATATTTAAAAAATCGTCAAAGAAATTCGATCTGATTTATTGCATCATTCTTCTTTGATCAAAACTATTTGACCAAATGAATTTCATCCAATTATATTCATCGGATTAAACACATTTTTATCCATATGCCCTAATCCGATCATATTAATTATTCGATTATGAAACCGATAATCCAACTAATCTAAAGTGGACCAGAACCCGCCCGCTATTACTACTTATATCCATTAACTCAAATAAACAGGTATGTTGGTATAGGCTATTCATGGTAAAATGAACACTTTTGAAAGCCCTGCCTAAGATCTGCTTGTGTTCACTTTGTGTATTCTTCCGCCTTATGTAAGAGTATCATTGTCATGGGCGTCATAACTTTATTCATGTGTCAGACATGTGAAACTGTGAAATTTTTAAAAAGGAAATATTTTACCAATCTCCTCGTTTTTACACTTTGTTTCATTAAAAAACATAACAGAAAGCGAAATAGATATTTAAGTAAGCAGAATTGGTGACATTACAATTTTTATTCGACGTTAAGATACGGAACTACTTTCGCATCCTTCGTTACCAAATTTACTGGGGGAATGTCACTCTGTGCGCCAGTTCAAATATATGCAGGTAGGAGCAGTGTCATTTTCTAAGATTGATTTCGAAAGTGCTCACTTTATCGTGAACAGACTGTAATAACTAGTAAGCACTGGTTCTTATGTAAATTACATCTGTAGCGAGCGCACACGAATGCGGTGCGTTGTTCCCTTTGGTGTCGTTTTCTATACTCAGTAAAGCATCGTACGCACGAGGCGGAGGAATATCCCCAATGTAGAACGTTAGAAGGACTTCAGAACTGTTGTTAAGTAACCACGGATCTACTATAATAAACAATCCTTTGAGAAGCCCAGACGGTCTCGTTGATTAAGTGCACACACGTTTCTATCGAAGGCTGCTCGTCTCTGCGTAAAAAACATTTGAGATGCAGTTTAAGGGTTCGCAAAACTTTCTTCGCGATGCCAGGCATGTACGGATTGACGCCTCGTCAAAAAATAGGCTCGTCAGCAACGGAAACAAATTCCTCTAAACATTAGTAGCTACGAAGTATTCGACCGTTGCCTGAACTGGATAATTATCCCGGCATTCACCTGTAGTAATTTAGAAAATTCGTGAAACACCGAAATCAGACCGGTTGGGCAGGCAACCACTGGTGGTTTCATGATTCCGCTTACACCAGTAGATGGAACTATTTTGCTGGGAGACTCACCATTAAGTTGTTATTACGTTTTTTAATTCAATTTAAAGGATACTTGATAACAATGGAGCATGGTGACAAATTGGTAAAGGCTGTTCATGATAAAGTCAGCACTAATGAAATCAACCTTAGAAAAATTTTATGAGTGTATTTTAACGGGTGCCCTGGGTGTAATGCACCCGGTAAAGTTGGTAACAAAGGATGTGAAACGTCGAAAAATGTGTTTGGTAACCATTTCTTATAACTTAAATTATTTATTTCACTTTATTATTCACCGAAGTGTAAAAATGAGCAGATTTGTAAAATATTTACTTTTATAAAAAATTAACAGTTTATCTTAACCGGCGCACGAATAAAGCCCATGGAAATGCCAATTAAATATAAGGTGGCAGATGACGCAACGTGCATGCAAGTTGATCTTCAGCAGGGCTTTAAAAATGCTCATTTAACAGTGAACAGCCATTACCACACCTTACTCACTCATTACAAACATGTGGTTATTTTCCCGATCCTGCTGGGCTGGTTTGGTTTCCCACGGTCTCCCGAGACAACTTCAGGCAACTGCTGAAGTGATTGCTTACCACATGTGATTACCATGTACCTAATCCGATCCTGCTGGGCTGGTTTGGTTTCCCACGGTCTCCCGAGACAACTTCAGGCAACTGCTGGAGTGATTGCTTACCACATGTGATTACCATGTACCTAATCCGATCCTGCTGGGCTGGTTTGGTTTCCCACGGTCTCCCGAGACAACTTCAGGCAACTGCTGGAGTGATTGCTTACCACATGTGATTACCATGTACCTAATCCGATCCTGCTGGGCTGGTTTGGTTTCCCACGGTCTCCCGAGACAACTTCAGGCAACTGCTGGAGTGATTGCTTACCACATGTGATTACCATGTTCCTAATTCGTTCCTGATTTTCCGAGTTACTCCGTACTGTACCAAATGACCGCGAAGTGCCATATGAAAAAACGTGCCGTAGAGGTTTTGGTCGGCGTTTATCCCGGAAGTCTTGAGTGCGGGTGAAAGTGAAATGAGTTTAAGATGGAGCAATGGCGGAATGTAAAGGCAGGGGAAGTGGGGATGTTCCACCCACCAGCCAATGGCAATGTTCGACACCGCACAGATGAAAACCCTGATGACTACACCACCTCGCCGCGTACCCTCGAAACACAACTTAGACAACAGAAAAGCGACTCCGGTGTATTGTTCTTGAACCAACGAAGAATGTTACCTGTATTTATTAGTTATAAAATCTTTCATTTTGTTGCTTTAACTACCACTTCTGATTTTACGAGGGAATCATCACATTTTCAACTAGGCCAACCCAAATATTACACTAAATATGACGGCAAAAATGGATGCAGAAACGTTTGAGGGTAGCGGAAAAAATAATCGGTAATAAAGGACAGAGTGCATCACAATTGAAAAAGCATATTCTTTTTAGACAATTTACAAACGAGAAGGGTAAACGTGGAACTTTTTTGGGAAGTCGATAATGTGACAATGCTGCAGGAAAGTAACGAAGAAATAAGTCTGAAACATATATTACGACCTACGGGTTAAAGGGAATCCTAAGTGTGGTACACATTTGGAATTTCGACCAGAAACACAGGATTATTACAGACAGTGGGGAAAATATTAATGATGGAATACTGAGTATCCGGATAGTGGGTAACTTTTCAAAGGTCTACCAACACATAACATCTGTCGCTTACATCAAACTATTTCATCTAAATAATCATGGTCAGTACTCTTATTTCGTACCTACATCCATGACGCGGTAACATTTTTGGGATTTAAATTACGTATTATTATTAGCCCGCATGTCACAATTCGCGAAGAAGATTGCCTCGTGTAGATGCCTTACGCTTCACCGTTTTCGACTAATTTCGTGTTTTAATTTCAAAATAATGCTTACTAACACCTGGCAGACCGGCAACATGCACGACACCAAGTGTCACACAGTTGCAGCTATCACAGTGAAAGGAAGATTCTAGATTAACACCGATAACAGTGACAACATAATAAACTAGTGCTTCAGGTCCAAACTCATAACTGTGTACCTCCTTTGGAATTCAATTTAGACCTTAAGATAGTAAATATACTTTTTCAGCTTCTTTTTTCTTGACTAACCTTCAGCCGAGGGTATTCGGTGGAATTGAGATACATCCTATTATAAACATAGCGATAGTAAATTCAAGATATTTTTCCTTTTAAACCAACTGCAATTTCTTTTGAATTTAAGTTATTTTAAAAGCAACTTTAATAGGGGTTTTTTTTTTAATGAGAAAATATGAAGGATGGGATTCACGTAACACGATGTAAATAGTAGATGTTTTTTGATGAAACATCTGGCGGAAATGTACTTAATGGAAAAGAGAGGGGACACAAGACGGTTGAAAAAATGGCCTGCCAAATATATACTGATAGGAAGTGTTGAACTAAGAAACGCCTAACCATCCATAGTTTTAGTGACAAGGAAATGAATTCCTCAGTATAACGATGATAAAACTAAAAAAAAAAAATATGACTTTTAAATTAATTACTTTATACAATGCAGTACAGGAATATCTGTGACATGTAGATTTTTCCAAATTAAATACTGACGGGTATACTTTTGCGTGGGATAGTACAGCATAAAAATGCATTGGAGTAAGGCATTCTTTAAAATACAAAACTGTTCCTCCTTAAAAAAAAAAACAATTAATTTTGACTTGTAACAGTATTGCGCTAATGAATCAAAATAACAATCCGTTTAGCGTAATGCATTTTCGGGCAAGGAAAAGGAGTTCAAAAAATAAACAATCGTACATGTCCTCTGACAATTTAAAAAAAATTTTTTTTAAAAAGAGATTGAAGAATAATTCTATAAAATAGGGGGTGAAAATTTCAAGAAAAAAGATAGTGGAGCAAACTGCTTTTCAGGTATTGAATTAAAATGTAACTGAAATTCGTGCCGAATTCCTAAAAAATTTGTTTAATTATTTTCTGAGAGATGTTTTTCTATCTCATTTGAAGCTGTAATTTAAATAGATTAGAAGTAGCGTTACGAAAATTCCTAATCTCTGGAGATATTTTCCCGTCAATATTCTATCCCCTTTTCACGTTTTACAGGTAGTAATAGGATCGATTGACCTGAATGCTGCTGACTTTTGCTGCAAAAAATTTGAAAACAACCAAAATTAATGAGCTGTTTACGTAGCTAATGTGTCAGAGTTCTAGACTTTCAGGAAGCAATATTCGAACGTGTAGCTTGCATGTAAGCGTGCTGTGACAACTAACGTACATGTGATACTTGTAATGAAATAGACCACTGAGAACAGCTTAAGCAAAGTACGAAATTTGAATCTGTTCTCATGGACTTTCCTGTAAGCTTCATAGCTCACCTTGCAGAGCTTGGTGAAAATTTTGTAATACGATAGCCTTTTTTTTTGTTATTAATTGATTTCATTACATTTCGAGGCACGGCCACTATGAATAATGTAAATGTGTTACATATTTTTTCACCGTTACCAATAGTATTACTAATAATTCCTGTCAATAATACACGAAAACTAGTGACTGACTAAATTGTTATGTTTGATAACAATGTTATTCTTTGATAGGTTGAGCAATTCCATTAAAGTAAAATTACCATAATTTATTTTCATTTATCTTTGATTGAAAAGTAGTAAATCCTCTTCTGAAATACTTCTTAACCGGATTTGAGGAGGGCGTGGGGAAATGTTCACAGACACGAATCACGCTTTGTTCAAATGACACGACAGCTGAATTGATCAAATGGTTTACATAACTCAGACCGTGTATAGGAAAGTCAGATGCTTATCTCAAGGTACAATCCAACCACAATCGTGAACACTTGATAAGTTCGCGTGCACTCTCATACTGTCCATTACCGTACATGTTTTTATATCACATCGTTACAAAAGTAAACATGTGAAACTGAATATATCGCTTAAATAGGTGACCTAATTTTATGAATTATTTTGTATGGTTATAATTACAGCCAGACACCAGAAAAAAGCCCACTTTTTTCAGACGAGAGTGCAAAAAATTTATTTTATATTCAATTCAACAAATACATCTGAAATTTAGTTCATGTGTAGTTGAGTGGAGTGGAGGTACTTCGGCAGCTCTTAACATCGTTGTCTTAATAACCGATAAGGGTGTAGTGATATGAGTATGGAGCATTGCCGGAATGCAAGGACTGGGGTAACGGGATCATCACTGAGAAAACCTTCCGGAATCGTCCGGCACGATTCGTACGTGCGAATGTAAGGGAGTGAGCTCGATGGGAATCGGACATAGTTTGCCTATGTGGGTGGCGAATAGTATGATCACTATACCACTGTGTCCGCTTATATACGTAGATTAAGCTATTTCTATCTCCTAGTCCTTTTAACCATCGTGAAAATTTAATATTTTAGTTTCTGCTCTTTATTCATTATAGTGGAAATAATATTTGTTATTCTCGGCGAGATAACTAAAAATATATATTTTTAGGTGATTTAGGTGTAGCTAATATTCACACTCTCTATGACTTCAGATGTATTAATTAATGCAATAGTTACATTTTTATTAATTTTAAGCATGCAAATTTATCATCCGCGAATGGCGCTGCCATTTTCTTCTCGGAAATAATAAAACTTAATTTATTTCACACAGCTATTTTATGAATATAACTGAGACTTATTTGAAACCAGCTGTTCGTGACGAAATGGCAGCTTGTCATAAAAAAAATAGTAGAAAATATTCTCAAAATTAAAATTTAAAAATTCAAATGTCATTGGAAGAGCTGTAATTAGAAGATTTCACTTTTTTCTTAGGATATATATATGTATATATAAGCTTGTTTAATTGTTTATTCGAAATTCTTTCTCATACACAATTTGATTGATACGTTTATATTTCTTTTTTTTTGAAGGTTAGGATTCTTGTCAACGAAATAACCGCGTTTGTCAATTAATAAACTGCATAAGATATTTTTCCTAACAATTGTTGTGATTTATATTACATAAGTATAACTGATGTCGCTTTGAATATTTATTGTTATAACCTCATAATATAAACACATTGTAGTTTTGTTCTTCACAGGAGCTGACGAAAGGCAATATATCGAGTGTCAAACGGTGGAAGTGCATATCCAGGAACTCTACGTACATATTTTCGTAATGGTTTTGGAAAGTACGTAGTAAATATAATCTCAGTTAGAGTCTCTTGGTGTAAAAATGTATGCCCTCCTGTTGCAAGGAAATTATCTGATATTCCGTAGAGATTTACTCTCTGCCATACCGCTTTTTGGAAGTTAGTTTTGTCACTATCAAGTATCGATAGTAACGTTATATTGGTAATAAATATTAGTTCCTATTAGCGGTGGTTTATTCAACCGCCTATCATTTATTTTGGGCACGCAAGGCTGTATTTATAAAAAAAAAATGGCAAGTATACATTTTCTTGTCTACTCTCTAGCGCATTGTTCCTTCGGCACTCTTATATTAACAATCGGTATTCATTGCAAGTTCAATAGCACGCGTCCTGTAAAGAAAGTAAAAATCCTCTGCTATCAACAAAAATGAGTGTTTCAAGTTTAAGTGGTTATGTAAAAGTTTGCATCAAAGGATTGTGTCGAAGAAGCAACTTAAGAGTCTTGTTAGTACCAAGAAGCAAACTTCAACGTGCTTTCAGAACTTCCACTTTCTGCAGCAAAATTTCAGCAGACTTTGTTCGCCTCGAAGTGGTATAATGCACCATACAAAAAGTTTTGACGTTCGCCCTACAGATATTCCAGATATTCTTATCCTTTCGTAACTTTAATACTCAAGCCATTTTACGACATCGGCGATCGGTGTTTAAGTACTAAACTAAATACTAATTTCATTTCGCAAATTCTATTTTACGTACATGTTCCGTTGGAAATCTGAATCGTAGTAATGTTTTTTATTTTCAATATATATAAAGTGTTTTTATGACGTACCTCGTATAAGTCAAAATCCTCATACATAGTGCTTTATTTTCCGCCTAAAATATTGCAAACTAATATTATTTAACCTTTACAAAGTGTTACTTGGTTCAGGTAAACATATAAATAGGTATTATATTTGATACGTCTGCAAGCGATGTATGATAATTTTTCGTAAATCATATAAATGGAAAATTAAAATTGTTCGAATATGGTTATGTTAAAATGAGACTATCGTTGTAAAATTAAAATTTGTAATCTAGAACTGTAACTCATCTTTCATTTCTCATATTATAAATGGCAATTGTCGAAATCTGGAGTGAAGCTGCAATTTTTTCAAGAACTATTAAAACCGTTGCTTTGATAAAAACTGTGCAATTTTATTCAGTGAGAGTACAGAAAATGTAACGATTTAAAATCGATCTCTCCCTAATTAGTAAGGTAAGAGTTATCTATAATTATACTGTATTGTTACGAGACACCTGAGGGGTGTATCCAAGATCGTGAGGGATGGAGGACATAGTGAAAATAACATAGTAAACTTTTATATTTAATTGATTCAAGCGAGTATAATTTACAGAATTGGATAATCTATATACAATATTACTTTTTATTTCACCTTAAGCACAATATTTAGCGACTATTTATACTCTTATTAAAGTTTTTCTTATTGACTATATTATATTATCATCAATTAACTCATACTAATCATTAACACATGTGTACCCATGACATCACTCGGTCCATGCCATGGGCTCCTTTCGCTCCTGTGTCATAGCGTGCGCAGAGCGTCTGCACAGCACTCGCAAATCATCGTGTGCATTTTAAAACTGCTTTGTGAGGCGTGCAGCTTGCAGCCTTAGCTCGTCGATGCGGTTTCTCAGTTATTGGACATATGCACGAAGCTCACAAATTTCATCACGCAAGTGCTTGCGTGAGCTCATCGAAGCCATTTTTTTCTTAAACTTGCCGCTTAATTTCCTGCTGCTGCTTCTGTCTCTGCTGTTGCTGTTGTAGGCAATCGGTTCTCAGGTGTCCCAGCTGTCTATATGACTAACACTACCACCATCTGAGTGGGTGGCGGCGAGGCTCTGTAGCATATACCTGGATGCGATGTACCTCAAAGCCAAATGTAACTCCCACAATCCTTCTTTAATCTGTCCTCGTCTTCTTTCAGCATCATTGCCTTACCGAACGTTTGTTGCGGGCTCCTGTCTTGCTGACTCCACCTCCAGTGTTCGGGTCCTGCATGGTATAGGGAGCAGCCAGACGTTCTGCTTGTCGTACCTCTGTGTCGGCGATGGCATCGATGAAGAAGCTGACTGCGAGCACCCTTCCTGAGATAGTGGAGAGAGCCGCACGATGTCTTGGCCATAACTCCTGCAGTTGTTCTCCTGGTCACAGGGAGCGGCTTCGCAGCTGTACATGATGGACATGTCGCAGGTTCCGGTCGCCGAAACGTAGCTCCAAAGCCGAAATCAGTGTGGGTAACTCTAGTCGATGTCGCTCTGACAGAGATTGTAGGATTTTCAGTGCGGGGCCTCTTAGTACAGCCGCGAGGTAGCAAACCCGCTCTTAGGCTGTCCAGCCATTCAGGGTGGCGACTATTTCAAACTGGTGTTCGTACTCCGCCAAGATGTTTGACCATTGTAAGGGGCGGGCTTAATTGAGACCCTGTTCCCCACTCCCTGGCCGCGTGACACCAATGCTGTAGAGCTGCTGACAATCCTCCGAGGTTGCTGCATTGGTTAAGGCTTCCACTGCTACCACACTTTTATCTGCTGTTGATGTGATGAGGGTAGAATTATGTTACTGAAATAATTGCTGCCATTCTTTGTTCATCGCACTTATTACCTGTTTTACTTCATTCTCTACACTGTTAATCTTTTCATTTGCACTGTCCACTTCTTCATTTACGCTTCCAATTTTCTTTCAGTAACTGGCTAATTCCTTCTATTTTATAGTCAACTTTTTCATATATTGTGTCTATTTATATATCAACTATCTCAATGAAATTAGTTATTTTGCTATTTAAACTCTCGTTTATACTTACCATTACTGAACTTATTTGGTTATTTACAGTTTCATTGACACACTCTTTCACAATACTAATCTTATCATTGCTTGTAACACTTGCGCTCACTTGGCTACCTCATCCAACAGTTAATGCTCGGAATGCTTGCAGTTTTGTAGACATTTTTATACTTAATTTTAACTGCGATGATAGTACAAGGAAATACTATAATTTTTGCCCGTCCAGCATTAGAATTAAATAGTTGGTTTCAATGTCACTAATTACTAGCTTATTAAGTAACATAATTAAACTATAAATGCCTCCATCCCCTTTCTGACCCAGTGATACATTACACCTGAGGGGCGTATCCAGTTAGTGAGGGATGGAGGTCTTAATAAAAATAATATAAATATATTTGATTTTTGATTTAATTACACAGTAACAATTTAAAATATTAAATTATGTGTTTGCCTTATAACTGTTTTTATTTCTCAGTGAAAGTAATATTAAATCTATGTTTCAATTGTGATTAACGTCCTCCTTATTGTCTCAGTTTTGTTACATACAATTAACTTACTCTCATCATTAACACATATTAAGTCTTCTATCGGTTGCCATCATTTCTAATGTTTGCACTCGTGCTTCCAGTCCAAAGGGACAGCCTTCCAGTCGTACTCTTCACTACTCTGATGTTCGCAGTCGCAGATTTCCCTCCCGCTAGTCACTTCCGGCACTATCCAGTGCTCTTCGTCGCACAGTCGCCCACTCTGCCGACGTTCATAAGAACTCTTGGCGCGGAGGCCCGTGGCACTCCTATATCAGTCGCCCTGAACATCTGGAAGGGAGTCACGCTGAGAGAAACGAGGTCAGTAATCGAGAGCATTATCCAGATAAATGCACAAATTCTATACCAACACGGTCAGGACCACGCGAGACTCATATAATATAGCAAAGATCTTGACTTTCATCGAGTAGCAACTTGACCTAGGCCCTAAACGAAACAAACACCTTGCCATTTACAAAATCCTGTATCAGCTAATGCTGAACGAATGAAAATTAATATTGCATTGGCCATTCTGACTGCATTGCGGACGCACAACAGACAAGCAGAAAATACGCTGATAAGAAAAAGATCCGGGATTAATTAATACATTTTCTTTTACGTGGTCACAAAACAGCACATGTTAATGTCATAAAATAAACTTCGTGGTAAAGTAGTAATATATAGGTGTTCAAAGTAAAAAGCACATTAAAATAGTCCATATTCTAATGAAACGCAACTTCAAACATTGGGAGTTCTTTTCATGGCGCATCCCCATTCTCCCTTCATGCCTTCTATACATGCTTAATATTAATTCTAAAAGCCTACAGATATATCGCAGTGTATAGTTTTTTTAAATATTTTGACTGAATATATTTTAAACGTGTGTCGTTTCGAGGCAGTAATAGGAACAACGTGAACTTTTAAACAGACGTGATCAAGAGGCAGGTCAATATGCTGCTATCTGTTGAGGAACACGCTTGGCTCACAACACACTCTGCCACGTCACCTGTTAGCTGGCTTCGGAAACGCTATTAGGTAGCAAAAATATAGCTATATTGTGTAACATAACAAACTGGCGAACAGATACCAATGGTTTTGTTTCTCCGCGAGCACTGTATAAATGTAAAGTAACAAATGTTTACGTGTACAGCGATCTTGATTACTTGTAATTTGTATTGGACGGCTAATCGTTACGTCTACATCCAATACATGTCATAATAATTTCTTCGCGCAAATCCATTTTCTTGTTTTCGTGTTGATAATATTCTGTATTAATAAAATGAAGAAACTGGGACGCATGTGGCTAATTGTTAAGCAATTGTTTCGTTATTCCACCCCACTTAATTCCAACTAAAGTTATTTAGTATCAGTAATAGCAGAATTACTGCTTTGCAAAAGTCATTCGTTAGTTTTTTTTGGCAAATCAAAGTGCATTTCCAAGCAAAATCCCCGATTTACTTTTACTTTTTGCCTTAATATGTTATATGCAACGTCCAAAGTGATATATCAGATTTACAATTACCGTCTCGCAAATGTTAACCCAAATTCGCTGTGTCCAAAATATTAAAAAGAAGTTAAATATTTAGATTTTTGCTAGGTTTTCTATTTTACTCTATTAACCCATAATTTGGTTTTGACAAATTTCAGTCTATGAATGCCTTATAATTTGTTTAGCATTACAGTACAATGGAAAGTGGATTAGCTGACGGCTCTTGAGTTACATGCATAGCAAACCTTTCGGCTCTAGCAAAGGATGCAAAGCATAGAGCGTGTAACGGTATCTAATAATGAAAGTGCAACACCCACAAAGAATGGCCCGAATTAATCCAAACTCGGAGGATGTGTACAACAGTGCTCCAGCAATAAGTGATGACGATTGCAGGGAGAGATGGTATGCACGTAGGCCCAGCAGCGCCCTCTCTTGTGTGACCGGAGAAGTCCATGTTACGCTAATATCATTCAGTGAAGAGCCGTCAAAGTAAGTGACAGTAAGTGCCAGAATGCCTCATCGACGTCAAAGGGCGTCATATCAGAATTTTAGTGAGTCAGAACGGGGCAGAATAAGCATTGTCATCCCGAGACATTTCGGCTCCTACAGGTCATTCTGCTACGACAGTGATTCGCGTGTCACTCCAGTGGATAGAAGATGATCGTACGCAGCGACGAGCGGGTACTGGACCACGCAATGTGACCACAGCAAAGGATGGCCACCAGCTTGTTGGCATGACCGTATCGGACCGTACAGCCTCATCCACAGTGTTGGCTCGACACTGGAGCACTGCAACGGGCGTGGATATGTCTGCGTCGACGGTTTGAAGCCCCCTGCGGCGGGCTGGACCGGCACGTACGCCATTGCGTCGGCCTCCATTGTCCAGAAACCGAACACGCCTTTGACTGCAATGGGCAGGTGAATGCCGTCACTGGCGTGCTGAGTAACACAATGTAGTGTTTTCAGATGAGTCCGTATTCAACCTCTACTACAGTGATGGCCGCATACGTGTTACATGCTGCCGTTGTGACCGCAATCTGGCAGCCTGTATTTTGGAGCGGCATAGCGGACAAACGCCAAGTGAGATACTTTGGGGTGCCATTGGATAGATGTGATCACAACTCCTAAGTATTCAGGGCAATCTGACAGCAACCGCTACATAAGGGATGTTTCAGAACCCGAGGTATTGCCTATCCTTCAGGCGACTCAACATGCCATATTTCAGCAGGACGATGTCCGTCCACATGTGGAGAGGAATGCCCAAGACTTCTTCAATGATCGACGGATACCACTGCTTCGTTGGCCTGCACGTTCACCTGACATGTCGCCCGTCGATCCATGTCTGGGACATGGTTGGTCGGCGAATTGTTCTTCACGGACCTCCAGCAACCACTGTTGATGCTTTGTGGATTCGCATACAAACCACGTGAAGGAAGTCTCTCCAGGAACATATCCAGGTCTTCTTTGATTCCATGCCACAACGTTTAGGAGTTCTGATTGCAGCACGTGGGGGCCTAACTCCATACAGAATTCTCAAGGACAAAGATCATGTACAGTTATGTAACCCTAATTAATTGCGTATAGTAATGTACCTAAGCTGTGGTATAAAGTTCATTTCAGTCACATGTATCCTTCTTGGTGTAGCATTTTTCATAAACTTTAGTGAACAGTAAAAACTGTACCCGGGTGTATGTAAGGTGCACTGAATGTGCTGTAATACTTTAATACTTCTCTGATTCCTAGCACAGGAAAACCGGGAAAGAAATTTGTTAGGAACAATTTACTGTATATTTTCCTTAATTTATTACGAAGCGAAATGTGTGTATGTTAATCATTTTAAGGCTGTTCATGGTAAAGTGGGCACTTTTAAAGGCCCTCCCAATAGGCATTAACCAATAATAAATATATCTTATTTCAGCCTGATGCATTAAATTTTGAGGGTGGGGAAACGTATGCACAGTGTTTATTGGCCACATTAAAATATTTATATTAAAAATAACCAGGAAGACGGAAATTGCATGAATTTAAATATTAAGAAGGGCCATAAAAAGTGCTCACTTTACCGTGAACAGCCTATAAAAAATATTTTCTTCAATTCTGGCTAATAAAGTGAAATGTATGCATGTTCATCTTTTAATATATATTTTCCTTAATTTTATTACGTAGTGAAATGTACGTGTGTTTTAAAATCAACAAATACCATGAAAAAAATAACATAAAGTGCTTTGAAATTCGACATTCACTTTATATTATTGGTAAAAATATTTTCTGCTTTTTTGGGGCTATAGAAGAAACATTAATTTTTAAAAGAAGGCCGGAGTATCTATTAATTGCTTAATATACTTATTTTTATGCAAATAAAAATGGTAATTTTTAATAAACTGTTCAGCCAAATATAGCCTAAATTGACATTAAAAGTTTGCACATACGCAGCTACAGTACAGCTTTCGGATTGAAGTAATTTTTTTAAAGATACATTTAAATTATTTTTTACTGTGTAAGATTAATGAAAGCAGTCAGGTTGTTATTTTTAAAAAATCTGAAGTATTTTCACTCTTTATAATATTGTTTACAGAAATTTCAAGTATACGTAACTACTATACAAAAACTACTTTCTCTTTCAACGTTTTAATAATACTTGCGTAGTTAAACTCGGTTTTCGTCACTAAGGACTTATTTTCCGTATATTTACTGTATATTTCGACACAATTTTCAACAGCGAGTTTGGAGAAGAGTATTCATTTACGCGGTAGAATCTCGACTGCAGGTGTTGTAATATGCTGATGACACATTTTACCAGAATACAAACTTTCGCTTATATTCCTTGACTTCTACTTTACGTTGGCATTTATTTAGAATTTATTTTCCATTTGCTGTGTTAAGGTAGCGGTTGGCATAGTGGGTAGAGCACTAACCTCGCACCAAGGTGGACCGGGTTTGAATCCCGGATTCACGTGGGAATCGAGGCGGACGATGACGCGGGTTTGAGGGGTTGCTGGGGATATTCCATCCCCCCCCCCTTTTTCTCTCCCATAATTCCGGCACTGCTCCACACTCACCTCGCTTGGAGCTCATCGGCTCTCATGACGCCGATGTAACGAGCCATTGAAACCTCTCGACTCCAGTTCCCTATGTTGATTAGGCGGCCTGTACATTTGTTAATGTAGGGTGATCACTCTCAACGGAAAACATTTTGCAAGTCCTGCTTAAGATCTAATTGTATGCATAATGCGTAATTTTACGCGATATCTCAAATTAGCATTGTCTTTGGAATAATACATTTATTGTTGCTTCGGTCAAGTGAACTGGGAAATTATTAGCAAATTAAACGTTCACAAATGTGTTTATTTGTACACTTATATGCAGTAAAGAAGAGAAAGCAAATTAAATCATTTGAATTATTTACAAAATGTTTGTGTAACACTTAAGACATGGAACAACTTTCTCTCTGTTGTTACCAACTTGACTGGGCGTATGACACTCAGTGTGCTTGTTGAAATGTATTCAGATATGGACAAGTGACATTTTTCAAATGTTGATTTCAAAAGTGCTCAACTTAGTGTGAGCAGCTAATATCACGTTTCATTCAGTGTTCATATTTCAGTACCGTGGTGAAAGGCGCGGGATGTATTGATACGACGAGGTGAATTTTGTTTGTTAGGTGTCGTGGATCCGCAAGAGGGACATCCACATCCTGACGTCGAACATCTTCACGTACACTGGGGATGGCCGGTTCGGCGTCATCCACCCTGAGGGCTCTGACGAGTGGAATCTGCGGGTCGAGTACGTGCAAACCAGAGACGCCGGCATCTACGAGTGCCAAGTAAACACCGAGCCTAAGATCAACATGGCCATCATGCTCAACGTCGAAGGTACGTCCACGCTACGTGACGCTCTTCAACTCTTCTCCAAACGCTTCACTCGTTGTAAGGGATGTTCGTAAGTATATAGGAAGTAATCGGAGATTGGTTAGTACACCCAATAACAACACAAAATCCCCCTAAGAACATATGCCCTGAAGTCAATAGTTTCCGAGCTACAGACCGTCCATTGTGGTAGTGGATATATTCTTTAATTATTCCTGACACATTCCGTTCCAGTAACTATAGCCCAGTTCGTCTACCAGCTGTTATATGACACTGTACAGGAAGTGCTCAAAATATTCACCTTGTGCCTAAATACATGACTGAGCATGCGGCGTCATTGATTGTCTCACATGTTCATATACTCCAGGAATGGCACGTATCTGCTGGCAACCTTGTTTTACTCGCTGGCGAAGCACTGCTATATCCGGAACTGGAGTTGCATAAACAGTGAGCTTGAGGTGCCCTCATAGGTAATAGGCGGTTCGGGGTACGAAACGAATGGTATTCGATGTTAGTCGGCTGTCAATAGTGCAATGAGACGGATAATAACACTCACGCTATTCCAGTTGATAATATTAACAGGCACACATCGTAAAAGATCGACTATTATCAATACATGTGCTAAAGTTCATGATATTTTGCTCAGCGGGATATTTGTGTTGTTATAAGCCGCACTAACCACTTTCTGATTACTTCCCATATATTTGCGAACACAATTTATAATTGTGTGAATGTCAGAACATTGTGTTGCTGTGTATATGATCACAATTTAAGCTGTAGTTTGAAACCGGAAGCAGTTTCGCAGATCTTGGTTTTCCTTATTACTTACAGTTATATGAAACACATGTTTAAAACTCAAGTAAGATGAGAAAGCTATCAATAATTTTCTGGCCTATAAATAAACGCCACAATTAATCCGTTAAAACTACATTTATCTTTGAAGGAAAATTATACATTACAGTATTCCTTACACTTCCAGTATACAGTGAAACAAGAGTATCTGGAATGAAAACGAATTAGAATATCCTACCTAATCAAGTGACTTCCTTACATATTAACACAAATTTATTCGTTTTTAATATGACATTTGTTTGGCGTCCAAACTGCTGTGTCCCAAAATAAAGTTAGTATAAAGTGCATATCTTTGAATTACTTACTCAACACAGTACTGAAAACTTTTGTATATGCTTCAGTAACAGTAGCCTTAATAATGCCAATTAAGTATAACATAATTTATGAGTAACACTATATCTCAATTTTATTATTATATCGTCCCTTCGATATTTTTTTCACATTGAAATGTAGTATAACCAAATCTCTTTGCCAGATACCTCCAAAGTTAATAATGCATTTATATATAAAAAATTACGAAATATAGCCTTCATTTCTTTTTCTCGTACTCCTGCTTAAATATAAGGGAACAGACGCGTTGGGGACGCGTAAGTTAAGTCACTCCTATTCTTGATTATATAAGTCAAAAGTAGATGTTGCCGTCAGATATGCGAATGATTATTTATAATCTCGCTGAGGAACGAGATCAGTAATTACAGAGTAAACGGCAAAAATCGAATTACACAATAAAATAGGGCGAAAAACACGATTATTTAAACTAAAGGAAACAGGATATTAAGTTTGCAATAACGCATCTTCATTGATTACTCGTATTGTGGTTTCATATTTTCCTGCTAATCTCAACAATCACAGATCCATTCACTATTTCGCGTTTTCCATCTATGATAATTTCTTTCTTTCTTGTCATGTTACTCTCTTACAAATTATATTGTTCTTTGTTCAAGAATTTATATGATTCCTGGCTTCGGTTTATCTTATCAGACAGAGTGTCTTAAACAAAACGTCTTTATAATGGCGTCATTAAGATTGTACGTCTGATCTGCTTCAAACCATTCCATTATTGTTATAAATAAGGAAAAGACGTACAAAATAGCAGCATGTCACCTCCTTTCTCCTACTGTGCTGTTATCAAGTAATTTTTTGAAGGTGCATTTCTCAGAGATTAGGTATGAATATTTTGTTGTAAGTCAGTACAATTTATTTGATATCACTGGCCTTGTTATTACACGTGAGCTTGACACGCTGCAGTCCACTGATACTCCTCCGCAGTGTGTTGGTCGACAGAAACACGATCATTATATTTGCTCCTGATTGTTACGTCATATATAATAGTTATATCCTGGTTTAGTAAGTAGATGTTGCCCTTTGGCAATGAACTGGCTCTATGCAGGCCGCAATACAGTATACTGCGCACCGGGTACCTGCAAGCTTCAACAAAATGTCACATGTAATCAAAATGGGGGGGGGGGGGTGCTCTGACCACTGCTGGTATCAATTCGCCAGTGAGCAAGAGGATTTTGGGGGGGGGGGCGGCATTGTTCGACCAAGTGCATCATATTTTTCATGAATAAATATAATAATATAAATAACGTAACATGTTAATTGTGGTGGCATCTCTAGCTCACACCTCGTGAGATTTTCAAAGTCATTCACTTCCGCCAGTGAGGGTGCTTAGCAGCCGTTTATAATTTCTCTGTTTTCACAACACATATACTATATGTTAATATTATATATATAAATTATATAAGCGATAGTTAACATTCTCGTGTTTCTTTACGTGCTCGCACAGTGCTGCGTGATATTTTAATATTATGTATTTTTTTCTTCTCTACACTGGATTATCCTAGGATATTTTTATATTAAAAAGGTCTTACATTTTTATTTTAATATTTCTGTTGTGAAGTCAACATGCTCCTTCTGTGGATTTTGTTATATTTAATATCCAAAACTTTTCATTTGAGTATGGTGATAGGCATGTATGTCCAATACAACTATACACCCTAAGGTGAAATTCTGGGACAAGATTATCGATAGCCCATTTTTCGTAACTGTTTATGGTCCTGATGATCTCTCGCTGCCTTTTGCACTTCCAATTTCCTTGAGCATTTCAAACGCGACTATACTCAAACATAGTTCCTTCTGACACCAGTGCAAATGAATCACTTAATAATATAGCATTCCAAGATTTCTTTTGTACATAAGAAGATAAAACTATATTTTCGACCGTCCATATTATTCTGCGGATTTCAATTTTGCAACACTTAAAAGTCGGCAGTAATCAATGAGTTTCTAGCAAAATGTGACTTTTAAATTAAAGTTGGCTTATTGTTGCTCTTATGGCCATGAATAAAAGTTTTATTAATATTATTATTCAGGTTGCATTAAAAAAAAGGTGGGTGATTAATTGGTCCTCAACTGCGGTTTTCATTATATCAAAAGTGTTTGTAAATAAATTTGCTATCAGTAGAATTATATAACCGGTTTGGGGACAACAGCGTCTGGCATCGGAGCAAGAACCAGGGAGTAGCTATGCTGTGACGTCATCCGTCCGCCATATTTTTTCCCTTTCCCCACGAAATCAACTCATTTTCCCTAAAAAGTATCTTATTTTTTTAAAAAATCCCTTTTTTCCCATTTGTAAAAAAGGACCCCCAAAAATTTCCCTTTTTTTTCGGAACAGATGGGGTGGTTTAGCTAACCAGGTGACCTTAGGTCAGGGCAAGCTGACCAGTCAGGTCCTTTTACCTTGACCTTAAACACAAAATTAAAAAAAAAAAAAAAATCCAACAAATGAAAAATAATTACCAAAAATTCCAAAAAAATGATTATTATTAAAATTTTGAGAAAAGTTATTATTAACAATTACAGAAATTTATTAAACGTTTAGTTTTAAAACTTAAATTTCTCGAGGTTCTTCCCTCAAGTCCCATCTCCAAACAAATTGGTCGGCAAACCTCCACACACTCACCTATACACAGTCAGAGATCTTGGTCCTGTCAGTCAACGTAAATCCCACATTGGAAGCCAGTGACCTTGACTTTGAACCCATGATTTTGAATGATACCGAAAACAAAAACACTTGAAAAAATACATAGACCTCAGCAAGTATATTACATTGCAGACCACTACCACCATATTGAATACAGATGACCTTGACTACAAGACCTTGAACGACCTTGAAAACAAAAACTCGTGCATAAATCCATAAATGCCAGCAAGCGTATTACATTACAGACTATTACCACCATATTGGTTACAGGTAACATCGACCATGAATTACCTTGAAAATAAAAACTCGGGAAAAAGGCATAAGAGTTAGGTAACATATTTCATTACAGTCTACTACCACCATATTGAATGTCATGCCCATCGCCTTGACCACATGACTTTGAATGACCTTGAAAACCAAAAACTCGAGAAAATTGCATAATAGTCAGCATGCATATTACGTTACAGACTACTGCCACCACATTGCATGTAGGTGACCTTGAACTTTAACCCATGACCTTGAATCATCTTGATGATAAAAAAACTCGAGAGTAAATTTCTTAAAGTCTGCATGCTAGAGGCCAAGCGAGATTTCGTCCCTTTTATTTATAGCCATAAAAACTTATCCCCTTTTAAAAATTATGTTTCAAATCAGCAGTATAAATACAACCATGATGCACGATGTCTTATCACAAAAGTGACAATGATGACGAAGTAGTGGTTCAGGCAAAGACTCGGAAGAACCTGTTGGAGATGAAGGTACTGGAGCTAAAGAAGCAGATAACGTCAACAATGGTGTTCTAGATACCTCAGCCGATAATTTCGATGTCTCCATTAACGAATTCGTAGGCCTAACAACTGAAGATGTCGTTGATACTGTTGCATCTGTAGATGATCGTGCTGCACTGTCGGCAGTAGATGCTGGTAATGATGTAGCCATCCCAACTGAAGAAGTCGATGGCGCTGGTAACACAGGTGGCACCTCGTTCGAATAAGGAATCGATCGTGAGAAACCATTGCCGGGTAATATACACTCCATTTTAACGTAACTACCCATGGAATACCTGGCGAAAAATAAAACCCAATACGATCCACCTTTCTGGAGAGCTGCTGTCAAACTAAGCCTTTCAGATTACCTCACTACTGCTTATGATATATATGTATGCAAGCCTTATGATGCCATATTGACTTTGAACCAATCGTATTGTACCATTAATACATAGAGCGGACACCGATCAGCCAATCACCTAGTTTCCAAGTGATAGCAGCCGGCCAAGCACGTGAGGAGCAGGAGGAGGTGGTTGTCGTGGTGGAGTTTTTTGGGGTCATTTTGAAGTCAGTCAGAAGAAGTCATTCGGCAAATTGGAATATTTCGGAACTCTTTGTGTGGTGTGTGTGTGTGTGTGTCGCAATTTAAACTAAATTTCCTCCTATTTTAAAATAGATTTATATAGTCTAACCCCCAAAAAGCTAAAAGATAGATTTTCTATTTAATAATCTCGCTTTAAAAAATATATATCCAGGTCCCTTGGTATATTTCATCGCTTCCTGGGTAAACTGATTTAAACTTAGCAATAAAAGTGCCTAGAGCTACAGCAGGCGCCCCCCACGCTTCGTCATTGATCGATGTACAACTTATTCTTTGAACTAAACAATGCAGCACTACGGCAGGCCACCACCATGCTTCCCAATTAGTCATTGCACGAAACGGTCCCTTCGTGCAGACCACTCTCTCAAGCCGACGAGCATTTTGCACGTATATACTGTTCACGGTAAAATGAGCACTTTTGAAAGCCCGGCTTGAGATTTACTTGTATGCACGTTGAGCATTATTCCACCTTATGTATAAAATAACATTGCCATGGGCGTCGTCACTTTATTTATGCGTCGGTCAAGTGAAAATGCCTTTTTACTAAGGATGATTTCAAAAGTGCCTACTTTATCGTGAACAGCGTCTAGGTGAAAACTCTATCGCATAATTGTTCCTGGCGACAACCAGTTAACAATAATGAAGGTCGCTGCTCCATGAACATTGAGGTCAAAGGGAGGCTTTCGTATTCACGGTTCATCTTCGCGATATGGGAGCACCCTGAGGAAACCCAAATACTCTTTCACACCGGTAGAAAACACTATGCTACTATCATATTTATGATAGGTATACACAATTATGTAAAGTATATATATACAATATAGAAATATATATAATTATGTACAGAACTATGTATATTTAAGATTTGTGTGTACATAATTATGCATATAATACATTTCCTACGTGCTTGTGTTTCTTTAGTGCGAATGAGTGCTTGGTTTTTCTCAGAGTGATCCAACGCCACGAAGGTGAATTGTGGTTACGAAGGCCTACCTTTGACCTCGACGATCATGGAGACGCGACCAGCATCATCGCTAACTGGCTGTTGCTAGTGCCGATTCTGTGATCTAGATTTCAACCATGTTCAAAATGCTCGTAGGCTTGAGAAGTTGGTGTGTACGAAGATACCTTTCCGCGCGACGGCCAATTGGAAAGCATGGTAGTGGTCTGCCTTGATGCTGCATTGTTCAATACAAAGTCCAAGTTGTGCATCGACCAATGGCGAAGCGTAGTGAGATCCTGCTGTAGTTCTAGGCACTTTTATTGCAAAGCGTAAATCAGTTTACCCAGGAAGCTACGAAATAACCCGAGGGACCTGGATATATACTTTCTTAAAGCGAGATTATTAAATAAAATGTTCATCTTGCTGCTTTTGGAGGTAGGACTATATAATTTTATTTTAAAATAGGAGGAATTTTTTTTAACTTGCAACACACACACACCAACACAAAGAGTTCCGCAATACTCCCATTCGCCGACTGACTCCAAAAGGACCCCAAAAAGACTACAAAATCACCATCACAGCACCCACCATCCCCACCTCACGTGATTGGCCAGATGAAACCACGTGGTAACTCAGTGTTTTGCAGTCGGTGTCCGCAGAATGTATAAATTTTGCAATACGATTGGTTCAAAGTCAATATGACGTCATAGGGTTGCATACACGTGTATCACAAGCAGTAGGGAGGTAAGTTTAGAGGCTTAGTTTGACAGCAGCAGTCGTGAATGTTTGATCGTCTCGGCTATATTCTTCGCCAGGTATTCCATGGCTAGTTACGTTAACGTGGGGGGTATATTACCCGTCCGTGGTCTCTCATGATCGGTTCCGTCTTCAAGTGAGGTGTCTCCTGTTTTACTAGCATCATTGACTTCTTCAGCTGCGGTGGCTACATCACTACCAGCATCTACTGCCACCAGTGCATCACGATCATCTACAGATGCAACAATACTAACGACTTCTTTAGCTGTTACGCCTACAAAATCTTGAACGGAGCCATCGAGCTTTTCGGCTGTGGTATCTAGAACACCATTGTTGGCGTCATATGCTTCTTTAGCTCCAGCACCTACATCTCCCACAGGTTCGTTCGAGTCTCTGCCTGAACCACTACATCGTCATCATTGTCACCTTTGTGGTAAGATGTTTACTGTCGGCCCGCAACGTACAGCGACATGAGAGCTTTTATTGTACCAAGAATCCTTGCTGCATGTCATATTTGTGTGATAGGTGTGGTGCGTAGTTCCGCCATAGCGACAATTTACATAGACATGCAAAGACCTATGAAGGTGAAGTTGCGTTTCTCATCCGTATCTTGGTACCTGGTTTACTGCAAGCAGGTCTCTTGTGACTTCGGTACATGTCTTTAAAAGTGTAGTTACGTAAATAAACTGTCCTGCAAAGCGTGTCTGTGTAATAAATGTCATGGTATTTTCGCACAATGGTAAAACGAGTGTGTAAAGCGAGTGGTATTACATTGTAACGTCATATGCTTGCTGACGTTTATGCATTTATTCTCTAGTTTGGATTTTTAATGTCATTCAACTTCATTGGGCATGGCCAAGGTCACTGGGTCCCAATATGGTGGTAGTAGTCTGTAACACATACTTGATGACATTTATGGATTTTATATAGTTTTTTCAATGTCATTCAAGGTCATGGTGTTAAGGTCAATGTCACTGGCATCCAACATATTGGTAGCAGTCTTTTATGTAATATATTATTAATTTTTATATATATTCTCGAATTTTTCAATGTCACTCAAGGTAATGGAGTCAAGGTCAATATTACAGGCATCCAAAATTGATTGCTACGAAGGCTGACAGCACCAATATGGCTGACTAGGTATGGATGAGAGCGTGGAGGCATGCAGACTAATTTGATTGGTGTTGGGAGGTGAGGAGGCAACATCGATAAATATAATTTTTAATATTACATATTAAATAATTATTTTAGACTACAAATAATAATTTTGTAATAATTTTAAAATTTTATTTTTTTTTATAATTTTTGTGATTTTTAATTTTTTCGGGAAATGCTTTTGAATTTTTGGGGGTCAAAGGTCAAAGGTTAATGTCAATGGTCAAAGGTCCTGACCGGTCCGCTTGCGCTGACGCAAGGTGACCTGGGTGGCTAACTCGTCTTTTATTGCTTCGGGAACAATAGGACATTTCTGGGGGTCCTTTTTTGCAAATGGGAGAAATAAAATCTTTAACTAACGAAAGTGGAATTTTTAGAGGAAAATGGCAATTTTTAGGAAAATTTACTCAATTTTAAGGAAAAAGGGTTTTTGAGGTAAAAAAGAAAAAAAATATGGCGGATGGATGACTTCACTTAATGGCGGCACTATGGCTCTGCCTTCGACGCCAGATGCCATTGTCCCCAAACAGACAATATCAGCCTACTAATATTTACGGATTCAGAGTTAGTTTTTTACTTTTTTGAGGTACCAGAAACATTTATTTTTAACATTTCACTATAAATATTTGTAACTGAAATAAGCACATGCTCACACAGATGCATTGGACTTCGTAAACTATTCCTCTTTCAGACTTTCGAACAAATTGAAGTGTTAGTATTTTCCAGCCACTTTATTCCAAGCATTCTGTGACTGTGTTCTCGTATTTTGCCCTTCTCATTGGCAGGGGCGTTTGCAACTGTTGTTTAGTCTCGCAGAATTATGCATGTATGTGTTTCTTCTCAACCTCTGACTGTCCTGTAGATCTCGCTGGCAGTTAATGTGTTCGTTTCTTTACTCGCTGACACAGCGGGTATTGGTCACCAGTTATGTTCCCTGCCACCCAGTCGTAATACTAAGAGTTTCTCTCTGTCATTACTGCCCTGGAGAGATAGACATAAGCGACCGGAACATACATGTACTCGTTCTATGTACTTCCTACCCGAAACAGTCCAAATCAACTCTTCACTTTTCCGTTATAAGTAAAGTTATTATAGTATATAAAATCTAATAAATAATTCTGTACTTATATTTCTACTGGTCCATTTCTTAAATAAAATTTTTTTTTTTTTCAGTTAATTTAAAACTTTGTGTAAATACCTGAGGAGAGTGCTACATTTACTTTTGTAAAATACCAACTGAAAATAATTTTTATTTAAATTTGGGAATTATTTAGTACCTCGTTATGGACGAATAATTTACGTGAATTTATCAAGCATGAGAGTTGTCATATTCGTGTGTGAGGGTAATTGAATTAACGTAGACAATTATATATATATATATATATATTATATATATATATAATATATATATATTTATGAAATGAAAAAAAATTATGATAGTTTTTTTTTTTTAAATTGGGTTTGTCATTTATTTTTAAAATGCATTTTTAACATGGTGTTTACAGGAGCTATTTTGGAACCAACTTATTTATGGAATTTACTGAAAATTGATTAAGCAAAGTTTGAGTTGTTAAAGGTAAACTCTAAGGCATACATACAGATATGTACTTAGATTTTATAGGACTTTTTTCGGAAAAATATATCCTTGATTCGACTTGAAAACCTACCTCAACGTGATCGGGTGGCTAATGGTAAATTATTGGCATTATCGTATTTTTTATGACTGAAAGTTACTTTGTGATTTAAACTACTTTTCATCGACCACTTTAATATATTTGTGCGCCATTCAACACGTTTTTAAAATTAATGGTATTACTGGAGCAATTTATCATAAACTTTTAGTATTAAGATTTTTAAAGTTAATGTTTTACGACTTTATTTTCTAAAACAGTGACGGTATAAATATTAGATTTTTTAAAAACAATGACAGATTTTGACCACCTTATATGAAAATTTTCAATATTCATCAAAATAAAGCAAATAAAATTGAAAATATAAGTATCACTTAGAGAAATCTTAAACTCCGACAGTAACGAAAAAAAAAATCTTCAAAAGCAACAAAATAAAACATAGGTAAGTCCACAATAAAATACACATAATCATAAAAAGTATGTACAATACGCAACCATCCAAATGGCTCAAAATGCCCAACAAAACTAAAAAAGAAACAAATAATCAAAACAGTAAAAAAAATTGTACCTTACTTTTTGCACTCATCGTGGGGAAAATCGTACCAACAACGAAGTATCGCATTGAGTGCTATTCGGAAGTAAGGCAAGTCACCAAGAACAAAAAATTACTACAAGTTGAAACAGTCATGAGCTATATTTAATGTGCCACACATTGCCTACAATATATTTCTAAGCATGACGTGAGGCCGCCATGTTTGCGAACACATCACTTCATACGTACGAGCATGGAGTTGTAGAGGTCCCTAATTGTGTCCTACGAAAATTCATCTATGCAAATTTAGTATCCGCTCGCAGTTCCTGCAGATATTTCGGTAGCGGCAGAGTCGCGATACAGCGGCAAATGGCATGTCATACATACATACAGCTGGTCACAAAAGAGTATCCATTGTTTCGAAGCACGCTGTTGAGACGGGGACAATATAAGAATTGGCGTTGTTCCTCTTGGAACAGAGTACCGGCGTGTGAGTTCCCAAACGGCGGAGTAACTGGTTGCAGGACCTCATGAACGTACCGTCGGGTTGTCAAAGTGTTAGGAATGAGGACCAACGGTGATCGGGGATCGAAAGAAATCGGATGCCTCGCGACGACACCAGGCTATCTGGACGTGTGAAGACAAATAATTCATCTTGGCGCTACCCACGTTGTATCCACACACGGATCCATGACAGTCGAACATCATACCATTGTTTTGTGTGGCAACACTGGTGCAGTGTTTACGCTGTAAAATATAATAATGGGAAAATCACGTGACAAGCGTAAAGTAATATTCGCAAACTTAACGAAGAAACATAGTATTGTTTACAAGTAAGGTAAAATTACCGCAATCTGGAGTAAACTTCAGGTTCGTGGTAGTGGAAAATACAATACATGGATGGGAAAATTACCTAATGACGTGTGCATCTCTTCAGAATTCTCAACAGCTAAGTGGGGAGACGGTCGTAAGAAACAACATTTTAACACACTTATATTTACTAAAGTTGTCACGTTGTCGTCTTGGTGTAGTGGATAGCGGACCGGCCAATCGTGATAAAGGTCAATGGTTCGCTCACATCCACCAGCAAGTGTCGAGGTTTCAGTTACTTACCGTTAGATGATGTAGATAATAAAATAATTAACAGTATTTTTACTGCAGGGTAGCTTTAGATAAAAGTTTATTATATATTATAGTTAATTTTCCCCGACTTTTATGGGATTTTTTCCCCACTTTCGTCAGGTACTTTTCCCGTACATTTTGGGGAATAGTAGTTTACTTGCAATGCACATTTACTCTACATATAAGAGGTAATTTTACCTTTGATGTAGAGGTAATTGCGCTTCCCTTGTATGTAAGGGAAATTTACCTACATTTATTTACAGGGTAGGGTAATGATCGTAATGGTCTGCGTGCAAGTGGTCCAGCGTCCTTCAGCCGCCTGCCAACAGTACTCGCACTCATATGTTGCTACAGGATGGACATCAATGCTGACTGAATGTCCACAATCGTGGCGGGTGGGGTGGGGCACTTCGTGCATGTCGGACAACATGCCGGCGTGGTTCGTGGTGGCCTCGTATATTTTGCGTGTCCTGTGGGAGTGCCTACCCCCATCCACTGGCGCCTGCCAACAGTACTCGCACTCATATGTTGCTACAGGATGGACATCACTGCTGACTGAATGTCCACAATCGTGGCGGGTGGGGTGGGGCACTTCGTGCATGTCGGACAACATGCCGGCGTGGTTCGTGGTGGCCTCGTATATTCTGCGTGTCCTGTGGGAGTGCCTTCCCCTATCCACTGGCGCCTGCCAACAGTACTCGCACTCATATGTTGCTACATGATGGACATCACTGCTGACTGAATGTCCACAATCGTGGCGGGTGGGGTGGGGCACTCCGTGCATGTCGGACAACATGCCGGCGTGGTTCGTGGTGGCCTCGTATATTCTGCGTGTCCTGTGGGAGCGCCTTCCCCTATCCACTGGCGCCTGCCAACAGTACTCGCAATCATATGTTGCTACAGGATGGACATCACTGCTGACTGAATGTCCACAATCGTGGCGGGTGGGGTGGGGCACTCCGTGCATGTCGGACAACATGCCGGCGTGGTTCGTGGTGGCCTCGTATATTCTGCGTGTCCTGTGGGAGCGCCTTCCCCTATCCACTGGCGCCTGCCAACAGTACTCGCACTCATATGTTGCTACAGGATGGACATCACTGCTGACTGAATGTCCACAATCGTGGCGGGTGGGGTGGGGCACTCCGTGCATGTCGGACAACATGCCGGCGTGGTTCGTGGTGGCCTCGTATATTCTGCGTGTCCTGTGGGAGTGACTTCCCCTATCCACTGGCGCCTGCCAACAGTATTCGCACTCATATGTTGCTACATGATGGACATCACTGCTGACTGAATGTCCACAATCGTGGCGGGTGGGGTGGAGCACTCCGTGCATGTCGGACAACATGCCGGCGTGGTTCGTGGTGGCCTCGTATATTCTGCGTGTCCTGTGGGAGCGCCTTCCCCTATCCACTGGCGCCACTGCGGTAATAAATTCACGACCAGTGGTTCCGCGCTCAGAAAGGCGAGATGAAACAACTCTCTTCGAAGTACTGTCGAATTCGTGTCCAAGAGATGTTGCAATTTAAACGGATGCTATCGACCCAACATCCCGAGTCATTATTGAATAAATGCGCACTTGGACGGTCGTATATATTCTGGCAGGTACAGTTATACTGTCTGTCCTTGCTAACTTCCCTTGTGCAGCCGAGCGTGAAAAGTGATAAATCATCTGCATATCTCACATTGTCAAACCTTCACATCAAGTTTCATTCGTGTAGATTGCCACCTGTGGATGTAACAGCATTTTTGACGATTATGATGTTTTATTATCATGATGACATTCAACTAGAAAATACAGTTTGAGTATTAAGTATATATTTTTGTTCTGAATAGGTATTTGTGTATTAATCATGTCTGATAATAGATCCCCATTGCTGTAAAATATATTTTCTAGTTTTATCTAATATTTATCAGTCTGGAGTTGAGTGACGTTAGTTCAAACTTAGCTCAACTGTTCAAGTACTTCGCGAAGGGAAGTAACGTTTGACGTTTAGTGTAGCTAGTAAGTATTGTCTAGTATAAATACTTTTGAGATGAAGCAGCAAACTAGTGTTTTCAACATTAGAAAATGTGTATAAACCTGTGTTAACCGTTCCAACTGATCTATAACCTAAGTAGAATGCTACAATCAATATGTTTACCGTGGTATATTACAGCTAGTAGAGGTTTCCCATCAACTGGTCGTTTTGTGATTTCAGATGTTCCCTCACTTCTCCCTTGTCCCCATCAACATTGATATATAAGCAATCCAAATCCTTTGTTTCGTTCCTCGTTCTGTCTCTCTTGCAGGGCCTCTTCTCGGTCCTTTGTCTAGAACAGGAAATAATCTCAAGTAAACTCATTTGTTATGGGGAGCTGATTGCATTTCCATTTTCTTTCCTTAATTTTAATCCCCGGGATTTATTCTTATCTATCTCCGCTGCTGTCCCGTGCTTTGTCCTCGCAGCGCTTCCTAGGCTTTCTCATTATTCTTTTGTCCGGCTGTTCCCCCACTCCAGCCCTCAGTTCGCGCGCACATTTCTCATCGGGAAATAAGAAGGAAGCTTGATTTAAGAGTTTCATCCTTGCGTTGTTTTCGCATCGAGCCCACTTGCCAACCAGCCATCTTAACGCTCATGAGACGCCAAGTCACAAAAAGAAACAAAACGTGTTCTACTTTCTTCTTAAACAAGTATAACTGTTTAGGTTAAAAATAAATTATAAACTGTTCACGGCAAAAAGAGCACTTTGGCAAGCTCTGCTTAAGCTGTACTTGTATACATTTTGTGTACTCTCCCACCTTCTGCAAAATTAATACTGCCATGAGCCTCTTCACTTTATCCACTCGTCGGTCAATTGCAGCTGTGCAATTATTACAAAAGAAAATATTTTGCATATCTGCTCATTTTTACAATTAGATGCATTATAAAAAACAGAAAGTGAAAGCAATAATTTAACTTATCACAAATAGTTACCTGACACTTTTTATTCGACGTTTATATATGGAACTACTTTCCATTCATCGTTACCAACTTTACTGGGAGCATGTCACTCAGTTCGCTCGTTAAAATAAATGCACGTAGGAAATAATGAATTTTTTTCTGTGGTTGTTTTAAAATAGGTCGCTTTATCGTGAACAGTCTTGACTAATTATTATAATATGCCTGAAAAAAAAACTGTAAATTTGATTTTTTATATGTGTTCTGGGAGTCTGGACGATGCACACTGAAGTTGTAAATAAGTTGTGAAACCTGGCCAAAGGTATGTACTTGGTAACAGTTGCTGTTTTTATCCGACTTACTGAACTGAATTTCACCACACTGGGTACACTTTACTTTTAATTTTCGACCACGCCGGGTACTTACTTTCAAAATGGCGGTCAATTTTATATTTTGGGTAGCATGTCATATCTCGTAAACCAACCATTCAACCGATTTAAATCAAATGATGTATGTTGACAGTGTATCATTAGATAATTAAATTTTGAAATGGATATTGTTTATAGTCCGCCATTTTGGAAGATAGCACAGAATTTTAAAATAAATATTTTACATTATATCTTTAAACTATCAACAATTTTCTCGCCTACTTGACATTTAAGTAATAGTATGACCATCCAGGTAAACGTAAATGAATAAATTCCTTAGGTAATTATTTCAAAATGGCGGCCACACGCATATATTAGGTTTATTTGGAATAGCTACTAAACCATTTAATAAATTTAAACCAAATTTTGTATAATGAAAGTAATTATTACAAGAATCATACATGCTAACACACAGTCACTTTCGTCAACCATTTTGCAAGATAATGCCAAATGAATAAATGAATTTTTTTTTCTGTCATATCTCGGTAAACAGAGAACCCATTGCTACCAAATTTGGCAGTCAAGTAGTACTGTTGCAGATGAAGTAAAATTGCATGTTTAATGTATGTAAGACACATATAGAAACATTGCGGCCACATAGACAGCTTAGCTTATATCGCCGTAAAAATGTAATCAATTCCAATTTAACTTTGCATGTTTGCAGTATATATTACAACTATTATAGTCTATTCACGATAAAGCGAACATTTTTTAAGGCCCTCCCAAAAGTTATTAACTACTAATAAATATATTTCATTATAGCCTCAGACGTTAAATATTGAGAGTGATGAAATATATACACTGTGTTTATTAGTAAAAGTGCAATGTTTATATTAGAAAGTGGCTGAAAGATAGAAATTAGCTAAAAGGAGAATATTTTTCAGGGCCTAAAAAAGTGCTCGCTTTACAGTGAATAGCCTATAACTGTATTTACACGAAGCATATTTTGACCACATTTTGTAACACAGTACCACACGAATAAATAAAAATGCTATGTCATAACTTGGACAATAATTTATCAATTCCTGCCAAATTTAACAGACAAGTATACTGTGGTAGATGATGTAAAATGGCGGCCACATAGGCATCTTAGCTTAGTAAACTTTATCGTCGATACCATGTAATCAAGTCCAAATTAATTTTTTAGCAGTATACATTAAAATTATCGATTACGTCTACACGGAACATCAATTGTCCGTAATTTTGTAAGACATGCCACATGAAAACTAAACTTTTTATGTAATATCTCGGGAAACAAATAATATAATCGTACCAAATTTGGCAAACAATTGGCAATACAGCAGGTGGTGTAAACTGCTGTGTTTTTAGTAGTCAGGCACTTATTTTCAAACTGATTACTATATAAAATGTTGATTATATTTTAACTAACGAAATAAATTCCAATAGTAGTAGGATTGAGTATGTTCATGAACAAGGCCATCTGGACTCGGAGCTCGGAGCCGGAGATCCGCCATGTTGTGACATCACCCGATCACCATCTTGGATCCCTGTGATATTTACCTTGAAATGTAACCTTGACCACGGTGACCTTTGACCCCAAAACCCAAAATAGCACACAGAATACAAAAAAATTCCATAAAATCACAAAAAATTATATAAAAAATCCCAAAAAATGAAAAAACATTCCAATTTTATTCAAATTATTACAATTTATTTAGAAATTATTTTATTAAGGACGCATTTAAATTTACAATTATTCACAGAGAAGTAGAGCCGGATTTGTGACCCTGGGCCAGGCGAGAGAGACCTATTAACGACCCAGGTCACCTTGGTGCAGGGCAAGCAAACAGGTCTGGACGTTTGACCTTGACCTTTGACCCCAAAAAATCCTAACATTTACAAAAATGGTATTATTTTAACAATATTAAGAATTACTAAAACTGTATTTTAAAAATTAAATTTCCTATGTTCCCCCCCTCGCCAAACTCACCGAAACGAAACCAATTAGTCAACAGGCCTCCACCCCCCTCTCCCATACCCAGTCAGAAAGCATATTACATTACTGAGCACCACTTCCATATTGGATGTAGAGGACATTGCCCTTGACCCTGCGACCTTGAATGACCTTGGAAACCAAAACTCGAGAAAAAATTCATAAATCTCAGCAAACATATGCTGTTACAGACTACCGCCATATCGGGTGCATATGGCCTTCCCATGGCGACCTTTATTGACTTTGAAAACAAAAACTCGAGGAAAAATACACAAAAGTCAACAATCATATTATGTTATTCACTACTCCAAAAATATTGGAAGCCAGTGGCATCGACCATGACATCATGGCCTTGAATTACCATAAAAAACACAGAAATACAGAAATATTAACAATCATATTACGATACTGACTACTACTATCATATTGGATCTAGGTGACCTTGACCTAGATCCAATGACCTTTAAAACTATAGCTCCAGAAAAAATACGTAAATGTCAGCAAACATATTATGTTACATACTACTACCACCATATTGGAAGCCTTAGCCTTGACCCCATGACCTTCAATGACCTAGAGAATGAAAACTTGAGAAAACTGTATAAAACTCAGCAAGCACATTGCATTATTGACTACTGCCACCATATTGGATGCAGGTACCCTTAACCTTGACCCCGTGACTTTGAACGATCTTGAAAACATAACGTGTGGAAAATTCATAAAACTCAGCAAGTATATGATGTTACAGACTAAAATCACCATAAGACTGTGGGTAACCTTAACAATGACCACATTAACTTGATTAACCCAGTTAACATAAACTCGAAAAAATATATATAAACGTCGAAAAGAATATTAGATTATTCACTGCTATTACCATATTGGATGCAGGTGACTTTGACATTGTTCCCATGACCATGAATGACATTGAACACAAAAAAAAAAGTCCGTAATGTTCACAAAATATTTAAAAACATTCTAAAAATCCCAAAAATTTACAAAAATGTTTTCATAAAATATTTAGAATTTTATTATTAAAACATTTTATTTAAAAAAATTACTCTTCCGCAGGTCCCACAGAACTACACCCTGCAGCCCACTCTCTCCTTCACCTTTGCTCACCTTACATTTACTTATTCAATAGTATGTCACCATCTTAGATTTTTTCGTTTTTGAACCAATCATATTACACCGATAACACATTTTAGGACACCGACTAGCCAATCATCGAGTTGTCATGTTATTGCACACGCCTACAAACACACACCAACGTTCTCAAAGTGCCCAAACTATTCCAATTTGCAGACGAGACTGATAAAGCATAAAAAAAAACTGGTGGTCTAAACAGGAAAACCGTTCACATAAAAGTTTCCTGGTTGAAATGCATACATATGTACATACGACAGCGATGGAGCAATGGAGCAGGTGGAACGAGTTTTGGATGAAGCGAGTCTTGGGTGGAGTCAGTCTGTAGGAGTCAGTTGGCAGATTTGGACGGAACTGTTGGTGATGTAGGTGCTGGAGCTAAGGAAGCACGTAACATCGGCATTTATGTTCTAGGTACCTCAGCCGAAAAGTTAGAAAGCCCAATTGAAGATTTCGTGGGCCTAATGGCTGAAGAAGTCGATGGCATTACTGGTACCACTCCCGAAGAAATAGATGGTACTGCCGCAGCTACCATTAGCGATGGAGTGTCCGAAGGCATCGCACATGCAAGAATAAGACATAGATGGAAGCTGTAGAAGCTAGCCAAGTCGATGTACCTTTCATGACAGTTGACCTCCCTAATGCTTATAATATTCACGTATGCAAGCCCTTATCGCGTTATATTGACTTTGAACCAGTCATATTATGTTATTAATACATTATTCAGGCACGGGCCAGCTAATCAACGAGTTGCCATATGATTGCAGCTGTCCAATCGTATGAAGGCATGAGACATCACACACAGGCAGGTAGACAGGCTTTAGCTCAGGCGGTGACTAGGCCTACGGGGTTATAATACCGAAATTCGTTCACAAAAGTTGTGTTACATGACACCACAGATGCATATACGAATTCGTGAGGAATGTATGTTTCTATAAAAATAAACGAATATTCTAGATTTATAGTTTATTAACACGGCTATTATTTACAACATTAAACTATTTATGTCTCCTGTTACTATTGTTATTCTCAGAGAGCGCACAATTAGGTGTATATCTCAATTTTATAAAAGTCCCCCTCAATGTATCTATAGAGGTTACAGTCACTTAATTCACACTAATTATTTGCAAGAATTCAATATTTTTCCATCATAACAAAAGTCTTGTCACTTATGCATCGAGTTCAGTAGTTACACCCGTCAGTCTAACTCTCGGTCTCGTTGCGTTTACACCTATTTTGTTTGTCCTAAAGTTAGGCTAAACGATATTAGGATAAACGCAGTTAGGCTTTTCGCAATTAGGCCAAACGAAGTTAGGACAAATGAAGTTAGGCGAAATGCAATTTTAAGATTTTAAGATAAACGCAGTTAGGCTAATCGAAGTTCGGCGAAATGAAATTAGGCCAAATGCCGTTAGGATAACCGCAGTTTCAGTAAATAATATTAAAGAATTGACATTTTAGTATAAACGAAGTTAGGTTAAACAAAGTTAGGCCAAACGAAATTAGAATAAAAGCAGTCCACACGCTTTCCTCCCGCTGGCCACTCGTCGCTTCGCTGTCTTTGCACGCCTACCGCTTGAGGTCGCACTATCATCCAATACCTTAACTGTCGGCCCGGACGCCCATTATGGCTTAAACCGTCTCGCTGACCCGATCTCGAAGATTCCCCACACTTCGAGTCTCCTAGAGAGAGAGAGAGAGAGAAAGAGAGAGAGAGAGAGAGAGAGAGAGAGATAGAGAGAGAGAGAGAGAGAGAGAGAGAGAGAGAGAGAGAGAGAGAGAGAGAGAGAGAGAGAGAGAGAGAGAGAGAGAGAGAGAGAGAGAGAGAGAGAGAGAGAGAGAGAGAGAGAGAGAGAGAGAGAGAGGTTAGTGACCAAGTTGATACTTCAAAGATAACCACAGAAATTCAATTCGCTGAAAGTCAGGATTGCATGAGTCCCGATAAGATAGCCTGGCACACGGGGGCGGCTCGCCTTTGTAAATAGCCGAGCACTTCTCGCGTTATCGCTCTGCTCTTGGCACACTATTAGGCCTACGATCGTTCGCAAAAGACGGGACAAGGCAAGAGATGCAGAGTGGCAACATGTAACATACAGCATTATCGCTATAGTTCGTGACATTGTTTTACAGAAGGATAAATATCGTTAATGGAGTGCTGCACAATACATACAACAAATTCGGGCGTAAAAAAATTGTAAAACGGTAAAAAAATATCGGCTTTCACTCTTGTCCTGAAAAAATATTCACATCAAAATATTCCATGGTTTTTTGTTGTAATTGTGATAGACACAACTGCTTACAATGAGAGCCACATGATGAGCGTCTCGCGGCGGATCAGACCTGCTCGCGAGCTCCATACACCCACGCAAATACGTAAAATCCTCCGCAGCTCCGCTGAGTGGTACATCAAAGTAAAACCTCCGGAGATCAACGCGCAATGCGAGCCGTTGTAGACGGGCTTTAGCTGCAGCAAGAAGAGGAGGGCCGGGCGTGTCACTGTATGAGCTTCGTTTAGTCCATGTGTCATTGTACGCAGTGCAGCATGGTTCGGACTGGCGGCCTTCATTACAGCGGATTAAGCGTATTTACAGAGAGACATGCTGTAGGATACATTACCTAAATATTTTTTTACTATCATCCAGCGAACAAAAAAAAAATGGGAAAAATATTCTAACGCCGAAATCATTAAGGCCTTATCAGTGTGCGATTAAGCCGTGTTGGTTTGGGTTAGGATGGGAATCAAGAAATGGAGTAAAATACGTAATTCCTTAAGACAACATGGTCGTGTTGAAGAATTTTCCTTCATTTCCATAATAGTAGTAATTTTCAACACCTATTGTAAAAAAAATAATAATGAAGCACGATTTAAGGGGATTCAAGCATAAGTAAATATAAATTTTCAGTCGATTTTTCTTAAAGAACGTTATTTCCAAATACGTTAACAATATGAAAAAATTGCTCGGTTTTCTTTCATTTGTCAAAAGTACTTAGACCAACACAGATATTATAATGAATTATTATTTAATGGCTGGCACGTGTGTGGGCTTACATAACATTTTACAATCTATTCCATTTCCAGTTACTTCATTATATTACGATCCATCACATGTGGAATATACCAATATTAATTGAATGGACTCTCACAGTTATTAAGCATTGCCCGCAGAAACAAATGTGACTATCTACATCAGGGGTTTTCAAACTTTAGTATACTTAAGTTTATCACGCCTCCCTTATGCAAAAAAAAAAAAAAAAACTATACCCTCCGTGTCACAACTTAATTATTATAAGGATAAAACAAAAAAGAATAAAAGTGTCAAGGGTTGTATCTGATCATTAAATTTTATGGCTTATTGAACACAAATGGTGGTGAAAAAAATCAATCAATGAGACTGATGAGTTTGCATATTTTTAACAAGATTCCCAACTCGTGGTTGAACAGAAGAAATTGTCCAACGTAAATCACTGGCAATATCGAGTTTGCTTCTATACTTTGGCGCCCGCGCCCCCCTTAGTGTATCATCACCCCTCCCTGGGGGAGGGGGCGCCTCCCCCTTTGAAAATCAATGATTAGATGATCATTCGAGTTAGGCAGTTGCACCAAGTGGACACATTTTTTCTGTATTGTGATTCAATGTTATATTATCTGTATCTCAAAATATGATAATACATACTAAAAACACTTTGTTTTATGCAAAAGGAAGGCGATTTCTCTTAAATGAATGATACGTGTGGGCAAGATATTGAATGTCCTTACCTAATCGTCCCATTAATATACTGCAAGACGTTTTCATATGATTATCAAATAAATTGAACTTTGCCTCCACATTTAACACTCTCTGTTTAAACTGATAGTTTTTTAATTCAGTAGTGAGAAGGAATTGGAAATATAATGTAGTGCCAGAATACCATAACAGAGACTTACCTGCGAGTATACATCTCCTGACTCTTTGAGCACACACACAAATATATTCATACAATCATTCGTAATCAAACACTATTATCTGCAACTAAGAGTTAAAGTGTTTTAACTTCAATATTGGGTTTATTAATTGTGTATACTGCTCTATTCAGTATTTAAAGCCCTATACAGGTGTATACTGCAGTAAGTCCTGTCTCATATAACTTACGTATTCGTGTTGAATTTTCCAAGCAATATTTGTGTTTTCGTAGGAGTATTGTGGAGTAAGTACCATCCGATTCCTTTATCTCTTCTGACATATATTTCATTTAGCGGGGAATACAACAGTAACTCCAAGTATACCCGGAGTTAGACCTATATACATCTGTGTATTTGTCCCTACCTCTGCGGATTCTAGAAGTTGTTTTTATTGCCTATTTAATGAATATCTATATGCTAGTGACGACAATGATTTGGATGTAGATGAAAGTAATGTACAACCTTATTTCGTTCCAGAGAATAGTTTTGAAAGGGTCTTGGATCACAGTATGTTAGCTCCATCACAAAACAAGTAGGAAACAGATAATAGATGAAACATGGGGCGAAGAAAGGGACATTAAAACAAATGCAATTTCAAGGAAAGGGTATGGATCAAAGAGGACAAAACTAACGAAGTCACCACGCAATAGGCGCATAATGAAATGGACAAAGTATATTTCAGAATAATATCGCTCAACGATATTTAATCTTGGGACACGAAAAGTCTATTTCTGGTTTCGAGTGTAAATGAAAAAGCTTTCAACTAAAAGGACCTGTGGATTATGCATGGTATAAGATCACGAAAGATTACAAATGAGTGTAGTATTGATATTCAGAACAAATTTGTTAAGGTTTGAGAAACGTTTTTTTGGATACTTCAGCAATCTCAGTTACAAATATCACGAGAATATTAAAGAAGAAGAAAGTGACAGTGTTAGAACTAACGAAAGAGGAAGACATACGCCATCAAATAAACTGAAAGCACGTGTTCGCGATGAAATAAGGGATCGTATAGCTAAGTTCCGAACTTATTACAGTCATTCCTCTTTTTGAACGCGAATGATCCGACCGCACGTAATTTGGGAAGCCATCGGTCTATTAAAAAAATGCATCGTCTGAATTTGCAAGAACGCAGAAGAACATAGAATATTCCCAAGAATGAGATAGGTAAAAGTAGGTCGTGTAGAAATATTTTAAGTAATTAATTCAAGCTGGTCTTCCATCAATCTGATAACGATAATTACATGTAATGATTGTAATATATACGACCTTCTGATCAATAAAACCACACTTGAAAAACATTGCTTATATAATGGAAATACATTACTGTCATTTAACTGAAACAAGTTTGCTGTACGACATATATAATGAGGAAAAATAAATCGCAAATATTGATTGCAAGAAAATGATAATGACTGTGAATCTTCAGATGTGTCTTGCTACACCACTCTTGTCAAATGGAGATTAAGTTTATTTAAGAAAACTTTGTGCTCTGAATTACACAATATATGATTCATCCACTAAGAAAGTTGCATGTTTAATGTGTGATGAAACGAAAGGTGGCAGAGGAGGAAACGATATAGCTTAAGGCAAGTTGAAATGGACACTGCAAGAACTTATAAAATCGGATATTGAAGAGATCATTGTCTCATAAGATAAATGCTTTGGACAGAACAGAAATGTTATTACGATCACTTGTCACCCTTGGATTTTGCATGTAGTTTGAAATCAGTGGAGGTAATAAATCATAAGTATCTGTTGAAAAGCCACGCACACATTGAAGTGAACACCATACCTGCCATTATGGAGTAAAGAAAATACAGCCCCACGTGTCCATTGTGACACCTTGGGATTGGAAAAAGAGATGCTCAGGAATTGTGGAGTAAAACTTAGCTTAGAGGTTTGCGGCATGGAAGTTCGTGACATTCTTGATTTTCACGACCTGTTCATTGTTCCTTATGCTCCCTTTATTTCCAGAAGCAAGGGTACTAATTGTTAGCAAGTACTCATAGTAGAATAGTTATTATTAGTCTGTGACCAGAGGATGAAGGAGAGCGGAGCCACCATGTTGTGACATCACCCGTCCACCATCTTGGATCAAGGTGATTGACTTTGAGCTCACGCCCATAACCATGGCCATGTGTCGATGGCCTTGAATTAAACAAAAATTTAAAAAATCTATAAATAAATAAACTTTTAAAAACTTAAAAAAAACTTTAGAAGTTTAGAACTTCTAAAACAAATATAAAAATGAAATTAAAATTTTTAAAAGAAATATAAATTTTATCTTAAAAACTTACTCAAAAACCTTACCTTTCCCGAGGTTCCCCCAGCATCATGTCCAGCAGAAGACTGACCCCCTCCAATTAATCTCCTTGTCTTAATATTCATCCCTCATCCAACCCTAACTATAATTTAATCACCTCGTCCCCCTCCCTTCATCGCCGCAAGCATAACATTTCTAGAACAATAGCAAAAAAATTGGAAAAATTATAAAATTCCAGAAATATACATTAACATCATATCACCCACCCCTCTGCATAGCCCAACACATGCTACAAAACATACCCCTCACCTGTTCAATCTTTCAATCTTAAAAAATTGCAAAAAATTTAAACCTTTATCTAAAAATCAAGAAAAAATGACATTGCTGTCTTCAGCCATAATTTAGGATGCCAGTGACCTTAAGCCCAATAATCTTAAAGACAAAAATCTAAAGAAAATGGTGAAATTTCTAATAAATTCGCAAAAAAAAAATGAAATTAAAATTACACATAATTTTACCCCAACCTTACGCCCCCCTCGGCCAAACATTACTCCCTAACCTCCCCCCCCCCTTCAACATCGAACACCTCTCAATCATAAAATGTCAAGAAAAATCGTAAAAAATATCGCAAAATATTAAAAAATTGGAGGGAAAATTTAATTAATGACTCGGACCACTATGTTCGTTGTCGACTTTGGCATTGACCCCAAATGACCTTAAACTCCAAAAATAAAAATAAAAATCAATAAAGGAATCCAAAAAAATGAGAACCACACCCGGGAAAAATTTACATTCATAATATGAAAAGGAAGTTAGATGTGAGTTACCAAGGGCACTCAATTCTCATAGAGACAGTACACCGCAGCTACTTCCTGGTATGACGTTGAGCAGGTGACCAAACTTCTCCAATTTTTTTTTAGCTGTTTTGTCCGCAAGCCTCCAACCCAAAATGGTAACAATAGGAGACTAAAATACTAACCGGCCATGCCAGTAAACAACACGCCAAACAAAACTAAAGACCCATACCACACAGTAATTCCAGCCGTCCAGTCAAACAACCATCAAGTTAAGCGAACCCTAACATCTTCTAATGCCAGCCAGTCGACCAGTCATTCAGTCTAGCCATTCCTAACAGACCATAACTAGGGTCCCTACCGAAAATCCATACCAGTCGGCCAGGCCAACCAAGCAGACCAGCCAACCATACATAACCTTCCATACCAGCCGACCAGACCAATCAAGGAGACCCAGAAAACCTAACCAGTCATCCCTACTAACCAACAATTGACTGCTGTCGACTGACTCCTGCCGGCTGACTCCTGTTGACTGACTCTTGCAGGCTGACTCATGCAGAATGATTCCTGCCGACTAAGTCCTACAAACTGACTCCTGCACACTGACTTCCAGAGACTGTATCTTGCAGACTGGCCCTGGCCGACTGACTCCTGCTGACTGAGTCCTGCAGTCTGACTTTGCCGTCTGACTCCCGCTATCTGACAACTACAAATTGCTACTTCAGACTAACACTCCCATCAGTCTTCCTCGTGGTACAGCGTCATTCAGCACTCCAAATCGCATGGTTTCAGTTGTCCACATGCCAATGGTAGAGCTGTTTACACAACCGAACGTGGCACTTCACGTTCACTGGCGAAATGTGTGGTTTATATGCAGATGTATGGAATTTGAACCCTGGTTATCGTATCATCTATTGCACAGTCATGGTGTTAGCTGCACAATTAGTGGCCCTCTTCAGAGCTGAGCGGCCCCTGTAGCTTATCACATATTGCCTACATGGCCGTGGTTTTGATGTAGCTGTGCTGACTTGGGAAGCTTGAGAAGGGAGGAAATTGCTCTCATCGATTACTTACTGATTTAGCAACCACTTACTATACCACACTCAATAATGTATGATCAGCATAATATTTTATTTGGTCGTCAACACAAAAATACACATTGGGCCAACACTGCCCCGAGTAGCATTTCGAAAATGGGCCAACTTACATTTCTCAACATTGGCCCAGTGCCAGAACCAGACGTTGGGTCAACGTTAGGCCAACGAAAAGTGGGTACTGAGGGCCCCATAATGATTTTAGAGTTACATTTTATTTCTTCGAGATATTGCGGAAGGATTGACAGACATTCTCACACTCTTGTAGAACCTGGTGTTACAGCACAGCGATGTAATTTTTTTGATGACGTGTTTACACTCACGTTATGGCTACACGACACGTATTAGATAATAGTGCCTACAGAGGCAGTTAGTGAGCGTTCAACAAAAGAGGATGTTCCACTTAAGGAACATTAATATTGGTATCTACCTTTACACACAAATACAAGCCTCGAGACTACTTGATACACTATATATTATGTTATTTGCGTTTATCACAATGCTACCTTAGGTAATTTACTGTTAATGCGGATTTTTTGTCGTGGTTGCTTGCGGACCAAGCACAGCAATGAATGGCACTTCTGAAGACTTTCGACAACGTAGATAGCTCATTATTTACTGCTTACGGGTGTGCAAATCTATATTTTAAATTTTACGCTATGGCTAGACTATCAAGTTAACATACACTTTTATCTACTACATTTCAAGGAAAAAACAAACAAATTTCCTCAAAGCGTAATAAAGTATGTCCCGATTATATATCTTTCAACTACTACTGTATAACACAATAATCACCAGACCTACAATATTCTTACAATTTCTCTCTCAAAGCGCGTGGGCTAAAACAGGTTTGTTAAGGAATGGAGGTCTCAATTAAATAAAATACTAAATTATAGTTAACCAATTTTATTTACAATAACTAAAAACAATATTCTCTCAACCCAAATTCTCATAATAAATTGATATAACTTGCTGTTTATAATTAATCAATTCAATCAATATAATTTACAATTACCTCAAGGAAATTATTATAGCTAAAAATTAAATATCAGACCCAATAGACAGTTTAAAAAACCTATTAAATTATATATATGTCCATATTAGACCGTTATAATATTTACAATAAAATATGTCTTATATATTCATTAGTCCCGCCTCAATTCAGTCCATGACCCACCAGTATGCAATGTTCTAGAGTTCTCCGAGTGCTCTCACTTACAGTAGCTTTCGCTGGATGAGTTTCACGCCCTCACATCCATTCACACTACGAATACCTCGTCCGCTGTCATTTCTCAATATCATGTCGTCTTCTGTCCCTCACCACACTCATCTTCGCTCCTGCACTCAGCCAGATGGCTGAAGTTATTTCCTTCCATATAGCCATGCTAGCCCTCTTTCCTTAAATTCATCGTCTGCAACTCTCGGACCATATCGAGTGTTGTTCTTAATGCCAGTGGAGACTCGGATATGCACGTCTCCTGCCTCCCGGCTGTCTTCCTTCACCCGAAGACGCATATATGCAGCTTCGTCTGTAAACAAAACTTCTCTTGTTTCCTCGCCTGCATTAACTGCAAGGTGACTTCTTACGCGGTCCAACTCCAGTATCCTCGTTCTTCTTACCAGCATATAGCGATCTTTCTTCGTTCCTTCAAATTGGATGTTACCAGTAGTTTCTATGGGCTTGTGTTTTGGATTTGTATTACAGTGGTTCCTCAATGACTAGTCTCGGGTGGCAACCCTGGACACCAGGCTCCTTAAGAGTCCCTCCTTCCCTCAGTTCCAGCAATATCGGTGCCTCCGTCTCAAGGGTCAGGTGTTGAAGCCTGTATGGAGTTCAGAAGTTCACCTACCTCCACCTCCACCTCCAGTATTATTAACAAGCTCTCGGTCGTACTCACGTCTGGCTGCCGGATCCTGCAGTCCCTTTACGAGCACAGGATTCTCAAGTGTTCTGTCTGGCCACACACCCAAAATTCCCGACGCACAGGTGGACAAAAACTGGGTTCCATAGCACAGACTCTGGCAATAATGTCTTTCGTGGTGGTCTCCAACTTCCTCAAGATATCCAGGAAGCTATCTCCGACATTGTCATTGTACGAGATAGCTGCCTGTTCTGCATGCCAGAATGTTGTCTCCTGCTTCGCTGATTCCACCTCCAATGCTCGCCCCAGGGAATCTTGCATGCTATGGGGCGATGCCACGCATACCGCTTGCCGAACCTCAGTGTCAGCGATAACACAGAAGAAGAAGTCGACTGCCGTGACATCTCAGGTCTATTCAGAGCATCCCTCAAGAGACGGGCGTTACAGCCACACGATTTCCTGCCACAGCTACTGCAGTGGTTCCCCTGGTCGCTATATGAGGCTTCGCATTAGGGAATGGTGAGCGTTTCGCAGGTATCGGTGGCCGAATAGCAGCTCCAACGCCGAAATTAATATGGAGTACTCAAGTCGATGCCATTTTGGCAGGGATTAGTGTACTCAATGAAGGTCCCCTCAGTACAGCCGCCCAGTAGCACGCCCGCTGCTCTTCCGTCCAGCCATTCAGGGTGTCAACAATCTCAAACGGGTGGTGGTATTTGCGCCAAGGCGGGCTTTGTGGTGGCGTCTTTATCCATCCCGGGCTGAGACGCAACAACACTGCAGAACGGCTGTTCCTCTCTTGCGATGTATGTATTAGCAACAATCTCTATCTTCTCCTCGCTGCCCGCATTTGTGGACTCGGTGAGTATCGATCTCAGCTCCTCCTCAGCTGCTGCATTAATATTCAATTGCTACTGCAGGAATTCCTGGCATTCCTTCTTGAGGGCGCTCACTTCCTGTTTTATTTCCTGTTCAACATTGACTACTCTTTTACTTATAATTCTGTGTTTCCTGTCCACCATTTCGTTAACATTGTCAATCTTCTTATCTAAATTTTCAACTATAAAATTAACATCTTTGTTCACACAGTCTATATTACATTCCACATTTTTGTTCAAACTGTCAATTTTTCTATCCACATTTCCATTTATATTGTCTCTAACACTATCTATTTTCTTATCTACCAGTTAACTAACACTGCTCATTTGGTTATTCACACATTCACTAACGCTAATAATTAGGATATTTACAGACTCACTGACACTATTAATTTGGTTATCTACATTTCCATTGACACTATCTATAACACAATTAATTTCACTATTTATATTTTTGTTAATATTATATACAACACTAGTAATTCGGCTACCCAGTCCTTTGATCAATGCACAGAGAGCTTTTATCTCCACCGACATGATCCTAGTTACCATTCACAGATAAATATGTAAATAGTACATGTACCTTTGGTTACAAAATTATGCTACAATTTAATATCTCATTGTAATCTTAATTACAACTATTGTTTTTTTGAAAAAAATAACTCCATCCAAATTCTGACACCATTGTTACAATTTTTCTCTCAAAGTCAGTGGTCAAAACCAGGTTCGATAAGGGATGGAGGTCTTAAATAAGATAGTTAAATATAGTTTCTTAATTTAATTTACAGTAACTAAAAACAAGATCCTCCCGACCAAAATTATCACAATAAATTGATATAATTTGCTGTATGCAACTAATGAATTCAATCAATTCAAATTGAAATTGCCTCAAGGAATTTAATATTATTAAATAATTAAATATGAGTCCCAATAGACTGTGCATGAAAACCTATTCAATTACTTTTATAAATTAAATGTCCATATTTGACAGTTACAATATTTAACATTAAAATCCGTATTGATAGTTCATTCTGATTCACATCAGTTTAGTCCATGTCCCACCAGTCTGCAATGTTAGAGTTTTCTGAGTGCCCTCAAATACAGTAGCCTTAGCTAGACAGGTTTCACGCCCTGTCGTCCATACACACCATGAATACCTCGTCCGCCGTCGTCTCGCATTCTTCTGTCGTTGTCCATCCCTAACCACTGTAGACTTCGCCTCCACACTCAGCCAGATGACCTCCGCCAAAAACTGCTGACATTCCTGCTGTGGGTTGCATTTATAGGGCCGTAGGCCATCGCCCAGAAATTTCTCTAAATGCCGCGTTGCGCCGAGTGTCTTCGTTCCCAGAATATTTTTGCGCGACCTCTACATTCGTCGTTTTCTCCAGCAGAGGGGAGGAGGAAGGCATTTGACTCCAGCCAGGACTTGAAGTTGTAAAATATTCCCCTGCTGTCTGGAGGGACGACGACGCAGTGAGCGTGTATGACTTGGAGTGGGGATGGTCAAGGGGTGTCACCCCCACAGAGCCGGAATGCGTATAATGCGAGCTCTTGGTCGATGGAGCTACAGTGCATAACACTATGTACATTACAAAAATATGCAAATAATATATAAAAATTTGTATAACTATTTATTGCAGGCCTGAAGATTACAGTAAATTGCTTTGCTTTTACAGATTTGTCAACCATATGTTAAACAGAAATTTAGTTTTCATTCAATGATCTTATATAAAATATATAAATATATATTATAGGTTAGAATAGCTGATCTTCTGCATGCCTTTAACATAACAAAACACAAACATACGTACATAAGTAGTCGATATTTCATCACAGAAAAATATCACTTCTCAGTAGCTACTTATAAGTAAAGACACTTTATACAAACTAAAAAACGACAGTGCATGATATAAAAATAAACCTGTAGAGTAAAAAAGACAAAAGTGCTGCAAAATATTACTCAAATGCATTACCAAACAACGGTGTAAGTCGCAACAAAATTCTTAGCGATAGGCTTTAACGTATATTTTGTCCACCATGTCTTGATAACAGTTCAAAATCGCCAAATGAGTTAGTCTCTCCTGCGTCATGTTAGCTCTCAAGTAACACATCACCGCTTTAAGAGGGGCAACAATTGTTCTGCAGTTCCTGATGTGGCAGGAATCAAAAGTAGTAGGAGAAATCTATTATGCACTTCAGGGAAGTGTTCTTTGGTTTTTTCGCGAGTTGACCTTAGAACTTCAACCATTTCTCCAAGAAACGTATTCTAGGTATAAGTTGAGCGATGACAGATATTTCTGACTTAAATCGTGGAACATTTATTTCATACATACTATGAACATCCCCCAGCAAAAAAAAGTTGTCTGCAAAGTGTCGGCAAATTGTCGGCCCGATACGTGTACTGTCGGAAACTGCCATTTCAATGCCAGAAGATAGCCATCTGACAACGGCGTGGTGTCACTTTTGAGACAGGTTGCAAGCTGTTAGAAAAACAATGACCCGTTGTATTTCTTAGGATAAGAGATACATATCACTGAAAATATGTCGGCTTTTAGAAATTGTATTTAATAAGTAAGATGTAAGCTAGCTTTTGACGCCATCATATAATTTTTCATACAGAATGTTTGCTCTTAGAAAAAAAGACAATGGCCCACTGTATTTTTTTAGGATAACAGATGGATATCACCGAAAATATGTCGGCATGATATCGCAGAGCAAACATGTTGCAAGCACCTTAAAAATGTTTGTGGCCCGATTCTCATACGGCATCTATGTCTTTTCGGTAAGTTGGCCATTACCTTATTTATTCCCTCCTGGTAATGTTTTCGATACAAGGCTCTTTATCACAATAAATATATAAATACGATGTCTTTTTGCCGACAAACTTTTGGAAAGTGTTTTGAATAAACTAGATGTTAGCTAGCTGTTATCATTATGATTTCTTTTTTGAGACAGAATGTTTGCTTTAAAAAAAAAATGTCAATGGCCTGCTGTAATTCTTATAATAACAGATGGATATTACTGAAAATATGTCCGCATGATATCGCAGGAAAAACAAGCTGCATCATCTTAATATATCTGGGCCTATTCCTATAAAGCATCTTTGTCTTTTCTGTAAGCTAGCTATAATTTTATTTATTCTGGCCCGGTAATGTTTTCGAGACAAGTGTCCTTATCGCAATAAAGATACAAATATAATGTCTTGACAAACTTTTGGAAAGTGTTTTGAATAGGCAAGATGTTAGCTATCTGTTAACAGTATGATGTCTGTTTGGAGACACAAGGTTTCCGTTAGAAAAAAGGCTATGACTCGCTGTATTGTTTTGGATAACAGATGGACATCACCGAAAATATGTTGGCATGATAACGCAGAGGAGACATGTTGCAAGCATCTTAATTATGTTTCTGGGCCGATTCCCACACATAATCTTAGTATTTTCGGTAAGCTATTCATTATATTATTTATTCCAGCCTGGTAACATTTTCGAGACAAGAATGTTTATCTCAATAATGATATAAATATGATGTATTTTTGCCAATAAACTTTTGGAAAGTGTTTTGAATAAGCAAGATTTCAGCTAGCTGTTAACGGCACAATGTCTTTTTTGAGATATAATGTTTGCCGTTAGAAAAAGACAACGGCCCTCTGTAGTTTTTAGGATAACAGATGGATATCACCTAAAATATGTCGGCATGATATCGCAGAGCAAACATGTTGCAAGCATCTTAAGAATGTTTCTGGGCCGATTCCCATACAGCATCTTTGTCTTTTCTGTAATCTGGCCATTATCTTATTGATACCGGCCTGGTAACGTTTCCAAGACAAGGCTCTTTATCATAGTAAAGATATAAATATGATGTGTTTCTGCCGACAAACTTTTGGAAAGTGTTCTGAATATGCAAGATGATAAGGACATGATGTATTTTTTAGACAAAATGTTTGCCGTTAGAAAAAAGACAATGTCCCGCTGTATTTTTTGGATACCAAATGGATATCACCGAAAATATGTCGCCGTTACATCGCAGAGCAAACATGTTGCAAGGATCTTAAAAATGTTTCTGGGCCGATTCCCATAGAGCATCTTTGTCTTTTTTGTTAGCTGATCATATTCTAATTTATTCTTGCCCGGTAACATTTTCGAGACAATACTCTAACTCAATAAAGTTAGGCCTATGAATTTGATGTTATTTCCCGACAAACTTTTGGAAAGTGTTTTGAATAGGCAAACTATTAGCTAGCTATTAATGGCACGATGTATTTTTAGAGACTGTGTGTTAACCGTTAGCAGATTTTTCTCGTGATTATGTTTCACGTGGTAGCCCATGGCATTTTTTACTTTGAAATTGTTTTAATTTGTATTACCATCTGACAGATATATTAAAAAATAACAAAAACGAATTTGTGTGCAAGCCTCTGAAAAAATAAGTTTTAAATAATCAGTGTTTTAAAAATATTTGTTTACATTGTCATGGAATTTATACAATCATGTTATAATAATTAGTGTCATGAGATATTTTAAATTACTTAAATGTATCACCAACCTACTCCACGGTGTTTAGGATAGTATGCTGGACTGTCAACTCAAGGGTCTTAGGTTCGAATCCCGAGCTCGGCAAGTTAAAGGTTTTCATAGAGTATAATATTTTGAGCACTAAATGTAATTAATATATAAATATAAAATAACAATTACTAACATTTTCAATCGAAAAGTTAAGGTTTTTTGTTTTTTAATTTTATACTGTTTATTTCTGAACATAATTCTGCTGCAGGCTCGGCATCGTAACGACATCCAGCTGTCACAGACCCGGGATTGTAACGACATCCAGCTGTCGCAGGCCCGGCATCGTAATGGCATCCAGCCATCGCAGGCCTGGCATTGTAGCGACACCTAGACGATGCAGCCCTAGCATCGTAACGACATCCAGTCGTTGCAGGCTCGGCATCGTAACGATATCCAGCTGTCACAGGCCCGACATCGTAACGACATCAAGCCATCGCATGCCCGACACTGTCGGCCAACATTTAGCCGTCAGTCTGTATTTCCATCGGGCCGCTTCTGGTATAGGACAGCTGGCCGGTATCAGCTGGCCGGAGTTTGTCGTCTAGCAATTACCAGCCCGATTCTGGTCCGTATTTTTCGTGCATGTTAAGCCGGAATACATTTTGTATATTGTCAGTAGCGATACAGTGTATTTTTGACACTTTCAGCAAACAGTCAGGTGCGATCGGGCCGCTTCCGGCATTAGACAGCGGAGCGGTATCGGCTACCAGGAGATTGTAGGGTACCTTTTAACGGCCCGATTTGGCCCATATTTTCCGTGTTTGTGGAGACATCTGTAGCATAACTCCATTCCTCAGGATCTAAAAATATGGCTACCTCTAACGTTTGAACTCTCTCAAATCCAGGCTGCTTGAAGCCTTCATCAAGTTCTCAGAGAGGTTTGTCGAGGGTCTCGATGTAGATCGCTTTAAACCTGTGTTAAGGCTTGGAGAAAAAATTGGAGTTCCCTGAACATGCTGCTGAGTACTCCCATTTTTCTTGTTTCTATCGTTTTCTGGGAAGCATTGGTGGTTCCAGTTCATAAATGTTCAGTTTCTCTTCCATTTCAGTCCACAAGTCATCGAACATTTCATGAGTCCTGCACTGCAGAAAATGTGCTTTTGTGGCTTCAACAGATTTAGCAGCCCAACTGAATGTCGTAGAGGTACTCTGCAGTGTAGCACTGAGTCGTTCAGAAGGTCTGTAAACCCTGCAGCAAATGGCAGGCAGTTCATAAATATATTTCTGCTGTACTAAGCTGGTCGGAAAGCCGTCGAGCTTTACTTTCAGCTTCGTTTCAAGAATCTTTGGAATAAACGATTTCTTATAGCAATTCCAGTGTATGAGTGTAGGCTTGCAACATTGTATCAAGTGCAGCATTACGCACACACTGTCTAGTAGGAACAATATTCGCGCGATAGAAATAGTCACTAATTCTTTTTCTTTAACGAGCTCTTCAAAGCTGCCTCGTCTTTTGGTTACTGACGTGCCAAAGCGTCCAAATCATTCACCCGCTGCATACAATCTCGTATCAATGGTACTACTCTAACATTATCCTGTAGAGTTTAATTCAACGAGTGATTGCTACAGTGGAAATATGTTGCAAGAGGTTGCAAATCCACATGCTTTTGTGCACTCCCTTGTCTATGATAGACACAGTACTTCCATCATTGTAACATTGTACTCTGAGATTTACAATTAAAATTAAATCAAATTAAAATATAATAGTGCTCCCCTTACAAGTTCGAAAATTGTCACACCTTTTAAGGAAGCTGTTTCGTAATTACATGGTAATGATTTATGATTCATCGTCATACCTTAGGTGGGTGAGTAACAAATTATTGATAAGAGTTATTTGATGATTAAAAATGCTTGGGAGGTGCTGTACGAATATACTGAAATATTAATTTTAAAGTTTTCTGAGTAAAGTCTAATGGGAAAGTCTCCACCTTGTACATGATTCCGGAAATTGATTAAGATGGCGGAAATCGATGCCCAGACAGTGGCCGTCTCGTTACAATGGCTCGACGACAAAAAGACACCACCCATGGGATATGCTGCTCTGTACCTATATCACCTACGTGGACCCTGTTTACTTTACGGGTGTAGGGGGTGGCTGTATTTGGCGATTTCATAACTAATTTCAGAAATCACGGCCCGTGTCCTGGATAAAAATGTGATGTTGTGATCAAGCATGTGGCCCAGCTAAGGCCTGATCATAGCTCGTAATAGTACAGTCAAAGGAAATTCTCTTTTACTGACATATCGCGGAAAACTTTTCCAATACTTATTGACACATGTTCGTGCCCACTTATGTCAGGTGTTTCATCATCAACAACAGTATAGTATCCAGAAGTTTGAATGTCGCTCACTATTTCCCTTAACACAAAATGTGCAGCAGTTTTGGTCAACGCATTATGAATAGCTGAGGAGGTAAATTAATAACTTTTCCTTTCGAAAGAAGTTACTTAACTCCGAAATGTACTGACTAATCATATTAAGTAATTGCATGAAATTTCCGGAGTTATCATCATCACCTCGGAATGCTAGGCCTTGGAGAGCTAAATAAAGCAATGATTCAAAAATAGATTCCAAGGCTTATGCCGCATAGTGCTGTTGAGCTTGTGACACCATATTAATTTGTAAAATTAGTGGTTCAAGGCACAGTGAGTTATTTTTATCCTTCCTCATTGATCAGATTCAAAACACTTTCGTTGTATTGGGGGATAAGTTTTTTACTCGTAGCTTCTGTGCACCCGTAACACACAACACCTTTCAATTTCTAGCTGTAATGGTGGTCCTCCTTATCATTAAAAAACAGGCGACAAAACGATAGTTAATTTTCAGACTTTCATATCTGAAGACGCGCTTTTGGCGCCCCTCCTTGAAATTTGGTTTGGGGCAAAAGCAAATCTGCCTCTCCCTTCCCTGTCGTTACGCCTCTGCTTAGACCACGAGAGGTACCAGACGAACAGTCTGTCTTAGCTGATTTCTGGAACTTACAAGACATAAAACTTGGATCGTTTTGAGGTGCCCTAGGACAAATGGGCATTTAGAATATACAAACAATTTTCTTTACGTTTCCTTGATTTTGATAGAATATTCGAAGGGATTATTTTGATCATTTCTTTTAGGGAGTGGAATTACGCTGGAACTGAGACTTGGCGAGACGTAAATAGTTTCGGACACCATTATCTGTGTTCAACTGCCTTCAGTTACCCGATATTTCTTTCTTACATAAAAATATTCACATGGCTTCTTTGCATTCTAGAAATGTCCTATACAAATGGAGAAAGGTATCAATTGATCTAATATTTTGGTGTAAATGGAGGTTTAAAACTGAATTTATAGACAAATAACACATTACGTATTTAGTGAAGATCGAATTTTGACATTGAACTATTATAGCCCAGCGCATTCCTTTTTTCGTGGGCGACTGCTAGATGAAGATTACAAAGATTGAACAATTCAAGAATACTATAATGTCAGTAAATATAATTGCTCGTTAATTGCATAGTTTCTGTACAATGCTTAAAAACAGTGATTCACAGATTTTAGAAAGTAAATGAACCTGTACTATCATTTTATGTTTCTACACAGTGACGATAGTGACAACAAATACAGTGAGTCAAAAAATAAATATATTTTTGATCATCTTTGTAATAATTGTTAATCCCAGAATGTTCACTATATATGAGATTTATTTTAAATGTCAGTGTGATATTTCTTTATGACTGAACGAAGGTTATTGAAAATGTAATTTACTTCTTAAATCTACGATCACTAACATCAGGAATAGTTCCCTGTTGTAAGTCATGTGCTATTGTCGCTGCACGTCAGCTGTGCTACTGCCACAGATGGCTCAGACGTTTAACTTCTGTCAGGTTAACCTGTGTAATGCCACGCTTAAACATATTTCTGGCGAATACTCGCTAACCCAGTTTGCCTGAGTTCGTGTTAACACTCCGGTCATGTGACCTGCGTAAACAGCACAGCACTTACATAGACAACCCGAACATGTGGCGTTTATTTTGAATGCCAGTTTTAATGATTAAGCATGTTTCTACGTTATCTTACACTAACATAATCCTTATTTTCTCAGGAATACACCTTTTTCTCCAAACTCTTATTGTAAAACTCTCAGAGGCAAGGTACATAGAAGTCTAAAAATTTCAAATGGAATTGCGGTTAACTGTTAGGCATCTTCGGATTGACTTCTTAGCTGCCACGTTTAGTAAAAAACTGCTATATTCTTATTATAAGCAACACAAAAAGCTCGCTTTTTTCTGTTACAGTATGCTATATATTAATTTATGATATGAGTTTTGAATACAGTAAACAATTATTTTAAATATTTTGTTAGAACATTTACTAAATTTAATTTATAGCTTTAATTATTTTAGAGTTTTAATCAGTTTGAAAAAATTAGAAAAAAAAGTTTATATGCTGTAAATCTGGTGATTTTCAATGTTGCATACAATCCGCAATAAAGAATTGAAATATTTATTTTGTTTATGCAGATGTATCATTATCAGATTTTGTTATTACCTATTTAGACGTAGAAGGTTTGTCCTAAGAGCATATTTTCGTCTGTAATGGTGATATCAAACATTGCCGAAACCCCACTATCGGTGAGGCAGGAACCCACAACCTCATAAACGCGAAGCAGGCATAAAGTGCGGTCAGACACTCTAGGTTATAGAATAAAATGTGCAACCGCCGGATAAATTTATTCAAGCAGGACTGGAATAATGCGGTCTGCTTATTTAGTCCTCGCATATTAATGTGCATTCACGTACTGCCAGAAACTCGACGGGCAGTTGTTAGCGAAACTTATTTGCGAATGTGGCCAGAACAACACAAACAAGCACGGATTTCATTGGTCGATATATAAATGTTGACGTAGGAATTTTTTTTACATCTGCGGCGTTGATTGAACATTGTTTGAAAAAGGGCTAACAGTACTTTATAAACAGTACTGCTGATTTCACGGCAAATTCAATTACAGTGCAACCTTTGTTTATCGCCGTACCGCACTGTTATAAACAATTGTTTCAAAAATATTTTTCGTTCCAATGTTTTGAACATTAACAGTATTGTTTCAGCAAGAATTACTGGACATTCCATCGAAAGGATGTATTTGTGAATATTTATTTTTGCCTTTACTTTGATTCAGTAAATCTAAGAACAACAATAAACACTCTAGATTAACGCAATATTTGTAGTTTTTCAAAACATAATTTTACTATTTCAAGAAAGTTATTTTAATATAATGAAACTGCAATGGCCATAATCCCTGCAGGAAAAAATCATATATAAAGTTTTCTTTTTTACTCGTAGCTTTTTACTCGTCCTCAATGCTATTTTATACTTCACAAATAGTACATTTTTCGTTACTTCATGCCGTTTAAAGTTACCGTAGGAAATTTCCATATAAGCTAACCTTTTTAATTTAACAAAAGCTATCATCAGTTTCATCTCCACACGCAACACAAGAGGTGAAAACTTATAAGAGCACTCCAATTCCTGCAAGAAACATAAACAATATTTCCAACACCTAGTATTTTCGACACTTTAGTTAAATAATAGTACACAGAATTATACACAATCAACCGTTTGTTTGCCACAGCTCTTGCGAGAAAAAAATGACGTTGAGAGGAGCGCAGGTGCAGAATTTTTTTTAGAAAGAGCTATGCTTACTCAAGCCATGAATAATGCAACAAACAATCCACGCAGCTAGCCATTGGGCTTATAGGTCGCCACGTATGGATGCTCAGCTGATACAGAAGACGTAACATCCCCGGAATGTCACCTCAGCTAGAATGGCAAGCACCAAAGCAGTTTTAACGAACTTGCAGATCATTTTAATTTATAAATACTGGGTAAATTCCCAGTAAATTGCAGGATTCCAATAATTTATAGCCCTGGCAAACGATTCACGAAAATAAGCGGCACACTTGGTTAAGAACTTGGGCTATGCCGTAAGAGAGTACCAAAACAATTTAATTTCTTTCCACATACATAATGACAGCTCCACTAAGTCCGCAATACTCTTCGTGGCTCACAACATAAGTCAGGGTACGTAGCCTCTTGCCAGCTGAACAGCCATACCTGTGTGGTCGCACTAAAATCATTATATACCTCCAAGTAATATGCAACAGTTACACATCAATGGTAGACGAATGATTGAGTACGACCTTGTACAGTTCCAATAAATATTTACAAGAATGTAAACCCATAATAAATATAAAGAATGAAATATAATAATATATTTAAAAAGTTTAATTTTTTTAACAGATTATAAAAAAAAATATTACCACAGAATAAGTACAAGCAGACTATGGTACAGAAGAAACAACTTGTCAATCGATTGCCTAGTTTTCGCAGATGACGTAGCAATGCTTTCAGACTCAATTGAAATAACCACCAGAAAGCGAGAAATACTGAATGAGCAAACCTGAAACACAGCTCTACAAATCTCCGTTGAGAAAACAGAATACATGACCAACATCAAGACAAATCCCCCAGAAAAAATGAAAAATAAGTATGGCCGAATTAACAGGAATGAAAAATTAAAAAAATATAAAGATGTTCAGAAACTACCTGTCGAAATTTAAACCACAGCATATGTGGGCGAATAGAAACAAGAAACTCTAGTCACAGAATGTTCGGAAAGGCAATTTAGTAAGTTTAAATTGAAGTTGAATATCGGCAAACCACGTCGGGTGTCCGCAGCCGTATTTACCTGTGTTCACAAGTTGCATGACACGAAGGCGAACTGATCAACGGCAGTGGCTGCACGCGGCACTCAGCGCCGCCTGTCGGTCGGATGTGCTGCCACTGTCGCACTGACAGGCGTCGTCGCAGTGGCAGGTGAGCTTGCGTATACAAGGTTGCCTATGTACAGGCGCTGGCCGCATGTCGCACCACTGCCGTTCCCCTTCGTGTCACGCAACTTGCTATGCACGCCGGTAGATACAGCTGCGGACACCCGGCGTCGTTTGCCGAAATCTAACTTCAATTTAAACATACTAAATGGCCTTTCCGAACATTCTGCGACTAGAGTTTCATGTTTCTGTTCGCCTACATATGCTGTGGTTTGAATCTCAACAAGCAGTTTCCGAACATCTTGTATAGGCGAAAAAATTCAGAAAAAAAAACGTAAAATTAAGGGAGCTTATAAACTAGTTATTTACGGCTGCAATAAAAAGTCATTATCCATTAACGTTAAACTAAAGAAGTACTCAAAATTTATTCGTCCAGAAACACTCTATGCAGTGGGATGTTTTACTTTGAATAGGTAAATGAGTGTAGAGGAATTAGAAAGTACAGAAATAAGAATACTAAGAAAGATACTGGAATCACTTAAATACGGGGAACATTACAAGCGATACCATTGCAAGGAACTCTATATACACACTGAGAAAATCAAATATGTATTTAGGAAGAGAAGAATTCCATTTTATGGACACATTCAAAGAATGGACCCAACCAAACTCACAGGAAAACTTTTGACATAGTTAAAAAAAATGTAACTGTTTAACGCATGGATTAAATAAAATGAAAGGACATTGAGCAAATAAAAATTAACCAAGAATATGTTAAAAGACGCTCACTACATAGGGAAAGTTTATAAAATTTAACAGGTTTCCAGGAAAACACCAAGAAAAAGAGAAAAGGAGTTTGGACTGAGGAGAGAAGAGATAAACATAGAGAAAGGATTAAAGGAATGTGGGAGAAAAGGAAGACAGAAAGCAAGTTGGAGTTGAAATGGTTATAGTACAAAGTGGTTCATAGAAATAAAAAAAACCCAATGCTCATATCAAACAATAGGTGAGCACAACAGAGTTTCCGCGGTGAGCACAGGTAAATAAATTCCGATCTTATTTTTACCAAACGATTGTGACCCGATCATAACACCTTCTTTAATGCCTAAATGGAAAACATACAGTTGCTTAATGATATTTCTGAACAGAGAATGTCAGTATTTTGACGCGCTTGAACATTGCAGAACAGAGTATATCGCAAAAGCCTGTGGTCAGACAGATACAATGTTTCAAAGTTCAGCAATTGCGCTTCTTTGAAAAAATTTATATTTAAATATAAAAGTCTATATTCAATACGGCAATATTAAAAAATTGAGCATTTTTATTTTTCTTAACTACATCACTATTTAACATTACACATGTCAGACATTTCGAGAACATTTGGCCGTTTGCCATTATTTTCCCCCAACACAGTGAGTGGCATATATACAAACGGCACATTTTAATAAATAATTTATTTTCCTTAATCTCTATAAACACTTTGACTTGTAGGTTCGATACCTTCGTGAACGAGTGAAAAGAGAATTGGGTGGCTCTTAACAGCGAGGTCTGGAGAGGCAATGAGGGTGAAGAGAGGTGATTACACAGCAGCGCCTAAATGAAAAAAAAGGGGGGGGGGGTATATCCACGAGAAAACCCGCCTACCAATGGCATCGTCTGTCACGATTACCATATTCGAAAATCCAGGAGCGGCCTCCGCTGGGAATCGAACCTGGTTCGTATAGGTAGGAGGCGAGTTGTCTAACGTCTATACCACCGTGGTTATAATACAACCGTATTATAACCATTTATTTTATATAAAAGTTTTTACCCTTTCTTATGTACTGAAATACAATATTATGTAGCAATGAAAAATAGCTATAACAAAAATCAAACACTAATACGCCGATATAAAATTAACTCAAAATTCTTTTTAAGTGAAAAAAAAATGAATGTTGATGTTTTAGGTGGGCACTATAAGTCTTAACCCCATACTGTACGGCTCAGTCAAATGTTAGCACAAATTATCCTGGACTATTTTCATTTTCATTTCCTTATCTTTTATTAGACGTGTTGTATTTTTACAATTTATTATTTTAGACCATCCCGGTACTATAAAATCTTACTTAGCTGCAATATTGACATAAACGGCTTTATTTTTTAAGTTGTTAATGTTGCACTCTATTCATATTTCCTTGCGTTAAAAATGTTCCAATATTTATTTCTTAGCTCACGTCACTTTCTATAGTTGCTTGCACGCTGGGAGCCATTACTGCCGGAGAGGGTTAATCGGAATTTATAATTAAAATCCTCTTCACTAAGATCTTAACATCAACAACTTTCACTTAATTAACTGAATAAAATACGCCTTCACATCACGTAACAAACTTGTTGATTTTGCAAGTGACATACTAAAAAATAAACGGCTTTAGTAAGAGATATTATGATTGTTTGTATCCGTCCATCTCTTGTCACGAATGAAACATTCGCACTTTACCAAAGATAAACGAATCCACATCTGTCTATGCAACAGCATAGTTTTGACAGAAATTTGCCAACCGAAAAAATATAAATAAAACAAAAATTTTTTATCTTTTCAAAAATATCCTGAGGACACAAGCTTACATGATAAAAAATTCATATTTTCTAATTTTTACCAGTTGTAATTGATTCCTGTGGTGTGAAATTAATCTCGGTTGGGATTTTTTTTTTATGTTCTGATTATCACAAATATCATGTCGGCAAAATCATCAGTTCAACATTTTCGTATATTTGGCAAGAGCGAGATTGGATGCTCAATAATCTACACACCTGCCTTTAGGGTAAGACTTGTAAACTCTTACATCAAGAATTTATTGAACTTCAACATTTCGTTTACCAGACATTCGTCGTAACCTGCTACACTACGATGTCTCACTCCAATATGAGAATGGTTTAAGTAGAGATTCATGGACTTTTATGCTTAATAACTTTTGAAAGCCGTCTCATTTGGAATAATAGTCAATAAATATGTTTTATTTTAGCCTTAGACTATAACTTCCGAGTGCGATTGAATATACACACTGTGTTTATTACTATAATGTAAATAATTGTTTAAAAAGGTTGTTAAGTGATAAAAATTGGCTGATAGAAACAAGTAACTAGGGTATCAAAAGTTCTCACGTTTCCGTGAACAGCCTATATTTTCAAGTCAAGAAGAGGCGTGTCTTAAAGACGGACACGGCTAATACTGAGAGATATTCAGTTATTTATTAAAGAGTGTTAAAATATTCATTTTACAACAGGAGCGCTAACATAATGGTTTTGAGTGGAGAAGAGTTGTCATCGAAGTGAACTAGTTGTATTCTCACAAAATACACTTCTAATGGTTACAGCGGTAGTTGTAAAAATTCTATGCGAAGCGGAAGATGTTTGCTGTGAAATGGAGCACCTCAACTATCTTCCGTGATTGCTACAAGGTTCTTGGTAGAACTCCAGCAATAAATTACAAAAATAAAAAACACACTGGAGAGGAAACAACACTCTAAGTGCAGCAAACTTGTTCACTTTCTAACTATACTGGTCACGTTTGATCCAATATATTAAATCCCTTTGCGGAGATTTGGGTCAACTGATGGTTAAAATCCCGACTTTAGAAGCCATGAAATAATCAATAAAAGTAATCAAGGATATAATAAGAGCATTTTAAATTGTTCAACACATAAAATTCCTAATGAAAATTTTACCAATCCCGGAACATATCTCTATCTCGTTCTGTATCGTAATGCCGCTATTTTTGTAGACGGACTAAAGGATGCGAATGTAAATTATAGTGTGAAATTCTCCCAACAATACATTACTTACTTGTGAAACCATTAGAGAAGAGAGAAAAATTGTTGTTGCGCTTTAATTAATTTAATTTATGCTGTCAATTGCTCAGAAAGCTATCCGAACAAGATTAAATATAAACTTAAATTGAACTAGTCAAAGCAACATAGGGGCTCAACACCCAGACTTGGGCTGTGACTCAGCCTGACGCGACACTGCGAATAATACGCTGCATTAGAGTGATATCAGGAGGAGGTGGCGAAGGAAGTTAGCCGAGCAGAAACCTACCCTTATTACAGAGAAAAACCGTGTCGTTAAAATAGGTAAACATATAGTTACAGTGAAAATATACCTTTGTAATATCTGCGGAGACGATAAGATATTCTGCAGTGATAGCATATTTGCGTCATCATGCAGGAGAGGAAAATATCGCTTAATTTTTTTTTTCTCTAACTTAACATTTGTCGCGAGGCTGAACGACCCCATGAATTATTATTTCTCGCGTGTGTCCCATTCATCTGTATGGCGTCTGTGACGCTGCCCTGAAATGAAGAGACTAGTACTTTTCTATTGTACGAAAACTAAGGAAAATGACTGGGTTATACTGATAACAATCTAGTTCTGCCTAATAATCAGCGCGCAGTGAACGTGCGACAGACACAATAAATTTGCCTAAGCCCAAATTATCTTTGAACACACCTCTCATTGACCCTGCATGAGAAGGAAATTTGAGTAGAATGTGCTACCCATACGAGAGAACAATTCGTGGTAATGAAAGGGGAGACTGAAACAGCAAAACAATAAATTAAGCCAGGATCTCACATCTGGAAATATAATTAAGTCTGAAATCTTAACACTGGTCGCTGCAGGCAAGGAAACGTGACACGATTTCAGTTGCAGAGGTTCAACACTGTACTTTAAGGACAAGGGGAGAGGAGATTTAATAACTAAGTCTTAGTGTTTACCTCGGTATATACACTATAATTCCACACCCGTGATTCAAACCCAAAAAACCACTACACCTTAATGTAACGACCCGATATCTAAACCCCCGTATGTGGTACTATGAGATGGAGGTTTAGATTTACGACAGAAGGTTTTGTATAAAAATTCTAAGGTCTACAATACGTGCTGATCAAAGTGGATTCAAGGCAATCTGGTTGCAAATATGAACCGTACGAATTTTTCTCTAGCTAATGACTGAGATTGAATCACCAGTGATTTGTTCTCTTCGTCACTCAGAGACGACGCCATGGCAAGTAATACCAGTGAATTTGAAGCTTTGATACATTATAATACGTGCCAAGCCAACGCTTAAATTTTTGATACCTTCAGAGAAATTTAACTCCCGCCGATTGAAGCAGATCACATTTTTTTGCAAGGAAAAGTGCTGTTAAAACATAATATTTTGGGATATAATTATTATAAGTAGTTTTTTGAAGAGAAATAATTTAACTCCATTATTACCAATATAATTTTTTAATCACTGGAATTAAAATGATAATGATGCTTAGTTATTATTTTAATTCAGTGATATTAAAATAATAATGAATCATAGAGTTATTGGGTCATTTCACTTAATGAAACCATCAGAACCAAGCCAAATGAGCAATTAATAAATGACGAAGATATTTTGAGAGGTCAACTTATAAAAGCCGTAAATGTGTGACGGGTCGGAGATAAGAGACTCTTTCCCGTGAAATAGTTTTTTTTAAATATATTTCATCCCCTCCCAAACGCAAGAAGGAAATACAATAATCCCGAGAGAACACTTCTAGACTTCTTTTTGTAAGTAAACTACACAACATTTTTTTTTTTTTTCTTCAATTTTTGTAAATATCTGGAGAAAGGTTGGACTTCGTCACGAGGAAGGAGCACCTGACGGAAACCCATCCATCTCTGGACAGTGACCAATACCTATTCCTCCATCCATAACATCCATGTCAATGAGTTGAACTATTTGAAATCCTGTACAGATAAATAATATGCTGAAAACTCAATTAAAAGAAACGATCCCAATAGGAACAAATGACTAGTAGAATTTGCATCGTTGTGGCAAATTAAAAACAGAAAACGAACTTCCTTTTTTCACATTTAGTTGTAGGCTAATATATTTTTTGACGTGAGAACGTCTTACAACTAAGCCCCTCATGTTCAGAAAGTGAGCGTCATGAACGTTTGCTCTCGGGTCCGTAGCAATTACTCGTTGCGAATGAGCAGTACGTTAAATATAAATATGAGTAAGGTAAAAAGGACACTAATGATATTAACAACATGAATAGTGCTCGAGAAGACAAATCTAATACTGAAAGGATGACTCAGCTACCTCAATCCATTCCGGACAGAAATGAAGATGAAGTTGACAATTCTACGCAGCAGCGAAATGCGAACGTGGTGATTGTGTGATCATCACATTCGACATCACTTGACGAGACTAAGACTAAACAACAACGAAACAATCGGCGCAAATGGAAAAAACACCAAGTTAGGTTGAAACAACTCAGAGAATTAAATGCAAAACGAAGGGAGAGGTCAATAAACACGTCTCCAACAAATACATTATTTATATTTCAGCCCCACACAACCCAGCGATACGAGTCACCAACGACATTCCTGCCAGTCAGATCACAGCCAGACACGGCTGGCGGCCAAACAAGTAGGTAACGATGAAGAATCCCCTAATGACTCCCGCAAAACATTCCAGAGCATACCTTCTATCATTTTGTTTCCTCTCACCATTGATGGATATTGTCACGTAAAAATACCTGCACCTGTGCAGGCGACACAGCCAACCCCGTTTTTTCTTTCCCAAATTGACTTAAAACTTACCAATACACAATTATAAAATATTATTAATACCAATTTAAACACATTGAAATGATTGCATAATTTAATAATCCTGAACTTATTAAAATTAGAATTAATCGCCCAAATAAATTGTCCATTAAAAATAAGCTTATCTAGTGTACCGTCTGTGAAACCCGCCCCATGTTATCTTTCTACCAGTCCTCAGGCTACGGTATATATGGTTTAGCCACCCTGCCCCCATCCCTCACGAGTTCATGACGGCGGGTGTTGAGGAAACTCCTCAAAGGTAGTGCTGATTCTCTTGCTGGCAAATTCACAACCCGATGACGTAGTAGAAGCGCTGCACCGTCGCCATGGAAAACCGACCAAGTGCCGAGGAGATGGTGTAAAGGGTTGGATGGGGAATGACACTTCTTGTCGCCATCGTCAAGTCTACCAGCTGATCGCGGCGAGGAAGCCAGGCCTCGGCCTCCCATCCCTCACCGCCGAGAGTTCGAACGAGGGCCATCGACAGCTATGTTGAATCACCCGTAGCCGACACTCCTTGTAGAATGCGTAGCTCAGCAGCATATTAGGTAAAATTGAGCGGTGTTCGAGTCACACCGTGTCATCCGCCCCTCCTCAAATCACACGCAGCGGCGCCAGCCGAAGTCAGCTGACAGCGATTTCGGGGGGGGCAGTCCGTTGTCGCCATCTCGTCCGGGGTTAAGATTCGCTTCAAACGTAGATCTCTTGTTCTTCGCAATTAAATTATCACTCAGCACACCAGACCGGAACTCTTAAGAACGCAGCCAGGCCCCACACAACAAGGTGTAACCACTCTCTTGAAAAAAACGGGCCAATTCATTAACTTAGGACACTACAACTTTTACACCATAACTCTTGAAATGATCTCACAAAATTTACAATAATTTTCTCATGTCATTTCTTTTTTGTACATTAAACATAACGAATAAAGCAATCGGATGGTAACAAATATCCAAATAACAGAGAACTGGGGCGGGGTACACTTCGTGTATTTTACCGTAAAACCTGTTTACATGGGTTATATGTACTTTAAATTGATTTCGAGGAAATTGCAGTTGCACAACAAGAAGCGTACCAGGTGTTAAAATACGCAATTTCTTAAATGGTCCGTTCCACTGCGGCGTTACATTTGAGCTGGAAAATAATCAACTCAACAAGGGAGTGTGAACCGTAAAATCATTACGTTCTATTCCATTTTTTATGGTGTATAATTTAGTATGTCAAACTTCTTCCCAAATTTTTACAAAATCTTTATTTGCTACATTGTCCACAAAAAAAAAATAGGCGCAATGCCCAAACGTTATATAGGAGATGTAATAACTTCCTACCAAAGAAAATCTCTTCAGGCGTGTATTACTGAGCACTGTGCATACTATTAATAAAATAAAGGACCAAATTATACAAAACCACATCCCCATCTCTTTGTGTTCCTAATTGCAAACAACGCACATCAACCATGATATTACGGTTGACTCTTTCATACAAGTTAACTTGCGTATATTACGGTAAAGTATTTTCCTTTTATACCTCTCCGGTGAATATTAAATCACGAAATTTCAGTGATAAGAAATATGCTGCGTTATTGGTGACACGGAATACCGGTTGTAACATTGCAGTTCTTCAAATGTTATAATTAACTTTGATTCAAGATATTATATTCGTCTATGATAACACTATTTGCTTAGAGTGACAATCAATTTAATTTAAATTCCAAATTAAGATTTATTATATGATTTTAACAAAGTTCTGTGTAATCTTTGGTTACTTTACTAGTTTGTTAGTATATAGCTCATTTGTATGCTAGATTAAATTAGTGTTTAGAGGATATTCAATATTCCAAATTAATTTTCTCTTATTCATTATGTCCCTATGTGGTAATATGCATTGAGTGTTATAAAACACGTAAACGAAAGAAAATTATCATGGGTGGCTCTCGTATTGCTATTGCTGGTTGGAGGAGAGACATGGCGTGGCCAGAGGACACCCAGTCAGAGAGCAGGTAACTACAGAAGTAAGACTAAAGTAAAATGGAACTCAAATATGGTTCAACAGAAATCATACAACCACAGCCAAGGATGGGCGTGTTTGGTAAAATAAGTTTTAGTAATATAATTAACGATTGAATATTTATGCGTATATGTATATGAATATTGAATTTAATTGCTCCAAGACTTAAAAATTCGTGATGATATTATTAGTGTAATTTTTTTGAGAAGATGAATGAGTTACATATGTGTGATTTCGTTGAGAATACGAACGAGTGATATTTGTATTATTTGTTAGAAAAGAAGAAGAACGAGTAAATAAAGAAAATTTGCAAGCTGTCAACTTTGACCTTCTCATTTAACTTAAATGTTACACGGTGACCAAAAAGTAAAAAAAAAAATAACTGTCTAATATTACTTTACAAATTCCAACGACTTTGATATTCCGTAACGGGAGAAAAGAAATGAAACTTGCTAAAACTATCTGCAGCAACTGAAATGTAAATGTAACCGGACTTGATATTTGGTAACGGACCTAAAACATCCAAGAACACCCGCTCCCATACAAAATTTGCGGCAGAACTAAAATAATTCCCTTCTGGGTTTTTTCTTTGTTTTACCACGCTGACATGACTTCGATTTTCCCCATTTTTCAATTTCATTTCTTATACCAGGCTAAGTAAGAGTTTCCATCACACGGGAAATAGTATTACCCCTGACTCTGAAAAATGACTTGTAATAATATGTGTAAACCACAGGTCTTAAATTTTTTGGCACAAAAATCTAGATTTATCCTTATTTGTTGATTCCCTAACAAAACCTTTATGAACAGTTTAACCCGATGTTCCTAAATTTGACATAATTTACTGGCATTCTACGTATTTTTTTTCTGATGTCTCTTAAAGTCAACAATGTCTGAAAATTTTTGCAAATTATTTGGTACTTTTATTTTCAACTGGTATTTCCCGTATAGCATTAATTTCATTTGAATTTCATGAAATAAATTAATCCAGTTCAAATCCGTCAATATAAAACATGCGCGAAAAAGCGCCGGCGACTGAGATTTCATTTCCTCTTTTATGGTGCAGCTCAAACTTGAACCAGACTATTCGGACTAACAACTGCGCTAAACGACCAACAGGTTTATTAAATTTCAAAAGCCAAATTAAAGCTTGGTTATCAATAAAGAACTCAAACGGCGAGTGGTCTAAATAGCCTGAGAAATATTTTATTTCCCAAATACCCCAAATACAAGCTAAGCATTCGTTTTAATAAATAGCATATTTAATTTCGGCGGATGTCAACAATTTACTGGCATAAGCAATGGGAACATATTTTTCCATCTTTTTTTTCTGACTCAATACGGCTCCTAGCGTAATTTAACTGGCATCATAATGCAAAGAAAATTATTCCTGAAAATTTCGTTATTGAAAAACTGGCCGCTGAGTCAGTTTTTTTTTTTTTAATTTGAAAAGCTTTTTTTTTTGTTGCTCTGATCTCCACAAAAAAAAAAAAACAATACTTTTCTTTGAAAAAAAATTTAAGTTTCTGCGATATGAGAACAATCCTGCATGAACTTGCCGTAAAATGCAACCATGCCCAAAAAACGCGAAAACCCCTAAAGTTTTTTGGCATGGGAAAATTTGCAGTGGTTTTATTTATTTCTGGGGATGTGCATAGTTCAACATCAGCTATAATGTAACCTAAATATCTGAAGTATTGTTCTACCCAACTTATTTTTTCGGGATTGGCCGTCAAACCTGCTTCCCGCAAAGCATCTGATACCATACGAATGTGTTCAATGTGTTCCTCTATGGTGTTACTCTACACCCAACACCTGAAATAAAACTCTTGAAATTCTTTGCCGTCCGCAGTTTACATGCATCAGTAAACGTGTCCATTTATGTAGGCCCCACGGAGAAGAAAATTCTGAAGGTTCTCATGAGTTTAAATGAAGTTCACGTGCAAATACGCCGAGTTCAGGTGTAAAATGTTGAATCTCTTAGTCCTAGATAAATACTGGAAAACGGTCTCTATCACAGGTACGGGGTATGGATCATTATAGATTCTATCATTCACTAACCTAAAATCATTAACTAAACGGTATTTCCCTGGTTGTTCCTTTGGAAATAGAAATAGGAGGCTCGCATACGCACTATACGAATCTTCTGGAATACCTTTTAATTCAGCTATTATTTGATTAGGAACAGTAACTTTGGGAAGCGGAACACGATGTGGGACTGAAAAAAAATGTTCATTATTTTTCAAGTTTAAAACAATTGGACTTTTTGTACAATATCCAATTTAGTCTTTATGACATCTGCAAAATATGACTTTAATTTTACAATTTCAGTTTGCAACTGTTACCCTAACCGAATTATTTTAACATGTCGACAACACGAGGGCTTATTTTCTAAGAGAACCTGATTTTCTGGCGAAAACACAAAACATAAACACTTATACTTTATGCCCACGCACCGCTGAGTTTTATCCAGAAAATCGATAGCCATAATAACAGAAAAAGACAACTCCTTACATAACTAAAACTGAATTTTCCATTAAAAAATTTCAATTTTGGCCTTTATGGTTGCTACTGTCTCTGATTAAACTCAGCCTCCATCAACAAGAGAAAATACAGCGCTACGGGTTTGTGTCACTAATAACCCCAACTAAATTATCACTCATTAGCTGGTTGCACATTTCATGACTCATCAACGATCCTGAAGCGCCTGAATCTTCTAACACATTAGCTGGTTGCACATTTCATGACTCATCAACGATCCTGAAGTGCCTGAATCTTCTAACACATTAACAGTAGAAACCCCAATTTGCAAACGAACAAAAAGTATACCAGGTTCAGTTATCCTGGAAGCGAAATAATTAAAACCACTTTCACCTGCAGGTTTTTTCTTAAGTGGGAAAGAAAACGGCAAATACTCTTCATTTTCCACATTTTTCACAAAAATAACCAACAACAGAACGACGTTTAACTTTATCCTTGGACCCGCCTAATGGTTTATTAATTTCAGTTTGCGTACGGACATCGCGTGTATGTAGGTCCTCATTTAACAGTTCCCTGGAGTGGCGACCTTTACGCCCATCTCGCACGCAACTCGTGACTTTACCTTTTCCTGGCTCGTCTTTAAATAACATTTTTCACTTGCGTGATTTGTACGTAAACAATAGTTACAAATTCCACTAACTTTGGTAATCACGTGGTGCCGTCGGTGGCGGTCACCTATAGTTAAATATAACTGGGATACTGACCCTAACAAAACTTCTAAAGTTTGCGGTTTACTGGCAAAGGGGAAAACTCTCTAATTGCTGAGTAAAACAATAAGAAATATAATATCTGTTAAATACGGCTCATCACATGGGCTACGTAACACTTGTGCTAACTGGTTTAATTCCTACACAAAATCTTGCATTGTTTGAGTTGTACTTCAATAGCACTCTAATATCTTCCAATGTAACCACTTGTAGCTACAAGATATCGAACTGTTTTAATAGATTACGACAAAGTAAAGCAAACTCCATATTACGAGCTGCGACCTAATTTAAAACTTCTGTAAATTCTCGGGTCTTTAAGCAATGCAGCACTACAGGCTGTTCACGGTAAAGCGAGTACTTTTTAAGACCTTTCTAAATCTTTCCTTTCGTCCAGTTTCCATTGTCCTGTTGCTTTTCAATATAATAATTGCAATGTGACCAATAAACACAGTGTATAAATTTTCCCCACCCTCAAAATTAATTTATTGTCTGAGGCTGCAATAAGATATATTTATTATTTATTAATGCCTGTTGGGAGGGCCATAAAAAGTGCTCACTTTACCGTGAACAGCCTATATAGATAACCGTTAGTGCACACAAATGCAATTCTAATATGTTAGACACCTCTACCAAATAATCTACAATTTCAATTAGACTACCAGATTTCACAATGGACATTGTACTCCAAATTCCAGGATAAATTAATTTTAATACTTTAAATGATGGAACGTACTCACCAAGAATGTCTTCTGTTTCGCCTCCGCCCTCTTTCAATACCACGACACATAATACTCCCCTTAACACGTCAATGCTGTCGCCCTCAGCGAACTTCACCTTTGCGTTGGTCAAGCTGCTTTGCAATGTTTCTTTGGAAAAGTGATGAATGAAACTTTTAGGCGTAGTACCTGCACAAGTCATCATGAATTAGTACAAAATTGCACACATTCATAAAAATTACCACTTTTGTCTATATGCAGTTTTCACAACAGCAATATTTTCCAGTTTCAACCTGTCGAATTTTCCAGAATGGGATGGACAGCAGAGTGGCGCAGAAATTACCAGCCACAAGGCGGAAGCACCCATAGGAAACCCATCTACCTCGCAACAGTGACCAATGCCTATTCCCCGGTCCATAACATCCACGCCAATTTATGAACTCTTTAATACCTGGCACAGAAAACCAATACATTGGAAACACAAGTAAAATAAATGGTTTGAATAGGAACAAATGGCAAATAGTATGTGCCCAGTTGTGAGAATTGAAAAATAGAAAACAAACTTCCTTTTGTCACATATAATTATGGGCTAATATGATTTTTCTCATAAATGTTAACAACTTTTTGAATCACACTTTTTAGTGCTAAAATGAGGCAACTATTCTTATTGTGTTCAGTGATGGCCATTTATGACAGAAATGATTGTTCAGCACTCGCGAGTGCTCGTGCAAGAAAACGTCATAATTACAGAAAAGCTTCGACAACATTTTCAACAATAATCTACAGACTGATCTTTTAACTACATTTTAAGATGCTAGTACCTCTTGTTTGAATCTACGCGCCTCTACTACCGCAACCGTATGATATCGAATGTAGAGCGTCTTGCCCACGTAGCAAGTGTTAGAAAATTCTGTTTGAAAAGAGTGGCTTTCAGTGTACAAAGAAAATGTGATATTTATTGCTAATATGTACACGGTTTAAGAACATACCACACCAAATACAAATATTTTTTACACCTACGAATTTAAAATAAAATCCTTTTCGAATATTCTGATTATACAAAAATAAATAAACTTGCTGCAAGTCGCATATTTGCTGTGGTTGCGGTCTATGATCTGATACATTTTATTCACATACATAATATATTTACGCCACATTAGATATTTTCAGTTGATAAGTGCTTCAGATATTTTCACACAATAATACGTGCACGGGTATCTGTAATTTTTATAATGAATTTGGAGCTGAATCATATAAATATTTGTATCATCCTGTTTTAAATATTTGGTTCTACAGAATAAATGTAAAATTTTAATTACTCTTAAGTCCGTCATATAGATGAATAGTATTGCACATTATGTGAGCCCAGACCTTGTTTTTAGTTCTAAGTTCTTAGTTTCCTGTATTACAGACTTCAGAGTTTAGTGTAGCACTGGGTAGCGCGAATAGTTTCACGTCAGTAGTATAGTTATGGGGTTCTGGAACACGATTCAAAAATAGGGTTCAGGATTAATGCGCCTTCTTGGAAGACGTCATCTCCTCTGTCATTTCTGTCGGTCGGAGCAGATTTTTTCGACCCGATAACTTATTTTACCCTCTTCATTTCTTCTCAACTAAACTATTTTTACATGAAACCACATTTTCCCCTTCAATTTTTTTCATCCCAACCTCTTAAATTTTAAAATTTTTTTGAGAAAACTGCTTGCTCCTCAATGGGGCTGACTAATTCCTCATTGGGGCTGAGGTATCCCAGTCTTCAACCACAATGAGGAATATGAGAAGGTGATAAAATAAAATAAATTTTATAAACATATTTTTCATTTGAATTTAGATATAATTTCACATCTAAAGATTTAAAGGCGTAAGTATTGAGTGTTGTATATCACCGGACTCGTCCTAAAAAGGCAGAAACGATCGTTATGTCATATCGATTATGTATCATAATGTCAGTACAGTCACACCACCTTACCAACACCCCACACCCGTGACTCTACTACTCTAGAATCATGCCACCCCACCGTACTCCATAACCTACTACCCCCACCCTTTCACTCCTTTAAACATATTTTTAAATACAAATATCTAACAATTAAAGCGATTTATGTCACTTCTGCAAACATCGTCAGAAATTATATTCGAAGTATTAATACACTCATTCCTCCCCTCAGAGACATTCAAAGCATCCCAGTCATCTCGCATCACAAGACCACGAACACAAATCCCCCCAAGACATATCATCCTCCAAACACACGACCATGGAGCCCACCCCAGCCCATCGAACCCAAACCGTCTTGAAAAGCATCGAACACCCATCTTCGCCTTCCCCCCCTTTCCATGATTTGCAGGATCTTTTCCCACATTACTCTTGCGGGTCAGGCAGCTGGCCGACATTGTCAAATCAATCGCAAAACAATCAGACATCTAGGAATCGATACATTTATAAATAATTAAAATTTTTATATAAAAATTTATTTGATCTAAAAATTGCGAAAAAGTCGAAGTCTTTAAAAAATGCTGTAGTATGTATCAAAAATGTATTTTTAATGTAAAATCAGTTTACATAATATAAATTATGTAAATTTCGCACCTTCCATGACAGCTGGTAACATTTAAAAAGGAATATTTCTCATGATTGTATGGGGATTTAAACCAACAACCTCTCGAACAAGAGTCAGATGCTATAACCATTTAGCTTCTTAAACTATGTAAAGAAGGTATGCTTAATCTGCTGTAATAGCTACCAAACGAAGAGCCTACATTCCCTTGTAATATTACAGTAGCATATTAAACATTTTGTTACATAACTTATATATATATATTCATCCAGTACATATATGGCTCATGGCCACATTTTTGGGAGAACTTTTTTAGTTTAATTTCAGAGTGTTTGTCAATTTAAAAACTTTTTAAAGTTAAATAATGTAAAAATATTTTCGTTGTTTTCAGTTGGGGCCAGAATCATATGTGCCTAAGCCCACATATTATATTTTTTAAATTTGTTTTAATTAGTTATGAACCAAACCACATTTTTCACAGGTCGCATCGTAAGTAAGAGAATATGTACAGACATTTAGGAAGGCGAATATAATTTGCGAAATCTTAAGAGGCAGGCACGTGAAATTCACTGTGTATAATTTATTGTTCCGGGAATCTATGTCTAAGTCCTTTATAAATATAGTGATTAGTTTATTCCTTTTAAAAAAATAATTCCCTCAAAGCAGTTGTAACTATATCAATTTATAACTGTCTGTTGACGATACAGGTTTAATATGATTAAAACCATTATATTTTGTTTTAAAATTTATTAAGGCCTAGCTATTGCTCTTTTCCTCTCTCTTTATATATATATTTATAGGTATCTATGTGTTTGCATACCTAAATAGACACACCTTCTTATGCATTTCATCACAGTGAGATTTCAATTTTTTATTCCTCCATTCAACCAGATATTATATCAATTTCGTTTATCACATTACCATGCATTAATATCTTCAACAATTTCTTCCAAATAAGTTCTTTGCTCAGCTTGAACTCATGGACACACTTAAAGAAAAGAACTGACTACTGCTAGACCGACTACTCACAACACTGACCCCTAAATGACCCTTATATGACCCTTAATAGACTCCTATTTATCCCTATTGGCCTCTATATAACCTCCTGCACAACAAATGACCACTAAATGACACCCCTGGTTTGCAATTGGCCCCTAAATGATCCCATTAGCTATAAAAATATACCCTTAATGACACCTACTTCTCCACAAGAGTTCCCATAATGACACTTTCTGCTCCATATTATCCCTAAATGCCCCCTCCTGTTCTGCAAATTACCCCCAAATGAAACCTCCTGCCCCGAAAATTACCCCTCCTGCTCTGCATGATTCCTAAATGACAATTCATGCTCCAAAAATTACCCCTATATGACTGCTCCTGCTCCGCATGACCTATAAATGACCCATTCTGATCCGCACGATCCCCTTTTGACCACGAAATTACCCCTTCTGCCCTGAAAATGATTCCTGAATGACCCCTGATTGTGGGGATTGTGGAGCGATTGGAAGCGATTGTGGAGCATGTCGAGGAATTGTGGAGCGATCATGAAGTATGTGGAGCGATTGTTGGAAATATTGTGGAGTGATTATGGAGCTTATTGCAATTCTGATTGATGGAAAGATTGATGGAAATATTCCGAAAGATTATGAAAGATTGATGGAAAGGTTTGCGAAAAATTGTGAAAGTTTGATTCAAATATTGCGAGTATGATGTAAAGACTTACTCCTGTAGACTGAATGCTGCATGTGATGTTTGAATGCCTGGATGTGGTTGGCTAGTTACAATCACTTGGTAACTTGGTGAATGGCTTTTCGATGTCCGCAAAATATCTTATTGGTGTAATATGATTGGTTCAAAGTCAACATGACGTTGCAGGACTGGCACACATGTACATTGTAGGCAGTTTTATGGGGTCTGCTTAGTGGCTTAATTTTACAACAGTTGATATAAAATGCGGATAGTATCGGCTAGCTTTAATATTTGGCAAACCATGGCTAGTTATGTTAAAGTGAAGTGGATAATATGCACGGATGGTTTCTCGCATAGAATTCTTCTTCTTATGTCTTACTAATGCCATAGATTTATTCGGTTGTCATTCCTTCTTCACGAGTAGCATCTACTGCCACAATTGCAACACGATTATCTATAGAGGGTATGCTCTTGTGGAAGTAGATGCAGCTATTTATGAGGGAATCTCAGTCAAAGTAGTCGATGGTATTGGGAAAATAGGAATCATTACAATTAAAGAAGAAATCTCGATGGCGAAAACCCAAATGTGGGTAATATTTACTCCACTTCAACATAACTGGACATGGTTTACCAAGTGTAGAAGATAGCTGAGATGATCCACCTTATACGTCATCTGTTACAAATCTAAGCCTCTAAGCTGACACTCAAAACTCTTTAAATATACACCAATGCAAGCTCTATGACATAATGTTGACATTGAACCAATTATATTACACCAATGAGGTATTGTATGGAAATCTAAAAGAATATCACCAGTTGCCACATGATTGCAGCTCGCCAATCGAATGCAAGCATTCAGAAATCAGATGCAGCTGTCATTCTACAGGCATCAGTCTTTCCATCAAACTTTTAATAAGTTTTTCCATTAATCTTGCAATCTTCCCATTAATCTCGCAATCTTTCTATTGATATTTCACAATCTTTCGCAGTCTTTCCATCAATCATATGCAATCTTTCGCAGTCTTTCCATCAATCATATGCAATCTTTCACAATCTTTTTCTCAATATTTCGCAATCTTCGCACCAATCAGCACCACAACGAGCTCTACAATCGCTTGAAAATCTTACCTCTAATCAGCACTGCAAAGATCTCTCCAATCACTCCACAATTGCTCCACAATTGCTCCATATGCTCTGCAATCGCTCCACAATCACTCCACATGCTCCACAATCATAAGTAATTTATGGGAGAATTACTGAGAAAGATTGGTCATTTAGGGGTTATTTGTGGGGCAGGAGGGGTCATTTTGTGGTCATGTGGATACAAAGAGGGTAATTTAGGAGTAATTTGCGGGGCAGAAGGGTGATGTAGGGGTGATGTGGAACAGGATAGGGTAATTTAGGGGTCATTTTTGGTTCAGGAGTGATCATTTATGGGTCATTTATGGAGCAGTAGGGGTCATTTAATGGTCATGCAAAGTAGGAGGTTTCATTTAGGGGCTATTTTCAGAGCAGAAGGGATCATTTAGGGGCAACTTTAGGTAAATTAGGGGTCAAAAATGGATTAATATAATAGTGGCCAATAAGAGGTCATTTATGTGTCATGTAGGAGTCATTTTAATGATGGGTCCGTCTGGCAGTAGTCAGTTGTTTGCTTTAAATGTGTCTATTAGTTCAAGCTGAGCTGAGAACTTATTTGGAAGAAACTGTTTTAGATATAACTGCATGGTAATGTGTCTAATTGTTTTGTATTGTAAAGGGTTTTTTTAACTTCCCCTGGTTTTATGCGCCAAAGGTTAGCAGGGGACCACTTACAGACTAACTTATAACCTAACTTAAATTAACACCCATGCATTACCCGGGATTCGAACCCAGAGCTTCCCGCACCCCAGATCGGCGGCGCACCAACCGACTGCGCCACGGGAGTTCGGCTGTAATGTGATTAAGGTACTAGATAATATATCTGGTTGCATGGAGGGATAAAAGTCCTTAAATCTTACTGACGAAATAGTGAGTTAGTGTGTGTGTGTATCTAGTACCTTAATCACATGATAGCTGACTTCCTGTGGCGCAGTCTATATATATATATATAATATATATATATATATATATATATATATATATATATATATATAGAGAGAGAGAGAGAGCAATAGCTAGAAGTAGATATACATGTTGCCACTGTGGAAAGAACTTCTGTATTTCCATGAAGATTGAGAATCCCAATTTGTCTACGAAATAACTGGAGAGCATACCGTTTTGATTGTACCTTCGTCCACTGCTTCAAAACTACACGAAAAACAGTTTTGCTTCTGTGGAAAGGTATTTTCGCACAGACACATCGCTCGAAATAATGAAATTTATGTATGTAAGATCAATCGCGTATGAATTAAGTAGCTATGCTTACAAAGAGGGTCGTTGTTTTGTCGCAATGATACTTACTGCAAATGTGTTACGTCATCTAAAGTTAAACTAAAGTCCTCATCGAAGTAATGGTGTTGATTCTGCAACAGAGAGTTCTTGCAGCTTCCATCGGCGGTGTGATGGATAGTAATTTCGAATGTACGGCTCCGCCACCAAAATCGGCTGCGACCAGTCTGAACGACGAGCCTGCGAACACTCATCACTAGGGGCAACATCTCTTTCCACAGAGACATCTTCATTCCTAGGTCCTGCTCCTTCCAACATGACGACAGCCGAACCTTCGTGGTCCACTAGTGTATCATTTCAGAACTTTTAGTGCCATATCGGTGTCGCTTTTGCTGCAAATAATTTGCCTTCATTCTTACTGCGCTAAGGCACGAAGTTTAAAAGTGTCAGAACAGCTGGTTTCATGTTTAATGAAGGATTGAGATTTGTTTATGGATGCATACTTTACATGGACGAACGTGAATATTTTTTGTAGTGTTTTTGAAGTAACGTATTTTAATAAATTAAAAAAATACTAATTTTAGTTAACCCTATATATTAACCAGTCTGATATAAACTGATTAAGTTAAAAAAATGCTGTAGTGCAAGTATTTTTTAAAAGAAATTAGCTATTCACTATGGGAATAAAGGGATTAAACATAATTTCCTGGATCTAGAAACGATACTTGAAAACTAAGTTTCACGAGCCTGTCTCCTTAAGATTTCACAAATTATATTCTCCTACCTAATTGCCTGTATATATTTTATTTCTTACGAGCCGACTTATGAAATATGTGGTTTTCTGCGTAATAATTTTAAACCGATTTAAAAAATAAATAAATATAGGATTAGGCACATAAGATTCAAGCCCCCGACTGAAAATAACAAAACGATTTTAATAAAACGTTTGCCTTCAAAATGTTTTAAAATGACAATCACTATGAATTTAAATTGCAAAAGCTCTCAAATGAATGTGGTCATGAGCCATATATGTGCTGACTGAAAAAAACTATATAGATAATATAACAAATGTTAAAAACACTAACGTTATTGTCCCAGGGAATTCAGAAGCAATATCTGGTAGCTATTATAGCATATATTAACACGACATTGCATCGTTGTTTAAGTAGCTAAGTGGTTAGAGTAAGTGACGCGTGTTCGAGAGATTGTGGATATGAATTCCTATACCATTATGCGATCTCTTTCTTTTTAAAATGTTACCAGCTGTCATGTATATGCAAAAATTATAAAATTCAAATTTTATAAACCGATTTTACATTTTCAATAGATTTGACTGTATTTTGTCAAATATTAGGGATGCGGGATTTTATTTACGATTTATTTGTCAGTCGTCTGAACCAAGGATGGTGTAGGAAATTGTACTGTGAAGTGAGAAGGGCGAAGGGAGGCGTTCGACCCTTTTCGAGATGATTTGGTGTTAAATGGTTTGCGGGAGGGCGGAGGGGGGAGTGGTCCATGATCGTGTGTTTGGAGGATATGTCTTGAGGAAGGGCCTTGGAATGTGAGGTGTGAAGGTTGGTATGAGTGCTTTTGAGGGGCGTGGTGAATGTATTGAACCCTTGAATATATTTTCCGACGGTGTTTTAGGGGGCGATATAAATCGCTTTAATGTTTATATACTTTTAAACAAGAATATTTTTGAAGTAGTTTGAGGGAGGGTGTAATGTGAGATGGGGTAAGATGGGGTGGAGATATTCTATAGTGGTTGATGTGGATATGAGGGGTCTTGGTAAGGTGGGATGATGGTATTGCGTGTATTAAATTGGAAGTGAGGGTAGGACCATACCTCTAAAATCCAATGTGTTTGTTCTGACGTTATGTTACATAATCGATATGAAATCACGATCAAATGCACCTTGAAAAGACGACCCTGGTGATATACAACACTAAATTCTTACGCCTTTAAATTTTTCAGTTTTAAAAATATATTTGAATAAAAATGTAAAAAAAATATCAATTCATTTTTTTATTGGCTTCTCAGATTCCTCATTGTAGCTTATGATACCTGAGCCACAATGATGATTCCGTCAGCTAGATTGTGAAGCAAGCAAATAAAAAAAAATGCTGGAATTTAAGGAGAGTTGGAGGAAAAAAATAGTAATGGGATAAAGGTTTTCTGTGTGTAAAATATTTGATTTATGAAGAGATATTTGGGCTAAAATGAGCGACGTTGTCAGTAAAAAAGGCCGCTGACTGACCGGAATAACAGAGCAGGGTGACATTATCCAATATGGCGAACGAATCTTAAATCCTACTCATGAATCATGCACTAGAACGAAGATAAATATACTACTCATTTGAAGCGAAATGAGCATATATATATATATATATATATATATATATATATATATATATATATATATATATATATATATAGCTAACTCCCGATATTAATCACCACTTTTTAATAGAATACAACCGAAGTTATATATATTCTTTGATGTGAAAGGAAATTGTAATTCAGTTTGTCGACAGCCTAACTTATATATTAATTATTTTTCTCTGGCAATTATATGCTACCAACCTGTGGATCTTTATTTTATTATTCAGATGTATCGCAAAATTAGTCTGAAATGTTTATTTATGGTCATGTATGTCAGTTTATTGTTTTATGCAGACGAGCGGTTCACATTTGTTTAATTATATAGTTCCGTTTGGCAGCTATTGTGCGCTGAGAGGAAGGAAGTACGATAAAATCAAAATCCAATAATGACTCCTTTTCAGTTTGTTCCGCTTTATGTGAAGATTATTTATAGGTGGTTATTTATGCCAAGTAATTATTAAAATTCCTATTTTAATGCGTTATTTGCAAGAATTTAGTGAAATACTATACCAAAAGTCAGTTCTCACATGGTTCATATATGCGGAATTATAGTACTATAAATGTCGTAATTCGACTGGTCATCTCTGTAAACATTATAATTAGGTCTAAATTGTTACGGAAAATTTGAAATCAGAAATAGATAAGTTTCTTACATATGTTTTTGAATCAATCGCGTTCTTTCCAAATGAGGAAAACAGGGTAATTTAAAATCATCTAAGATATATTAAGTTTTCGATCTTAAAATAGTTCAGTTTCCCATTAAATAAACAGTTTTTAACAAGCTAGTTTATCTTAATGTAGGCTACTGTAAAATAAATTGAATTTTCAGTAAATTATATTCCCTATGTGAAGTGAATAAAATTTGATTTTAATGAGCTTTTATGACTTTATATGATTGTTGTTTACACCTAACGATTTTAGCTTATTTTTACGAGAGTAAAATCTTATATTAACATTCTGTTTTGTTAACACTATGCAAGAGAGTCCCCACAAGGTTGATTAATGTAGGCTTAAATAATGGGGAAGAAATTTGAAACCTGAACACTGTGCGGACCGAACAGAGCAGAGACTTTGTATTCCCCAATCGCGCGTCTTATTTCAAGTTATATTTCTTGGTTGTCAGTAAAACATTGTTTTGGGGCAATGGTCATCTTGATTTTCAGCCATTCCTGAACCTTGCCATCACAACTGATTGCATCCACTCCCATAAAAATTCAATAAAAGTAAAAACGGATTTCCTTAAGTCAAAAAATATCTTGCGTATGAGCAGGAGAAAAATTTTGCTCTGCAGATTTTAATTTATTAGTACTCATTATATATTTTTAGAAAGTCTAATTATATCTGTATTTTTGTTTATTACATGATTGAAAGTCTCGAGTTACTCGACCTCACAAATGGGCAGTTCCTGAACTCAGTTATCGCATAAAAAAAGAGAAAGAAAAATATTATTTAAAAATTACATTTTTCAATCATCAGATTTCATAAATGTGATTTTCAGTAATATACATTTGCCAACAATTTTGTTCGCCGAGCTTGCCGTTAGGTAGATTTACGTCATGGGCCTAAATGCCCGCGTTGACAGTTTGCTGACAGATTTATAATATGTTGGGAGAAACGAAAGTCATTAAACGAAGCACGAACGTAAAGCATGTACACATGTTTGTATGTATGCACGTATGAAAATATATTAAAACTACGTGTAACAATGTAGAAACGCTTAAAGTAAAACATATACAACCATCGCATAGCTTTCCCGCCTAAAATTTTAAGGCGCTCTTGTGGAAATCAAAACATCTGATTGTTAATCCATTTAGCAATATTCAGTCACTAAACAATGGAACACACAAGAAGACACTATACACAACCATCAACAATAGGCACAAATGGCCTACCAGCTGCGATATTAGAGTGCTCCCATACCGCGAAGATGAATTGTGGATACGAAGGCCTGCCTTTGATCTGGACAATCATGGAGCCGTGACCTGAATCATCGCTAACTGGTTGTCACCAGTGCCGATTCTGCAATCGTGTTGAAGATATGATTTCATGGTAATGAAATAAAGGAACTAGCATCTAAAGCCTGTATATCTGCCTGTGTGTGATGTCTCAGTGCTTCCATGCGATTGGTCAGCTGCAATCATTTGGCAACTCGGTGATTGACTCGTTGAGGCCCGAACAATGTATTAATGGCGTAATACTATTGGTTCAAAGTCAATATGACGTCATAAGGCTTTCATATGCCTATATTATAAGCACTATGGAGGTCGGCTGAGAGGATTAGTTTGACAACAGCTGTCATGAAAGATACATCGTCTTGGCTAGCTTCTTCAGCTTCGCATCTAAGTCTTATTCTGAATCTGTGATGTCTTCGGACACTCCAGAGCTAATGGTAGTTAAGACAGTGCCGTCTACTTCGTTGGGAGTGGTACCAGCAGTGCCATCGACTTCTTCACCCATTAGGCCTACGAAATATTTAATGGGGCCATCTAACTTTTCGTCTGAGGTACCTAGAACACCACTACTGACGTTGCCTGCTTCTGTAGCTCCAGCACCTACATCTCCAACAGCTCCATCCGAGACTTTGCCTGAACCACTGCGTCATCATCAGTGTAGCTTCTGTGAAAAGATCTCCAGCAGAAGATGCCATGCTCGATGGCATGAGAGAACGGCCTGTACGAAAAGTCCTCGTCGCGCGATGAAGCGTTACGACAATGACCATATGCAGTTTATGCGAGGTTATACAATGAAGGAACACATCGAGATCTGCAAGGGTTCTTCTACTGGGAGCTGGCAAGTGATGTCGTCAGTACCTCCTGCTACATCGATGGGTACTGTTTCCGCAGGCGATTATGACGAGACAGTCAATAAATACGACGGAATCATTAAGTCGTTATGTGTGGAATGTACACTTGCAAGACGTGTGCATAAAGTCGTCGAACTTCAGAATAAACGGTCGTCGGCTCTAAATACTGATGATAAAATAAACATCCTACAAAGAAAAGTAAACTTAATAATGATGATGAAACAGGAAGTGAAGTTGATAATGAAGCTAGCATAGATGAAAATGTCTTTGGTGACAGTGATAATGTTGAAGACGATGATTGTGATTTTCTCGATGCACTGACACACCCCTCCAACACATTTTCTGCAATGAGCGACAAGAAGAAGTTCGAAGACGCCGAGAATGCTGGCTACCTATTTCCCGAAAAACCGAATGGACTATTTGATAGACTCAAGATGATGCTAGAGGAGAGGCATTGGGTATCATACACAGGAAATTCGCAAGATAGGATGGAATGGAACAGGTGCATTTCCAGCTTATATCAGATTTTTGTAACTATTTCATTTGTATCCATGCTTGGACAATCTGTACAGACTGACTCTGCCTCATCCACCTCCTCCTCCCACCGCTGGGTCGTATTTACATAAGTATGAATTTCGCCTCGGAAGTATGTATGTTAACGTGTTCCTGGTTACACTACCGATTTTTTAAATGCATTATCATTCTCGTCTGCAAATGAGTTATATTATTGCCTCTGTGCGCAGGTGTGTGTGTGTGTGTTTGTTTGCCTTTTAAGCGAGTGTAGAATGTACCATATTCCTTGAGGATTTAATTTCCAAATTCATCTGAGGTCGTGGGGTTAAGGTCAAGATTACCTGCACCCAATGTGGTGGTAGTTGTAAGTAACATAATATGCTCCTTGACCTTTATGAATTTATTCACTTTTTCTCAAGATTTTGTTTTCAAGGTAACTGAAGGTCATAAGGTGAAGGACATGGTCGCCTGCATCTAATTTGGTGGTAGTAGCCAGCAACATGTTATGCTTGTGGCTTTTATATATTTTTCTCGAATTTTTGTTTTCAAGTTCATTCAAGGTAATGGGTTCAAAGTCAAGATCACGGAGTTACGTAATGTTTGTAGTAGTCTGTAAGGATATATGATTGCTAACTTTTATGCATTTTTCTCAAGTTTTCGTTTTCAAGGTCGTTAAATGCCATGGGGTCAAGGTCAAAATTACCTGCATCCAACATGGCGGTAGTAGTCTGTCACATCATATACTTGCTAATTTCAATGGATTTTTTCCAAAAAATTTTAAGGTCATCAAGGTCATGGGGTGAAGATGGTCACTGGTTTCCAATATGGTGGTGGTAGTAGTCTGTAACATATGTTGCTTGCTGAAATTTACGAATTTTTCTAGAGTTTTCCTTTTCAATGTCAGTCGAGATCATGGGGTCCAGATCATGGTCACCTATATTCAACATGGTTGCTACGATGGCTGAGAGCACTAATATGGCTGACTGGGTGTGTGCGAGGGGGTGTAGGTTTGCTGATTAATTTGTTGGGAGAGGGAGGTCTGGAGGGTACATCACGAAATTACATTTCTGAAATAAACTTTTAAATAATTTTTAATAACTTTTAGTAATTTCTCAATATTTTTTATGACGGTTAATAATACATTTCTTTTGAATTTTTTCGGATCTTTTATTTTTATTTTGGTGTCAAAGGTCATCGGTCAAGGATCAAAGGTCCTTAGTCCGACTCTTCTGGCTCGGAATCACTGATTCCAGTCATCTGTATGGCTCGGAGTCACTGATCCCGGTCACTTACTCTGGTAAAACGTGAATTTTCTGGGGAACATTTTAAGGAAAAAGGGACATTTGTAGGGAAATTTAGTTTATTTAAAAAAAAAAAAAAAAAGACACGTTAAAAGTAAAAAGGGAAAAAATATGGCGGTCGGTGACCTCACAACATGGCGGCCGGGCGGCTCCTTTGCTCCTGTCCCCTGTTCCCTTGCGCCAGAATGCAGATAATCATTCTATTTCGATACATTATTATACTAACTGGACTGAAGAACAGTTGACACCGAGATACATGTAGTAATCACTGAACTTCCCTACTGGTGTTTGGGACAGTTTTAAATGCTCAAAAGTGGTCATTCTTTCAATAAATTCAGCCCACGTGGTGAAGATTTCGTACTGTTGATAGTTTAGTAATAAGAACTGGTTTTGTTGGAATTTGAGGAGTGATTGTGTATTTCCGTAAAGCCACTTCTAAAATAATCATAAAATGACGGCATTTAATGATTTCATGAATAAGCATGTAACAATAATTCTCATTGTGATATTAAAAAGTCTTCCTTAAAGTGAGATTCCGGAACACCAAATCATGAAATTTCTCTGAAAAAATTTTATATATTTTTATAGACGATTCGGAACCTACGCTGCATAGTGAAGACGTTCTACGAACGTGGACATGGTAATACATTGTACCAATAATAACGCATTGAAGGAATTTCTCCCAATAGTGAAGAATTTTGTCGACACGATAGTTTCAAATACGTACAATATTTAAAATATATCTTAAATTTCACATACACATTTCGATAGGCACAGAATTAATCAAAACTAATAATAGGTATTTCCAGTTTACTTGTTAGTGACAGGAATATCATTCTAACGTTTGTGAGGAGAACTTGATACACTTCTTCAGGTAAATACAGGGATGGTTGATGATTTAATTACATACTATTTCGTGAAACCATTTATTTATATTACTATTACACGCAAAATACATTAAAACCCATTTCGTTTGTTTAATTTTAAAATATACATATTAAAAATAAATAAATATTTTTTATTGTTTTATTGCTCACAGGAAGAAAAATTATATATTCTTATCTTGTTGACTGCGCCTCCTTATGCGTCTAAGTTACTGGGTAAGAGAAATAAATTAATAAGACGGTTAATAAAAGGCACGCAAAATCAGTGCGCTGGTTATAATTTTTCTAAATGCAAAAGTATGTTCAAATTAAATGTAAGTTTCTACTGGTGCATTTCAACACAGTGTTCTTCGTTTTGGAACTATACTTTATTAACGCAGACCTATTAGGACACGATATAATCATCTAAGTATTTAATTATTTAAGCGCTCCTAAATTATTGCTGTATTTTAATAAATAGTTATTTTGTAATAAATTTTAATTAAATTCCTTTTTGCAAATGACAGCACTGTAAATCTGAATGTATTATAAATGTTTATAATGATTTTTTCAGGCATTCACAATTTTGGAAGTCATATTTTATTTTTAATATCACTCAGCGCCATGTGATTAGTTTATTTTCAGTTATTCATCTCATATGTACACTATTTACCAAAAAGAAATCGGGCACCTGTCCACAATGTTTGCTCGGTGGTGTCACTCCGTTAGAATCTCGCAGGGCCACCTCTTGCGGCTATAACAGCAGCCACCCTGTCTGGCATGCTCTCTACGAGTGTTTGCAGGACATCCACGGGGATTCGTCGCCATTCCTCTTGCAACCATTCCATGAGTTGAACAATGGATTTTGGCCGCCCTGACGAACCCTCACCCGGCGATCCAATTCGTCCCAAAGATGTTCTATAGGGTTGAAGTCGCGGCTCTGGGCGGGCCAGTCAATCGGCGAACATTGTTGTCGGCGTATCACTGTATAGTAGCCCTTGAAACATGACACCTGGCATTGTCATCCTGGAAGTAACACGGGTCCATTCCGTAAAAACACCACAATGTTGAGAGTATTTCATTATCCAGAATGCTACAATAGGCCTCTGTGTTCATGCTACCCCGGACAAACACCAGCGGTCCTATGCCGAAGGCCGTGATACACATGTCAACTGACGTATTGAATTTCCTAGCTTCACGGATACCCAATTACTTTTTCGTATATAGTGAATATTGTCATCTACCGTTATATTCTTTCATAGGTGTAGCATTGCTCATATACATGCAATAAAATGGTGTAAGTGATTCGAATGCATTTATGTAATAACTCTAATTTTCATAAATAAAAAAATACACCATTGTAATATTGAAATGATTGCTTTTGAAAAATTTCTGCTGATAGAACAATGTTTTCTTATTCGCTACCAAAGTCAAAGTGCCTGAGTAAGAATGATATTAAAATGTAAGCATTTTCGGGTTGAGGTATTTTATAAAACTCGTGAATAGAATGAAGACATTTGGGCCGCTCTTAACGTCGAGATATTGAGAGCCGATGAGGGTGAAGTGAGGTGAGTATGGAGCACCGCCGATATGCAAGAACGGGGGAACCGGAGATAGCCGAGTAAATCCGGGAATGACCCCCCCCCCCGCCCGGGCTCTTTGCCCTCGGGGATTCGAACCAGGTTCGCCTAGGTGGTAGACGATCAGTCTGACCACTACACCACAGCGGCCCCAGGAATAGTCAGATAATGGTCGCTGCGCACGGCGAAGAGAGCGTGTCGAAGGGAACTGTTACTCCGTCCTTGACTGGTGGCTAATGTTCCACGAAGCCCTAGATGAAAATACGTATTTTCCGCGTCCTGCGTTACCAGGAGCCAAATTAGGGTTGCCAACATTTTATATTTCCCAGAAGAAACACTTGCGAAATCACGTTACATCACATCTATTCAAAATGAAATATAATTATACAAATAACTTTAAAATACTATTTGCTATATGAAAAAGTCAGTACAGTTTCCCTTAAAAAACAGCAATATATTACTTGCATGTAAAAATTAATGTTTTTTTTTTTTTGTGACTTCAAACCTATTTTTCTTCATAAATTTGTATGTTTACATTTTATTCTCCATTTGAGGCATAGCAGCAGCGTCAACGTAGGTACATGTGGTCGCGGAAGTGATACATGACTTACACAGTGTTTATTAATATCCAGTTTGTTTTCCCAGATTTCTGATATACGGGATATACAACGCCCTGTCCTATGGACATGCGGGATAATTCTTTCGTCCTCTAGATACGAGAAACACCGTACAGCAAGGAAACCGTTGTCAACTCTAGTCCGAGGTCGTGGCCGTTAGCCTGACTGCGGACACGGGAATCGCCATCAAAGAGAATCGTCGCAGGGACATGCGGGAATTGGCCAATAAGTACACTGTAAAATATTTCCCTTTAATTCAAAGAAAAAAAAAATTAAGGTAAAAATGTATTCAGAAGTGCCCGTGTACTCTCCGTAATATTGCCGATATGTTGATACTCAGAAACGAACATTCCGTGAATGCACGGAACGTCACCATTTATATCCTAATTAGTTTTTTATACTTCCAATAAACCAACACACATAATGAAAGCATTTTTAATTTTCTTCGTGTGTGCGTTCTACTGTGTATTAAAAATATGTTAACATTTTAAAAGTATTTTATACGAGAGTGAAATCTGAGGTCGATTCCAAAAGTTAGTAGCCTATAAATGTAAATAATCTGGTAGAGTTTGTGTCGCCCTGCATGTCAGCGAAGGCCACTACTACAAGCAGCAATAAGTTTAAAAAATTTAGCTGAGTTATAATTTGAGAAACACGATTGTTTCTGTAATATATATTATATATGTAATTATATGTATACATATATATATATTCCAAAGTTCAATGCATTGCATTTTACCCTTTTTAAAATATTTTATTCCCATTTCAATTACATATTGGGGCGCACAGAAAAACGGTCACCAATCTTATTTCTAATTAACCTGTGGCAATCTCTATTTATCGCTAAATTTACAAAATCGAAGTTTAATCTCCTTGCTAATCTACTGAGAGACATACATTAAGTTTACCGAAAAAAAAATTAACATAGCTTTTTCACCAAAAACATTTTAACAGTGACATGATTTTAAGCAGACATTTATAAAACTTTCAACTGTCTCGGGACTCCTATTCTGTTCCCTTGACTAAAGCAATAATGCTTATCTAAATATGAAATTTAGGAGCTGCTTTCTCGTAATGAGAATAGATCTCACACAGGATTACATAGAGCAAAATTGAACAGCTCCCCTCCCCAAGCGGGAGTCTACTTCGATACATGTATAAAAAAAAATCATGATTTATCATTTGAAATATTTGGACCTGCGAAAAGGTCACTATACTCTTATTGGTGAACGTCAGTAATTCGGAAGCCCTGCCATACTTCGCGGCGATACTCCAGGTGACACCAGCGCTGGCAGCGGCGACTCGGGGAAACCTCGCGCCTCGCATAGGCGGGCGACCGGCAGTATATCTCTGGGTCGTGATGTGATGTGACAACCGCGCTGCATGTGCGGAAGGTATGGATCCACTTGAAGGCCATCGCTGGGGTGGAAAACTGCCTCGTCCAAGGGCAGCCTACGACGGCGATTCTACAGCAAGGTAAGGCGTCTTATTCAATGTTATGCTGCACGTTTTGTGAAGGAACATCGTTGTCTTGCCTGTAGATATTGTCATTTCCGTGAAACCTCCTTGGTGTTGCTAGGTGCACTCGAAAACACACCCGACGGGCGGAAATTCGGGCAACATGAGACTACCCGTTTCAAGTTTATCACATAGTTTGGGAGCATAACTTTAGAATTTCTACGTAAGTGAAAAATTCAACTACCTTTGGAGTTTCCATTGAAGTTAGCGTATTTTAAGTGTCACTCAATGTTACAGACGCACAATACTGATTTTAACATTTGAAAGAATAGATCATAGTGACATCGATAAGCTAACTGCTGCAGAGACGATAATTTTCTACTTACAGTGGCGAAGGATCTTCGTTGTAGATTCGGTATTGTTCGTCCCCGAAATTTGGAAGCTATGGGAGATACGGAGACTTTCTGTATTTTGCATTTACCAAGCCAGCTACATTTTTCGTCGTTATGGATTACGTTTCTGTACGTCTACTGTATACTTCCGTAAAAATGTATCTAAATATACGGAAATTTTTAACAATGTTCGAAGTGTCCGCTGTTATACTGATCACCAAGGATCTGCGAAGATGAGTAACTTTACAGGAAAGAGGGGCGTCAGAAACTACTTCGTAAAAGACTATATATTACGTTATACCTTCCTAGGATAATACCTTGAAACACGTGTCTGAGGACGAATCAGTATGTCAATAAGAATGATAGGTCTTGGACAGTCAAGGTCGTAGATGTAGAAGAGAGTTATATTTTATGATCTTTTTTGTACCGCTTCGGTCTTCAAGGAAATATAACTGAAAAAGCCGGTGGTGGTTTGTTGGAATTGTGTTTCTTTCGGAAGTCTCATGTTGACAAGGATCCTGCGCTTGAGGAAATTGGTGACATTGATGTTTGTGATATAATATGCTGGAAAACTTTTCCAGTTCACGAGGGCAAGGCAGACAATACTGCTGTAATTAGTGTATTTGGTAATGCGTCGATGTTTTCGCGTAATAAGATGAAAATGGAACTTGGTGATCAGATTTGGTTGTATCGTAAATTATTTGGCACTACTTGTGACATGCATATTCATGATAACATGGAATTGTATTTTAAGTCGTAATAAATCGCAATAACCGTAAATTAACGGTTTGTTATTATTATTTATCATTCAATGTGTTTTTAGTTTATTTTATGATATAATAACACTAATTTTCTTTAAATGGCTTCCACTTATATTTTAATAATAATATTTTGTATTGTTATAAAAGAAGAATATTTAATTTCATATAAAGTCATAAAAACTAATTACATCCATACACATAACCCACACACCTAACTGCTGCTTTCACCAGCAAGGAAAACAGTGATACATATTGAATACTGATATGCCTGACGTCCAGTGACACACGGGATATTGTGATATATTGACATAATCAGTAATACATGGGACATAATGGTTTTCATATAATGGAAAATCGGATCCAGTTCGAACTGGTATCATGTGGTTGTTCATTGTCCACATTTAGTTGCTTAATATATGTATGTGTAAGTATTCAGGACATAATTGTATTTTTTTTTATAATCGATATGGTTAGTATAATATTGTGCTCTGCATACAGTATATGTTGCAATATTATTTTGATTATTTAAATCGATCAAGTAATTTAGTAGTTATGAATTTTTGTAGTTGTGAGATGATACATAACCTCAAAGTGGACGCCACATAGCGTCGCGTACTCCTTGTATTACAGAGTCGCGACGCGCCAATCAGGAGCCTGTAGAGTTGCCATCTTGCCAGGTTGTCGCGCATTCTACGCCTTTTCTTTTCTCTCTACCGTGTCACCACGTAGAACATGGAGGAAACTTACATCTGCAAGCAGTAGAAACGTACTGGCTAGTTCAAACTAAATTAATCAATTCGCCACATTCAGCTGTAAATATTACGCGAACTGCATCGTTGGACATTCAAAGAGTTTAGAAGTTAAACCTTTGGCATTATTGATATGAAATAAAATTGATGGTAAAGTATGACGCATTTGAGGAAAATTGCTTTTCGTAAAAGAATTAAACGAGTTACGTAAAATACTAATTAGCAATTTTTTTCGTACAAACCCCAAAGTAGGACTAAACAAATATGCTATATTACAGCTCAAAATAAACTCCCATATACCTCACCAACCCCTCATCGCCTCATTTCTCCTCACCAGTCTGTCACCGACTCACTTGCCCTCACGAATCCCACACCCTCCCTTAATAATCCTTCAACCTGTCACCACCATTAACCCACAAAACTTAAAAAATCGACGATCATGTAATGCCATAACCCTGCTCAAACTGCCACCCAGTCATAAAATCGATTATAGCACATTTCCTAACACCAATATTAAATTTTATTTCAGTTTTTTATGTATACCATATATATACAAATATATTTATTATCTTATAACCATTAAATTATTGGTTTAATACATACCTTCACTTACGATAACCTATTCCTATTCCGAATAGGATATTTTGTTTAAAAAAAATCATAGTATATTTATGATTGTTTACATTTTAAGTACATTTAAAGGTAAGCGATGTATCATAAACCTTGTATTTTTGAAAAATATGGGCCTGTATCTTAAATGAAAGTAGCCTATGCCCATATTTTCGCAAGTGAGGTTGTAAGAAAGCAAATATTTATAGGCATGTACAATTACAATGGGCGATTTATTAGGGCTAGGATCGTGAAATTCAATTTGCAAGCATAATTTATAGCTGCAGGAAAGTATGCATGTATGAGCGCTATAAACATTTATAGACATAGTGATTAGCCAAATTTGAAATAATATTTACATGATAGTACTTGTCTATCAAAATCAGTTCATAACAGGGAAAGACATGATATAGGGATAGAATCATAAAATAATGTTTCGAATTTTTAATTTATTAAAATTTATTACTACAAGACTATTCGTGTTCGTCTGCATCCATATAATCACCACCTTCAGTTCTAATTCTTTAAATACGAAACTAACTATTCGGGTACTTGTGAACTTCGTGCCGGCGTATAGTAGGTTTAAAGGCAAAGTGCCTGCAACCGAATAGACATACATATGCAATTGAAAGGTTCCACATATGATACACAAGTGGTCCCAGATGGTTCGGCTGTCATCACGTCAGATGTAGCAGGAACCATGCATGGAAATTTCGTTATGGAAAGAGATGTTGCTTCTGGGAAGGAGGTGTCAGGTTCGTCGTTCGTTCTGGTCGCGACATATTTTGGTAGTCGAGCGGATCCATCACCGATGCATCTATAAAGCCTGCAGTTTAACTTTTCATGACCTTACATGTTTGCAGTAAATATTCTTGCGGTGGAAAAGTGACGCACACCGCTAGCACAGATATTTAATGATGGCGGGTTTGTTCACACACCCACGAAATATTTCAATGACGTCATAGACAGATATTTGGTAGCTTTGTTATTTTTAAGGGGCTTATTTTGATAGAGGTCTTGGTGAGTGGCAGATCGTCGTAGCAGGTGACGGTACCTTTAATAAATATTATGGAGACGTTGGTTATGTGAGTAGTGGGAGCGTAGGCTTTATACGATACAAAGTGCAAGAGTGGTCTATGTGCCATGTCACAAAGGTGAGATTAGGATCGGTAGGACCCCTCACCCCACCCTTCCTCCTCCCATCACCCTACTAAAGGTGTGTTGTGATTGGCTGGATGTGTTGGCCCTCCTTTCTCCTGTTTCCCCTTCAGGTGATTGGTAGGTTGGTTGTTGGAGCAAGAACACCACAAGAGTCATTGGTGGGTGGAGGGGGGGGGGGGGTAGTCGATGTGGACTCTTTGGAGTACAAAACACGACTGAGCTCTGGAGTGGCATAGGTGCTCACCCTTCAGAGTCCAGACCATGACTGCGGTGTGAAAGTAGGTGAGGGTAGGGAGGGGAGTGGAACGGGTGGAGGGAGAAAACCCTTCCAGCTCGGAGTCTAAACCACGGCTGAGCTCTGGAGCTGCATATATGTTCTCCCTTCGGTATGAGACGACGGAATGGAGTGGGTGAAGTAAGAGATAAGTAAGGTTAAGTTCTGTCATTTGTGGAGAACGACAAAGGTCTTCAACCACCACTGTCTGACACAATACTGAGCTCTGAGACGAAATATAGAGATTGGAATTGCACAATAATCGCGAAACAAACAAATATAGCATTCTGCTACGCTCCCTTAAGGGGAGCGTACAAACTCTTAAAGGCCTAATGGGGGACATACCCAAGGAAGCTCAACAGTTACTATAAAACAAGCCTTTTACTAATTCACTACGAATTACAAGTCAATGAATTTGAAGACACTTACTACTGATAGTTCTAAAGCTTTCGCTGGACGAACGCTAGGGGCACTGCGTCGCGGTACCCCAGTGACGTCTCCTTCTGACATTGTGCCGCCGCACTCTTTATACTGGCCTCACTGGCCTCCTTTCACGTGCCAACCCTCCATGTTTAATGTTACTCAACCAAACACCGCATGTCACTTTGGATTCCCTGGTCTGGCAAACTGAGGTAGCTCTCCTCGGCGTGCATCTTGTTGCGACCGGAACATAGCTGCCTCACTCAGGAAAACGTCTGCTCGTCCTCGAGCGCCGTGGAAGGGCGGTGTGGTTTCGTTGTAGCAGTGAGGGTTGGTGGCAGAGGTTAGTAGTAGCCAGTGGGACATGAGCTCGGGTCGTCCGCCCTGTTGCGGACTGGCAGTGCCCCCTCTTCCTCGCGCCCACAGTTGTCACGTGGTTATGGCAAAGTGGTTGTTAGTTCGAATCTTCAGAGTGTCTTTTGCGCACTTTTCTAACTATGTGACCTTTGAACGTGAGGTAGGGCTGTGTTTAAAGTTACCTACTTAGACATTTATTAATAGAATGTGGGGATTAATTACCTTATATTGAAACTACTTTTTATGGCTATATTGTGTGGAAGAACATTACATTCCACTCTATCTAACTGTATATGATTATGTTTTGTGAATATGTTTTGACAATATTTAGTTCTGACCCTTTGACTATTTTAAATTATATCTATTTCTATACGATTTTTTATTACAGTTTCTGTTGGAATATTCAAACAGTAAATGTCTCTGTACATCCTCTTAACAGAGTCTTGTAGACAAGTATATGCAATATATTAATCTGCTTCCATGGTTACTTCATGTCGCGATGTGGGTGTTGGAGTATGGTCATGCTGTTTTGTAACCCCAATTACAATTTGTGACATGGCACCGACAACTATGGTAAGGAGAAGGTGGTATTACGTGCACGCTTGATGTCGTGACACTTAATAACAGGGCTATATGTTCTATACCTTGCAATTAAAATATTGATTCTTAGTCTATCGTGTAGCTCGTCTATTGCTAGCATTATTCCAATAATTTTTTTTTATGCTAGAACCCTTAGATTTATAAGTGTGTACCAGAATTTTTGTGGACCGTCTATACAATTCATTCTTTCCCTGTATTTCATTTTTGATTCGCTAACCTATTTATTTGTAATATTTTTCTAATTTCTAAGTATACATATTTTTACTGTACATTGGTAAACTTTTCTGATAGTATATAGCTATTGGTACTGTACATTGGAAACTTTTTAATACTATATTCATATTTTTACTCTACATTGGAAAACATTAACTGATTGTATATACCTATATTCCCTTTATATTGGAGAATTTTCTGATATCATATACATATTTTTATCATACATTGGAAAACATTTGATTACATTGGAGACTGTTCTGATAATATCATAATATATCTTTATACTTTCCTACTCTGTTGCTAAACAATAAGAAAACAATGTGAAAGCTCTGCGAATTTTGGTTTATATAAAAAAGATTATTATATGCTTGATATATACTATATATATATTTTTAATTAAACATAAGAATTAAAACCCTATTTTTTAAAATTACTTTGGACATGTGAGCTATATATAAAATTGTTACACTGATAAAACCCAAATGAAGAATTTTTTTTTGTATAATATACATTTACTTAAAAACCGCATTAGAGTTGCACATTACGTCCAAACATTGACAACTGTTCACTTTGCCACTGAATTACTAGTCCTTTTGGAGAATACTCACTGCAAAAAGGGCGGAGACGTTAATATTAATGACAAACACGGTAGTTCTAATTATCCTGGTGGCAATATTTGATTGTGTTTATACATATTTGCTATTGCAATGTTTTGCTTGGTAGCACAATCTTGTACCAACATATAAAAAGTTCCATCAACATGTTCCATCTTGCAAACTTCCTAAACATTATATTTTATTAATGCCATTTGCAAACGGCGCTATTAAAAACTGCATTTGGAAATGCTGAATTTAGTCCGCTTTACATACATAAATGCGTAAAAAGCCCGTCCACGGTGAACTGGCCTGAATCATTTACTTCCAGACCTTAGCTATTTTCTGTTTGGATTGCACATATTTCTATACATTGCGCTGAATTAAGCGCAATGACAGCGCTCCCTATACTTATAGCAGCCGCCGCCGCAACTCCGCGAGTTCGTTCTCGGTTAGTACCATGGTTCTCCGTGTCCCCGATCCCCTCTCCTGTTCCCGTACCTCTTGTGTTTCCCTCCCTCCTGCGCGTGCGCACTGGGCAGCCTTCCCCTACCTTGATTCCTTGTCCGTTGTAATTTAAGTTTGTATCGGCCTATTCTCCTCCGACCTTAGGTGCCAAAGGGTGTCGACGAGAGACAGGTGGGTTCGGCAGCTGACATTTACTGTAATGTATTTAAGCATGTTTAAATATTTTCAGGGCTAGGAATTTGTGTTACTCAAGTTTGAATGTTTGTCGGAATATATATATATATATATATATATATATATGTTTATTTATTTATTTATATCATATTAACCTGCCATACGGTCGAGGCTTCGCTGCAGCTCTACGCACAGAGAAGGGAGAAAACAGTGTCTGTATTTTTGAATAAAATTAAATATACTATATGCTGTTCACGGTAAAGAGAGCACTTTTTGAAGCCCTCTCATTTGGAATAATACTCAAGTATATTTTATTGTAGTAGTAGACGTTAACTTTCGAGTCTGGTGATATATTCACTGTGTTTACTGCTTACATGCCAATATTTATTTTAAAAAGTGGCTGAAGGATAAAATATGGCTGATACGAAAAACCTAACTAGGGCTTCAAAAGTTCTCACTTTACCGTGAACAGCCTATAACGAATGCAATTGTAGAAAAAAATAGCATATAATATAACCACAAATGTTCTCCACATTTTATATTTACCCAATCTTCCATCGGTTCTTTTTAAACAATAACATAATTCACAATTACCAAAATTATTGCACGTAGAATGATAATATTAATATATATTAGTAGCCTATATACATGCATATATAATCGTAATTAAGTGGTTAAGACCTTATCATCTAGTGGATACAAAAAAATATGTATTTCTTCTGCATTTTGTGTGCGGTAACACTTCAGTGCGTATCTTATGATCATTGATCTATGCTAAACACGCAAGTGTCTTGTGACCCTGATGTTTCTGGAAGGAATCCTTTGTAGAGTGGCTCTGGCATCTGCTCTGCCACAGTATTACTGTAGAATAACCGATATGAAGAGATGTAGTTGACTATTGTTAAACTGTGTTAAAGGTAACTAAACATTTGATAGGCTTCTCTCAAAATTCGGCCGGAAGTGATGTCATATTTGTTAATGCCTCATAATACTTTTTGTAGCCTCTCTCTCTCTCTCTCTCTGAAGATAATTTAGACTTACAGTTTCTGTGTCGTATCCTGTGTACTGATGAGATCGCTTTCACAAAGAACGGCTTCATCACTTCGAAACTGTTATGCACAGGTCCCTGCCAATCCAAACGCCACGATGAATAGAGGTTCCCATCATCGATCTTCCAACGACAATATTATACATATCCGCGAGTGCTGCTCTCCAGCCTTAATGGATTGCGGTGTTTGATATTTCTTTTAATAAGTTTTTTCTGGACTTCGTGAAAGACTTTCTGTTGACAAAACGACCTTACATGCGATACCAGCATTATGCAGTTCTGGCAAAATTTAGATCGTCATGTTCCCGATCATTTGAAGAACAACTTCAGCAGGAACTATTTTGGATATGACAGCTATGTCGAGGTTGATTCAAAAGGCAGGAAATACAGAGTAAAATATTTTTCTGCTTGTGCAGGTGTACAGCAGCAGATGAGAGCATTAACGCCGGTACTTGCAGACACCTTACCTGGACAGCTGTCACGCGCCCTGCAGTAGCGAAAGAGATGTAATTTACAGATAAAGGTCGTGATCACGACGAATACGAAGTGGATGACCGCGGAAAAATTCTAACATAAATCCTAATCAATTATGGCAGCGGTTGTCAAAAGCTCCCACAGAAGTACTCGCCTGATATCAGCTGAACTCGGTGGATGTTAAGTGGTTAGCCTAGTCCCCAGACTTGAGTATCTGATTTGTCACCTCTGGGGACATTTGAAGGCGTCAAAATTATGGGACGAATATTAATCAAGACATAAGAGTATCGATACCTGTCCCAGCGTTCAGCTAAGTAGTTAGTTTCCCTTCCATCTTGGATATTTTAATAAATTTTTATAATCAAAATTTGTGGCCATAAACTAGAAAATAAAAGCTTGATATACCTCGCAGGAATACTTGGCAAAATTCGTACAAGTTTGTATGTTTGAGTTTTACAGATTGTGTCTAAATCACCATAGCACGTTGTAAGGGCTTGTAGTAGGGACCAAGAGTGTTTTGTTTTGCATTGGAACTTCTGTGCGGGAACATACCGTTTCCCCACAACAAACAAAACACCACCACATCACATGTTGACCTCTCCCATGTCTGCAACATACTGTACGTTGTTTATCTTTTGGGTCCACTTACAATAAGGGCTCGATGTGACGACCTGCGACGTCTACACAAACACGGTACCTATGTACCATGTTCTGGTAAACACGATCACCAATACCTGGAAGTCCAAGATCCGCCGCAGCCATAATCCGCGCCAGCATGTCCTCCTCTGATTCCACAGGGGTCGCGTAAATAACGGCCTTCATGTGGTCCCACAGGAAGTAGTCTAGTGGAATCAAATCGGGTAAACGTGCAGACCAAGCAATTTGGGCCACCCCGACCTATCACTGTTGGTCAATACGTAGATCGAGATGACTTCGGACTGCTAGAGAAAAATGAGATTGTGGCTCATCGTGCTGAAACCACACATTTATGCAGTGGCACATCTACCAAAAACCCTGGCAGTACATGTTCAAGGAAAATCAAGTACGCGGCACCCGTGAGAATACAAGGAAGAAGGTTATGGCCCAGAAACACTGCCCACGTATTGATACTGTATAGTAGCTGAAAACTTGAGGACACGTAGCACGCGGGTTTTCATCCGCCCAACCATGGCTGTTGCGCGAATTGAAAACATCTTCCCTGATGAACCTGGCTTTATCAGTGAAGAGGATGCACCTTGGAAAGTAGGACTCATCAACATAGCTGTGCAAGAACCACCTACAGTATTGGACACGTGGCGCAAAATCCTTTGGACGCATTGCCTGTACTCTCTGGCTGTGGTAGGGGTGTACCAGCTGCTCATACAGAACACGCCAGACAGTTTTGTGATCCACATTGAGTATACGCACTATTTTTATAATACTCGTCGTTGCGTCATTTTCGACTGCATTGAGTATAGCATCGTTGAACTTGGGGGTGCGCTGCCGCCGTGGAGCACCACAGTCAGATATGTTGGCGGTAAATGTACTCGTCTCCGAGGCCCGCTAGTAAACCTTGGCAAAGAGGGTGTCCGAAGGTGTCTGGCGGTGTGGAAATCGCTCATCATACAGCTGACGAGCAGCCCTCCCATCGCACCGAGCTTCGCCGTACAATATCATCATATCGGCATATTCCCCAAACGTGTAGTTTTCAATGTTCAACAGCAACACTCTGGCAAAGAACTGCAGCTTGGCTTCACGTCAAGGAGGTTAATAACAAATTGAACACAAGCACTACAGCAAATATCTACGTTTACTGATCGACGTGTTTTCAAGCAGCTGATCACATCAAGTGAATGTCATGTAAAGAAACCTGTCGCGGACACGGGACCCTAGTCATTGGCACCCGCATTGTTCTCCACGTACTCTAACGGGTGCCCGATTACTTGGCCTGCACGTTCGCCCAACTTGACTCTGTTAGACTACTTCATGTGGGGCCACGTGGAGGGTTTGCTTTACCAGACCTCTGTGGAATCAGTGGAAGAACTGCAGGCGCGGTTTATGTCTGCGGCGGTTCTTGGACGTCTAGGTATTGGTGATCGTGTGTACCAGAACACGGCACACAGGTACCGTGTTTGTGTAAGACGTCGGTGGTCGTAATATCGAGCCCTTATTGTATGTGGACCCAGAAGAAACACAACGTACAGTTTTTGGCAGATCTGGGAGAGGTCAACATGTGATGTGGTGGTAGTAGATAGGAAATGAGAGAGCGAGCGCAGCGCACTTTAAATCGGAAATTTACCTTTAAAGTACAGGAAAAAACTACCACAACTATTTCCTGCTAGTTTTAATGAAAATACAGGGAAAAATTAAATACTCTTAATCTGAAATTCGATGAAAAAAAATTCAAAATCGAGAAAATTAAAGCTAAAATCAAGTAATTTTATCCTTTTCAAGCAACTTTTTCATGTTTCTAGAAGCAACAATTTTCTATCCTCAAAAACAAGGAAATTTAAGCCAAAATCATGCGGTTTTAAGCCATATACAAGCAAACTTTTCAGTTTTTTCACAAATGGCAGTGCAGGATTTGTGCCGATTTAATAAACAGCAAAATTTAAGCTGTAAACATGCAAATTTCTCTATTTTAAGCAACTTTTTCATGTTTTCTAGAAAAGCTAATTTTGCAAGCAAGCTATCTAAATTAATCAAATTGAATCTAAATCAAGTAAATTAAATTCAAATTAATGGAATTTATAGATTTTAAGATAGTTCTATATCGTACTTAGTTTTTAATTTCTTAATTTCTTTTAAACCTTTATATGCTATAAAAACTTGTTTTTTATTTATTAATTAAAAAAAAATTTATCAAACATATTTACATAGCGATCTGGTAAAATTATTTTATACCTCCCATTTAGAATACAATTATTACTTTTTTTACCGAATTTAGATTCATTAACTTGAAATGTTTAGCAAAATAATTTCTATTAATTTCAAGCTCTTGTAGTTTTGTCAATTCATATGAATTGTTCGACTTGTTGACAAGTGATTCCATTCAGTTTTATTTATAAGGAAAGAAATATATCATGACAAAGAAAAAAAATTCTTTATCTTAGTAAATTTCTTTCCTTATAAAGAAAATGGAATCACTGCTCGAAATGGAAAATAATACTATATGCAAGCAATGTAAGAAATGTGGTGAAATATTAAACATTAAATGTTTTTCAACACATAAACACACAAAACATAACCATATTAAAACCTGTAAATAATGTTGGGCAAAATATATCAGAAATCATTATGAATTAAATAAAGTATTATGCGAATGTGGAAAATATGTTTTTAAACTATATCTCAACACGTATAAAAATATTAAATTACAGAATAGAAATGAAATTCAACGTGGAGATTATTCAACTAAGGCATGGGTAGTATGCTATGAGAATAAATCTATCGATTCATTTTATCCCCATAGAGTTAAGCTACTATAGACAAAGATACAACAAAATGTAAAAATTGTTTTAACGAATACGCAAAGAAATATTATTAAAACAAGAAGATAACTAATTAGATCATTATTTTCATTATTAACAATAAATAAAACAGTGTTTTATTCCATTCAACTAGTTATTTTATATTATTCTTAGGTAGAAATCAATGTACCAAATCGCAATAAAAAAATTAATACTTAATTTTTTTTTCTAACTACATAAACAATAAAAAATGTCGACGAGCAATTCAATATATGAATTGAGTGAAAAGAGAGCGGGAGAGTTGAAAGTTATAGCTAAAAGTTTAAAAATAAATAATATGTATTATTTAAGGAAAGGTGATATAACTATAACTATTACTACACATTGTCTTCAAATATAAAAAACATATATAAATTTAAGAAGCCTTAAAATAGAAAATATACATATGCTAAGGAAAGACAGTTTAATTGGAACTCTTATGCCATTCATTTTAAGTGAAGATACAAAGAGTACCTTTACAACTTTACCTTTTTCAGATGCCAATATCAAAGAATTATATCCCAAAATAGAAAGGAATTGGAAAGAAATATTTCCATTCTATAAGAATTTATTTGTTAGCAAAATTGATAGAAGTGTTAATAAAAATGACAGAGCTAATAAAGCTTTTCAAAGTAGAATAGCAACCTATAACATTGAGAATTCCTTTAATTTAGTACATCCTTATAAATTTTAACTTCAGTAATAAATAACATATTTTCGATAATAGGTGATCATCTTAGGAAATTTAGAGGTGTGAAAACAAACATTAAATTATATGCCAATCATCGCAAGAAAGATAATAACCAAGTATAATTATTTACATTTCAATCACAAAACTATACAGTATTGAACGAAGAAGAAAATAAACGGATTATAAAACCATAAAAAATGAATTACTTCCACATTTATCCGAATTTGAAAGAAAATGTTGAGATTGGAAATTAGATAGATTACTTGGTATACAATTGGCTGTAAATAAATATGTTCCTTTAAATGCAGCATCATATATCGATTTACCAGAAAAGATTAAGAAAAATAAAGCATTTATTAATGTGAGAAATGAAGATCAAAAATGTTCTCTTTGGGAAATCAGGTCTCCATTGTTTCCAGCATAAAAATATCCACAAAGATTAAACAAATATAAAAATGTTGGGCTTAATGTTGATACAGTAATAGATAAATATGAATATCCAATTTAAATTGATGATATACCAAAAATAGAAAATAGAATTGAAACATCTATAAATTTATACTCTTTTGATGACTGGAACAATGTTTATCCACTAAAACTTAAACAACAAAAAATGGAATAACATATAAATTTCCTTTGTATAAGAAAATGATAAAAGTTCACATTATTTTTGGATAAAAGATTTAGCATAGCTGCTTTCTGCACAAAAAACTAAACATAATGGTAAAACTTATATATGTTATATATGTGTCTTAAATTCTTCATTCCCTAGAAATATTAAATAAACGTATAGACGACTGCTCTAAAAATTAATCAGTAAGAATCAGTATACCTTGGAAAGGAGAGCAAATATACAATGAAGGTTTCTCTTGAAATAAATATTGATTTTGAATCAATTTAAACAAAATATCTACTACACAAAATCCAAGAGTTATAATTATATTTAAATTTGTCCAAAAAATCCAGTTTTAACAGAGGATGTTAATGATTATGGTTTTTAAGGAGGTACTTAAAGAGATATATAAACTTACTAATAATCAAATAAATATCATTTATTTGAAGTTAAATGATGAATCATATACAATGAAATATCAGTTACATGAAGCTTCACGTTTTGGCTATTATATTGTATCTAGTTATGGTGATTGTAAACCACCAGTTGTATATCAACAACCAAATGCGCATAAGATGTTTATACAAGTAATGAAAAGGGAAGTAGAAGAGATTGGGGAAATATATTCAGAAATTGAACCAATGCATCCACTAACAAAATAAGAAAAAGTGTTATGTAATAGATCTACAAAATTTGTATGTAAATGTGAATACACGCAGGAAAATAAAAAAAAGTATATAATCGTGATCATATTACTGGAAAATTCATAAACCCAGTATGTAATAATTGTAATCTACAATTAAAATAACCCAATTTTGTTCGAATTTATTTTTATAACTTAGATGGATAATATGCTCATTTATTTTTTAAGGAGCTAGGATATGATGAAAAACATATAGATTTAATTGCAAATAGTGAAGGAAAATTTATTACTTTTGGGGAAACAACAGAAAATTAAAAAATGAGAATTATAGACACATTTAAATTTATGACAATTAGTTTAGATAAATTATCATTTAATTTAAGTAAAGATCAAATGAAACATAAACAGAAGTATTTTCCAAAGATAAAATAGATTTAGTAATTAGAAAAGGATTTTATCTATATGAATAGGGACAGTTGGGATAAATGAGAAGAACAGAACTTCCACCAAAAGTGAATTTCAAATAAATGAAATGAATCCGATGTAACTGACAATGGTTATAATTATACAAAACATGTATGGGATCAATGGAATATGAAGATCCTTGGGAAATATCACGATTTATACTTAAAAAACGATATTTTACTATAAGCGGATGTATTTGAAAAGTTTAGAGAAACATGTATAAATGCATCTGATTTAGATCCAGCATATTATTTTATAGCACCAGGATTATCATGAAATGCAATGTTCAAAATAACTAAACAACCATACGATTTATTACATAATTATGATATGATTTTAATGGTGAAAAAAGGAATTAGAAGCGGGGTTTCACAATGATGTAAGAGATATGTAAAAGTGAATAGCAAATATTTAGATAAATTTAACCATAATCAAGAGTCTTACTATTTAGCTAATCTCGATGTCAATAATTTATATGGTTGGACAATAGTTCAATATTTACCATATGGTGGTTTCGAATGGGCTGATTTCCACAATTTAAATTAGATTGTTGGCAAAATTATATATTAAATCTTAAGGATGTTCCTGATTATGGTAACATTTTAGAAGTAGATTTAGATTATCCACAAAAACAACACAAATTACTCAAAGATCTTCCATTTTGTCCAGAAAATAAGGTAGTTTCCAGGAACAAATCAGTCTAAATTATTAACAACTTTACTTAATAAAGAAAAGTACGTAATATATTATCGCAATTTGAATCAGTATCTTACAAAAATAAACACAATATTAAAGTATAATCAGTCTGATTGATTAAGTCAGTACATTGATTTAAATACATTGATTACAACTAATGCGAAAAAACAATTTTGAAAAAATATTTTTATGCTCATGAATAATTCTGTGTTTGGCAAAACAATGGAAAATATAGAAACAGCGTTTATAAAAGACTGATTTAAAATTAAAAAGCCTGTATTAAAGAGTAGCAAAACCAAATTTCAAAAGAAGTACTATATATAATGAGAAACAAGTGGTGATGCACATTTATAAAATAAATGTAAAATTAAATAAGCCTGTATATGATGGTATGTCAATTTTAGATATATCGAAAGAGATAATGTATGATTTTCATTATAAAGTGATGAAACCAAAATTAGAAGATAACATTGAATTATGCTATCAAGATACAGATTCCATCATTATTAACATAAAAACAGAAGATTTTTTACGAAGATATGAAGTTGGTGATAGAAAAATTTTAAACAAGCGATTATCCAAAAGATAATATATATAACATAACTCAAATAAATAAAACTGTTTTATCTTATGTAAGATGAAAGAGGAATGTCATCGGAAAATAATAAAGTATTTGTAGGTTTATGAGCAAAAATACATACTTACAAGGTTGGTGAACAAGAAAATAAAAGCTAGAAATATGTAAAGAAGTGTTAAGTTAATAAGAGCATAGCATTTGAGGACTATAAGAACTGTTTGTTAAGAATAACATACAATATAGAACAATGAATTTAATAAAGAGCATAAAACCTCAAATATATTCAGTAGAAGTTAATAAAATTACACTAAGTCATTGTGATGACAAAAGGATTATACTACAAAATAAAATAGATACATTGCAATGTGGATATGGAAAGATAGAATCTTAAACATCTTTAATTTCCAAAAGAATATCGATATCAGCACCATAAAAATCAATTAGTTTGCCATTTTCATAGCTAATATATAAAACAATGTGATTAAATCATTAATTATTAATTTTATAAAAAAATTGGTTTATAAGCTCAGAACTAATAGAATCTGGCAAATCAAACAGTTTTGCTGGAAAACTAGAAATTATACCAGTTTCTAAATTACTAGATTAATAAATTTTTTAAACATTCCATACGCTCTATTACAATGAAAATTCATGGTCTTAAATGGGTCAAAGTTACGTAATTTAGTACCTATAACAGTCTTTTCTTTTCCAATAAACATATTTCCTCTAAACCAAGAATATAATATATTCTATCAACAAATTTTACATCAAATTTAGATTTAATCGATATTCTATTCGTCACACTGTCTGATTTTATTTCAACGTTGTTTGTTGAAAATAGTTCAAATGAATTTAAAATTCTTTCAAAGAGTAAACATTGCATTGTCCTCTAGGTACATTTATATCTTTATTGTTTTCAATTAATGTTATAGTAGTATTGGTTATATTCGATGACACAAAATGTATGGAAAATATAATCAATGTTATATATTTATTTTTATGAATGATATCATAATGAAATTTTTCTTTAGAGTGGGCCTATTTTTGTAAACTTAAATACTTTATTATCCATTTCATAAAACAAATATTGTTATAAATGAATAATGTCGATTGGGGCGTGTGGGTTTTAATTTCCGAAGAAAATGCTGAAAATCAAAGTAATGGCGAACTGATGCCTGAAAATATGAGTGCCATTATCATTGAGACCATTAAATGGGAGAAAAGTAATTTGATTATAAAATTTATTTATAAGAATGGTTTGATAAATTTCAATAAACTGTATTTTTGCTCAAATAGTTTAAATCAACTGCAATACATTCCGTTAACTTTGATGTGATATGCAACAAGTATAATGATTATATGGCTTATTCTTAAAATAGCAGTGGTGAAATGATTCCACTAGAAGAATGTGAAAATAATTCTCTAGTAATTTTCGATGATGTCATATTAGATAATGAAGTTGTTATTCGAGTGTACCTTACTATGGGAAGGCATGAAAATATTGATGTATTTGATTTGGCACAAACATATTCGAGAGTGTGCAAACAACATGTGATAGATAATAGATATTTTTTGTGTACATTAAAACGAGATGACACAAATTGAAAACACATATATAATGAATTTGGTGGCGGAGATATGACTTATGATAAATTTAAAGAGATCTGTGCAAGCTGTTGAGACAAAGACTATAGTTTCATTATATTATAGTCGAATAGAAAAATGAAGGAAGGGAAGTATCATAATAAAATCAAAGACTTTATCAAATAACTTTGTCTCAATAGTAAGTGTAACTGAAAGTTGCACTTACTGCACGAAAATTATTTTATCTGGTTTGGAAAATATGCTGCAATCTAGTTGTAATCGAAGAAAGTTTTCCTTACTGTGCTGGCATTTAGTTGTGAGAGCAGAAAGCTTTCCAGAAAGGATTACATTTTTCGAAGGGTGCTGTCATCTTCATACCTCAGAATGAACACTTGTCATGACTCTCGATGGTAACTCGTCGACCTTGGCTGCTCTTGGGACTGAACAGTTTCAACACTCTTGCCGAGTCACTCTCGAAAATAACTCTTAGACCTTGCCACTCGCTTGGAACTGCACAGTTGCGACACACTTGGCTAGATTGATTTGCCATGTGTAGCTTTCAATTCAATACTACGAGCATCTTGTCTTCATAGTTCAGTGACAAGGGGTTCGACTTCAAACTTGTGGGTTGTGAGTTCGAACCTGGTCCACAAGGAATATTTAATGGTGTGTAGGCACCCACACTATTAAATTATCATCCATGTTGTTCTAAATTTGAGCTAAAAAAAATTTCTCACACTTATATAAAAATATGAGCAGTAGATACAATTAATTGCTACATTGAAGCTCCAGCGAATAATACTCTCTGTAATAAAAATGTTATATAACATATGTATAGCTGGAGTGTTCCCATATGATGTAAGGTGCCAACATCATATGGGAAGGGGTGGTACTAGAAAAAAAAAATAAAAAACCTAATCACCTCTCCACTAAAAAAAAATAAAAAAATCAGGCCAGCCGCATCATTTGAGTTTCTCCAATTGGAGTTTTGCTGGTGTCAATATCAAGGCCAGAAAAATATATAATAGATCACTGGTGAGGTATCAACCTGTAATCCTGAGAGGTCCCTGGTGTGGTGTCACAGCCCGCAAACATTATGAAATTTATAAAATAAAAGCTCACCATTAGTGAAATGTGTCCTGAATGAATGATGAACAAATGATGAACACATTTTATGAACATTAAACATTGAACAAATATTGAATGTGTTTTATATACATTAAACAATGTTACATTTGAAATGATTAGCCTCCTTACAATCTGCTAAATGTTTATTTTCTTTAATTGTTCATTTTATTATAGCAAATACTAGTAAAAATACTGATTACAACTCGTCAATTTCCCTTGCGCATAATTTCACTTATAAAAATGGAGTCAACTCTAGACATAAATAACAACAAACTTATTTACTCTGGTATACCAGTTTCTATGATTATTGATGATGAAAATAATCCTTGGTTTATAGGAAAAGATATTGCTGAAGTATTATAATATTCTAACCCAAAAGATGTCAATATTTACCTCACTCACATGAACTGGACAATATTGGTTCCTGCTGCACGCACCAAGAATGTGCAGATGTGAACAAGTACCAGCTTATCCTGCAACAGTGTTCACCACACGTCACTGTCGAAGAAAAAGTTTTATTGTAGACATTTAAAAATATGGCTTTCAAAGTTTATGCTATTTGTAACTAAGATGTTTAATTTGCCTTTAATTTAGGGTCGGTCTTTTAATAATTTTAAGCTGCGATCAGTCGATTTATTTTGATGTCAGTTTTAGCAGAGTTTAATGTAAATTAAGAAACGATGGTTTAATTGCAAGGCGAATAATAGTCTCTATTTATTGTCTCTTTTTCTCTTCCGACAAAGATTTTTAATCTTGTGTTATGGAGGATTCTTCAAGAACTTTAGGTCGGGCACCTGATGGTACAAGTTTTAATGACGACTTTAACAAATTAGTCGTGTTATCTGTTATTCGCATTCCAAATTATGTTTTGTTTAAGACATTCTGATTGTTAAGGTTTCTAAACAAAGCAAAATCAAAAGGGAAGCCAAAGATATAATAACGAACAAACACACGTCACATTGTGTTGATGTTAAATATTTTCCCACTCGGTCTAATTGTTATTAGCTACACAGGAATGTATTGTTAATGTTTTATTTTTATTTCTCTCTTGTACCATGCTCGATTACCCAGCATGATTGATTTATTTGAGTTAAAACAGTCCTCGCTGTTTGTTTCAGGGTACTTTGTTAAACAAGTGTCGTTATTTTTTTGCTACATTATTTGTGTTTTTGTGGAATTTGTTTGTATGTGGTTTGTGCTAAGGACTCAATGCATTTGTTCGTTTGATTTTGTATTTTATTTTATTTATGATCTTTTAGTCTTATACAGGACCCAATGTTTTCTGCTGTTATATGATTGTGAATTTAATAGCTGGGGCTTTGACTAATATAATGCAAATATTATCATAGGTTTACAAAGTGCAGGTATCTATAAATTTCATTTAGTTTTATTAAATTATTCTCGTATTTTAGGTTTTGAAATTTCTTACCTCAGACTTACAAGCAATCAGGCCTCAACGGATATCAGCATCTGGAAGTTCCTAACAATTTGAGGAAATCGACTGCGTATTGCATTTGCAATGTAGTGAAATGTTTGTGGTGTCATTCCTGTATACAGACTGAACAAATCAGGATTGTCAGGAAGCTGCTCATAAAGACATGGGAATGCACATAACGGAATGAGATCTCTATGAATTTCATGTGTGCAAAGCCTTTTCCTCGTAATGTTTTCACTTTGCCGTTGGCGTTTGGCAACATTATAATTACAGAGATAATTACAGATATAATAAATGCGCTCTCGGGGATCGCAGTGGTGTTGTGGTTAGATCCCATCTAGGCGAACAGGGTAATATTAACGGGGCCGGGTCACTCCCGGATTTTTGTATATTTGAGTCGTGCCAGATGATGCCGCTTGTCAGTGGGTTTCCTCGAGGATCTCCCGTTTCTCCCGTCCTTGCATTGCGGTGCTGCTCGATATTCAACACAATTCATCCTCGGTGTCTCTCAAGATCTCAGTGTTAAGAGCCGTCCAAATCTCTTCCCTCCATCCTTGCACTATCGCATTATCGCCTGCGCGTACGGTAAGACATTCGCCTACTTGCTGCCGGCTTGTCGCTAGCCCGCTTGCCACGCACACCTAGGTCACGCGTTAGAGAAACAAACCTTGATACATTATCGTCCATTCGTTCTTTGATAGGTAGATCTTCCGTAGCATTTAGTCTAAATTGCTTAACACGATAATTTATTTACAATGTACAGTTGTTACCTTTCATGAATATCTAGATGAATAAGAGGCGGAAATAGAGTCCCGAAATCTTCATTTCCATCACTGTCACTTCGTTTCTAATTATACATTTGCACAGGGTGTATATGCTACACGATTTAAAACCATATTTTCGAAACATAATTTCTATATTTAACTTGATTACGAAGCTGTGAATTTAAATTACATTTTTATCATTTAGGTGTTACTTGGTTATTGCACCGTATTTGGTAGCACATTTTAATAAATTATGTAAATTAATAACAAAACCCAAAAATATGTTATTACAAATTAAAATCTGAAATACGTATCGAAATGTATTCTAAGTATAACTTAACTTTATTGCCTGAAGCCTAAATACGTAAAACATTGAACGGTATCAAAAATGAACGTTTGAAAATTCTAAACAACATAAACTAACTGAACTGCAAATAAACAGATATATTTTATAAATAATCATAGTGAAATTGGCTTTTGTCATATAATTCCTGGTAAGTTTGACACTGCGTTGGATCTTGTAATAGAGCTGTGGTTACGGATGCACTGAAAAGTTGGTGGTGAAGCAGATATCTCTATAAGTAAGTACGTTTATGTGTGTTTTGCTCTTTTGTTAAATTATATGAAATTTAACAAGAAAATTACCATCAATATTCCCTCCTATGTACATATTTTCCTTGCTGCAGCAAAAACTAATTATTTCCTTACACCTTACTCCTAAATTTTATATAAACTGAGACAAAATAATTTTTAATTCAAATTGGTATTTGAGGACATCGTAGGGACAATAGTAAACAAACGTCAGAACATATTTAAATTTACTCTGAAGATGATGCTCCATACTGCTAAAATTTACAGTCAGCAATTTCTCCACGAAATTATCCCGCAGTTATCCCACATTAGGGTAATCATATAAAATGTAAAAATTAATTGACCTTTAAGCACCGCAGACTGATTAAATGGACAAACTCCGGATGCTACACAAAAGGTAATTGGGCGAAAAAAGGCGTGAATTAAATTTAATTATTTTAGGGCCATTAATTTTTTTAATGAATATTTACACACAAGATAATATCATCAATCAAAATGATGCATTAAATAAGTAAAAGTAGTTGAAAATTGTGTTGTTATTAGACAGAGTGTTATAGTAAAATTAATACAATTAAATTTTTGACTTTTAAATCTTTTTAATAAGTTTTCCTGCTCGTGGAATATGAAAAATTTTAAAAAATGTTTTGCTTCTCTTCGAATTATTTTTTAAGTTAAGCTTTGGTATCTGTACTCGGCTCTATGTGTATTACAATTATTCGTTATGTCTATAGTGATTAGAAAATTAATTTAATCTAGAATTTGAATGTAGCTTATATATTACAAGCGCAATCCTTAGTAGTGAAATCCCCTTCAAAATACTAATACTAATGACATTTGAATAGGTAGCGTGGACTTATATTTATATCTTAGAATTATTTTTTTTAAATTTGTTTCTTTTAAATTTTCGAGCAACTAAAAATCAAGTTCATGTAGTACTTATGTATTATATATATATATAATGTCTTACATGCCTGTTGAAGTGTTCATAATAATATTCCCGGAAGTGAACAGCTGTGAACACGCATACAATATTTTAAAACTAAAAAAATTATGGGCAGATCGTTCATCACAATATTAAAAATATATCATGCAATGAAAGCTAAAATTATATAACTCAAACACAACACATATACATTTAAACATATCTTCCAGACTCGTCAATGTTTCACAAATTTAAGTCCTTATAATAAATTATGTTATGTGTTCACAGTGTCCTTCGTGATACATGGCACAATTAAAAATTCCACTTAGAACCATTACTGCATTCAGTATACGGGAACTTTTATTTGAGTGGTATATTTTCCAGCTTATTGTTTTAATTGCTGAAAGTGTGCAAAATATTGATTCAGTATTAAATTCCAACATCGGTAGGATAATTTCCTTCCAATGGTGTAAAATGTAAGTACATGATTCTATGCGGTTTGGAGTATGTTGGAAACCAACAACATTTTATGGCATGTACTTTGATTCTATTAGCTGCTTTTGAACAATTACTTTCTTTTGCGTGCTTCATTTCATCATTGGTTATGCTTCTGTAGATTGGTTTTGAATTGAAATAAGAGCGCAAAATATTGCGCACAGTTTATGGCGCAAAAGAAGTTCTAGTGTTTTCACTGTTCTCATAAAGAGGTTTGACATACATTATAGGTTGCAATTTACTTACAAATCATCTAATAATTACTGCTATATCAAAACAATATGTTCAGTAATAGGAATAGGTATGTTTATAAAACGCGCGTGTACCTACTGGACACCCCACATTTAGAAATCAAATAATTTTCACGAAATATGTTGGTATATTTAAAGTATATAATTGGCGCCTGGTTTTAAAAAGAATTAGAATTAGGTTTCAAAGCAAAGTATATTGCTTCCTGAGTGTTCAGAAATGAAATGAAATTATAAAAATGCTGTTAAATCATTTTTGGAGTTTCAGTTGGGATACAGATATAGAAAAACACTAAAGTTTCATTTATCTAGCAGTACTGTGATATACATTTTCAATGTTCCCAAGGTACCATTTCTTTAATTTATGAGTTTTTTTATTATTTTATGTATATTTAAAAAACCTGAATATATGTTGATCAGGTATGTGTGAATACATATTAACTAGCTGACTGACAAAATTGTAATATTTTGTAGTCAAAATAATTTCAGATATGTATGCCAACTATTTAGTAAATATTAACGAATTCAATATTCTACTGAAGTCACAGCAATTAAGTGATCTATAAATACATATAGATTCTTTATAGCAAAACAAGAGAAAACGTTGTTCAGTAGATTTAAAATAAATTAGATTTTCTGCTCTGAAGTAATCTCTTGAGTACTGTGAGTGCATTATAAAGAGGATAATATATATTATAGGAAATAAATAAAAAGCTATGCCGCGGTCAATATTTAGAAGTTAAACATAATTTTTTGTCACCTTAACAAAAAATGTCTATTGTTAATTGCAAAACAAATATCACAAAAGCGTAGAGATACTAAATTCTTTTTATGATGATTCAGGTACTTTGGTAAAGGTGCTTAACCTGAGTTTGGTAGTAATTATAATCTCTATTTCTGTCTCTCTTTCTCTTACAATTTTCATCCTTAGTTTTTGTCTCTGTTTTTTCCCTTTTCCAGAAAAGCCCTCTGAAATCCTAGACACAACACTTGGGACCAGGGCTTCGTCCAGCAACACCAAACAAGGTGGAGAAAATAAAAGAAACATTTCCTCTTTCTCTATGTTCTTCTTTATTCTTTGTCTTTTATTTCGCCTTTTACTTTTCTGTTTCCTTCTTTTACTGCTCTTCGTAATATTCGTATGGTTTTAATGCTGATGTGTAAGTAAATGATTCTACTAGTCATGCGTTCAGGTATTTCGTAAATTTCAGCATATTTACATTTGCACATGGGTATAAATAAATACGATGAAATGGTAAAAATGACATTAATATTAAAGATGATAACTAATAAATAGTTATAAAATAACCATAGGATTTCTTTAAATCAATTTTTTATTTAAATACAAAAAATCATCGCATTCAGTGTGCAAAATGTTACAAGAAGTGTGAAAACCACATTATGTCTAAATATAATTATAATCAGTGTTATTTGTTTCCAGGTTCGACAATTTTCGACTCTGTACTTGAATAAACGTGGGAAGCAAATACAGTAACTTACCTGTAACCCCAAATTTTATTTTGATTTCACTGTAATGCTATTTTTAATATGTTCCAATTTTTGATAAAATCAAGTTTAATAACATAAAATAGAATAAAAGTGATTATAAATAGCATTATAGTGACCGCAATAATTTCAGTTTTGATGAGTTCCATTTCGCATGCGTACATTTTAAATGTCGATATAATTTATTTTCCACTTGATTCAACCCATTGAACTTAAATATATTTGTGATTATTAGACAATATTAAATTTTTTAACAGTGCCTTATAAAGTTAAGATATAAAAAAAAATTGTTAAAATTTGTAACTTTGGTAATTTTTTTATTAATTGTTAGATAACATTTTTTTATTTCACGTAACAGATATTAAATTTTATCAATAAAAGATGGCATAGCTGTGCTGTCTATATTCAATGTTTGAATGAAAGAATTCATGTTAATGTGATTCCTATAAGTTTTTCGTTTACATAACTTAAAAGTTAATTTGTTAAACTTTGAAACTATATAAATTTGTTAAAATGATTTGGCAGTCTTTTTTAAGATAGAATATATTGTTATGCACGTAGTACAGTTAAATATTAGTTTTGGTTTAATTTCTGTTTTTATTTTAGTTACGTTTACTTTTCTTTTGCTATCCGCTTGCAGTTTTGCATGGCATACATAGACTAGATGAGAGCATGACTAAAACTGTATATACTTTTTTAAAGCGGATAATATTAAGCTCGAAAGTCACCAGTGCATATGAAACGATTATATTACACTACTTAATATTTAAATAATTGTCTCCAATTTCTATGAGTAATTTAACTGGTTGAACTGTATTTTAATGCAGTAGTGAATTATTATCTAGTTTTTAGATTTTACACTTTTAATTTTGTTATGTCTATCTGAAACCAGTAAATGTAAAGATATGAAATTTATGTTGACTATGTTTTAATTGTAAAATTTAGATGGAAGAATTAAAACAAAGTTAGAAAGTGTCTTTATTTAAATACTAGTTTTAGAACACAAATATAAAATGTAATTCTTATGAAGTCTCTTAGTAAAATTTCCGCAAATTTTACAAATACAGATTAATGTAAAAGCAATTTAAGATTTATATGGCAAACTTAATGCCACTTTCAAGTATGATTATTAAAATTTTCTTTGCCGTCTCACCAAGTCACTCGAATTTGTTAAGCTAGTAAGTATACAGACGTCAACATGTAACTCTCCTCAAAGTATATGGGCTTTAAGTCAATTTCAAACCGCGCTAACATTATTAAAACTTACGTACACCATTCTGCAGATTATGTGGATAATGATACCAAGTTGGCATAATTGCTGCAAAGGGTTCTGAAATATACAGTTTCCAATTGAATTTATTTATAAATGTTGTTTAATCGGTAAATATTTTATATAAAATAAAACGCACCTTAAATATTTATGATTTGTAAAAATAAAAAGAATGAATTTGAATTCTGATTTCAAAAATACCTTCTAAGGGTTAAATACTCTCGTAAGAAAGCGCTATTTACATACTGGCCCAATTAACGTGGCGTTTGTTTAAAATAAGTAACATCTACAGAACATTCGTGAATTTTCATTCGCTAGCATGAATGTGCGTAAATAAGGACATTCGACAACTGTTTTACAAATAACGTGTCCTTATTCATGTATGTAAAGGCCACGTCTGTGTACAGCACGTTTTGTTAACCCTGTGTCATGGTTTGAATAAGACAACGATATGAATTTAAGTATCAAAATAACTTTGACACACTTTGTAAATAAATTTTAATATGTCACGTTCATTTATGGAGCATAAAGAGTAGGGTCCGTTGACGCACAAGGGGCTGGGAGCTCGGATCGCCGGATTCTGGGGCCACCATGTTGTTATGTCACCCAGCCGCCATCTTGGAAGTAATTGACCTTTCACACATGACCTTTTAGCTTGACCTCTGACCTTTACCTTTGACACCAAATACTGAGAAACAAAAAATCCTAAAAAAAAATTAAAAATTGTAAGACAATAAAAAAAAATTCTACAAACATTATTATTTAAATAATATTTTTTAATTCTTAAGAAATATTTAAAAAAATATTAGAAACTTTTAAAAATATTTAATAGTTCAACAAAATATAATTTAATAATTATAGTCCCCTGGCGGACATTTTCCCTAGCGATTTCCCTTTTACCCTTAAAACTTCCCCTTTTTTCCCTAAAAATTCTTAAGAAATCATGAAGAAATTATAAAACCTTATGTAAAAATTAATTTTAAAAAACTCCATTTGCACAAGTCCCCTCAGCACCACGTCCAGCATACGACTGTCTCTCACCCCCATTCTCCCACCTATACTCATTCTATCGTATGCTGCCATATTTGTTTTTCAGTTAATCATTTGCTTATATGTTACTGAAGTCCACCATGTTGGCAGATATCATTTGTTTATGTGTTACTGGAGGCAGCCATGTTGATAGATGCAATCCATCATTTTGGTAGGCATCCGCCATCTTGCTAGGTGCAGTTCTCCATGTTGGTTTTTTATTGTCATTTGATTTAGTGTTTGTCTCTCGCAGTCTTTTGACTACTTTACTTAGATTTCATATGTTTACATCACTTGTGTTCCACCAGGTGACAGCCATATTTGTTTATGTGTTAAAAATATAGGTGCAATGTAGGCACCTTATACATTTACTTTTCTGTTTCCTTCTTTTAGTGCTCTTCGTAATATTCGTATGGTTTTAATGCTGATGTGTAAGTAAATGATTCTACTAGTCATGCGTTCAGATATTTCGTAAATTTTAGCTTATTTACATTTGCACATGGGTATAAATAAATACGATGAAATGGTAAAAATGACATTAATATTAAAGATGAAAATTAATAAATAGTTATAAAATAACCATAAGATTTCTTTAAATCAATTTTTTATTTAAATACAAAAAAACATCGAATTCAGTGTGCAAAATGTTACAAGAAGTGTGATAACCACATTATGTCTAAATAGAATTATAACCAGTGTTATTTGTTTCCAGGTTCCACAATTTGTCTCTCGAATGTGGATTTGCCGTTAAGAAATCACGAAGAAATTATAAAACCTTATGTAAAAATTAATTTTAAAAAACTCCATTTGCACAAGTCCCCTCAGCACCACGTCCAGCATACGACTGTCTCTCACCCCCATTCTCCCACCTATACTCATTCTATCGTATTTATTTATACCCATGTGCTGTCTATATTCATATATACTCTCGTAAGAATATAATCTAACCCACATTAGGGTAATCATATAAAATGTAAAAATTAATTGACCTTTACGCACCGCAGACTGATTAAATGGACAAACTCCGGATGCTACACAAAAGGTAATTGGGCAAAAAAAGGCGTGAATTAAATTTAATTATTTTAGGGCCATTAATTTTTTAATGAATATTTACACACAAGATAATATCATCAATCAAAATGATGCATTAAATAAGTAAAAGTAGTTGAAAATTTTTGTGTTGTTATTAGACAGAGTGTTATAATAAAATTAATACAATTAAATTTTTGACTTTTAAACCTTTTTAATAAGTTTTCCTGCTCGTGGAATATAAAAAATTTAAAGAAATTTAAGGAAATATAATCTAACATGGGGGTGCCCCCCATGTTAGATTATATTTTTCAACACATAGGTAGTATCGACTATGCTGCCTGCTATCGACCTGTACCAAATGACGACAATGACCATTACTGCAGAATATTTAAACTGTCATATTTTTTAAATTCTCAAATGCAAGTATTTTATTTAAAATATTTTTATATATAAACCAGGAAGTTATTTGAAATAAAACACAGTTTATAATTTACATTAAATTTGTTGCACACATAATATAATATACAGGTATATTAATCTTCTTTGACGTTCACCACTCGCTGTACGCCTCGGCAACCGAGGAATTTAAGCAGCAATGGAATCCTTACCACTTGACGTACGCCCTTCCGATTTGTCGTTTCAGCACCTTCTCGAACGTAAAAGCTGGCGATGCCCAATCGACTCATCGTATGTAGCCCGCCTCCTATCTCGTTGGTGTGGGAGTAATTTCCAACACTTTGCGAAGCAAGAAGTAGCTGCAGTATATAGACCAGTTCATTAGGATCATCCCAGAATACGTAGTCTTTGTTCTTTACATCGTTTATATTCGTCAGATATTCGCCGCTTTTCAGTACTAGGCTACTGAAGAAGTCTGCGGGAATGTCGATTTTCTCATGGTCTTCGTCTTTATAAACACCTGTCTCGTGATCGTTTATTTGGTGAAGCGCATATGTGAGTTCGAAGAAATTATTGTATTCCAGCAGATCGGATTCTGTTAAGTACCTTAACTCCTTGCGAAACAGAAGTTTGTATAGAACGGGGGTTCCACGTGTCTTGTAATCACCAACTTGGATGCTCCCACCTGGTAGAAACTCTATTTCATCAGCATCGGGAACCATTTATCATTATGACTGTATACACCGTACGTCGCATAATTATTACGAGTGTGTACGAACGTAAGTACCGTCGAGATAGAGCATAATATTTCAGGGCTCTCTTCCATATTTTCTTCTTGTCAGGCAAATCCACATGCGGTCAATTGTCCTGATCTGACTGTAAATAGTCATGTTTTCGCTTCTTTAAAGGCTTAGTGGTATTGCCGATTTCAGTCTTCACGGCTCAGTCCATCGCTCTCCCTAAATACATCGATACGTGAGATATAGGCTTAACATTTCTTCATTTATATGGTTGCATGAAATTTGGGCTATTTTAGCGAGCATATACTTCGAGCGGACAGATTAAATCGCCCGATATAATTCGCTGGCAATCACCGACATCGTAATGAATTCACACTTTTGTTATCTTTGATAGGTTTAGTCGTGAGTCTCTTCCAAAATTAATTCGAGCTTGCACAGGCGTATGTTGCAAACATCCAAAATGCACCTGCTGTAATTTTGAATAAAATTTTTCGTGGCAAGGCAGGAAATCGAGGTAGTAAATGTCCGGGTCATTTACCCTTCCAGATTTTTCAGATTCTCTTCGTGTTGCACAGATGCCACATTCATTTTGTCGATAATTTTCTTTTTAACACTAGTCACGTGCTCTTCCATGGCCACCATATCGTACACGATGTCGTTCTTCACACGCTCCATCTTCGTCCCGAGCTCGGACTGGTAATTCCTAAAGAATGTGATATGTTCGGCCAACATACTGCGCAGTTCCGATATGATGTCATTACTAGTTTCGAGGACGAAATGTTTAGTGGTAGCATAATCATCGGCTCTTTATGGTTCGCCAGCATTTCGAATTATTATTTTACCAGCTTCAAAAGTTCCATCATTTCCTGGTACGAGACAACCTCCGTAGCAATCTTTCTGAAGATGCAGTTTGAGGCTACTTTGTCCGAATTTCGATATGTTATAACTGATTGTCGACGACCGGCAATGATCTGATCAAACCCACGCCTTTATGTCCCATTATATTGGGTCCAGTCCTTTCTGATCGTCAAAAATACATATTTCTCTTTCCAGTATAAGGCAACACAGACTCTTGGAATCTGTAAACGCCATGTTCATATTAACGTGATAATCATAAACATGTCGCACATTCGTGTCGTTCATGAGGAACAGCACCAACACATTAGCATTATTGCGAAGCAGCTGTTTGGGTATTCGCGAATAACACTCGCAGAGGTACACGCAATTCAAATTAACGTGCCATCCCATACTGTTTTTCGTAGGCAATCTCATAGAAGACAAATATAGAGTTTCGTAGTGCTCTATTCGGAGGTACGATGCCTTCGTTATCGCTGCATGGAAAATAATCCATGCCTTCCATGACCTGCAGTACACATGACAGAAGCTGATATTTCGGTTGCTGGAGCGATTTTGAATATAGTTACATGTTCTCGAACAGAAGATGGTTCCCATCTTCCAGCAGGCTCAGTAGGATGCACATTTTTCCTCAATTTGATGGTCCTGCGATGATGCACCTCAATGTATTTGGAAATAGGTTTCCACGTCGCGATTCGTGGAAGATAACTTCATCTTCAGCATGAACTCTTGCTTAATAATATATATGTTACCACTACGATATTCTGGAGAAGGTGAAGGTGGTGGTTGTGCATGTGAATTGGTGTGTGGATAGGTGTGGATTGTTGTGTGAATTGGTGTGGATTTGTGTAGATTGTTAACGAAAATGTACACAAGATCGTATTTATACTTACCTTGCTCAATGTCTCAAAGAGGTAAGTCCGTAGCTGGAAGCAGGGTCATCGGTAAACTTATCAGCAATCTACTCTTCGAGATGCGCATTCCCGGATACAGGTTCTGCTGTCCGGGAACCAAGATAGCTAAAAGGCTGTCATGCAACAAGACAGGTATAAATGCCCTGGACGAGGCATGCAAGCAGCAACGACATCTCCTATTCCTACGGCAAGGATCTGCAAGACAGACACAATGTAGAAAAGATACTTGCACAGCAGGCTTCCAACTTGATGAAGTCAAAAGTGAAGATGGGCATGGGTAACAATATCAAGAGAAAAGCAAACGTTGAGATGAGAACAGGTACAGAGATCAAGTGGAAGGTGCAAGTGAAATAAAAAGTAGTGACGAAAGGAAGAAAACCATGTAAGGCTAAGAAAATACCTAACTGCGAATTTTTCCATCGCTTTTTCCTGCACTCGGGGCAATCGGAGGCCTAATCGGAGCCACGAGCAGTATCGTCTGAGCCATTAACGTAGCATCGAACGAACTGAAGCAGTTGTCCGAGGCACAATGGCACAATGCAAATGTGGAAGCTATCACCATTAGTAAAAAAATAAATTGGCCAAGGCCTCTATCTAAGTCCATACCCAGTAGGAGGCAGAAGTGAACCAAAGTGACACAGCAGGATGGGGCAATAATGAAATCTCTACTGAAATGAGCACACATGAATGTGGATTTGGAACTTTCTGTGCACAAATTGAAAATACCTAATATTAGAGGAGTGTTTATGAAATATGATTGGCCTGCTAAACCCAAGAGACACAGATGTGTTGTGATTAATCTGGACACAACAGTTGGGCCCGTCATGCACTGGGTATCATAAAAAAAAATGGGTCTCCACACAGACTGTTAAGAAGTTTTGGGTAATTGTGTCCTCTGCCCGAACTGTGCGAGTGTTTGAAATATACGAAACTAACGTACAACTACAAAATGGAGCAGCTGCCCAACACATGGAACTGTGGACATTTGTGCCTTCGCTTTCTGGTTCGCTCGTACAATTAATTGTATAAAATGACTATACTCCATGAAGAAACCATTAGTCACGTCGATAACACTTACCTTGAAGGGTCGTAGCTTAAAGCTGCGTGTGGTACATTTTCCACCACTCGACCTGGAGAGGGAATTGAGCATAGACCTTGTCTATTTTCAAACGTACAATGTGATACCAAACATTGAAAAAAAAAAAAAAAAAAACTACAAGCTTTACCTCGAAAAAAGTGGCAATATTTCCCATGAGGTATCGCTGCCCGTTAGCACTTATGAAATAGACGACATTACAAGATACATCGAAAAGTCGCTGTCCCCTGACACAGAATTCTAACTACATGAGAAATCCAACACTCTGAAGAGTGTAATCAGATGCAGCAAAGATATCGACTTTACAAAACTGGATACTATTGGTCCGATGGTGGGGTTCCAGCCATGCATCTATGAAGCTGGAACAACACATGTGTCGTGGCAGCCCGTAAGCATTTTACCAGCCAATGTGATACAAATAAATTGCAATTTGGCGAGCAGCAATGGCAGACTGAGCAATACGCTCCACGAATTTTCGCCTATGGTTCTCCCCAGTTTATAAACTGGTCGTGGCACCACAGAGCATCATTTACGTTCCGTTCGTCGCGAAGATAGCACACGAGGTGGTCGTGACAGTCGTCGACAAGCGCGGGGAGTTGGTGAACTTTCGATACAAATAAATCACCCTACGCTTGCATTTGAGGAGACGGGAATAAAATTTATGCCTACCAGAAACTATAAAAGACTGTCTCGTGCAAAACATACAATCAGCACGTCAAAGGCCTCCAAGGAGTTGACACATTCTAGCAAGATTTTCCTCTGCAGTCTCGTCTGCGAGGTCAATCACCATGGAATATTTCCTAAACTATAAAGAGCAAGCTATGTTTGAGGATATCATATCGAAGGTTGAACTTTTTGCATACCAGCCTTTCTTGATCGACCCATACACACTACCATCGTATGTTTGGATTGCAGTACAACACCAAGATATGTGCACTCTTCCTTGCCAGTCTTTCCTGCGAATCAGACGTATTCTGACGAAATATGATAGGTCCAATCTGGAATCGACGAAAATAACGAGGAATGGAATTCTTCACCTGATCGATCGCATCGCTTAATTTTTAATGCTGTCGAGGTGGACAAGTCCAGAGTTGTGGGCGTAAACTGAAGAATCAAAAATTACCTTTAGCTCACGACGAATGAGCTATCTGCAGTCAAGTTGGCAGACTGGGAAATAGAATATTACTAAAGTTTTCCCATTAATGCCGAAGGAGGTTCGAAGTATGTGTTCCGCTCTCCATGCAATTGGAATTTGCCGAAAACTACGAATGAATTATTTTCAATTCGTAGCAGGAGCTGGTGATAATGCTCGCAAATACACATGTGAACACCATTGTGGGTACAGGAGAAAACCTTGAGGCAGTGTAACTGAAACTACATTCTATCGATTGGATTCTGCCTAGTGTGCAGTTAAGCTCTGCAGAGTACATACGCATTTTGTAGAATGTGCAAGGTGGCAAAAACATTGATGTGGCTTTCAGGTCGTAGAGTGGTGTACAGACATACATAAGATTGCCAGCAACACAGCCCATCGACTGGATGGTGAAGTCAAGCTTGGTCCTGAGAAACCAAGATACATCATCGATGGGCTCCAGACCGAAAGAGAGTACAATGTAAGAGTGAGCCATTTGCAGTTTGACACATGTCAAATAGAAAACGTGAAAATATTTTTGAATAGCGAAAGTTACCCATATGCTGACATGAATACGGATTTTGAAAATGGACAGTACCTCCTGGCATATCACATTCATTTGCAATTCCAAAATGCATATTACGGACGCACCCAACTCCCGATATTTAGTCCTGATTCTTTCAAGTGTTTGGCCCTGCTCTTGGTATTCGATGCGAGTAAACAGGACGAGCGTATTACCTCCAATGTGATGCACTGGTAGATCGAATTCACTAAACATGGAAATATCCCTGCTAACATGTATGCATTCTGCCAGATACTTCACGACTGTTTGTACCTTACGATTGCGAGACAAGACCATCAAAACAGTGTCGTGAGCGCAGCATGCTTTTCATACATTATAACTGTTTATTTGTCTGCGAGCATCGCCAGCTTCAAGGTTCGAGAAGTTGCTGAAACGACGTATTGGAAGGGCGCGCGTCATGTGGTGGTGTTTCCCTGCCCATTTCAATTACTGGATCGCAGAGGCAGACATCAAGCGGTGAACGTCGAAGATGAATAAACCTTAATGTTTTGTTATGTGTAAAAGAAAGAAAAAAAAATATTTTCTGTGTTTTAGTTCGGAAAACTCCCAGCTTTATATATAATATTTTTAAAATAAATATACTCGTATTTAAAAATAACATTAAAAATGCAAATAAGGCAATTTGAGTACTTTGCTATAATGCACAATATCGCAATTTGGTACACGCCAACAGCAGGTCGATACTACCTGCATCGAAAAATATAATGTAACATGGAGCATGTCGACAGTACAACCAATATATTAAGCACATAAACAAAGATGGCTGTCACCTGGTGGTACACAGGTGATGTAAACATTTGAAATCTAACATGGTAGTCGAACGAATGTGAGAGACAAACTAAAAACAAATGACAATAAAAATCCAACATGGAGGACTGCACCTAGCAAGATGGTGGATGCCTACCATGATGATGGATTGCACCGATCAATATGACTGCCTTCGGTAACATTTATAAACAAATGGCACCTACAAAAATAACTGATTCGTGTCACATATATATAACAAATGACGAACGAAAAAACTAGTATGGGTGCCTCAAGTAACATATAGACAAATAATGCCCATCAACATGGGCGGTAACTATTAACAAATGATGAACGAAAGCACAAATATGGCGGAATACGATAAAATAACTAACTTAATGGGGGGGGGGGGGAGGGAATTAGTTGTCTGCTGCACGTGGTGCTGGAGGGTGCTCCGGAAATGTAAATTTTTTAAAAGAAATTCTACATAAGATTTTGTAAATGTTTCTGAATTTTTTTTTGAATATTTAAGGAAAGAGGGAAATTTTAAATGTAAAAAGCCACTTTTAAGGAAAAACCAAATTGTTAGGGATATATCTGCCTCGGAACTAGAATTTAGAAATTATTTTAAAACACTTTTCAATTATTTTAAAAGTTTTTCTAATATTTAAAAATAATTTTGTAATAATTTTGAAATAATAGTGATTTTTTACAATTTTCTTAGACATTTAAAAATAATATTTTGGGATTTATTTTATGTTATTTGTTGGGGGGGGGAGGGGGTTGACGCCAAAGGTAAATTTTTTCCAAGATGGCGGTTGGGTTACATAAAAACATGGCGGCCCGCGAATCCGGCGATGTGGGCCCCCGACACTTTGTGCGGAAACACATATTTCCCTACTATTACCATCAATCTGCTTATTTCACGTAGTTTTCTAGAGTAAAGTGAAGTCAGTGAAAGTTTATCAAAACAAAGAAAGTTAGGGGGATTTTTGTGCGAATAAAATTTTTACTGATAATATTGATGAAGACCTTTATACGTTCTTGTGGTATATCACAAAATATGATAAATATAAAGTAACACAAAGAGTGAAGGGAGCTGAACAGAATAACATATTGGGTTCAAAACATTCCTTAACAGGCATTTGATAATACACCGATTGTCATAAAAATTTCTACGATAAATAAATATTCAGTTCAAAACAAATAGTATAGGTATGATGGTAGAAAATGAGGAAAGGAATGGTTACAATATAAATTAAATATGATAATTTACTTCTCACCTGAAGCAAAGAAGAAAGACATATTAAGTAGCCTACAATGTTGCACGAATCTCGCGCACAGATAGATTGTTTCATGTGTCCAGTCGTGGACACAAACAAACACAGTTTCATCCCATGTGACTAATTAACTGTCCAGATCTCGTACAAGTAAAACACGTCCACAGCAAAGTGACAATTTGTAAAATCAACTACTGAAAAAAAAAGGCACTGATGATAACTCCACGTATACTACAGTACACACTGGAGTGTAGCGTAGATGTTAATTTGCCAGCCAAAAAATTACATTGTTCTAAGATCTAAAGTTTGGATACGGTTATATATAAATTCATGGTTACTCAAGTCTAAGATGGTTTTGTTTGTTTTGTAAAGATAGGAACACGTATTGGTACATGATTAACACATTTGCTTTCATAATCTCCTTGGTTTTCTCCGGTGTGGCGCATGAGTAACACGAGACTGTCCATGGTAAAGTAAATATTACAAGTAGTGGATGGATACAAAATTAGACGAAAGTGGTTGCTGAACATATGTTTCAAAACACATCAGTTAACAGTGAACAGCCTATAGTGTGGGACACGTGCCTCTGTAAAGTGAGGCAGGAAATGTGCCGCCTGGCAAACGCTGTTATGATGGTTATCCATTCGCAAAGAAAAAGGAAGATTATTCATTAAGAACAATATGAGGACAATCAGTAGAATTCCGGCGGTACAGAAGTCTCAATGGCAGAACAATTCGTTGTGATTGCATATTTGCGTCTGCCTGTTTTATGTATAGATCTGTGCTTTAGTTGGCTTAGATAAGGTGCTCTAGTGAAGCTGGTAGATATTGCTGACTGGCGCACAAGGAAGACTCTGATTAAGTGAAAAATAATCAAAGCTTTTATATTGCAGATATATGCTGCCAATGAAAATATAGATTATGACATTAAAAACGAAAAGAATACAATTAAAGAGGAGCGGTTCTCAAAATTTATTTGAAAATAAAATTATTCCACCCGGAATTTACTCAGGAGTTCCACCAAAATAAAATGAAAGTAAAGACGAGAAATAAATCCACAAGTACAAAACAAAACAATGCATACAAATACACTTGTGTTTGTTTATCGTTCATTTGTTTGATCGCATTGTTTGGTTTGGTTTGGTTTGGTACAACTCTTTGAGTTAAATCATTGGGAGATTTGCTTTACGTTTTAAAAATGTCCTTCCTGACAACACCTAGTCTTTGCTTGGTTTCATGCAGGTTTTTAATATCTACTTCCGTGATCTCCTTGGCGTCATAGATATGCAATGGCGTTATTCGGAAATAATTATTAATTTAATCCCATACGCTATTGCAAGTATCAATCAAATAACTAACTATCTGTGTTTCTGTTCATCCCTGTCTGACGGTCAAAAGTCCTCCTTTTTAAGAAGTTCTAGTGATTGCCCAGAAAACTCCCTGCCACGAATTGTGCGTTAACGTGCGAATTTTCGTTCTCGCCACATATGATATGAACTGTGGTCAGGACCTACCTGAACGGTCTACCTGATCAAACCGAACTTTCCAAAGGCTAGGCAATTTGGCATTTCTACCACCCTGCATTTCACATAACTGCTCTCCGGCGTTTATCAAACTCCGTCAGGTAATAATATATATATTGTTCAACACTGTATATCACACTAGGGAATGGCTTTAAATCACTCTTGGAAATAGTTTTGCTTGCCGCCCCATATGCACTGTTTTGAGTACGTAGTTGGACTGTATGCGGATTTCCTTTAAAACAGTCTAATCTGCAGTAAAATATGGGGCAAATTGATTCATTGCTACATAGTACATTGGATTTTCATATACGTTGCTTAAAATCTTTTTATAATTAGTATTTTTATATAAACATTTTGTAAATAATGTTTTTTTTTTTTTTTTGTAAATTACATAAATAGTACGGAAAATAAATGACGCGACAAGTAAAAAACAAAAACGGAATTTAATTTTTGGGATCCTAGTAAATTGAGGGCATTTTACTTTAAAACATTATAACAGTGTGACAGGATATTTGGAGTGTTTCCTAGTTCCTTGTTACATATTATTTTTTGAAATTTGTTAGTTTACCGAAATTTTGTAAGATTCGTTTAAAACTTGTGTAATCTTGTGACAGCATATACGTACATAAAAGGAGCGTGATCAGTTACGTGTACCTGTTTGTATGGCACACAACTGTTACCGTAAAATTTACCATTTGCTCTTAGTAAAAATTTGCATTTGAATATTGGAAAAAATATTCCTTGCGAAAATCATAATTTTCACATGATAGAGTCCAAATATATTCGATATTATTCTGCTTGATTTTGAAGCATAAATTAAGTCTTACTATTTAACTACGCGAAAGTTAACATAATCCTCTATCGTTGTCTTTCATCCTATATAATGAGACGGTCTCTGTATATCTGTCTGTCCGTCCTTAATACTTCTAAGTCCCTTGAAACTCAACAGAAGTTATTCAAATTTTCCAGAGCGAATCCTCAGGGTCAATTACAGGTCATGTTCGAATTTCAGCAAGATCAGAACACGCAATCATTACCTTTTACTCTAAAAACTCATTTTATAATTACTTTTTTTCCTATATGAAAGTGTTGTATTAATACATAGAGATTATTGCATACAGATAAGAAGGTAATGGAGTACAATTTTTGTTTACTTTAAATGTCTTGCTTCAATGTTGAGTCCCTTTCCAGGTGGGGCCACAATGGCTCAGTGGATAGAGCGATTCCAATTGGGGCCAAGTGGACAGAGACGTATCAAATGGGGCCGCAGTGGCCCAGTGGATATATATAAAGTGGGTCCTTAGTGGTTTAGTGGATAGAGCGATTCTAAGTGGGGCCGCAGTGGCTTAGTGGATAGAACTATATCCAGTGTTGAGTTAATTTGAAATTATTTTTTTCAGTTTTTATATGATAATAAAAATTTGTAACATCGTACCTGTTCTAGGTACATGAGAATATTAAAAAAAAAAAAAAAAAAAAAAAAAGCCAAGGGCTCAGCTCCTAGTTCATGATTAACAGGACAAAGTATAGTTTGGTACACAAATCAGTTACTTTGATTTATTCTTGATTTTTCAGCTCTTTGGTAGCCGTATTAGTTAGAATGATGTATTATAATGATACAATTGAATGGCCTTCCTGTGAAATTAAATAGTAAAACTAAATTGCAATTAGAGAGGATTTATATTAGCTGATTTAACTGTGTATAGTCTGGAGGATGTTAAGACAGATAAAGTGTCAATATTTCACATGATTTTGTAAAATATATAACTATAAAAAATCAATTAAAATATCGAACTGATCATTTAATAAAATTTTCCTAGGTTTGGTTTTTAAATAACTGTAATTTCAAATTTACGCATTCCCCACGCCCCAGATGTACAATGGTTAGCTAACTTTTGTGAGTTTGAAGTACCCGCTTGAAAACAGTGAAGTACACTTTAACACTTTTTGTTGTACGATGCATAAATTTTGCGATATTCTGTAGGACTAAGTTACATGATTCATCCAGTGTGTTTGTGTGTGTGTGTATTTTTATAACTATAAATTAGGCTCCATAGGCAAATAAGAACAATTTACCTACCAATGTTGTAAAGTATTTTACATATATTCATCAAAGAGTTTAGTTTATTCTGAATATAACTTCGCAAACATGAAAGAGAGAACAATAACAGTAACTCAACCACACTGTACAGGCCAACATGTCGTATGAATCGAGAAAAATAAAGCTTCCAAAATATAATCATTTATTTAATTAAATTATATTTTTCCCTTTGTGGAATTCAGATATAGTGGTGGTTGCGTTGACGTGACCATACATTATAACAAAGTATATTAATTTCCAGGTATATAACCTTTATATTTTTTTTAGGATATTTCATTATATCATTGTGGCATTTGGCGGACATTACATTTTTTTATTTCCTGGAACTCTTAAACACACGCATTCTCATACCGAGTATTTAATAGTCAGGATACGATATAAAAACGTAGCTTTGTATGTCAAACTTACGGAAGTTCTCGTTTGTAAATCGCCGCTTGAAAAAATACGAAATTATTAAAAATATTCCTATGTCAAAGATTTAATTGATAGAAATATGCCAGAATGACTCACATCCAATAAATCGATATTTTATTTCCCCAAGGGAAGGAGTGAATCGTACGCCTTCTACTAGTATCGGAATAAATAGAAATGCAGTATTGGTGTCCAGAAACATTAGATGCAAAATAATTAACATAGAAAACGTCAGTAATCCTTTAGAACATACGCTTATACTCCCAATTCGCATTCTGCCTGTGATGTCCAAATTTATAGAGGTGGTTGTTCACACTTGGTTATCGACAAATTTTGACGAAAATAATTTCCTCTAAATTAGGCATATAGGAGATAGACCAGTAGAATGATCGTGGGAAGTCTGGGACAAGGGAATGGGAAAGTGGGAGCCAGAAGCCGGACGGCCGCCATGCTGTGACCTCACCAAACCATTACCTTGGATCAAGGTAACCTATGACGTTGGCGCTTGACCTTGATCCTATAACCGTAACCTTGAATGAACAGGAACCCAAAAAAAATCTATAAAATCCCCATAAATTACGAAATCCCAATAAGAATGATAAAAAATTAACAAAATAAAAGAAATATTCTACGAAATGTTTAAAGATATACACGTACGAAGTCCGGAGTTCGATGGTAAGTGTATGTACTAATCTCCCGACACGACCTACCTTCGCCAAGTCAGCCTGAGTCCATCTCGTGAATCATGTTAGATGTCGATGCCCTTGACCATGACCTATGACATTCACTCAATTCCCGTGATCATGAATGACCACGAACACAAAAAATCCCCGAAAAAAATCCGAAAACTTTCCAACAAATTCCTAATAAAAAAATTCACTCAAATCTCATCAGATATGACCGCGAGACTTAGTATAGAAGAGGTGATCGAAGTCCTGAGAAGCCACACCTAGTCGGGCTCTCTCAACTTGCATAGTAATCGAAAGAGGAAGAATAACCTCCATTACTTCACTAAAATCTCATTAGCTATGACCGCGAGACTTAGTATAGAAGAGGTGATCGAAGTCCTGAGAAGACACACCTAGTCGGGCTCTCTCAACTTGCATGGTAATCGAAAGAGGAAGGATAACCTCCATTACTTCACTAAAGAGGACTTCGGCGCTCCACATAGTGTAAGTGTTTCAGACTTAAATTTCAATTACCGGCATCATCACTGGCTTAGATAGACATGGCACATAAGTTTGCTTGATCTTTTTGTGGTATGGCATAAGCAGTTTCATAGATTTGTCCAGGTTGCTTACTACGAATATGTCCGCTCGTAGAAAGAAGGATCTTTAACTCTGATTTATGTGTTGGTACGAAAATGATGTCGAATGGCATAATGATCGGATTCAGACAGGAAACCTTCACAAGAAAAAAACAATTGTACTTTTGAAGGACATCTAGTGTGGACAAGAATACTGCATGGAGTGAGATGTTGGAAAATTTGCATTTCAAGATATCGACTATCGAGTTTACGATGTCATAGCATTTGAAGATTATAAAATATGAATATCACTATGATAGTTTCATTAAGCATATTTGTGAATGAATGTCTGTGAGATTTCATTAAGCATATATGTGAATGAATGTCTGTGAGATTGCCAGTAAAAGGTGTATTCGATAGGGTGATATCGTGGAAAAAACCAATATAGTTTGTTACCAACGACCCTCTACCCTAACAGAGATTGGTTTTAACACAAAATACTCAACTCCCTTGACCCAAGACACAATACTCGAGATCTTTAACCCAAGACTTCAGGTTCTTCACCCAAAATCCTTGACCCAAAACCCTTGAACCTAGATCCTTGACCCAAGACACTTGATCTAAGACCCATGACTCAAGATGCTTAACCCTTGACCCAATAACATTGACCTAAGATCCTTGACCCAAGACCCAAGACCCTTGACTCTTTACCCTTGACCTAATACACTTGACCCAAGACACTCGAACCTTGACTCCAAGTCCCTTAACTCTTGTCCTTATTCCTTGACATTAGAGCCAAAAATAAATTCCAAAAGTTCTAAAAAATCTGAAAAATAAAAAAATATAAAAAATTTGGTTAAATCAATATTCATATATGAAAAAATATGTAACACTACCTTGCAGCTCATGTCGTTCTACTTGCTTTCAGTCTTAACTGCATATATGTTTTAACCACACGCACACAGCTTGACCTTTATGTAGGTATAAGTTTACTTCTAAATTTTTTTAAAAATATGTATATGTGAACAATCCAAACCCTTCATACGAGTAGGAATCACCTTCCCAAGTCATGGTTGACTCAGCATCTAAAAATAATTTCATAGACACACTTGGAACTAAATTAAATACCAGAATTGCTAGTCCCTTGAAACTTGATATGTAAGAGAGTGATAAACAGTCATATATCCTATGGTTTTCTTGAACATCAATCCCTCAGTCGTTCAATAATTACATCTTTATTTCACAATGTTACTCACTCTTTTACAATCCTCTACTTCATAAATCTTTCCATCAATTTTATCGTGGACTCTACATAAATCTTCCAATATGCCCATCAAATATTCACAATCTTTCGAAATATTTTGCAAATCAGCTGCTAAGCAATGAGTCCATTAACATTTAGCAATCTTTTAATCAATTTTTCGTAATCTTTCTATCAATATTTATCAATTATTTCAATCAATCTTTAGCAATCTTTCCATTAATCATTATCAATATTTCCATCAACTTTCCCATAATTTGCTCAATGTTCCAATCCTCCCATCATTCTTTCGTCCTATCATTCAATCAATATTTCACAATCTTTTGTGATCTTCCACAATTTTTCGCAATCCTCTTCCCCCTCAGCAATCTTTCCATTAATATTTAGTACTCCTCCATCAATCTTTCGCAATCTTTCTATCAGTCTTACAAACTTTAGTCCAATCTTCAAAACTTTTCATCAATATTTCGATCACTCTCGAAATATTTCCATTTATCTAACAATATTTCCCTCGGAGGTCCAATCTTCCCATTAAACATTCGTTCAATAATTCGATCAATCATCACTCCACGATCAGTCCACGAGTGTGTGTCGTCTGTTCCGCATCCATACAAGTTGGAAAAAAATTTTTTTTACTCCAACTCTCTCCACACATTTGTGCTTGAAGACTGCATTAATGTTTCTTATACATTTCACCATATATGCACTTATATGCTCAAATACTTCATCAATATGCTGTGCGTAGATCTGTATTCCAATAAACGAGTACTCATAGAACCATATTGAAGTATTGAGGGATAAAAGTATACAGCCAAAATATAGATACACAATTATAATTAAAAATAGTTATTATTTTTTTACTACACTCTCTGAAGGAAGCAGTTCATTAAAGTATGCCCTATGGCCCCTCCACTTTAGTTCGCTTATTATTGAATATATCTCACACCATTTTGAGCGCTCCATATGTTTTTTGCAGATCTATCAAATGTCTGAGTTAATCAACAGGTTCATTCTGGTCTTCGGGAAATAGATAGCCAGTATTCTCAATATATTCTGCCTTGTTCATGTCGCTCGTTGCAGCAAATGTGGTCGAGGTATGTGACAGTGTATCGAGAATATCGCCATCGTCTTCAGTGCTAGAATTGTCTTAAGGTTTATTATCAAGAATGCTGTCTTCGTGATCATCTATCACCTTCTGTTTCATCCTCAATATTAAGTTTTCTTTTCTTTGTAGGAGTGTCATAGTTATCATCAGTATTTAGAGCCTAAAAATGTTTATTTTGATCTTCGTATAATTCACGCGAACACCTTACGTGTATACATTCCACACATATTGACTCTTACTAAATCGCATAGGTCTCTTATTCCGTTATTAGCATTAAATATCGCGTCATAATTGTCTGTGGAATCAGTACCCATCGATGTAGCAGGGGGTATTGACGACATCACTTGATGACTCTCAAAAGACGAATCCTTGAAGTGCTCTATGTGGTTCCTCGATATACCACCTTGCATAAATTGCATGTGTACATTGTCATAACGCTTCATCGCGCAAAAAGAACTCTTTGTACCTACGGTTGTCTCATGTCGCCGAGCATGACCACTTTTGCTGAAGACCTATACACAGTAGCAAAACTGTCTTACATGCAATTTTCCAGCAGTGGAAGAAGGTTCATCCATAGAGGTTAGCTCTACAGTAGACTTCGTCCTTACCACAGTGGCAACATGTCTATATTCTCGGCCTAGCTATTGTTTTATGTATAAATATATTGTCTTACATATTTCAGTAGTGAGCTTAAATCATATTTATCCCTCCACCCAACCAGACATTTAATCTATCTCCTTAATCATTTTACCATGCAGTCAAATCGTTGGCTGTTTCTTCCAGACAAGTTTCTCGCTCAGTTTGAAATCATAGTCACACTTACAGCTGACAACTGACTCTTGCCAGACCGACGCTTCGTAATCAGCACCACAATCACCACAACAATAAGTACCACATATAGCATTACACTTAGCACGATACACCGCAAATAACCCATACACGACCCATAATGGCCCATAATGACCCATAAATAGGCTTACCATCCGGTATTTTCGGATATCTGAGTGAAAAACCAGGTGGTCGGGAAATTTCGCTTTTTTTATTTAGTGGTTGGCAACATTGCATACAATACAGCGATTCTCAGCTAGAACGTCAAATCAAAGCAGAAGCCAACTTTTAGTTGATATTTTTATTCTTAAAATAATTGTAGAAAATAATTACGTTACATGTAAACCAATATATTTTGACTAAGTGGAAAAAATTATTAATAACTAAACAAAAAAAAAACAGTTTTATGTTAGTTACTAAAAAAACAACCCCTTCCAAAAAATGCCCACGATTGGAGTCCAGAAATTATGGTAAGCCTACGCATAAATAACCCATAATGACTCTAATGGCAATGGGTTATTGTGGTTCATTCATTGGTTATTATGTGTCATTATGGCACATTTATAGGTAATTATTGGTCACTATGAGTCATTCAGTTTCATTATGGGTCATTTATGGGTCAATATGGGTAATTACGGGATATTTATGGGACATTTGTGGTGTGTAGTGCTAAGTGTGATGTTAAGATCGGTGCTCATTGTGTGCCAAATGTGGTGTTGATAGAGGTGCTGATGTACTGTTGATTGCAAAGAGTCGGTCTGGCAGGAGTCATTTGTTTGCTTTAAGAGTGGCCACAAATTTAAGCTGAGCGGAATTCTTGTTTGGAAGAAACTGCCAAAGATTTAACTGCACGGTAATGTGATCACAATGGACTAGATAAAATACTGGTTGAATTAAACGATATAAATGCTAGACACTATATATATATATATATATATATATATATATATATATATATATATATATATATATATATAGACACACACACACTTGCCAGGTCTTCATGTGAAGACGACTAACTACAAAATAAACAGTAGTCGGTTCTAAATACTGGAGATGATTGTGCGACTTCTACAAAGTAAACTAAACTTGATATTGAGGATGAAACTGGAGGCGAAGACGATAATAAAGACCGCATAAATGAAAATAAACCATAAGACAATTTTAGCACTGAAGACGATGTCGATTTTCTCGATGCACTGGCAGAGCCATCTGCAACATTTGCTGCAATGAGCGACAAGAAGAAGGCAGAAGATGCTGATAATATTGGCTATCTATATCCCGAAGACACGAATGATCTTGTTTATAAACTCAGACACATAATTAACCTGCAAAATAGGGGGATTTCTCACACTTTTTTCAGATATTTTTAGTCATTAGTGAACTAAAGGCAGGGGATCTATGGCATTATGTGATCAACTTCTTTCTTCTGAAATTGTAATTACAGAATAATAAACATTTTTTATAATAATCGTGTTTAAATATTTTTGTTCTCTATCATTTCATCCCACATAACATGAAAGTGGTTCTATGAGCACTCGTTTACTAATGTCCAGATCTATGCACAGAATATTAATCAACTATTTAGGAATAAAAGTGCGTAGCTAGTGGACTGCATTCAAGATATTAATGCAGTCGCCAAGTACAAATGTGCGGAAACAGTCGGCGAATGAATGTTTTTTTTAATATGTATGGATGCGGAACAGACGACACACGTACATGGACTGATTGTGAGTTGAAGATTGATCGAAATATTATGTGAAAGACTGATGGAGAGATTGAGAGATTGATGGGAAGATTGCGAAAGTAATCGAAAGATTGATGCAAAGTTTTAAAGATTGGACAAAATATTCTAATATTAATAGGAAGATTTCGAAAGATTGATAGAAAGATAGCTAAAGATTGATTATAATATTGCTAAAAATTCATAGAATGATTGCTGAGGAGGAGATATACAAAATATTGCGAAAGGTTGAGAAAGATTGAAAGAAAGTTGAATGATTGACGGAGTAATGTTCGATAAGACAGTGGAAGAGAAGACATTATCATCCTCATACATTCCAAGTCTCAAGGGACTGGCACTATTGGTGTTTCAATAAATGCCAAGTATGTCTTAAATAGCATTTTCAGAAGCCTATAAATAATATATTTAAAACATTACTTGAGCGTGGATGCTACATGTGTGAAGGGTTTGGAGTGGTCACCTATATAAAAAATTCTGGGTAGCATACTCATACCTACATAAAATTATACCTGTGTGCTTGGTTAAAATATGTATGCGGTTAACTTTGGGAGCAAGCAGAACGACATGAGCAGTGATGTATGGTTACGCCATTTTTCTAATATAATTATATATATTTAATTAATTTTATAATTTTTATTTTTTTGGATTTATTTTAGAATATTCAATTATTTCTACTTTTTGGTGGTTTAAGGTCAAGGGTTAAGTGACAAGTATCAACGGTCTTGGAGTCAAGAGTCGAGTTTCTTGGGTCTTGGGTCATGTGTCTTAGGTAAGGGTTCCTGGGTCAAGCGTAAAAAGTCTTGTGTTTAGTGTTTTGGGTCAAGGGTCTTGGGTCTAGGGTGTTGGGTTAAGGGTCTCAGACAAGTGCTGAGACAATGAACTTGGTCTTGTGTCTTGGGTCGAGGGTTTTAAGTCTTGAGTATTTGGTATTGGGTCTTGAATCTTGAGTCAAGTGTCTTTGGGAATTTGTTGGAAATATTTTGGGAGTTTTGGATTTTTTGTGTCCAAGGTTATCCAAGGTAACAGGAATTGGGTCAATGTCATGGGTTAAGAGTGAGCAGTACATTAAAATGCGAGCCATAAGAAGCAATGTTAATTTTAACTGGACTTTTTCAGGATTTATAAATGGACAAATTTTATGAGAGTTACATTACACTGTCGCATTTGATGCAGAGAAATAACTATATTGTCTAAATATAAATGTTAATGTCACGTAATTTTGTAATAACAAACAATTCTGATGATTGGCGATTACTGTTACGTGGTATAATAAATCGTGCTCAGCTGCCTCTTGTAGTAAGTGTATTATCGATTATTTTTTAACTGTTATCAAGAATACATTGAGTGGATTTTTTTGTGATGTATCACAAATCTGTACTATTAAGAGTTTCCCCGAAATTATCTAATTTTTAATATTAATATTAGCTATTTCAATAGCTTCTGGATATCGTGCGTTTTCGAACCAAGGCGGGACATCTTAGCTGCTGACGTTATCTATTGTTCCCATCACTCGCGACCACAACAAGCCTGGATGGGGAGGTGGGGAAGGGGTGACAATGTTTTCAAGGGAAGCTAACTGCCCAGAAATCTCTCTCATACCTGTTTACTAACACTTGTTAGTTTCTTTCTGAAAACTGCAAATCTCAAGCTCTTTTGTATTTGTTCCCTGATTAAATTTTATAGCATTAGCAACCCAGTGACTCCATTGTGGAAAAAAAAAATCATGATGAATGAAATATGTTACAAATAGTTCACAGAATTTTAATTGCATAATTTTATCTCACACACGCTCTCGTTACAACTACCTCTGTCTCTCTCTCTACGTGTTTGACGTAGCAGACTTATAATTATTATTGAATGTGATCGAATTCAGGGTACGCCAATACTTCAAATTTAAGCAAATATATCATAGAGGAAAACGCACGTACAGATTTAAATCATAGTCTTATCATTAAAATTGGAACTAAATGTAGTATTAAAAGAAAAAAACCGAACAAGCATCATGACTTCACAAGTTGCTGTACTTTAGACGTTAGGCTCAATGTTGATTGTGTCATACATTATCTTCAAGATAAAACATATATTGCATCACAACCAATTTTTATGTATTACTTATCATTATTGTAAGATATCAAACTAAATAATTTTTTATATTGTTAGATAGCAAATTTCAAAGAATTTTAAAGCAAATTATATTTTAAAACAATAATTAAGTTTTGGTTGTTGTCTAAATTTATACAAATCAAATATAATTAATTATATAATGTTGATACAAGTCGTGCATATAGTCAACAGTTTATTACTTACAATGCGAACCATGGTAATATACACATATCGCCATTCCCGATATAGAAATAATACTGTCCGAATACAAATATTACATATTATGCAATAAAATGAAACATATTTCCTTGAAGATAAATCAAATTATTTAACTTAAGCAAACGACTGAAATCAATAAATTATCATGTGTGATAATCATATGTTCACAGGTGCGAAATCTTACAGAATGTCACTGGACACAATCATCTTATTAACATATTAAAATGAAAAATGATGAAATACCGACATTACAATATATATATATATATATATATATATATATATATATATATATATATATATATATATATATATATATATATATATATATATATATATTACAATTTGTTTATACATGGTACAGTTCCAGAGTTACGTAAGAATGTATAGAACAATATATAAGGAATGTTACAACTGTAGTACTTCACATTCCTATCATCATCGCTTTCATGTCGTCTGTAAAAATATGCAAAATATTTCTCCTATGTTATAATACATAAAGAACATTTTGAATCAACAGAATTTTAAAATCTACACTCTTCTTTCGTTTTCAGTGTAACAATGTAGAAGATGCGGTAATCTTACAAACAGCTCTTATACAAAATTTATGTGACTGTGCATAACCCAAACATACAAATGTGAATTAAAAAATTAAAAAAAGTATGGTAACTTGGCTGTTCATTATAAAATCCATTGGGTTAGGTTATTGGGATAATAACAATAATTCGTGCCTCATCAAAAATGGGATAACAGTTCAGGTTTTGCAAAAAAAGTTTTGACAATTTTTGAAGAAATTCATTTAACTTTCTTTTTTTTTTTTTTGTTGCTTTCTCTATGCCTCAATAATATATTCCGGGTCTCGGATTGGAATGAACCTGGCGTGCCTGGAGTCAACAAGTTCAGGTAACCAGCAGTGATTGTAAAATTTCACCAAATTCGGGAGCATTTGAATCCTCCAAAATTCGTCATCTCGTTCAATGCTTTGAACTTCAATCACCAGTGGTGTCCAAACACAAAACAGACAAAATTTTCTCTCTTAAATGTGGAGCTTGCCTTGAACCTGATAATGATAGAGATGTTTCTCTTTTAAGCTCAGAATTTTGCCATGTTTGTCGGTACACCAACATTTCACTTTTTTCTTAACAATGGCCTCGTAAGGCATCATTCTTGAAGCTGAAAATGGGCATTTTATTTCGACTATGCCATCTGCCCCTACTGATCCATCTGGAGTAGCACCAAGGTACGGTATTTCCGATTCAATAAAAATCCCCATTGGTGTGTTTTCAGATTAACTTTACTTTCAATTTCAGCAGTAGCTCTGATTTCATTTTCTCTGCCGTATGCAAGGGATTCACATTCCACGTGGTTATACAGCATAGATTTCATAGTCGATGCACAACTTGTGTGCGGCAGCATTCTACAAACCCTTCCAAAATTAGATGAAGTGAGAATGTTTCTTCTTCATTCTCTCCATTCTCCACTCTCTCTTTGTAAGACAGTTGCTCTCTTCACGGCATGTCTTTCACTTTCTGTGAGATGCAGTTAGTTTAGAAATTCGTCAGATTCTCGCTTGAATGTTTCCCGATCAATATTTGGTCGCTCAACATTAGGGCCATAATATTTCTCTGCCTCAGTTCTACTGAACAACTTTTTGCACTGACTGTTGTTTTTCTTTTTTATTGTTTGCATTCTACGTTTCCTTCTATGCTCCATGTTTTTTTTTTTCTTCAAAAGACGCCTGGACTTTTCTTGTTCATAATTTTTGTGTATTTGGTACAGTGGCATTCCGGTGTTGTGACAGACAACTGCTCCAGAACATCTTCCTTTGTATGACCAGCCTGCAGAATAATTAACTCGTTTCCGCCGAGAAATTTTGCTACAGTAGCATTGTAGTGCTCCACTCTGTTGCTGTTAACTTTGTTAATGAGAATTCTACTCTGGTTACTCATATATATATATAACAACGTTCTCGACTTTTTGAAACAGACCGCACTTTTGAAGCGATGGTACGTAATTTCCACTTTTTTCAGATTTGCAAAAGTAATTTCTCTCCTTGCACTGCATGTGTTCACCGAAAATATGACTGGCACTGTCGAGTATATCTTTCCGTAGTTCCTCTACCTTCGCATACAATGATGTATCTTCATTTCTTCTGTAGTCAATGGCCTTATTGACAGCAACTCTAAACCGAAGTTTGTTATCCCCAATTTTTTTCTCTCATGAGGATAGTGTTGTAAGTCTTGTTGCAGGCTGTCGCAATATCATTCAGCTTATTACAAAAATTTCGAAGTAGATGGTTCGTGCATTTGATATTTTTTGACTGTGGTGTTATTGTATGGTCGTGCGTCAAGAATCTTCTTATAGGCACTGCTGTCTCCATCAGCAATGCGTTTTGTGAACTTAAGACCGTACATGTCTTGATATTTACAAAATCCTTCTACTATGGTAGCTGCTTCCATACTAGTTAAACATTGTTCACGGCCCCAATTCTTGCAGCAATAGTGTTGACGTGAATCTTTCTTCTCGAAAGTTGCTTTATGACAAGTGTAGCAGTATTTATTTTGACGCCAATGTACAAAACTTTTCCAGTTCTGTAGCCTACGATCGCTGCCTGTAGACAGTCATAATAGTAACGTTAACAGTAAATGTTTTGGTCATTTTGGAGGCAATATTACATAACTTGCACACTCATATTATAACACTTTAATTAAAAACTAATGGCGAAACACGTAATTTCTTCCTGAATGTCTTTATATAATTGAAATCGTCTACATTTGACGTTAGCTCCACATGGGCATTTCGACATTGCACATTCGACATTCAAATATTAAAAAACTACGCAAACCACACCGTTTTTCGCGGACAACGTCCATATCTTTCAGAGTGCACCCCATTTGGCTATGACTTTCGAGCTCTTTCAAGGAAGGAATAAAATAATGTATGTCCACTATTCGTCTTCCTTGCAATTTTTGTTGATGACTGTCAAACACAGAACTATTGTGTTTTTGTGAAACCGTCTGGGATACTATTTCATTATCCGTTTGTGCATCAACTGAAGCACTTACTTCAACACACGGCGAATCCGATTTCTTCCTGTGGAAGATAAAAAATAATACAAACAACTTTTACAGAAAGAACAATCGTCTCAAATAAAAAATGAATATAACATGAAATATCTGTCAGCTGTATGTTGCTAGGCGTACACAATACACTGGTTAATTTGGAAATTCTAGTATTCCTTAACATTATTTCGTTTCATTCAACAAGTTGTGGTAATTCATCAGTGTGGGCTTAGAGAGTAAATGATAATCCCTGAAAGGCATTGGTGCGTGAAAAAAAAAAAAGGTAAATTACAAAAAGTGGCTGGTACAGGGGTCAGTGAAAACATTTTTTGTGCCACACAATTCATATAGGCTATCAAATACGCAAAAGAAAACCAAAAGCCCCAAAATGTTAAATTTTGAAATTAACAAATGGTATACAAACGCCGTTTGTTCATTGAAATTTTTAACGTCTTGCATTATACATTTTTTTGTGAACTAGTAATCAATCGTGCATGGCAAAGAAAAACAATGTATAGTGTTTTTACGCTACACTCCAAAGCTCTCGATAAATTGATCCATATTCTTATCTGTCGAATCGAATAATTTGGCACACAACAACGCATTTCTCGAAAACGGTGGTACGTCGTGTAAAAACACAAGACAGATGTTTTGTTCACCGTGTACGGTAGATTACTAATCTGCAGAAAACAACCAAAAATATTGCATAATTACGTTATGCTTAAATGGGATTCCAATAAGTCCGTTTTCATGTGATGGGTTCACACCCGTACCCAGATTTGTCATGGTTTTTATTTCGTCATTTAAAATTGCAGTATCAATAAACTTATAAATTTATCGTTTATTCTGGCAGCGTCACTAGCAAAACTCCTCTGCTGCAACTACACATTCAAGGGTGGTTGCACCCCTTAGGAACAGACTTAGCCTGCAAGTCGTGTATATTGTTTGGCATCTTTTTTATGAAGAATCACCTCCAGAAGATTGTCGATAGAGTTCATTACCGCCCTATACATATAGGATGTTCAGAGAATAGACGTCCTAACAGAGGCAGCTGGTAGTAGGGTCGAAAACCAACAAAAATAACACACGAATGTATAGTTCGATTCTCAAACGTTTAAAATTTACGAATTTTTTAAAGATTTTAAGCCCTACTCTACATTACACCAAGTAATAAAAAATAGTGACACAGGAAATTGTTCCTGTAAAGTGAAATTGGAACACGTGACAGTTAATTTGTGAAGCCACATTACAAAACACCATTCATGTCATCCATGTGAGAAATAAATATATTTTATGAAGTTGTGCCTAGTCCAGAAAATAAGGCACTAATTTATACGAGTTAAAAAAATATAATGTACCACATAAACGAATGCCTACTACTGAAAAAACTACCCCATTGCATGGCGAATTTATTAGTAATAATTATAATTGGACATTCACATATGCCGATGCAGAAAAGGTTAAAACAATAAGTGACAAACTAGTTCCCCACAGAATGGACATTGAGCAATACTACACGTATAAAAAAGTTTCAGCTCTCAAACATATTATTAATAACTAATTGTAAATGAAATATGATAATGTGAAATACTTTTGTAAATATAATTTGATTAAAAATAATGTTTTCATGTTATGAATTGAAATATGTAGCCCACATTTATTTGTAAACGTTATTAAATTGAATAGCACTCAATTAATAAAATATTATTTAAAAAAAATGTATCATGGTTACTGAAAAATAATAAATTTCATGTGATTATTTAGAAAAAGTAATAAATAATAGTAGACCTCTAAACATAACTGAGTAAATGAAAATACAGCATTATTACTTAGCTTTGTTTCCCCTGTGGTGACACTCCCGAATATTAGCAATAGAGAATCGTGCCGGACAATGCCGCTGGTTGGCGGGTTTTCTCAGGCTTCTCAAGTTTTCCCAACCTTTCCCATTTCAGTGCTGCTCCAAACTCACCTCATTTTTTTCTTACCTGCTCTGGAGACCTTGGATGTCTAAACTCAACTTAGCTTTGGTTCACTCGTGTTAAAATACTGACGGATTAATGTGCAATAAAATGCAAGTAAATTGGCTAAATTAATTTAAGAACATAATTACACAAATGTTTACATATTGTCCCTTTCTATATACACACAATGTCGACCTTCGTATGAAATTACCCCATCATAACTGTTAGGCACGAACATTTAATTTAATTGTATTTATAGCTTGCGAGAGTTTGTGCCTCAGATATATTGCCTAGTGCAGTTGAGATGAGAATATTCACAGTGGCTCGAAAATGTATTACAAGTGAAAAATAACCAGATTAACATAAGGGCGTATAAAGATTACATATTAATGTCATCTCGCTTCATACCTTTCATAAGCCGGTAACTGATAACATGATACGTGGCGGCGGTCCAAGTGATATAACGTTTGCCTCCCACCAAGGCGATCTGGGCTTGATTCCTAGCGAGGTCACTCGGATTTTGACATGTGGGAATCGTACTCGTACGATGCCGTTGGTCGACAGATTTTCTCGGGAATCCCCCATTTTCCCCCACTCTTTATTCTAGTCGCCACTCCATATCAACTTCATGTGTCCCTTTATGAGTTAATATCCGCCCAACTATACCTGCTCCACCATCCCTCAACTGGAAAACTTTGAAATAGGGCGTATATATAAAATAAAAACGTTGCATATTACACACACAGTCTGACTATACTGTATAATCTGGGCAATAAAATTTAACACTATGCTTCGATGATGTAAGATTAGTATGAAATGCATGGAACGTACCTTTTCTGGCAAAGTAGTCCTGTAGATCTCTAAGCTCCTGTTTCTTCGGTTTGCAGCTCAGTAGAAGACCACATCCATTTCCCTTACGCGAGTGTCGCCAGCCCATATTGGGCAACGTTTAAACTGCACAAGCCACTATTTCCATCATATTTGCAAATAAACTTAAATTTCTGAAGGGAAAAAGACGTCACTGAGTGTCCCTTCAAGATATCACCAGTCCCGAATGAAAACAGGTCATTCCGGTGGTTCTCTCAACTGCCCCGCCCCTCCCCGCCCCACAATCCCAAGATGACCATCATCCTTTTCAGACCACAATTTTTCCTTTCACCAGCGGTAAAAGGTCAGAGATGCTAATCCTGTGTCGTCAACAAAGGGGTATTTTAGTGCAACTTCGTATAATTTACCTTTCTATCCTGTTACTTTCCACAGGTAGAATCGCGGGATATTAGCTGACTCCCGTTCACTCTTAAGGTGAAGGTCATCTACATCTAACATGGCTGACGAGATCGACACCGGCTGATCTTAGCAAGGGAAGGTCGTGTAGGGAGCTTAGTCCATCCACGATTGCAATCGAATCTTCTGACCACACACATATAGGCCTACATCTTTAAATATATTTTTATATTTTAAAATTTTTTTTAATTTCGAAAATTTTCTGTAAATTAATTTTTTAAGTATAAATTTATTGGGGGAATTTGTTCGAATCATTTTGTGTTTAAGGTCATTCAAGTTCACAGCCATACGGTCAAGGTCAAAGATCACCTAGATCCAAGATGACGGTTGTGTGACGTTACAACATGATGGTCGCCCGACTCCTACTTCCCCATTCCCTTGTCCCAGACTTCCCATAATCATACTACTTAGATCAACTCATTTCTTATAGCTAGCGTTATTAGACACAGATAACTCTTAGCGAAACTGGTACTTGCTGTGCTGTAGCATTGTTGCCTCCAGTCGACCTCATGTTACTGAACATCCCTACACACGAAGATGTATTTTTACGTGAAGATGTAAACATCACTAATAGGGAATTTTTTTCTGATGGGAAGCCAGTGACAAGCAGAGTTCCGCAAGGATCAATTGTCTGACCTTTGTTCTAATACAGTTACTTTAATTCATTTTCATCCTGCATCAAACGTATGAAATACTTCCAATACACAGATTATAAAAATTAAACAAACATTCTCAAGACGTATTCGAGAAGTTCGAAACAGATTTCCAAGAAACTTAATCTAAGTAAATATAATTTCAGGGTTTTCTTTTTAAAATAAATTGACTTGGTAAAGGAAACTGAAGGTCAGAAATAAATTGATACAAGTAGAGAATACGAAAGAGTAATATTCTAGAAAACTCTATAGGTACTGGCATAAACAAATTAAAACATGTCTCAAATCATTATTCTATCAGTAGAAACATTATTATACATAGGTATAAGTTGTTCTGCCAGTTGGCAATTATTGTGCAAGATTGTTTGCTAATCACAGATGAACAAAAAGAACCCTTTTCGGTATTTTCAGAACTTGTGTTTGAGCTGTTTTTTCGGTTTTATAAACTCAGATCACTTCGCAAATTGCTAACTTTTGAACAGATCATATTCTATCGTTTCACTACTCAGTTAAAAACAATTACAGATAGGCAATATCTAAAATACTCTGCTTATCAGGCAAGAGTCTTACCTCCATTTCAATTCCCCACCAAAACACGCTAAATAAAATCAATTCCCGTTGCCTTTAGAATTTAAATTCATAAAAAATATTCCTTCATTTATACGGCAAACAAAATACACTGATTTTATCATAATTGTATACGAAACGTCATATTTATAACCCAACTAATATAAATTCACATGTGTTTCTCGCTTTAGGCAAGATCACGTAAGTATGAGAGGAGGCTGGCGCTACTCGGAGGGGGCTATAATATTCGTCTCCCACCAAGGCGAACCGGGTTCGATTCCCGGCGGGTTCGCTCCTGGATTTTCGCATCTGAAAATCGTGTCGAGCGATGCCACTGGTCGGCGAGTTTCCTCGGGGATCTCCTGTTCCTCCTGCCCTTGCATTCCGGCGCTGCTCCATTCTCATATGAATACAACCTCATCGGCTCTCAAGACCTGGATGTTAAGAACCGTATTTATCTCTAAACTCAACTCAGCTCCCTCCTTAAAAGACTTCTTTGTAAATTTCTCGCCCACTGGAGAGCGAGATGGAACCAGGGACATTAGAAGTGGGAGACCAAGTCCATGTGTTGCCTACTAATAAAGTTTTAAATAAACACAAATTGTATGTCAGTCTAGGATAGAATATAGATATATAGTTATATACAAACCAACAATTAAAAAATTTTTTTTTAGTTATCCATGATTAGTACTAGTATCTTTGTTTGAAAGACACACCTAAGTTAATAACAATACTATTAACTGTAAAAACTCTCTGAGGCTTAAAAAAAATGTTTGAACCGAAAATTCAAATATCTTACGGCGGAGCGCTCTAAACCACATACCGTTTTCTTTTGGTATTAGCCATCATATCTCCTACGTATGGTGACGCAGAACTTATGTTCAGTAATTTTTGATATTGTTATAGGAGTCATTGGAAACGGTGAAATTCATAAGCTGTAACGGGCACAGTAAACAATAAACCGACTATAGCTAACGTTCAGTAAACAAGGACTTTCATATGTTTAACATAGTGCTGTTACGCATGATTTATAAAGACGATATTTCACATTCGTAAATTCATTTCAATTCTTACAATATCCGTGGCTATAAACTTTTGTAGGCCTTTGTATATTGACACCGTAAATTTTCATAACACAATAATCACCCCATGGCCAGATAGTGCCACAGTGTAATTTTTCAGTTTCTTTCTTCTCCAGAATCAGTGAAACACGATGAAAGATCTTGTATAAGTTCTTTTTCGGTAAACGCAACATTAAAAATATTTTACTAATTTCAATATAAACAGTAACAAAACTATGAATAATTTATAAAATCAAAAATAAAAAAAACATTAGAAAAGAATTTTGATTTTAAAGGAGTTAGTGTGCATTACCGACAGTTTTGAAAGGAACGATTTGGAGATATGTATTTATTCTATCATATTAATGCGATGACAAAATAATAAAAAAAAACGCATAAATGAGTATTAATATTATCTCTGTTAAACACAACTGTTTACGACGCTTGTCAGTTAAATGGAATTTCGTGGTCACAAATAAAGGTCACTTGTCGTTTAATACTATCTCATTAGTAAAATAACGTTATTTTTTATGAAAGTGAAAATATTATTCCAATAATTTAAATATAATCGTATGTATGCGCACAAAACAACCACAGATTAACATGTGGCAGGTTCAGCCATTAGTTGGTTCATTATGAAAAATTAGTTAGTAGTCTATCGACACTGGTTTGCCAGTGGGTGGTAAATTAAAGAGTTTTTACTAATAAATTTCATGTATTATACAATCTTGTCAATAAAACAACACATTCGTCATAGTATATTGCGGCATTATCTTAACCACCATGTTATATGTTGGAAATAATAAACTAACTTCAACGCAAGTTTTTTCTACGTGTGCTATCTAACTGCGTGAAAAGCATATTAATTTTAATATAGCTATTATTTGTTCTCAAACAATGTAAAAATTAAAAAAAATTAAAAAACTCAAAGCAACATAAAAGAATTAATCATTTTTTATGTCAAAAAAATATTAATTCACTTTCGACCAATAATGGTTAGAGAATGTATAAAAAAAAAACTTAGTATCTGCATATTTATTGTATTTGTTCCATTAAAAGGTAAACCTGAGAAAATATCATTTGCACTTATAGGTACATGCCAAACGAGTCTTGAATACACACATGGATGTACATTTTATCCGGGATTCAAACCTGGAACATAGCGAGCCAACTTACTGAGCTCGGCCGATTGGGCTGGCGTGTTTTCAAGTGGCTCGGAAATCAGCGGAGGTTTGTCCCTCAGTGCTATACTTGGTCTTTTGCGCTTTTCTGAGCTCTTCCAAATGCCCTGCGAATGACCTACTTTTCATAAAATTTTGTGTGACTCCGCCACATGTAAAATTATGATAGACTTGGGTCTTATCAATTTATTCTCCCATCGGTCTAATTTTACTGTGAAACTGTAAATAATATAAAGATGTAAACACACACACTTCAAAAATTTTGTAGTACCGGGACCACTGGGTTGATTATGGAGGGAAGAGAAAGTATGAGATAAAAGTACACGTGATCTGTACGGAACACAACGCCAGACTTGACGAATATATTTTTGTAAGGCGCCTACTGTACAGGGAAACATCCTTCATGCACCACAAATTACAGGTGGTGAAACACTTTTTGTTTAGTTTGAATTATGTTTTTTTTTCTATTATATATATATATATACAACTAAACCAAATTATGCAACGGCCAGGCTTTACCATGCATGGGCGTATAGGAAATTAAATGCTAAATTCGGTCAAAGATCTCACAGTCGTTTTTTTGTGGTAGTATTTTCAACTTAAGATTTTTTGTCAGAGAATGAACGCATCTGGATTTGTAAACTGTTTTTATTTAAATTTTTTAATTTTAATTTAACGTTTTTATTATTTATAAAATTTGACTTTATAAGAAAAATTAAAAAGTGCGTTTAAAATGAAAAAAATTTAAGTTTCGAAGTTTTACTTATCTAGTAAAAAAATCTTTAGTTGAAAATTCTGCCGCAAATAACGACTGACGGATCTTTTCTCGAATATAGCATTTCATTCCCTATACGCCGATGCATGGTGAAGCCTGGCCTCGGACATAGATATTAGCTCTCTTTAGATTCCAATCTCACTCTGCCGAGATGCTGGGAGCGTGTGAGTACCTGTGTCCATTCTGATGTATGCAGTGGAGAGTATGTACAGTTTTCGCTGGCATATTTACTAACTAAGTGCTTAGTTACAGCCTATTCTTGGTAACGTCAACATTTTAAAATCACACCTTTGAAAAATCACCATGTATGATGTGCTTGTTTGTTTCCTAAATATCATTTACATAGTATAAAACTAAGTGTCCCGCCACGTGTGTCTGTGTATTCGGCTAAGGCTTCTAAATTACTTCATGGATTTTGATACGGTTTCCATTATCGTTTAGAGAATTCATTGAGGAAGAGTCCACTATATAATAAATTCATATTCAATGTAGGGATGGTAGAATAATGTCGGCGTTTCCTAACTAAGTCGAAAAAGCTTGCTTTTCAGACGTTCGCGGGGCTTACGCTAACTAAATCATAACATATACGCCAAATTAATGTAGTACAGAATTGTGGAGCACAAAAAAATCTTCAAAAAAGTTTGCTACAGCATACGTATCTTTTAAGGATGACCCACAATAACCATTTTTGAACGATACAGTAGTAATCCTGTGTTAGTTATCTTATGCATTTAGTGAGTGGAGAGATTTGTTAACAGCGAGGTCTTGAGAGCCGACTAAGTGTTTAGTATATATAGTTGCTGTAAACTTAAACAACGCCCTATTTGGTAATCGTACACGCGTGTGGCCGGGGCAGGTCGCTAGTGTTTTATATTACAAGTTTATTTTTACTTGTGTTAACATAGAAATACTTTATTTATGGTTTAATTAAATTTTGACATATATTTTATCTATAAATTATAATATATCATTTATAATTAATACGAATAAAAACACGGAGAAAAAACGTGTGTTGGTAATGCCTAGTAGGAAATAGTTTTTTTTTTTTTTTTTTTAAATATTATTCTAGAGAGTGCGCACGAATACGGTGCATTGTCCTTTGGTGTATTTTTCAAAACTTGGTTGAGCTTAGTTTGTTTGAAACGGAGGGATATCCTGGAAGTAGATGTTTGCCAGGGGCTTCAAAAAAGTTGTAAGTACCAGTGAATGGACTATAACCGTGTATCAGTTACATGTAGAGAGGGCGGGAGTTCCCGACACATGGTTGCCTTGTCTCTGATGGACATCATTTTAATGTCGAAGTCTGTCCACCATGCTGTGAAATCCAAAACATTGGAATTCGAACCTGTCAAAATTAAAACGAAACTATTTTATCAGAGCATGTTGACATTTAGCCTGAAAGTTTAGGTTCATTAGCTTTTTTTTTTTTTTTTAACTTCCACATTTCATATGCATTTAATACAAAAACCTGGCTCATCATTTTCAATACTTTTGGTGTCACAGTATGGCAATGGGAAAAATTGCAGTTTTAACGAGGTCACAGCACAATATCTCGTGTTGTTCCCATAGACTAAAGCTGAGGTAGACTGTTCTCGCTGGCTGCGCACAACCAATCTCCGTTTCCCAAACACTCTGCTTTTCTGCCAACACATCTGGCGAATACGGCATGGTTCGTTTGTTAGGTTAGAGGACTGATTCGTAAACAAATGTTTTGAGACGTTTTTATACTTCGTGTGACCGATTTGTAATGCAGTTTGATTAAATTCAAATCGGTAAAAATATTTAATTCATATTATAGTGCTTGTGAGTGGAAAACTAAGATATAACCAAACCCTCTCATCACTGTTGACCACGTGACTTTGACGGTTGTGTTGGGTACATGCGCAGAAGACGAATAAGCAGTCTAGTTCATCTTGAGTCAATGGTTGTTGGTATAAGATTTTCACGGTAAAATGAGCACTTTTGATGGCCCTGCTTTAGATCTACTTATGTACACATTGTGTTTTCTTCCGTCTTATGTAGAATTCACAATGCCATGGGCCTAATTACTCTATTCACGCGTCGGTCAAATTAAACTGTAAAAGAATTAAGAGAGTACATTCTTTACAATTTTGCTCATTTTTACACTTTGATGCATAACGAAAACAGAAAGCTAAAGATATAATTTTATGTTATCACAGAGGGTTGCCTAACACTTTTTATTCGACGTTAATATGTGGAACTACTTTCCATCCATCGCTACTAACTGTACTAGGCGAATGTCACTCAGTGCGCCCATCAGAATGTATGTATGCAGGGGCAGAGACTTTTTTTCCCCCCCTGAGGTTCATTTCTAAAGTGCTCACTTGATCGTGAACAGTGTTTTTAGGTGCGTGATATGTGTGTGTGTGTGAGTGGTCGTATGACGGGCAAGCGGCGGTCGTCGTGCGCGTGTGTGTGTGCAGCGGCTCAGGCGAGCATCTGGGGCCCGGACGAGGTGTACGTGAAGAAGGGCAGCACCATCAGCCTGACGTGCTCGGTGAACGTGCACTCGACGCCGCCCAGCTCGGTGCTGTGGTACCACGGGGCCAGCGTGCTCGACTTCGACTCCCCTCGCGGCGGCATCAGCCTCGAGACGGAGAAGACAGAGGCGGCCACCACCAGCAAGCTACTCGTCACTAAGGCCGCTCTCGCGGACTCCGGCAACTACACCTGCGTACCCTCCAACGCCAACCCGGCCAGCGTCTGGGTGCACGTCCTCAACGGTACGTACTCATCCGTCCACCCCCCCCCCACCTCCTGCCGTTCCCCTGGTGCAAACGCTCCCACTCCGAACATCCATTGTCTGTTGTGGTAAACGTGAGACGCATTGCCCACCAGCCACCGACCGCGTTCAACCGGTTTACGTTCTCGTCGGAACTAGACCCAGATTTTCGCTTGTGAAAAACATACACCGTGTCCGAATTGACATATTTTGTTATTTTGTAAATTCTTCATTTGGTAGGTATCAATTTCTACGTTGTCAACAGTGGCTTGTTTAGCACTCGTGGCAAAACATTATTACATTTAAGAGTGCAAAATATTTTTATCTATATTTAATGCTTAAAAAAGGCTTAGTATTTCTGCAATCATCACTGAATATTACGAATACATTAATAAATAAGAAAAGATCATATTATGCAATAATATCTTTTAAAAAATTTTGCGCCATATATATAAAACGGTACCGTAATATATAAAAACCACATGCCTAGTGTATTTTATATACAGTTGTTTGTTTTAAGAGTAATTTTATTTACGCATTCGTGCATGTGTCTAAAGACAAACATGGCGCTGTTTTTATTTTGTATTTTTGGTTAACATCCTCCAGATAAAAAATACGAAATACCAAATTACCACATATGTCACCATTTTTGTATACAAAATCAGGTCACGTGATTATCTTGTCAACAAAATCTGCCAATTCGGACTCGGCCATAGTCTCCAGCTATCACCCTACCAGTTCGGCCAATCGGGGTTCATTCCCGGTGGAACGAAACCCGGGATTTGTCTTGTGAGAAACATTGTGTCCAGCCACCAGCTTGCCACCGCGGCAATCCGGGTTCCGCTTCCTGCTGGACTAAACTCGCCATTTTTTTTTTTTTTTTTGCTTGTGGGTAACGTAGTGGATATCGCCTGAGGCTCGAGAATTTCGTCGGGACGCTCCCGTTTTTTTTTTTTTTTTTTTCCCAATATCACTGCTCCATTTTCACTTTGCTTCGCTCCCACCAATGTTATACACTTCATATTCTGAACTTCGCGCCTGCTCTCAAAGCTATCTCACTCATCCGCGTTCCTCTCCGCTGGACCTGCCGCTACAATTCGAGGTAAATAATTAATTATGTAGACTGTTCATGATAAACTGAGTACTTCTCAAAAAACGTTTAAAAATAGCACTATGAACTACTCCATATATGATCTAACACACATTGACAATCAGATCGCTTGCTAACTTGGTAGCAAAATAAAACAAATACTTGTTAAAAACACTTTATATAGTGTAGCCCTTTTAAAATTTAAAACATGTCGGGTTTGATACACATCAGGGTATCAATTAGCATTGCTGTAGCATATGTGTATTACTATTAATCATCAGGGTTAATATGGTTTTAGATTGTTTAAAGTTATCAGGATCATGATATAATCTATTTTATATGTGGCATAAGGATACAAAATAAGAGAAAGTTCGACATAAACAGGGTTTTTAGAAACTTCTCAATTAACCGCGAACAGCATTTAGTAGAAAGAACTGTTCCTTTACAAATACTTTGGACGTTTTTAGCCCCTCATTTCCGACGGAAAGTTAGGCTTATTCGTTCTACTTCGTGTCTGTATGTTTGTCTCTCCCACCTGAAATCTTTTGAGTCCGAGAACAGAATGTAACCTAACTCAGTACACATATAGCACTGAGTTAGGACATCCAACTTTAGCAGTTGTCAACAATACCGAATGCGTATTTTCGAAATGGCGGCCATTAAAATATTAGAGTTCTATATCATATTTCACCAACCACTTAACCGATTTAAACTAAATTTGCTATTTTTACATATCATGTAAACCTTATATTAAAAAAGGTTTTTTTAGTCTACCATTTTGGAAAATAACACTGCATTAAGAAGTTAAGCTTTTAATTTAAATATCGAGACTATTCAAATGATTTCCACCAAATTTAATATTAAAGTAGACACAAGCACTTTAAATGGATAAATGTTTAATTTCTCAAATGGCATTCATATAATAATATTAGGTTAAATTCCTATTTCTACCGTACTGTTTCACCAATTTCACCAAACCAGGCATGCTGTGAAAAAAACTTTTTAATAAAGTATTGTTTTTGTCATATAGGGAAACAACCATAATTTCCATACCAAATTTGAAAAAGAACTAGTACTGTAGTAGGTGATATAAAATTGTATGTTTACAGTATGTTGGATGCTTATCTTCAAAATTCGGGCAATTCAAATATTTTAGCGTAATATGTTATATATACGAAATCATGTAACAAAATTCAACTTAACTCTGCAAGCTGGTATTATCTACAACAATCATTAGATATGTCTATACATAGCCAAATTTCCTTGTAATTTTGTTAGCTAGCCCTGCATGAAAAACTGTAGTTTGTATGTCAAGTCTCGGAAAACTATCAGCCGATCCCTAATTAGTAGTACTATGGCATACAATGCAAACTGGAACATTTTAAGTCGGTTAAGCACTTATTTTCAAAACGGTTTGCGGTGTCTATAACAACTAACAAATTTGCATAATTACACCGACTATCTTTTATCCGTCATTTAGTAAGCAATCAACATATGTAAAGCTCATGTGGTAGTCACATATTTTCAGAATAACAGCCATGTATAATAATAAATGTAGGTTGAGTGTTTGAAGAGATTTGGACGGCTATAAACAGCGAGGTATTGCGAGTCGATACAATGTTGAAGGCAATATGACATATGACCCAAATAATTTCAACCAAACTAAACATATTGGCAGTATCTGTGGCAAGTGTGACATTTCCCGCAACATCCATGAAGACAGTAATGCATTAGAAAATAGAACTTGTATGGAATATCTCGGGTACCAGCAAATCTTGTCCCACCAAATTTTTAAAACAAGTTTTGCAACAGTTGGCCATATACGCTTACAAGCTTTAAGTGGTTCAGGAATTTTTCTTTAAATTTAAAGAGTATTATTGATATATACTATGAGATATTCACAGTAATGTGAGTATTGGTAATATATAGTATGAGATATTCACAGTAATGTTAGTTATTAGTGATATATACTATGAGATATTCACAGTAATGTGAGTATTAGTGATATATACTATGAGATATTCACAGTAATGTGAGTATTTTAAGAGCCCTGCATATTTTATACTTTCAGCCTGCGTAAATTTCAAAATAAACACTGCCATATGTGACTTTCAGTTAGTGGTTGCATCATCTGGCTCTTATATCCACTGAATACTCATTATATGACTAACGAAAAGTAATCCATATCGTTATCCACACTATAAACACTTACCCATAAATTTCAGCAAATAATATTGCTTTTTGAATATTGACTGATATTTACTACGTTTTTACTTTTTTAAGATAGAAATTAATGGATTTCAGTGCGGTCAACACTTCCGAGGTCATAAGAAACTATGTTCGATTTAAGTCTTCAACAGAATAGTGGAACAGTTAAATATTATTCTTTTTGCCATTATAAGATTAATGGTAAGACATTTCGAACGTATATTTAAAAAGCGTGAAAAGCTGAAACGCTCTACCGTTTTACGTAGGCTACATGGCATAACCATAAGAAAGAAAGGTTTTTAGATAATACTGTACATTACTCTTTCGTACCAAAGATAAAGTACCTTAAACAATCGTTAAATGATCAAACAAGTTAGTTATGATGAATATCATTTACGAGTATATTTAGAATGTACGAATGCCTCATAAATCAATATTTTAATATTTAACCACGCACAAGCAAATGGCTAGCCTTGCTATTACATCTCGAGTAACGAAAACAATTGTAATGAAACTCATTGGCCGAATATAATTGGTCCAAATATTAACACCATACGTCTACATTGTTGTCACTTGATGCAAGTTTCGTAAAAAGTCACCCAGAAACACTTTTTAAAGTACATAACACTAACATTTCCTATATCCTAATGCTTTGATTACGATAAATAATAATTTTTCGCGTAGTAAATTTAAATGCTTACATTGGTACAGACATAACTACACCCGAGCACTAACAACACACAACCTAAGAAATGACAATGTATTTTTTTACGAAATTGCATTCTTTCATTTAATGCAGAATATAATTTTGCCTTAAAATACTTACATTGAAGGTTAGTCGACAGTCAGTACTTACTGTTTGGTATATCGACTAATACAAATTAACTATCCTTACAGATATTATAATACTGCTTTAAATATGTCTAATATTCAATGAATAATCAACGTGCAGTAAAGACCATTTCCATAGCGCTAGTGTAACTAAAAGATTGATATTGGTACTCAGGCATTAATTCGTAAACTAGGAACGCTAAGTAACACACACATTTATGTAAGCTTTCATAATTGAGACTCAAATAGCACATATAAAAAAAAACACTTTCGAAGTTTCTTCATCTTTATTCCAGGTTTAACATTAAATCGACTTGCATGTAGTAGCACATTTTCCAGGTCATCATATTATGTGAACTTTCAGGAATTTCTGGAACATGTAACTACGTGCAAATACAGCAGAAAGTCACAGCAAACAATTCAACTTCACTCAGAACATGTCTGAAAATGTTTTACTTATTGAGTTAGTGAATACTTTATTTCATGAGTTATAAACTAACACTTAAAATCACGTTGGCCGTGAACTGCTATTTTGTTAGCGCACGAGCGCAGACCGGAAAAAAAGAAAAATGAACCAGCTAACTTGAACATTGCATCTTCGAGGTGATGATGCGAGAGAGTTGGAAATATATCTGTATTACAATCACGTCAAATGTTATTCTTATTTGCTAGTAACAAAATGAAACTGAATTGCAGGCGAAAATAAAATTTAACTGCACGACTAGCAAGACGTTTCAACATGGAACGACATCTCGTACTTCGCTAACAACTTACCTGTCAGCATAGCGCTCATTGCTTACGTTAAAATACATTCAGTAATGTGAAGTTACTATTCCCATACGTCACTTTTAAGAGTGCCCACATTGTCGTTAGTCACTATTAGTAATTTCAATACATTAAACAACTAATCACTATTCAACCCAACATGGTATGATGATTATAGGCTTCAAATTACTTATATAAGTGACTATTTCCCCCTCCTTTTGTTATGTAGTGCCAGGTGAGAAAATTAAACCATTTATTCCCATTTTTCGGCAAATAATATAAAGGTTGTTCACAATAAATTTAACACTTTTGTAATCAACCTTAGAAAAAATGCCCTGCTCCTTCCTGCATATATTTAAACGGGCGCACAGAGTGATACGCACCCAGTAAAGTTGGTAACGATGACGAGAAAGTAGTTCCATATTTTAACGTCGATTATAAAGTGTTAGGTAAAATCATTTGTATAAACTAGAATTATTTATTTCACTTTCTGTATTTTTTAATGCACCGAAATGTATAAATGAGCAGATTTGTGAAATATTTCTTTTTCTAATACTTTCACAGTTTCACTTGACCGACGAATAAATAAATGGATGAGGCCCATGACAATGTTAATTTTACATAAGGCGGAAGACTACACAAGGTGCATGCAAGTATATATTAAGCAGGGCTTTCGAGAGCGCTCGCTTTATCGTGAACAGTCTATACTAATGTTTTTGTGAACTCACATATTTGTTTAATATTTTAGGCCAGTATACCATATATATCGAAATATATGAGAGTTAGTTGATTGATAGCTTACGATAGCAAGTGTTTTGGAATTCGAGTTCCCGCGAAGGCGCATGCTTAGTGGTTCGACTAGGGTTGTTCATGATTCTGGATCCATCTCTAATAACACCTCTGCTGACAAGGTGCCAAGCCGGTACCGGCTTTCAATATTTTAACAACTGCATCAGAATTATTTCCAACCACGTAAAGGGAAGTAGGTTCATTTGTGATGCCGCCAACTTCTTGTTATCCGTTTCAAGACTCGACCCAGCCAGGTTCTATAAACTCTTCTGTGTGGTTGCTGTGCCGCTCTGCGCTACCCAAGGCGTGCGTGGCAGGAGGCACAGTAGGTTTCATCCCTCTTTCAGATAGAGGAGGGTACACGGCGCGCGCATCTACTTGCCGCCCCTTCTATGGGGTCATTCACATTAATTTCCATTACTGAGCCTTTCGCGATCGCCAGTAAGCAGCTAAAGTGGTGTAGCGACCATCACACGTGTGCTTTGGAGTCAAGTGTAATGTCTGACGCTAACCATGAGCATGGGCACCGCAAACAGAATCACTGCGTCTCAGCCGCTTGCGTGCTCTCGCTGATGTGGAGCAGTATAGTCCTTGGTTATAGTTCAACGGCGGTAACTTGTAATCTCTTACAACACTTCCTACAAATAACTGTATACGTTTTAACGAAAATAATTACTACGTTACTGAACAATAATATTTTGCACAGCTGTACTTTGCATTATTGCCTTGTGGCAGGTTAAATTTCACGCGACTGCACCCATAGGACTGCACTCAGACGGAAAGACCGTGTTACATTCTCCGCACCGACGCCTGTATTATTAAAATATTTTGCGGGTCTATCTCACATTAATACTGCGGAAGGAAGAGGACAACCATTGCAGTTTCATCCCACCCCGAAGGCAATACTATTAGCACAGCGGTGCATGGTGGCACGATGCTTAACTGTGAGAGGTAGAAACTTTTCCTCCATTATCAATTTCAAAAAGATAAGGCAAAATAAGGTATCTGAAGTTTTCGAGAAAAAATTATAGTGAATCTGATAGAGCATGTTCAGTGATATTAGTAAGTTCAAGAATGTAAAGGCTGTTTACTGAGAACTGAGCAATTTTGAAAGCGCTGCTTAAGACCTCCTTGCACGCGTATTGTGTATTCTTCTGCCACATGTAATATTAACTTTGGCATGGGCGTCATTGCTTTATTCATGCGTCTGTCAAGTGATACTCTGGAATTATTAGGAAAGTAATTAATTCGTAAGTTTACTGATTCTTTCACTTATGCGTACCTATTTAAAAAGCCAGAAAGCGAAAGAAGTAATATCAGTATTCGTAGAAAATGTTTCTCTGATGCTTCTTGTTCAAAGTAAAGACGTGGGACTACTTGCTCTCGATCTTCATTACCAACGTTACGGGCCGCTCGCTAGTCCGTGTTCTCGTTAAAATACACGCAGGTAGCGGCAGTGAAGTTTTTCAAAGGTTGGTTCACAAAGTGCTTAAGCAACCGTGAACATCATATGTAGGCTGTTCACGGTAAAGTGAGCACTTTAATAATCCCTATCATTTGCAAAAACAGCCAATAAATATATTTTATTTTAGCCCCAGACGTTGAATTCGGAGTGCGGTGGAATATACACACTGTGATCATTACTCAAATGCAATATTTATATGAAAATGTGGTTAAAGTGTTAAAAAAATTGCTGAAAGGAAAAAGTAACTAGGGCCTCAAAAGTGCTCACTTTACCATGAATAGCATATAGTTTAAAGAAACACCACAAGTAGTACACTATATCGTAGCCATGTTTCCCTGACAAGTGTTTAGTATTCCACACTAAATAATTTTCAGTGCTCACTTAAGTTGGCGGGTACTACTGAGTTTTGCCTTCACCACAAAAATTATTTCTACTTTTTTTCTACTTGCAAAGCCTGAACACGTTCAAGGAATAACAACACATGTTAATTTTATTTACTTTGTTGAACTACTCAAGGCGACACACATAAATGCTGGAAGACACAGTATTAAAAACGTATTTGGACAACACTGCTATAAATATTAGTTATTTAACTAAACATTTTCGGTATTTGAAAGGACATTGATAAATGCAATATTTTTATAGCATTTGCGGAAACGTAATAATTACTTAGTAAAGGAAATTGAAATTATCCCGTTCATGGCACCTTGCGTTATGTTTTCTGCAAATGTTAACTGACTTAATTTTCTATAAAACAAAATAACCTAAAAACTAAGTAAAATCTAATTTTAAGAACTTGAAATACAGTACCTCATATTCAGCTAATAAATCCAATACTCTATTCGAAAAAAGTCGGCTTAGAAAGGCAACATAAAACAAATGATTCAAACTGCCTAAAAGTATGAACTTCAGTTATTTCTAAACTCTAAAAAAATTTTTAAAAAATAGAATTTGTTCTTAGTGCCCTCATAAAAAAATCACATTATTTTCAGAAAATTAAAAATTATTAGCGGATATTTCGGTAATTTTTGGTTAGTTTTTCCTTCAAATTTATAATTAAAATAACTAGCATATGTAATATTAAATGTTTAAAGTTAAACGTAGAAATGACAATATATTAATTTAGTTTCACAAGAACAAACTTTTATTAATGACAGTGATTTTTAAATAATTTAATTCTGTCAATATATTCAACGTTTGCCGAGATAATTTTGGTTCATCGATAGTTTAAAGAAATAATTAAATCTTTAAATTGAATATACAGAAATAATGTAAATATATTTACTTATTAAAGCAAAAAAATACGTGACTTTTTTTCTAGATAATTTTTGCAACGCAAATGTTATTCTTACGAGGGTTGATTCGGAAGTCGTGGCAACTATTATTTATCTCCCGAAAATTACCCAATAGAGGAAAGTTGCGATTTAAAGATGAATGTGTACGGCAGGATACGTTTGAAAGGTGACATCAAACGGGGTATGGTTGCAGGAATTTCCCACATGGAACAAAGGCAAACACGACTACTTGAAGTCATAGTTTAACAGATATATTCTCGTACAAACAGTTTACACTCATTTAAATGGGTACGTATCGTACATGTACTAGCTGCTTATCATCCTCCGAATAGTCTCCGAGGTTATCCACCGTTCGTGTCCAGCGATGAGGCAGACGTCGTCACAGCATTTCGACGAGAGCTGGTGCACACGGACAGATCTCATGCAGCCGATGGTGTGCTCCGCCTACCTCATCTCTGGCAACGAACAGGGGAACAACCTCGGAGACTACTTAGAGGGCCGTTAAACAGCTCGTGCACGTATGGTGCGCACCGCGTTAAATGAGAGTCTAAAATTTGTACGAGAATATATCAATTAAACAGTGATTTCAAGCAGCCATGTTTGTTTTTATTCCTTGCCCGGACATTGCTGTATTCATACTTCATGTGGTGTTACCTCAAAAACGAACTTTTCGTAAACTTTACAACCGTACATGATACATTTCATGTGTTGGTTTATTTTCGGGAGATAAGCAATAGTTGCCACGACTTATGTCTCAGCCTTCGTATATTTATTATGAATGGAATATATGTCCTTATTTCTCAAATAATTTCTCTTTTGTGTTCACTTAAATGTGGGAAGGAGTTTAAAGATATTTAGTATATCTGATTTTAACAATTTTTTGTCTTGAATACAGGTAGGTGCATGGCTTCTTATATACGAAATATGTCAATATCATAAAAAACTTTATTTAATTAATATATATTCTGTTGAATATTTTTTACAGATATACTACGCTTTACAATATTTCAAAAAGTTTCTAAATTTACAAAAGGCGAGAAATTGAGAAATTATTGTGTGTGCAAGCAAGCGGAAAAAGGAAAAATTCTGAAGTTGTATATAATTAGCAGACTTTCTCCGAGATTTACATTATTAAATTTTTCTATAAGAGTACTCAGTATATCTAAGTATGACGGTACATTTCTAATTTATTTAACGTCTTTTCTGTTTTGCGGGTAGTGCATAAACGGTTAAATGACAAAAAAAGTTGTGAAAAAACCACTAGTACTTGCTTATTAAAATTTAGATCATAATTCGTATTTCTGTACTAATGGTGTAAGCATTTGTTAATATAAAGTTTTAATTAAAACGCCAAACTGTCATATAAAGCGAAAAGATGTCATTTTTTCAATTATGAACCATCAGTTAATGGAAAGAATAAGGTAAAATAATACTAATTTGTTTTAAATATATATTATGACATATACTTAATCAAACATCTCAAGTTATTTAGAACAATTTTAAACCCAATTCAATCAAAACATACTTTTGTAAATTAGAAATAAAATTCTTTGTTCAGTTCGACTGAGATGAGTCGTCTCTAATAAGTTTAATAAGTTGCCCTTTATAAATTAATATTTATATTTTATACTGAACGAAAATATATCTAGTTTAGAATAATTATGTGTACACAATTGCATTTAAATCTAATAAGCAACATAATTTATGATCCATAGATACATTTTAATAATAAAGTTATATTAAGTGCATGTATTTAAAGAAAATGTTTCCACGAAGTGTCTTATAACTTTCGGACATATGACGTAAATATAAAGAAAATAATTTATTTGTTTTCCATTTCTAAGATTATGAGACATTATTGTGTTCTGGCTTATAGCTATCTTCCGAAAGTGAAAATGTTTCACATTCGCTGTTGAAGAAAGGGCCACTATAAAAATGATAAATGGCGCCGGTTGCTAAATTATAGTTAAAAATTAATTTGAGTAAATTACTATTTTATGGGTAATAATTTGGTGCGCAATAAAAGTGTGAGATTGTTAGAATCGGAAATCTGCTTAACTCTAGTTTGTATAAAGAGTGAATAAAACTTAATTAAATAAGCGGTTATACTCCGGTCCAAGTCATTAAACGATTGAAGTACAGTGTTACTATTTCACTTACTTTCAGTTTTCAAAGAAAAAAAGCTATTTCACTGATATATAAAATTAAATCCAAATGTTTTTTTTTTTTTTTTAGCTGGAGGCATTTCGTTTGGGAATATACAATGCACAGCCACACAAAGGTTAAGAGAGAAGCACATTTCGTATTTGTGATGCAGTAAGTCCCGCTGCCCAAACAAAATTAGACTAAAATTATATTAACTGGAGTTCTCTCGTGTAGCCTGGTTTAATCAATTCTACACTGAACATAAGCCTAGAACTTTATCATGGCGTATCATGAAAATGGACAGACAGCACGCATAGATAACATGGTCAGGGAGCCCGAATAAATGCATCAATGACTCAATTGTGGCAGTTTTTGACATGTATCGACACGGTCCGAGTGTGTGTGAAGAACTGAAAAGGTGCTACTCTTTTAGGCTACACGTGAAAGCAACAAGAAAACAATTTTTACACAGTTCTACTAATCGCAACTCAAGTGTCGCTTTTAAGATAAAAATAATGTGTTTCCAAGTATCACTTAATTTAGTGACATTCTATAATTTGTTGTGTTTATGAAGACATTTTATTGCCAAACTAATAAAATTGTATTTTGTGTTGTTGGTTTTTCTATAATAACTATTTATCCTTAACTTTGCAGAGCCAGAAGCCTTAAAAGAGGCAATATCTTCAGTTACGGTACGATCTGTATATAGGAAGTCCCATATGTGTTCTGCATATAACCACATATTTATTCCTTATGTAGCTTATAAAATTTGGCCTTATCATGCATCCTAAATTATAGCGGTCTCTACAGAATATAAATATATTTTAGTGAATGAGTTAAACACTTTACTCAGGATACATTTTTATTGGCTGCAAAATATAAAACATATTTAATTGTCCATTGTATTACAGGCATAATATTTATAATACAAACCCAAAACAACGAAATCAACTCGATGTCTTAATTACGAAAAGAGTAATAAGTTAAATTTAAGCTTTGTTTTACCCATTTATTAGTACAATTTAATGTATTTTCTGTAGCAATTTCAAAATTATAAAGAGGATATTCAAGCTCAAAATTAAATAGTCTACTGTATGGCAGTAATCAGAAGATTTACGCTACTAGACAAGCACAGTCTTTGGATCAATTTCGTCACCTATTTACGTTCGCGCTAGTGTTAACACAGGTGTATTAGTGATTACACGCATTTTGCCATACTGACATTACAAATTTTTGTAATCCTACATTCTATAAAACAAACCTGAGCGTGTGTGTGTTTCAAGAGCATAATTAAGCAGTTATGTTTAACCTAAAATGGTGTAAAATAAGTTCATAAGCTTTAATGTAATCTACAACCAAACGCGGTGTAAATTATATTCTGCAATAAAAATTAAATTTCGTTACACATAGTTTGATAGTTATTCCTTAAGTACAATAATTTTTCGTATGTTTTTTGCAGTAAAATTTTCGAATTCGCGGTGAAGCTATTATAGAATATTATAAATTAATAAAACATACATGTCTTGATATATGTGTATAATTACATTAAAAATCTGGATAAATAACACCTCTGTCGAAATATAAAGAAAAAAAAGTATTTTTGAGTGCTTGAAAATGTAGAATAAAGAGCCTAAATATTTGTGTAGTGTAAATAAATAAATTTCCTTGAAACTTACTCATTAACAACAATATTTCAAAATGGCGCCCACCAGCTTAGAGGAAAACGTTGAATTACAATAAGCGCTGTCGCATCTGGTCGAATATCCCTATAGTCGACCTACGATGACGTAGGCCTCTGTGATTCTTGCCAGGAGAACATCTTCATTCCCTTCAGGTGTCTAATAGAAACGAATTTCTACACGAACCGCAAGGAAAAAGTTCAAGTAGTGTCGTATTATGTGTACAAGCTGTCCGTGGTAAAGGGTCTCCTCATCCTACTCACTATTCAAGTACACTATGAATAAAGTTTCAATGAGCAAATTTTTTTGCAAAATGAGCTCGGGGCCACATATTATCGTTGAGCTGATGCGTAGACAAACATAAATTGAGGCGCATTTAGCAAAAATACACTATACACTTTTGCAGTTAAGCGGGATGGAATATGACGCGGGCGTATTAAGTATTCATGTATTACGATCTCCCACATTTCCACTCAAATATTATTTGAGGGCTCCTCGTGACTGTAGTGAAGGGAATCACATCGGCCAGTACGTGACTGTTCTGACCTCCCATCGCCCGCGAAACTGCTTCATCGCTGCAGATCACAAGCAGGAACGTGAGGGTTGATCATACTGCACCGCAGTAAACATTGATTGAACATGACGCGAACTTCAACTTAAGCAGTAGCTGACACACAGACTTTCTGTAAATGGCAAGCGTTCAACTGCTATTACTGCGTTACTTTTCAAAGATTACTCTATGCTTCACTCATTTAAATGCTCGGTTTCTTATAAAACACTCTTCGTGCTTGCGTTACAGTGTTAATTTTGATGGCTACAATCAATTTAAATTTATTTATCTTACAAAACATCCCATTTTACGTACTATGATAATTGATCATTCCGCTGGCACATATATGAAAAAAGCAATACTTAAGTGCATTAGACACTAATGCGAGTAGAATTTCTGGAACTCAAAATGAACTCATTGTTGCACAGGCATATGATAATTCGTAGTCAAATAATTTATATCGCTGTTTTTCTACCTATTAGAATTGTGCTTTAACACATGAATCTTCTTCCAAAGTGACGGCAGTGTATAAATTGCTTGTGGTTATTTTTATTATTTCAAATAATTTTGCTACATAAAAGAGTAGAAGATTTCAATATACAGAAGACACCACCTACGAAAAATAATAATCCCAAATAAGGACAGCCATTATTAATGCTAAACCAATGTACTGCTTTCACCCAGAAAAATATTTTAAAGCTACTAAGATTGGCTGATACACCTGCAATTATCAGTAACCGTATCAGGCGTCTGTGTGATGTTATCACTACGCGACTGAAACACATTTTCCACGTAATAAGTTGTAGAGACTGTTACAAAAAATTATGCATTTCTAGAATTTAATAAAATCTTAATTCAATGAAATAAATGTTAGTCAATAATAACTGAATAATAACTGAGAAGAGGTTACTTACTAGTTATAAATACCATAGAAAAGAAACCCAAAGTAAATTCTAGAAATCGTAGTTGAACTACTAATTTTTGAATGACATCAATCATGTGTCATATTGCAGCGATTAGAGTATGGCATTCTTATCAGACTTTATTTGCAGAAATGTATCAAATAATTCAATCACATAACGTTTGAAAAGCTATTATGACGAAAACAGAATAAAGTAAAATTTTGCTGCAGCAAAAAAATTACTATTGCGGCGTTTCATTAATCGTTCATGGTGTAGTAAAATTAAAAATGTTGCGAAGAAATTAATAATTTTAACCGTTTACAAAATCTTGTATTACTATAATGGAAATATACTGTTGAAGGGTTAACATTAATAAAGACTGTTAAGCAATTTTTCCGCAACCAAATGTTGTATTACGCTAATAACAACAGGAAGAACTAAATATTATGTGTTACTTCGATATTAAAGAAACATCCAACCAATACAAGTCTAAAATCACTTGGCGTTATAAAAAGGCGGGTCGTAGTGAACAGCGATGACTTCGTAAAATGAAATCACTATATTAAAATTTTAATACATATTTTGCGAACCAAATGTATAACTTTGACCAGCTCTCAAGCCTTACAAAGCAGCTTAAGTGCGCCTAATATGCATATATTTTGAGAGAATAAAGTATTTCCACATATGCAGTAGGCAGTAATATTGATGTTGCTGCAAACAAATGTGATGTTACGCTAAAAATAGCAAGAAGAACAAAATATTTTGTGTTACTGCTACATTACAGAAATATCCAACCAACACAAGGGTACACTGACTTGTTGTAAAATGGCGAATGATAGTTAACAGCGATAACTTTGTAAATAGATGTCACTGTATTTAAATTACAAAACATAGTTTGAAAACTGTATATAACTTAATCCAGCTCTCGAGTCCTGCTAAACAGTTTGCGTTTGCCAATCACGCATACATTTATAGAGAACAAATTATTTACACTTAACGAAAGAGAACTACAGTATGTTGTATTTTGCAATACACACTATATGACGTGGAAGCAGACATGATATGTTAGGGCACTTGGTATGCCGTCGGGTGAGGTGAAGTGAAGAACATCGATCACTCAGGGAGCGGGTTCAATTCCTCTTCCACCTGTTATTTCTTTTTAGTTTTTATGATTAATTTTTGAGACAAAATAACAGTACTTCATTTATCTTACATCGGGATGTTTTTTTTTTTTAAGAAAAGAAAATATAAGGAATATTTTAACACAAATGTTAACATTAGTTCAACACAAAATTCGTTTTTCCGCCAAAAAACACCACCTTGATGTTAACAGAAAAGTAAGGACGTACTGTTGTTAAAATATGAGTTAAGGTTACATAAACATGACTATCTGAAAATTATATTTCAACAGCAACATTTGTTACTGACGACTCAGCGAAAACAAAAAAAATAATGTTGTAGTAACATTAATAGTGTTGTCACATCATTAAAAATTTTTTTTATGGTTAGTATCTTAATGTGGCCGAAAGTTCTCGTAATTTAAAACTTTTTTCCTTGTTTCATTTTTAGAGCCGTTTTTACATAGTTTTAAAATACGTTCGACAACACTTTTTGTGCTTTGACGATAATAGAGAAATTTTTATTGATATTCGTTCTAAGTCTTAGAGCAACCCATCCTCTTAAAAAGTGAACAGATTATGGAAATTTACTTTCCTTATAACATTAAATCACTGTAATATTAATCTGTGGCGTAATTTAATATCTGGTTCAGCCCCGCTATATAGATGCAGCAGGGCTGGTGACGGCACATCTTGGCTGCTGCCCAGCATGACCAGAACTTGTACAGCCATTATATCTGTTTAATGTATGTCCACTTCTTCATTCAGTGCCAAAGCCTCTGAACTCTACTGGAAGTTTTCAAGTGAAAAACATTTTGGCCGGAGAAAAATTGAGTTATAGCAGCACGTACAACATCAATTGCAGAAGTTAGTATACTCGCGATCGTAAATGAGACACAATAAAGCAACATGGAAGACATCCCCAAATTTTGCGCCTGCAGTAAGAAAGGAAAAAGTGATCTGTTTATTTCTCATGGTTACAGAGATGTGAAAACCAAAAGCCGAATGCTTTTTTTTTTTAAAACAAACTTTGCCAGAAACCGTATTAATAATCGCTGGGGAAAAAACTTAGGCTACAATAATTCGTTGCAAAAAAACCTACATAAGTATTCGTAATATAACATATACGTTTTGCATGTTATAGATATTGGGGCATTGTTTAAAGCCACTTTTATAACTTAATTTTGTGTTTGATTACCCTAATGGTTTCAGTATTTTAGAATCACAGAAAAGAGCCAATAATTCGATATCGTTAATCCCTCATTGGAAGAAGAACCGAGTTAAATAGTACACAAGAATTTCAGCTTAAATAAAGTCGAGTACTTATACACGTACGATGCGTACCCGCTCAAGTGAGTGTACATGGTTTGCACGAGAATATATCAACTAAACAGTGATTTCCAGCATCCACGTTTGTCTTTCTCCCTTGTCGGACGGAGATTCCTGCATCCATAACCCCAATGGTGTCACTTTTAAAACGTACTTCTCAAACACTTTAAACTGTATTGTATATTTCCTGTGATTGGTAATTTTCCAATGGATATGATAGAGATCGGACAAGCAGTTCCCAAAATGTAATGAATGAACAATAACGTAAATATTTTAGTCGCAGTATCATATAAATGGCGGACAATTGACACTCTTGTCACATGAAGATAGCGCATCTAGTAAAAACGGCGCCGTATGCTTGGTTGATGGAACAACGACGTGATACATCACACGACAAGAATAACACCGCGCTGCTTTGAAAATAAGAGAGTACCCTATATAAGCGTTTAATTACCTCTACTAGTATTGTTTCCATACAGACGTTGGTAGGAAACGACTAGAAAATTGCTGAGATGTGAAGATTATAAAGTTTCAATGCCAGGTGATATCCTCATTCTGGTGACGCACTAAAGATGATTTCAATACTTTTTATTATTTATTACACGTGCATTAATAACCGTCAGAGTGACAAGTTGGGTTCAGTTATGTTCTATTGTTCGAAATAAGTAATTTGCTAATCAAATTGTAACGCGAAAAACATTTTAAATAAAAGAAAATTTCACAAATTTAAGTACCTAATAGATGATCTCTTTCGTAAGACTTTGGTAAATTTGTGCCATTCATATCATCAATTTCTGTTTAATATTAAAATGCATGCTACTGTGTGCTCGCACTATTTTACAGAGTAAAGAATCAATGCTACGAATAATATATTTCAACGTTTACTGAGTGACTGCCAGCATATAACGTTTCTATAAAATAAAACAATTGTTAGTTTAGTATGCTACATTAAACAAGGACATTTTCATATCCGTTATTTTGAAAAATGTGGGTCTGATTAAAGCGACCTAGTAAAACACTATTTGTATGAAAAATTTAGCTGAAATCGTTTTAGTATTTTTGGAGAGACTATACAAAAACATTATTTATTAATTTATTGCATTATTTTCCAAGATTGTGGGGAAAAGGTTCGTAGAATTATTACTTAAATTTGTCGCAATACCAAATACTAGATATTTTTGTTAGTATTAATATAATGTTTCAATATATACAACATGTGGTTTTTCAGAATTTACGTGGTCCCTATTTGGAAAATAAAAATCCTATGTAAGAAAATCGTGTATGTTTATATTTGCTGCTATAGCACTTTATAAATATTTATTTTGTTAGTAATCGTTTGAATAGTTCCCATAATATGAAGAAAGAGTTTTAACAATTAAGTAATGCACTCTTTATAAGTAACGAGTAGGCCCTAAATTAGCAATGAGTTAAAACTTTTGATTGGTGTAGATGGGATAGTCAACATACTGAACCACAGAGAAATTGGTGAAACCATTTGGTTTCTAAAGCATTCTAAATTTCTTTATACAGCATGTTCTTTAACAACTCCGACAAATTCCGCAGGTTATTAGTTGCGAAAATAAGAACACGAAAACTTATGTAAATCTTTTAACATAGGTGATTATTAAGGGATACATGCGCTCCCGGATATTGAGTTTTGAAATTCTTATAGTTAACTATATCAGAAAGCACATGCGTTTAAGTTACAAGCCGGTGTACACTGGTGACCTTACATCTCTGAAAACGCTTTTAATATGTGCATCTAAATTGACTGTAAAGGCCGTCTTGTCGGAACCTTCTGATTTGGACCGTTTTAGAGAAAACCTTCAGGAATGTTCGAAACAAACAGTGAGTGTTCTGCCAGGTAGGCCATGGTAGGATCTTAAAAAAATTCCTATATTCAATTTCATTTGTGTATTTGATTTTGTAGGAGTATGTAATGTTTGAACAAACTCGTTTACTACAGTATTGTCTGTGTTGTCATTTCATTGTCAAAGTCCCACTTATTCGCAAGTGTGCCCCTTGGTGCTGCACTGTAAATAATGTGCCGGCATCCTTCGTAAACGAAAATCGCCCAGACTCACATTAAGCACATGACTCTTTGCACATTTAAAATTCAACGAGAGCTATCGTTTTCACTGCCGTGTCATTCAGCCACAAGTATATGCCACGCGTTTCACCTTCTCTTTTGAACTTGACGCATGGGGATTGATATAAAACGACTTTCTCTGTTAATTTAGATATATCGATTCATTATTTGTCTCAAAATATCGTTTGCAGCTTAGTATTTCAAAGTTTCATCAAACATAGGATGGCAACCACCATTAACTTAATCAAGGAAGATGATTTTAAGAACTCCGTTTTCAGAGGTGTTATATCTCCTTTACACAGATCACATCTCACAGATTTGTTACTTCATTGCAAATAATTCCTGATATTTTTAACTAAAAGTGTTTAAAAACTCCATTTTCGGTAGCGGATAGATCCCTAAATAAACACTCAAGGTAAATGTGGGGCAATAACAAGCACCTGATTTCAAACGTAAATAAAATATATTGCCTTTGTTAATTTGATTTTGCAATATAACCAATATATTGCAAATACATTTAAGGGTGCTATATTCAAAGAATTACCTGATCTATATAACAGTTTTAAAAATATTTATTGTTTAATGAAATAGTGTAGTGCGTACTATTACCAGCACATGTGAGGCAATAGTATGTACGTGAACAAATGCAAAGACAAGCAACTAAAACCACGAAAATGAAGATTTAAATTCATACCTTACTCACTATACACACAAAGAATACTTTAGAGAATATGATATGTGTTCAGACAGGTAATAAATGTTATTAACGCAAGAAAATTTCAAAAAACATGAAAATATTATGTTAAAATATATTAAAATCTTGTTATATTTATATCCCTGAGAAATCTAAACAGCTTAGAGCCTATTATTTTGGTTACAATGAAAACATGAATTTAAACAAAAAATGCTTCTGCTGTTACAGCAGAAGCATTTTTTTGCTTATTTGACTTGTGTAAAAACACAAATAATTTGAAAGAATATTGGATAAATTATAGCCTAAGTTAGGTTGAAGCTAACTGCTACAAATTAATTACCGCAGGCTTAATTTTTTAAAATAGAAATCACGGGTAAAGTATTGGGCAGAATCTGCAGCACTGCATTCTGAGTGGACCCAGCCTGAACCAACAATACATTGATAAAAAAGTTCTTTGTCCCGACCAAACTCGCCGCGAAAAAAAGTCAAACTTAATTGGTTTTATTAATCGTCGGCAAACAAGATTCACCGCTGTCACTGACAGATCAATATTTTTCAGCTGCGTTTTCTTCTTCTGAAGAGATGGAACTGTCTTCAATAAATATTTTTCTTTTTTCTTTTAAAAATGTCTTATTGCCTTCAGATCTGCAATTTTTCGTTTCTTCGTTAGTGGATTTTTTTGTTTCTTCGGCGCGCTACATTTAACCAGCTCTAGTTTCCGTTTTTCGTCCCTATTTTTGAAAACGTCGCTTCTGGGAGTGGCTATCAACACTTCAGAATGTCGTTTAGGCTTCGAACTTTGTTTAACTTTGAAATATAACACTTTCAAAATTGGAACAGGTGATATTTGCGGAAAAGTTATAACTCCATTTGCTTCTATTCGAAGTTCTTCATTTGATATGCAGCCTTGTTGGATATTATCGTATGTCCCAGAAGAATTAATATTGGAATTTGTTTCCTTCTGTATAAAACTGGTAGAAACACATATTTAATGTGTTATTGGTAGAACATCTCTGCTCGAACCTGCCACACTGTCACCGAGCTCTACCGAGACACTCCCACTGCTGAAGTCTTCAGTCCTCTCTTGTTCGTCGTTATGTCCAACTGAAGTAATTTCAGCCTCTGTAGGCGCAGGTGTGAAATCTTCATCACAAAAGGCATCAGAATTCAGTGGATATATCCCAGTCTTTTCAAAGCCCGAAACTGCTTTGCCAACGCTGGCAACTTTCTCATTAGCCGATTTAAATATTCGTGGGATGTCTTCCTTCTCAATTTTTCAGTATGGATTACTCCTCATGAAAAGTGAACACTCAGAGTGATAAGCATTTCTAAGGAGACCATAAAACGACACATCCAAAGGTTGAAGCCGATGGGATGTGTGAGGACGGAAATACAGAACTGTGGTTCCATTGATTTTACAGAAGTTGTATGCAGCTAATGATATGTGGCTTGAATAGTTATCCAAAAGAAGAAAGGGTTTGACTATCTGTTGATGAATTCGTTTGCTGTTGAAAATGTTGGAGCCACTCAGGAAATAACTCTTCGTTTATCCACCCGGACTTAGACATCTTGTACACACTTCCTGAAGGCCCTCCATGTCTTAAGCCAGTAGATAGATAACCTTGCACCTGGATATGCAAACATGGGAGGAATGAAAATACCAGTTGCACTCATAGCACAGGTAATTGTGACGTTGCTTCCTCTCTCTAGACTAGTTGCGCCACCAACGTGTTTTAGGCCTTTTTGAGCAATAACAGATGGTGGCCTCTGGACTGTTGTTATTCCCGTCTCATCGACATTGAATAGGTGTACGGTTTGGTGGAAATTTATGTTTTTCATACAGATCTGATAGGTTCTTTAAAAATATGCCAACTTAAGCTTTATTGTAACTAAGAATTCTGTTCTGAGATGTTCGTTACGTTTTTCGCAAACTTAATGTTGGATGTCGCCTCAAAACACCTTGAGCCCATTCTTTACTTCCTAGCCTACTAGGCACATTAAATGTATCGTTGATACCATTTATTTTGGCCAATTCAAATGTGATTCGTCGCAATTCTTCTAGAGTCACGCCATAAAACAGTTTACACAGTTTCAGAAGGTGAGAACACAATTCGTTTTCTTGCTCTATGCTTAAAACTTGCCTTCTTCCCATGCTAGGCCCACCCAAAAGTCCTGTTTTAAGTCTTTCCCGGAGCGTTGCTTCATGAATTCCGTGAGTTTTGCTAGCAGCTCTAATACTCATTCCAGGCCTTATGTCTTCTATAGCTGCTCCTAAACTCTCCTTTCTCCATGCAACTTTATCGGTGGTGCGTTTGTGCTTACGAACCATCCGTGTCAGAAATTTATATTGACTATTATATGCAAGTTTCGGGGGCTACAAAACACAACATAAAAATATTCTTAAGGATATTTCAATTAATATCGTTAAATAAATACATATTAATGTTTGGGAATTACGTTATTGATTTAAAGGAATTAATTTTCCCATTATGGTCTATTAGGAGCAATGGTTCGCACGAACGGGCTATTAGGACGCAGGTCTGTGTAACATTACCCCAATACACGCCATTTATTAAACGAGAGCCGTACTGCATTCTGTGTGATGATATTTATAAACGAAAACATTTAAATAGTACTTATAAAGCAGGGCCATTACATCGTTTATTTACCTGTGGTATAGAAATAATGATTTGTTTATTTTCATAAGAACGAAATAGCAAGAAATTAACAAGGAAATATCGAAAAATAAAAAAATTCTACTTACTTAAACAACTGCTATACTCTCGAACTACTCGAGAACTGGAGTTAACTTCCTGGGGTGTTCGCTAGATCCCATCATTTTCCTCGATCTCTAGCGCTTCACAAAGATGAAATATCTGCATGCGTATGATTACCCACTACGTCTCAAGTTTCCGTACTATAGTTTCATAAGGAATCAACTGGCGGAGTTCGCAGGTGTTGTTCAAAAACAGCCTGTATTATAAATTCGTATATGATTAACTATTTAAGTGTTGGATAAATCAGCATTACTTGAATTCCAGATGTTGCGGAAATCAATCGAGCGTTCCGGAGATATAATGTAATTGCTTTATTTTTATGGCTTCAAATTTCTGGTCGCGTGACCAGAAATCGAATGCCAGTAAAATATGATACAAAATACGTTCATAAGAGGTATTTATATACTGTAGTAAACACTATGTACTATCAGATTCTCAAGTTTGGTTGAAATATGTGGTATTATTCGATAAATATTGCTTTATAACAAACTACAGGCCCAGCCCGTGATTTTTTTTTAGAAATGTCACATGACTAGAACAGTTACGATATTAAACATTTTTGTTATCATACACAGACTGAAAAAAAAAAAAGTAAAATTAACTCAACATTGGATATAGTTCTATCCACTAAGCCACTGCGGCCCCACTTGTAATCGCTCTAGCCACTTGACCACTGTGGACCCACTTATTTGACACAACATTGGATATAGTTCTATCCACTAAGCCACTGCGGCCCCACTTGTAATCTCTCTAGCCACTTGACCACTGTGGACTCACTTATTTGACACAACATTGGATATAGTTCTATCCACTAAGCCACTGCGGCCCCACTTGTAATCTCTCTAGCCACTTGACCACTGTGCACCCACTTATTTGACACAACATTGGATATAGTTCTATCCACTAAGCCACTGCGGCCCCACTTGTAATCGCTCTAGCCACTTGACCACTGTGGACCCACTTATTTGACACAACATTGGATATAGTTCTATCCACTAAGCCACTGCTGCCCCACTTGTAATCGCTCTAGCCACTTGACCACTGTGGACCCACTTATTTGACACAACATTGGATATAGTTCTATCCACTAAGCCACTGCGGCCCCACTTGTAATCGCTCTAGCCACTTGACCACTGTGGACCCACTTATTTGACACAACATTGGATATAGTTCTATCCACTAAGCCACTGCGGCCCCACTTGTAATCTCTCTAGCCACTTGACCACTGTGGACCCACTTATTTGACACAACATTGGATATAGTTCTATCCACTAAGCCACTGCGGCCCCACTTGTAATCGCTCTAGCCACTTGACCACTGTGGACCCACTTATTTGACACAACATTGGATATAGTTCTATCCACTAAGCCACTGCGGCCCCACTTGTAATCTCTCTAGCCACTTGACCACTGTGGACCCACTTATTTGACACAACATTGGATATAGTTCTATCCACTAAGCCACTGCGGCCCCACTTGTAATCTCTCTAGCCACTTGACCACTGTGGACCCACTTATTTGACACAACATTGGATATAGTTCTTTCCACTAAGCCACTGCGGCCCCACTTGTAATCGCTCTAGCCACTTGACCACTGTGGACCCACTTATTTGACACAACATTGGATATAGTTCTATCCACTAAGCCACTGCGGCCCCACTTGTAATCGCTCTAGCCACTTGACCACTGTGGACCCACTTATTTGACACAACATTGGATATAGTTCTATCCACTAAGCCACTGCGGCCCCACTTGTAATCGCTCTAGCCACTTGACCACTGTGGACCCACTTATTTGACACAACATTGGATATAGTTCTATCCACTAAGCCACTGCGGCCCCACTTGTAATCGCTCTAGCCACTTGACCACTGTGGACCCGCTTATTTCACACAACATTGAAGCGAGTCATTTAGAGTAAAAAAAAATGATGTTCCATTACCTTAATACCTCTATGCAATAATCTCAATGCATTAATACAAAACTTTCATAGAAAAAATAAATTCAAAAATGAGTTTTTGGGATAAAAGGTAATGATTGCGTAATCTGATCTTGCTGAAATTTGAACTTGGCCTGTATTTGACGCTGAGGATTCGCTCTGCAACAGACAGAGATCGTCATATTATATAATAGGACAGTATAATATAATACTTTTAATACTACCACTTTGAAAAGGATATTTAATGTATATTGAAATAAAAATTATAAATTGGTGCGCAGAATTCCAAAACACCACAAGCGAGTCAGGATAGTCTATTACCGCTGCACGAAGGAATGGGGTTTTACAGTTCAGAAGTGACTGTGGCCGAGGGTGGTTGAGAGATAGCTGCACCGCACGTGTATATTACCTCTTGAGTGTGTGAGTGACTGAAGAGAGTCGGGTGGCTTTTAAGAGTGGGCTGGACCGCCGCGTCAAAGGTCAACAAGCGAGGGAGCGATACGGGCGACTCTAACACCCACTTCAAGCGCCTCATCGCTCCTACGTGCAAAGGTTTGAAGTGTTTCCGTCGTAACACTGTACTGTGATAATTAGAACTGTAACAGTTGGGTTTTTATTACACGCGTTGCAGGGCCCACAGATTAGACTACGCCTGTATCTTTGAACTTTTCTCTTACCGCTTAAAGATACTGCGTAGCAAAGCTTTAAAATGCGATATTTAACAACGTTCACTATTTTTTTCTACAAGAATACACTTAATATTACAAAAGCAAAAAATAAAATTAAAATGGGGGCATATATATAATCGTATTTTATCTTTTCTGACAAAAAGTCGTATTTGCAGAACATTTAATTACCGAGATACGTGTATTCGCGCAAACAACTATTCCACAAAGACGCGGGGGTCTATTTCACTCTCAACAGCGAGGTCTTGAGAGTCGATGAGGGAGACTGAGGTGGGGTATGGAGTAGCGGAAGATCAGAAGAAAACTCACCGGCCAGCGGCAACGTCAGGAGCGATTCCCACATGCAAAAATCCGGGAGTGACCCAGATGGGGATTGAACCCGGTTCGCCATGGTCTGATGCGAGCATACTAACCGTTCATCCACCCCTACCCTACTACCCGCCGAAGAAACGTAGTTAGGCAGCGCGGTATTGAACAGCGCGGTAGCAGAGACCGATGTTATCAGTTTGGCATGTATGACGCCAGCAGTGTCACGTGTTTTCCCTCCTTCCGGCGGCGAGCGCTAGGAAGAGCCCCCCCCCCCCCTCCCATCTAGGATCACTCTCAAAAACTGCGTGATGATTATTTTTTTCATTTGAATTTTACTATACTTCAGTCATACGTGTTTCAAGGCTGTTCACGATAAAGTGAACCCTTTTGAAATCAACCTTTTAAAATTGTCACTGCTCCTACCTGCATATATTTTAACGGGCGCACTGAGTGAACTGTGCCCTATAAAGTTGGTAACGATGGGGAGACAGTAATTCCGTGTTTTAAGATTGCATTAAATGTGTTAGTTATCCATTTGCGATAACTTAAATTATTTTATTTCGCTTTATGATATATTTAATACACATAAGTGTAAAATTTTGCAGATTTGTAAAATATATACATTTCTAACAATTTTACAGTTTCACCTGACTGACGCATGAATAAAGTGATAAAACTCATTGCAGTGTTAATTTTACATAACCCAGTAGAATACACAGCGTGCATGCAAGTTGATCTTTAGCAGGCCTTTTATAAGTGCTCAGTTTACAGTGAACAACGTATATAGCGCTTTATTATGTTATTAATTGTATAACATATTTGGTCTGAATCGGTTCAGTAGTTCCCGAGATGCAACATTATATTTATTCTTCATTTAAGTGTCACTGTATTCAAATAATACAGACCAGTGATCACACTAATACAAGAATTTAATGCTGCCACTGTGTAATTTCAACAAACAAATTTTAATTCTTCTCGATACAATTGTTCCTCAGATATTACGCACCACCCAGAAATTTTATTACCCTCATTTTCAAGGTGAGCATTCAGTATTGTCTAAAAGTGTAAAATTCTGTTTTCCTTGCCATAATTTAACCTTGGTAAAAATTAGTGCACGGTTTCTAACAATTTATAGGGAAAACACACAAACTCACACACAGACACACATAAACATACAGACATACCGACAGGAAAGTAATATATTGAGAATTATTTTCTTAAAAAAATTAATAATATTAAAATAATGCATGTCCACTGTTAATAAAGCGAAAATCGTATTTTACTGAATTACGACAGATTCAAAGTATGGTTATTATGATCTGAACATGATCACTATGATAATATGTAATCATTGTGGGTGTTTATTTCGTCTGGAATTTGTGCTGATCAGGAAACAAATTATTCTCTTCGGTAAACAAAACTTGAAAAGCAACAAAATTAATTTCATTCCGTAACCAAATACACCCTTGGATGAACAAAACATCTGTGTTAAGCCGAAAGAAACTAGGCTGTCCACAAAATATTTTGTCCAATCAACTATGAATATTTGTTTGGCCATTCATTTTATTGCCTTCTTTTGAAAATACAGCTTGAGAGTGAGTTTGCATTTTTTTGTGACAATTAGAACCGTGGCAGCGTTTTTTAGCGAATTTATTAATGCTAAATAATTATAGTATAAACACCCTCAAGAAAGTTGAATTAGATGAAAATAAACTATAAAAATATAATATTACACAAATAAGCCTAGGTTTTAAATTTTCTGCCAATATTTGTCCAAAGAACGAAACCAATAGCAAAATATGGGACTGAAAAATGTGTGAAATTAGGTGAGTTTTAAAAAAGTAAAACATATACTCTATATGCGAATATTTGTTTGTTAATGTTATTCGTATTACAATCAATATGTAAAATACGAATAAAATAAAAAAATTAGGTCGGACATGCACTATACAATGGGGATGCATTTTGCTGATAAAAGTGCCATAAATATACTTCAGGCAACCGAGAATGCTATTTATATAGAGTGTATGGAAATTAAATGCTCAGGATATGAGAGATGATTTATTATGAATAATAAAGTCATAAATATATAGGTAACCGTATACCTCTACAGAATTTTAGTGGAGATATGAGCCTGTAAAATTTGGGTTTTGAAATCTTATTTTCGCTGAATGCCTAATATTTTCTGCCAGCGGTAGGAATGGTAGCAATTTACACATGGTTGAATGGGACATGCTCGTTTGCCGCACAGTGGAACATGTGCTAGTGGAGGGCTTGTCACATCGTCGATGTGCTGAAGTACAGCTTCGTCCAGGTGAACACTGCGCACGGACCGGGGATGACCAGCATTACGCATGTTGTGCCTTTGTAACACTGGAAGCATAAGTTACCCTTTTGCTGCGGGGTTATGTAACAATTCTTCACGAGCTATCGCATAGTAAAAAGTTTCTTCACGTGCCACTGGTAATATGATTTGTTACAGGATAATGAGCAACAGCAACAAACCCTATTTGTTTCACTTGGAAATCATCTGGGAAAAAATTTGCATTAATGCATTCCATGATAGCACACGTCCGCTGCGATTAATTGCTAGATGTAAGATGACTTACTTTGCATAAGATTCTTCCAAACTGCCACAGACTGTCATTTTTTTCGTACACGTTCTTATCATTTTCTGGTGTTGAGTACAGCAGTCGAAACATGAAATTCCTCTGGAAAAAATTATCTTTATTCAGGTAAAATTTACGATTGCAAAAAGTGGCATGGCAGGCTGTTTTGAACATGGTTTTATTATCCCTTTCGTCACACCATTGTCAGGAACAGAAGGTTTTTTTTTATAGAAATATCAGACTCGCCTTGAAAAGGAATGCTCACAGTGTCATGGGTACATACCTTACCAAACAAAGAAGATTCTTCATGTTTGAAATTCAAACGCTGCTATTGTGAACATTCCTGGCCTGAAGTCAGTTGGAAGTGGAACTTCACGTGGACAAATTTTTATCGCTTACTGGGCAAGATTATGATGATCGCGCTTGACATCATGGTAACTCACACTTATACCCAAATAGTTAAAAGTAATGATAAATGCTTTGCTTATTCATTTCTCATTCAACATGTAAAGGAGTTTTTCTGCATCCACGATTCATATTATAATACATTATTTAAAGCAGTGCATTATTCTTGCGATTCCATGTTTGGGAGGAAGATACACTTTTAAGTTCTTCATGTTTTTCTTGGTTGATATCTAAGTTTTCAATACTGGTTTGATCAAAATTAAATTATGTGCAAAAATACTCATAAATACCTGTGGTGTTCTAAACTCTTCCCAAGAAGATTCCAGATCTTGAACATCACCAACCTTGTCTTCAAGTTCAAAGACAAATCTTGTTGAAGTTTCAAATAGTCAATTGGCACACTCTGTAAAATAATTACAATTTCTAAGCACATCAGAAGCTGCTTCAGTTGTAAGACAAGCAGAAAAAACATCTGAGGTTTCCTTGCTTCAGCTGGCTTTGAGAACTTGATATTGGTCACAAAATAATTCTATTAGGTAAGCTTTAATTCTTTGTTACTAAACATAATGGTGTTATTTTGCATGTTGAGTTTATCACGCACATAATTGGGTCACTGCTGAAAATATACTTGATTTTTCACACATGAGTATTTCACACTTAACTGCTGATTCAAGTTCCCGTTTATGCTTTAGTAAATACACTGAGATGCAGGTGGTATGATATTGTATATCAGTAACGAAAACACTCTAAATATCTTGCATGTCACATATGCGGGTAAAAACTTCACAATTGAGCGGCGGGGGCGGGGGGGATAAAGGCAGTGTCGCTTTCAGAAATGGCTCGGCTCTTTGACATCTACTAATTTTAAATTCCTCAAATAAACCGCTGTAGAATTTTTGTAGCAACACACAAACTTTCTATTGAAGGGCCCGTAGTGATTGGACTTGTAAGACGTACTCGTTTACAACCGGATATTCTTTCTTCATCTTCAGGTTATTTAGGGTCCTACAACTTTTGATTTTTATATACTATTTCATCATTATTTCAATTTTCCAGGGATCGTTTGTTACAATTATTCTAGTAACAGTCATTTGTTACAAGATAAGTCAATCGAACTCTTTACACTGAAATTGTAAACGGTCAAAACTGCCTTTTCGCATTGCCGCAGCTAGCCTTATTCTTCGTCTACCGTTGTCTGGGCTCAAAATATTCTTGTGTCTCTTTTTTCATATTATGCACACATTTTCTTCACCTCCATAGTCAATGGTATCACCTTTATAACCCGAGGTAATTTCACTGGAATCATCTTATCCAGTCATCAACAAACCCTAACAAAGGGGGGGGGGGGAAATATTACTCTCTTACTTAAAACGTCTTAAATTATCATAGCTATATAAACATGAAAACACTTGTGAACGTAATAAAAATATTTATACATATTTACAATTAATATATAAGTTACAATATTCTTAAATATTTAGAATATGAAATATTTTGAACAGTTGGTGAACCGAAATGTTTTGTTGATGGAATATAGATATTCTTCATATTTTTCAGGTTAATACTAATTCCTGAATGAAATAATAAATAATATACCAAAATTCATCTACAATCCCTTCAAGTGTATCAATTTATTAGGTATAATCTCAAAGTTAGCCACAATACGCCCGAATATAAAGTAAAATATGTAACATTTAAATTGAAATGGCTGCCATATTTCATAACATTATTGCTAGAAAATATACCAGGTCTCGAGAAAACCCTGAAATTAATATCATTCTTAAGGCCCTATAAAAGCATTCCAGCAAAAAAATATATTCTCTTTACTTAAACTTTCCTAGAGAAGTGTATCCAGATCCCGGATTATGGTACGCAGACCCGTAATGAGCCGCTCAGATCCCTTCACTACAGCAGCGGCTGTGAGACTGACGGGAGTGTTGTTGCTGTATTTTATGAGACTAACGTGAGTGTTGGTGCTGTATTTTGTGAGACTAACGTGAGTGTTGTTGCTGTATGTGTGAGACTAACGTGAGTTATGTTGCTGTATGTGTGAGGCTGATGGGATTGTTGTTGCTGTATGTTGTGAGACTAACGTGAGTGTTGTTCCTGTATGTGTGAGACTGACGGGAGTGTTGTTGCTGTATGTTGTGAGACTGACGGGAGTGTTGTTGCTGTATGTTGTGAGACTAACGTGAGTGTTGTTGCTGTATGTGTGAGACTGATGGGATTGTTGTTGCTGTATGTTGTGAGACTAACAGGAGTGTTGTTCCTGTATGTGCGAGACTGACGGGAGTGTTGTTGCTGTATGTTGTGAGAGTAACGTGAGTATTGTTGCTGTATGTTGTGAGACTGACGGGAGTGTTGTTGCTGTATGTTGTGAGACTAACGTGAGTGTTGTTGCTGTATTTTGTGAGACTAACGTCAGTGTTGTTGCTGTATGTGTGAGACTGACGGGATTGTTGTTGCTGTATGTTGTGAGACTAACGTGAGTGTTGTTCCTGTATGTGTGAGACTGACGGGAGTGTTGTTGCTGTACGTTGTGAGACTAACGTGAGTGTTGTTGTTGTATGTTGTGAGACTGACGGGAGTGTTGTTGCTGTGCGTTGTGAAACTGACGGGAGTGTTGTTGCTGTGTGTTGTGAGATTGGTGGGAGTGTTGTTGCTGTATGATGTGAGACTGATGGGAGTTTTGTTTCAGTATGTTGTGAGACTGACGGGAGTGCTGTAACAGTGTGCTGTGAGACTGATGGGAGTGTTGTTACGGTGTGTTGCAGGCGAGCACCCAGCAGCGATGCAGCACGGCGAGTTGGGGCGATCCAGTCGCCACCCCGCGTCGTTCTGGCTGCACACTGCCGCCGTTCTTTTGGCCGTGCTATGCGGCTGGCCTCGTGTCCTCGACGCGGCCGTCTTCAGGTGATGCGCGGCGCGCCGATCTTAAAGTCTGCCGCCCTGTCGCCGAGCTGTCCCACGTCAGCGCTGCTGCTGCTGCCGCTGTCACTGCCACCACGAACCTGCAGTCTCTCGTGATAACTCGGCGAGTGCGGACTTCACTTGTAGTTTCAAAATGCGCTATGTGCGACCGTGGGGCCCCCAGAAACTGAACCATGACTCATAGTCGTTGTTACCTCCCGTAACAAAACATTCCCCAAAAATAAAAACTAATTTTTCTTCCAGTGCTCGAAAGGACCGTTGAGAGATTTTGAAGTAAGATGTAAATTCTGGGTCCTCTCGTACCACCACTGCTCGGCTGTAGTGTTTACTGGAAGGTAGAATTATCCTGTTAAAAAAACATTCTGCAAACTAAAAGCCAGCATTGGTTTTAGGTAAATATCAATCTATAGTTATGTTGATGGATACTGTGTTGAAGACTGGGTGGCTTTTAATTTCCTTCGCAAGTAGTGCATGTGGAGCATTATGCGTGTGAAAAAAATTATGCTATGAAAAACATCAACAGTCACCTTAAAAGTAAAGCGCAGCTGATGTCACGACGCTACAATTTTTTTTCATTACCTAGACATATTTGGCACATAGACGTAATAATTGTGATCTCACAGGAGGTGATAAAAATCTCTAGACACCGAGACAAATTTTTAGAAGTTATTTACTCACGCAGGCTCTAACACAATTCACACACGGACGCATCATTCTCATTTAAATGCAGACAAACACGACTTGACGCGAATAGTACTCAGTGATTTCAGTACGTATTTTGCAAAGTACAGAATTCATTTTCATTCCTGGTAGTGTTGTACCTACTCCGTCTATTTTATGGAACAAATGATTAAATTTTGTTAACTCTACAAATGTTTAAAAAGAGACAAATATAGCTGAATATATAGTTTGCAAATTTGACGTTTCAATTTTGGCTTATGGAAGTAAAGAACTGAAAATCATTCTGTTTAATTTGTTCTCGTGTGACCTCGAGTAAAATTTTTTTTCATGTTTCATTAAACGTCTAATGTTAGTGTTTTAATGTAGTTAAAGAGTGTATTTACCAGGCATGGCGCGAGAAGGAGATGAACACATATATACTAAGTATATTCAGTTACTGAAACCAAATGATTGAGAGATAAGTATTCCCTGTTGTAATTCGAGGAACCACTCATAATCTGCAACCTGTTCCTGGATAGTGATATTTTGCAATAAAAATATTCGAATGTTTTAAGTCAGTGAAATAATATCTTTAATAAAGTTTGAATGCATTCTTACATAAAATTACAACTAAGCCATTATTACATCTCTGTGGAAGGCAACATTAATTTTGGCATCTGCAAAAATTTACTACACGAAATTTCTCTGTAGCTATTTTCCTGTGATAAATAACTGAATCTAACAATTTCAAATTTGTTACGGAGTTTTTAAGTGGTAATAGTTTTATATGAGAATTAAATTCGTTGAAAGTTCATTTTCTTGGATTGCTACACAAAATTGGACACACGGTAGATAGCACTCTGCAACTAACACATCGAATATTTGTTACAAATTACCACAGTGCTCTGCACGTAGCATCTAATATCAATGTTAAAATTATCACTTTTTTTTTCAAATATATATTGAATGTTATTGCTATGTACATAAATCAGTATTATTTTCGTAAACGATTATAATCAGATCCAAAGCTATACGTTTTCCTTATTCGTTTATTTTATTGTTCATTTAGATGAAATAATGCTTTAATGCAGCAATGTCACAAAAATATTTTCATGTGTGCGTTCCTTGGCAAGGAATTAAATATCGTTTATAACTAGTCAAAACATCTGCAACAGGTTGTAGTTACATGTGTGTAGCCAATAATCTGATGAAAAGTTGGATTACAGATAGTGTATCATGAGTTGGTTTTAATAACATCTTTATCTACTGTTGTTAAATGAAAACCGAAACTATAATTTTCAAAATAATAATAAATTTTATAGAAAGTGACCAAGTTACTGAGAGTTAAACGTTGGAAGCTACAAGGAAGCAAAATAAAAAAAGAAGACTTATTATTTTGAAAGTATTTTCTAAAATGATTTTTTCTGTTTCTTTTTGATGTACGTGACCATGTGAAGTGTTGGAGTGATTTATTCAGAGAGCGAACGCTGTAGTTACTAACATTATGAGCGAAACTAAAATAATTTTGCGTGTTACAGTGTATGTGTATTCCAGCTTATATCACACCCAGATGGATATAAAAGGTTATGTACAGATTAAAAAATAAATCGAAACGTGTATTTAGTATTTTTTTCCCTCCTTTACCCAACGTCGATATATTTTGCCAGCTGTCTAATTGGATTGTTAGTAATTTTTGTATATTTGCATGAAATTTGAGGTGTACGGTAGCAGAAATATATTAGAAGGACAATATCATTCATGATTCAGATGTCAAATTTAATATTGGAGAACTTCACAAAAAAAAAATATATATATATTTCATGTTTGTCGATTCTTTTTGCTCAACTGCTATGGACACCGCTGAAGATAGCATCTGTTGGAGAAAGTTTTCGTAATTACAACTGTACTCTGCGTTAATTATTTCATATAATACACTAACTAAATGCACACTTCTCGATAAATATGCAATGTTTCTTCATTCCAACAGTCAGGGTGGATTGGTCATGTTTATGAGAGTGGTATTTGCTTTGCACTTTGAAGTTGCACACATTCCAAAATTTCAAGTCTCCCTTTTGCACTCTTTGCGTTCGGGAAATTCAGTTGGGCCTGCATTCACGAAATATCCCAGAGCTCATAAAAAAAAAGCCGAATTTTGATCTCAGACAATACCAACATGTAACTGTATGACTTTCGCTTGGTTTACAGTGTACCTGAATAAACTTATTGGACGCAAACTTTTGCTCAGAGCGGCAAATCTGCACGTGGTCACCACTCTGCTCACACGATATTCCACGTTTTTATAGTCGTTTGCGAGAAACAAACTCGCTGTGAGTCGGGACGCATATTGTTTCCATGGAATACGTAAATTAATAATTATATAATTCTGTTCTAAATACGCACTTATTATTGCGCGCTACCTATGCTGGTTTTCGGAAGAAGAGGAAATTTTGGAACATACATTCCTTAAGGGAACAAGGGTTAATATAGATGCCTTGATAATTTTAGTATATACGTTTATTTACAATAATACTAAAACTGTGGTTTTTAACAGAATATACTATATTACATGCATTTTACACAAAAATTTAAATAATGTGAGAAACACAAGCAGCTATTATATAATAATCGAATTCTGACATTATAACAATTATCGGGATTACCCACATTGTTAGGCAATGCTGACCAATTAAAACTCCATAAGAATAGGTTTGTTGAAATGTCGACTTCTTTAAATTTGTTCAATAAGCAATGAACGAAGAACCAGAATGTAATTTTCGAGTTTGTAGAAACATGCTATTTTATGCCGCGGCTCCAAATTCTGAGAAATCAAGTTAATTGAAGACCTTATGTTTAGCAATGCAAAACCGTCTACGTTACTCGCATAGGGAATTTCACTTTTCCAGTTCACATTCAAAGCAAACAAACATAATACAAGTAACTTCTGGAGAATCTCACCCTTTACGAAGTGAATGCGCCCATAGCCCACAAGTCGTGCACCTATATAGGCTGTTCACAGTAAAATGATCACTTTCATAAGCCCTGCTTAAGATCCACTTGTGTACACGTTGTGTATTCTTCGGCCTTATGTAAAATTATTATTGCCACGGGCCTCATCACTTTATTCATGCATCAGTAGGTGAAACTCTGAAATTATTGGGAAAATAAATAATTTACAAATCTGCTGATTTTTAAATTTAGATGCATTACAAAAATCAGAAAGAGAAAGAAATAATTTAAGTTATGACAACACTTTTTAATCAACTTTAACATATTGAAATACTTCCCATCCATCATTACCAACTTTACTGGGCGAATGTCACTCCGAGCGCCCATTAAAGTATACGCAAGAAGGGACAGTTATTTTTCTAAGTTTCATTTCAAAATTGATCACTTTATCATGAACAACCTTTACCAATCTTCGTCATCTTTGTTGAACTCTCCACTCCCCAAACAGTTTTCTTCGCCATCATAGTATTTTCGCATTCGTTGTCATCACACATATTCCCATTAATATAATTTCCCTCTTGTGGCGATGGTAATAATACCAAGATTTTTCTACGTTGAGTCTTTTTCTTCAGAGTATCCTGTTGAGCATTCTTGGAATTTTTTCCCCTATCATGAACCTTGCCCCCTCTTTTACTTTCTTTTATTTTTGTTTGTCTGAGTCATTTTGATACTAAGACATGTTTGAAAGGAGTTCAAATTGCAGAAGGTGATTTTCTTCCATTCCTGCTCCAAGCGATGGAAGAACATCGACTTGAACCAGGCACTAGTGAATCTGTCTGTAAGTAAACCTCAGAAAAGGAGAATGAGCCTGGTTCTGGTTAAACTATTTGTAAGACAGTTTGACTAGAACAAACTTTTCGTACTGGAGAACCATGTTCATGAACTGGAACACGTCCAATTTGTAGTATTGGGATTCATATTTGAAATAATTTTTTTTAATATCCTGCTGAATAAAATTTTCGTCTTGAAATATCCCCGCATCTAATGGGGAATTTTTTGTTGATTTGAAACTATAAATCCCCTCTGCAACTGTAGCTAGGCTTGAATAAGCTTAGCAAAATAAGGCAGAATAATCGTCATTCAGGATGATTTTAAAATGATTGACTTTCATAAACACCTCACTTTCTCTGATGCAAGCTTTCTTTAGTTCCACAAATAATGTCACATATAGTGGTTACAAACAGTGAGACGTATGTGGTATGCTGGAAACTATAAATATGTCATTTTTCTTGCAAAAATCATATACTTCTAGATTGATGTGACTGTAATCGTTGTCCAGTATTAGAATTGCATGTTTCTCTGTGTTTGTTTTCGTAAGTTCATAGAAGTATTGTAGCTAGTCCATAAATGGCTCCTCATTGGACCATACATTTTTAGAACAAGCATATATATCTACAGACGGTCCATCTTTCGGAAGAACGGGGCTCATAATTTGGCGCAGAAATATGATGATAGGTGAAATGAACCGACAAGCACTATTCGTGAAACAAATAAGAGTTGAATTTTTACCATGTTCCGAACATGTCACAGAGCCAACACTCTTTTGACCTTTTGGAGCAAGAATGTTTCCTGGTTCTTGCACAGTTCCCATGCCAGTCTCGTTACTGTTATATATTTTCGTTGGCGATTTTTCATATTTTGCATTTACATCCTGCATTTCACTGAAGAAAAGAGACACTTCTGTTCTGTTAAGTCCTTTAATTCATGGGATGCTTGTTGCTTGAGGTTACTTTCTAGAAATTGATGAATTTCTATTCAAAACACCTTCTAACCAGTCACTTCCAGCCACATGAGAAGCTCTATTACAGTTGTGGTTTAAATGGTTTTTTTCTGCATATTCAACCCAGCATGCAGGATGTCAACAGGGCTCAAGTATTGGCTAACATCTTCAGATGGTTTGCAATATTGGGCTCATGGCCAGCTGTAAAGTCTGTTCTGAGAAGTTTAGGTCTCTTAACTTGACAATGTTTTTACACGATCATGCAGCCGTACATAACGTATTCCAAACGGAATGGAGGCACTCCTGATAGACTGTCCATTTTATATGCACTCTAGAGCTTGAGGAAACGTCTCCTTTCTACACATCCCTCTTTTAAATACTCGTTTGTAATTTCGGACTAGCTGTAAGAATAGAAAAAATTATAAGGATCTGGGAACAAAGGAGAGTTTTTATAACAGATACTACAGAAATAGCACTGTATAAATACCATTACTGGAATATTACCTTCGTACTAATTTCTGAATAATAATCACTGAGTAAACCAGTGCAGTTTACATTTACTCAGGCCTATAAAAATTAAAGTGTTGCTTAACATTTTAATGATCTAACGACTCGGCCTAACAAACCGGACTAAATGTAAAATCTGAACTGTAATCTACAATCCTAAGCAGATATTTTACTGAAGTGTGTCCCCTAAAATAGAAAAATCCATTTCGCTATTTCTCCATACTCTTAAATATTTACAGACTTCGTACAATCTTATACAACATAAATCACTAACAATATTGTCAAGATGAATTTGTTTTTATTTTGAATGAAAATCACAATAATCACTGATGACACATCACGCCATACAAGACGTAAAAATAGTTTTAACTATGAGGCACTGTTTTCACTAAGGTGCTTTTACAAGAATATCATAACAAAGCTATGTATCACAGCCAATATAATGTTACATTACTTCTTTAATTAACAATGACAGTCAGTTATATTTAAGAAAAACTGTGCACCAAACAGATGCTGCGGAAGGACTCTGTACTAATAAAAAATAACTGAGAAACTAAGTACATAGAATGTCAAACGATATCCCTAATGCTAACATATAAAAGTTTCTTATTATAAGAGTAAGCAGTTAATATAAACAGAACACTGAGTGTGCATTAACTTATGTTCTCGTAAGTACACTTCTTAACAACAAGTAACAATTCTTTCGGGACGGAATTTATTTAAATGATATCGCTATATCCACTAATAACATTAAAGCCTTTCCTATAAAAACCCCAATGGACACATCCCATTTCCAAGGCAGGGTATAAGCAGCTCCATCACATAGCTTGAGCGGAAAAAGGGTAAAAATCAAAGATGTAAATTAGGAAGGAAAGTTACAAATTGAACGAAAAAGGGGCAAAGGAAAAGAGTATGAGAACAGACCATCACAATCCCAATATTAGAAATTACAAACTGCAATAATAGAAACCAAATAACAATGACAAATATTAAACCATAGAAACATAACTCTTAAGATGTCACCCATGTGACTTCTTAAATAATCTACTGGTTGTAGGGGAGAAAAACTGCACGGTGTTTGTGGCCAAAAATTTGCAGATCCGAAAAGGACTCGCAAACTTTGGTAGTAACATACTACTAATACTATTAGCCAGATCAGCCAGAGAAGAATTACGGTAGAGCACGAGATCCCTAGGTTTAAATTGAGAAGGAACTCTGCCTTTATTGAAATGGTCATTAACAGATTTATTTGCCATGATCAACCGTTTGTAAATCTCCCCCAATAACTGGTATCTTGCAGTGGGGACGGAAATGGAGGAATGCCCCAGACATTCAGCAAGGGATAGTCCAAAAGATGGCCTAGGAAGGGTAAAGATGATAGAATGGCTGTCGATTCGTGGGATGCACTATTAAATCCCACATTAATGAGGCCAAAGTCCTAATCCCACAATGAGTGATCCTGTTTGTGAAAATTGTGACGCAACCCTTCGTGTCAATATTAAATCTTTCTACTTGGTTGCCTTTGGGGTAGTAAGGATTCGTGTAAAATGTCTGATTGCCCACTTAAAACACATATCCTTAAATACTATGGATGTGAGATACCGGGCTTTATTAGTAAGGCTTTCTGCTGGGGCACTGAACACTTCCCTTAATTGTTCACTTAATCCTTTAACTATTGTAGTAGACTTCATATGTCTTAATGTCAAAAGAATAACGAACTAAGAGAAGGTATCTAATAAAATCCAGACCCAGAAGTTACCCTTCTTGGAACGAATAAGAGGACCAAACACATAAAGTTGTATGGCGTCACAAGGGCGCTCAGGTAACTGGACGACACTCTGGTCTACATTAGCTTGACGAGCCTGTTTGCAATTTTTGACAGGCAACGTAAGATCTTACAAACTCCGCAACCTCACTCTTGATGGTGGACCAGGCAAAATAAGAAGCACTCTTTGAAAGGTCCGACTGATATCTTGATGATCTCCTAAAACTGAATAGTGGTAGTATCTTTATACCATAGGCCTCAACGACTGCGATACCACGATATCCCTTGCACATCCGTTTTAGCCAGTAAAATATTTTCTACAGTATAAGGAAGAACTAACTTTTTTTTCAAATCATTGATCATTTTTTAACATAAGGCATCATCCACCTCAACCTGCCACAGTTTCACAAAAAAATCAAGAGAGGCAATCGGAATCTCCTCTCTCTTTGTTTCAAAATCTTCGCTATCAAACAAGCACGAAAGCGCATCGGCTATTAAGTTGTCCGAGCCACGAACATGGTGAAATTTGAAACGAAATCTTGAAATATGGAGAACCCTGCATCCTAGAATCTCCAACTACTGCGGATGATTAAGCACCCAGCTAAGCGCCTTGTTGTCAGTGAACAGATCACATTCGCCATGTTTTATGTAGGGTGCAAACTTCTCCAAAACAAATATACATACTATCTTTCCTTATCATAAGTACTAAGCTGTTACTCTGACTCCGTGAGACTATGGCTCGCAAATGCAATTGGCACCAGATCACCTTCAGGTTGCTGACTGGGAACAGTGCCTAATGCCAACGAGGATGCATCGACTTGCAAAATAAATCATTTGAAAAAATTAGGTAAATGGAGAGCTGGCGGTGAGGTCAGTTCTCTTTTAATGTGGAAAAGGTTTGTTCTTGCTCAGGACCCCATTCAAATTCAACACTCTTTTTTTTTTCAACATATTTAATGGTGCAGCAATTTCACAATAACGGTCTAAAAATCGGGCGTAATAGCCATAATTCCCACGAATTTTTGAACACTCTTGATTGTTGTGGGGCACGGTAATCCTACGGAAATCCCAAAATGGACTCACTTACGCAACCCGGGTCTACGAGCAATCACCCCGCACTAAGCAAGTAACCTTAAATATTTAATTTTGACATAGCGATGACGGGATAAGTGCAATAGTGTAGCATCGAGAGTGGGTCGGGAGCGAGGCTGTATGCTCTCCGACCTCCTCTATGCTCATCTAAACCTGATGCCTTGTTCACTACCCCCCCCCCCAACTCCTCCCCTCCTCAACCAACCACCCAAAGACTCCTTTCCCTATGACATATGCTGTGATTAGTTCTAGACTTGACCGCTAGGTAGTGGTGCTGTCATCAGCCACCAGCCTAGTTTTAGACTAGGCTGCTAAGTGGTGTGCTAGTCGTTCGATTATACTCACCTTAATTCTAGTACTCTCAATAGCTGCTAGGTGGCACACCAGTCCCTCGGCTGCCAGAGTTAAACTAGTTTAATATCATAATCTGTTGCTAGGTGTGCTGGTATCGGCTGGAAGCTAAGGGAATGTTCTACATACAAAATGTTATGCTTTAATGCAGACTGTGGAATTGGGTGGATTCGAACTGCGTAACCTTAGGTCAGAAAACCAATGCTCCATCCAACTTTTTTTTAACCTTAATTTGACGTTGTTGTGACATTTTTTACGTTGACGAATCTCTAGTGAGACCAACTTGTTGACGATTTCCCAGTGCGACAATCGAACTGAGAATCTGCCACGTCGGAGGCACCGGGGCTCGAACCCACGACCCTCCGACTACAAGTCGGCCACCCTACCCCTGAACTATGAGGGCAGGGCTCTCCAACTGAGCTATGAGAGAATGTTTTATAATGGAGCCTTTAATGATGTATAAATTCGGCACCTATACATATAAATGTAAATAAATAGAAGTATATATATATATTTATTTATTTATCTTCAAGGATAAGAGGATTACGATTTCATAAACATAGATTTGGTAAACGCCTAATTTTATAAAGAAAAGTTACATGTTTATTTAAAAATATATTTATTTAAACTTTTACAAAAACAGGAATATTGAGTGATGTGTCTAAATATTCTTATTTTCAGACATATAAGAATGTGTAGTCAGAAAATATAATTATTTGACTATAACCATCGCCATATTGAATTCAGAAAGCATAGGAGGAATCTTATTTATTTTTAGATTACTTATGTAACCACTACAAGCTTCAAATAAAACACAGGTCATTTAGGCCGTACACCCTTTCTGGTAGCACAATTATGAGTTAAGCCTTTTCATAAACATAGTCATAATTTTCTAACTGTTGAAACTAAAGTCATAAAATTCATAACATACACATCATCTCCGACAACAAACAACACCACAGGGACAAAGAGATAGAAAACCCTTTTGCAATCATAGTTACTTATTAATTCCCATCTACCAAAGTTATCGTCATCAAATTCATAACACACACATCAAGCTCAGAAACAAACAAGACCTTTTATAAGCATTGTTAATCATAATTTCCTATCTACCCATGCTGTAGTTATCAAACTCAGGCCCTTACGACTGGCAAGCAGAATGCTACTGAATTCGATTCCATAACAATAAATAAAAAATCATTATTTTTTTCCCAACTCCAAAATTCTGACGAACCGTGAGCAGATTGGTAGTGAACTCAATTCCCGTTCAGGATACTTACATTTTATTCAGTTTTATTAGTTTGAAATTTAAACAGTAAAATAGTGAGACCCATTAAGGTAAATAGATTTATGTAATAAGCGATGGATAATTACACAAAGTAGTATTTACATATTGGTTCGACACTCATACTTTTCATTCTAATACAAACATTTTCGTTCTGGTACAAACACACACACACAGTATAACACATGCACACTCACAAAAAATCACAAACACACACAGTATAACACATATATTCACACACAAACACACTCACTTTACACACATACTGTATAACACACATACACAGTACAACACATATGCTCATACAATCACAGTATAATGCACATACTCACACACACCTAAACTTACACACTCGCACTCACCTACACTCACATGTACACAGTATAATGCACACACACACAGAGTATAACACACATACACACACTCACACAAAACATACACACACACAACTCATTTGCACATACCATACCAGCCACTTGCAAAACATCTATTGTCAAACCTTACAAGTGAAACTAAATACTCGACCACTATATCAACATATACAACTCAAATAAATACATCTCCATCAACTTTATTCCCATGTACATTATCACACATATTTAATTTAAATTATAATTATATACAAAAAGAAAAAATCCTTCTAAAATTCACTTTTAATAATTTACTTTATAACATCATTTAAAACAATATTAAGATCCAAATGAAACACTCACCTCACTCAAATTTTATTAACCCATACTACATACAGCAATAAAGACTTGTTTATCCCACAAAACTTCTATAATCAAAGAATATTTATTAAGATGTGCTATATTTAACTATTGACACGACCATCTAGAATACTTAGATCTTAACCACGTTACAAGTTTTTACGCAAGTAAACCTTGTTTCATCTCACAGGAATCTTACGTGTTCTTTAAATGGAAATACATTAAACTACAGATGTATTTCGTCAGTATTTAAAACTAAACGATGCTAATTACAGTGATATTAACATATTTTTTAATTCAAATCCCAACGAGGTAATTACATGTGTATGAATTGCTATTTGCAATGTTTGTTTAAACCCACTCATAGTAAAAATTGAATATTAAATGATCTTTAAAATTATTATTAATTTTTTTTTCCCATTAAGTTAAAGACACACTAATTTAATATAGTGTAATAACACCCACACTATGTACTTATTATGCAACCAAAATCATATACACTTACATAATTACATATTGTGCATTCGCCAGCCCAATACATGTCCTCTCACCACGACAACCAGCTCGTGATTTACCTCAGAATGCTTACATAATTGCTTTTTTATCCTAAAGTGATATAATGTCTACCTGTAAGATACAAAACATTACATCATGCAAGTCAATGCATCTCCTAACATACCATATCATGCCCAAAGACATTTTAAACTTTATAATTATTCTAGGAAGACCGTGGTGTGAATCGCTGACAAATTTTCACAAGTTTCTGAATATTGACATATTTAATTGCTATCTTCATTGGTTAACCATTTGATAGAGAAAACGCCTATACTATATTTTCAGGAAATTTATAAAAAACATTTTTCATCTGGGATGGCCGGCTATGGGTTACGCTATACAAGTATATCGGGAGACTTAAACACTCACCCATCAAGAGTAAAATATATATACATATATGATGATTCATGAAACATACAGGATAGGTAGTTATTTATTTTAATCGTGTGTAAATAAAATTACCCAAAGTATTGGCGTAATGAATATCAAAATGCAAGTAGTATGTACATAATGATCTGAAACCAACTACCCATCAACCAATAAAACACAACGAACAAGAATGGAATACAAATATAGGATCGAGAACCTATGCCCTGCATCATATCGCGCTAAGAACACTTATAAGTACTATTTACGTATTGATTACCTAACATGATTAATTTCACTCTAATTACAAATCTTACCATAACCAAAGGTTACTTCCGATTAACATATTTTTGATCTTATGCATAACTTATATACATACTATGTTGTAGCACACTTTACAACAAACACTTAAACAATATACCATTCCATAACCTATCTCACTGTCTACATGTCTCTCTCTAACAAGCTATTACAGGTCATCGAACAATAAAGAATTACTACCACCCATCACTCCATCAGTCTATCATCATCTCAGGAAGGGAGAACAACTGACTCGTGGAAAAGATGCTGGTGAATGACTTAACTAGGAAGACTACACATTATGTAGTTAAAGCATACTGATATAATTTTTTTTCAATTATTCATACAATTTATAAATGACACATTCAACACAAGCGTGTATTAAATTACTACTCTACATATCATAGAAAATCATTTCTTATTCGTCACTCCTTATTCCTCATACCTTATTCCTAATTGCTCATTCCTCATTTCACATTCCTCAAAACATATATTATACCTAAAAAAAAACATGCTTTTTCTTCAAAGAAAAAAAAAATATATATTAAAAGAATATAATCTTTAATGTTAACCTATTTCCCCAGACATTAACACATAGACAAGAATTTCAGAAATTCACACTGAATCTAAGATATAATAAAACCTTTCTTCAACTCCCATCGACACCAAAATTTTGTATTGCTTTGAAACCCGGCAATGTTTAATATAATATATTTATATATATGTCTACATCAATCATAACATACAGTTACATTTTTAATACTATATTCTATGCTTCAGATCCCAACGAAGGAGATTATGCATATATCATTTTACTAAGTGTATGTTAATATTTATTTCATATTGTGTAAATAACACCCAAGTAATCATATAGATTAGTTCAAAAAAACAAAGAGACCACTTGCACATCTTTAGCAAACACCCAGAGAGCCTAGATCTCTCTAATGGTAGACATTATTACGGCCAACCAACTTGCAAAAGAGATGAAGTTGATGGCAATACTACGTCCAACATTGTCGCTAAGGATGAGTGTCGATGACAAGACATTTGTTCCCCACCACACGAAAAGGTCACAAACACCTAATACAAGAGCCCATGAGGGTAACCATACAACCTTAGCAAAAAGAAACTTTACCGTCCGCAATAAAGAACATATCTAACAAGCTATTGCAATAAAACAAAACATACATAGATATATATCAAGCTACACACCCATGCACACACACACACACAGACTGAAGTAAATACCTAAAAATGCATGGCTTCATACCACTCTGGTGTACCTAATCATACAAACCATTTACATTGTTTTGTGAACAAAGTAATATACGAGGAAGAAATTATTATATATTTAAACTATCCCAGGGTAATTAAACATATCTTAGGAGTTATAATGCATTACTTTTTAAAATACATTTATGCAGAACTCTTTAAAAAACATATACATATAGTGTTCACATACATACAATAAATAAAACATTTTTATAACTCAGCCTGTTACCCATGCAAAGGCAAACACCTGTATTCGGAAGAACATAGGTTTGAATATTATGCCAGCCCTTGCCTATACACACCTAAGTTAATTTATTTAGCAGAGAACATTTGCCATAAGAAATAGTTATGTTAGAACCATCTCATAGCCTACACACCATTCAATTATAAACTTAATTTTAAAATACACATTATATTATAAATGTTTGTTGCATTTATTTGTTGTTCAGACTTATGTATAGTAATATTTTTTGCACACATCACAATATATCATTGTTTCATTTACAAAACAGAGTCATCACCATATTATTAATTAAATATGTCATGCAGCTTTTCCCGTCGCCCACCCATAATTTAATGAGTAATCAACTAACTATATAACGCAAACAATTAAATACCAACCGAAAAATATTGAAATTGTCATATCATATTCACTGCTAGAAAGAAACATACAAAACATCCATTTCTACATATTCTAACTTGTAATATCCCAATTACATAAACAACACCTATATTCTATTACATTACATAATATTAGTTATATCAAACACTTTCCTTCATACGATCCAGGAGAACAAAGCAATCATAAAAGCATTTCTATGAAATAGACCAGCGAATTACTCTGACAAACACATTTCATCATGCATTAGCAGAACATATATTCAAATATTACCAAAAACCATCCCACCATAGGCAAGAATCCAACATTAGCGAAATCGCATTCTCATAAACCATATCACCAAACCAGCATTTCAAATAGCCTAGCAGAAAACAGTATAACCAGCAATACTTGTAAATCATATCGCAACACACGACTCATTTGAACAAACAATCCATTTTAAATTCCCATAACATCAAGCATTCGAGCTAACTAACATACCATACAGAAAATATATATTAACCATCGGACCATTAATTGCGACTACCACCCATCAAAAAATGTTAAACATATTTGAGTTCATATCATACTCACTGCTACAAAAACATACCAAACATCAATTTGTACATATTCTGATATACAAACATTCTAAGTTGTAATACCTCAAATAACTGAACAGACCATAAGAATACTCAATACCTACAATCCATTCCATTACAACACTTCCCTTCATACTATCCAGGACATCAAAGCAATAATACAAGCATTCCTGTGAAATTATCCAGTGAATTACCCTGACACACCATTTTCTAATGTATTAGCAAAGCACAAATTCAATTAATACCCTCACCGATTCAGTAAACAATAGTCAACTATCCAACCTTAACAAAATCGCATTACAATAGACGATAACACCAAACAAACATTTCAATTTTTCCAGCAGATAAACATCATAACCAACAATACTTGCAAACCCTTCCACAAACACAACTCCTTTCCACAATTCATACCATCAATTTGCAATTCTCATCACATCATCATATCATCAGCATTGAATCATCATATAATCATATTATCATCACATCACCATTTAATCTTATCACGACCGTATCATATCATCCTCATACCATCACCACATCATCATTTTATCACATCATAATAATCATATATCATCATCACATCATCATATCATCACATTATCATTTCATGTCATAATGACATAATCATCATATCATCATGACTTCATTATATCATAAAATCGTGATCATATAACCACATCATCATAATGGCATCATATCATCATAATATCATCAAAATATATCACCACCACATCATCATATAATTTCATCATATCATCATAACATCTTATCATCACATCATAATATCAACATATCATCGTCACATCATCATCATCATGCATACTTGTGATTAATCTTCAATCACATACGATCTCAAGTCTCCAATGTAGTGCCAAAGCAATTGCTACTGAATATAGATAACATATCCCATCTTACATTATTTAATATAAGTTTTCCTTCCTATTTTCACAGATCACTCTTTACTGGAAAAATAATTTAATCAAAAAGTCTGGTATGTCTCTTCTAATCACCATTTAAATTGCGAGAGAAATCTTCTCAATAGCTACAACAAACATGTATATACATATACTTAATGTTTTTTATCCTCAGAGCTTACACATGTTTTGTATATATCAAGACATTGCATACAACAGGAAGAGAGAAATATGTATATTTCGCTGTAATGTTGATTTTTAGAACACGTCCTGTAGTGAGCAGTTGAGGTAGCCCTATTCGCATAAACATAATTGCATTTATCATATGTTTAGGTCTTGTAACTGATGGCAAACTGACAGTTACTATCTTCATGTTGTCTGCTGTCAGAACTAGTTGCGAATGTCTTTCTGCGATACTTTCACTGCCTTATCGACGATCGACACACAGTACATTTGCACTTCTTCTTACGCCTATATAGAATATCACCACGAGTAAACACAGCATCGCACGTATCACAGTGGGATGACAGGTATTTTGGACGGAACAAGCAATAACTACGTTCATGTCGACGTGCATGAAAACTTGTAGTAGAAGCATTTCCACAATAACTCAATGCTGACAGTGTGGACAGCCAACATGATAATTTTGTTTCATGTTGGTTTAATATTTCGTGTAATAGCACTAAAAAGTTCGAACACCTCCTTTGTCAAAACCAACTGTCGTCATGGCCATGGTTAAACCTATAATTGTCACTTGTACTTATTAAATACTCTAGGTTTATCGAGAAGGGGGACAGATAAGTTTTCCACATGAAAGGATCATATTGCTGGATTTCTATCCTCTGCTTGATTTTCGGAGCGCGAGGAAGAACGAGTGCGGAGGGCTACTCTGCTTTGCCTGCTTCGTGTAAGGCAGGTAATTACATTTATTAACTTCTTCGTATTAAGCATGTGTAGGCATGTGTTGCTTCACGTTCGCTGTCGTTCGCGCTCCGGATATCAGAATGACTCACAAATGTGCTTGATTAATTTTATGTACAAGCCGTGTTTCGTAATATTCAGGGAGTCTTTTTTGTAAATCCTAATGTTATTAGTAATACATTTGAGGATGGGGTTTCAAAAAATTCTCGATGAGGTGCTAAGTTCAATTATTTTTTGCATTATTTGCTATTAAAAAATATATTTTATTTCTTATAACTAATTAATGTCGAATTTGCCTTTTCAAAGCCTAAATTGACAATATGTTATAATTACATGACACAATGTTATTTCTTCTGAAAATAATGAATTGATACCGTTGAAAGAAAATACTGAAATTCACGTGCATTGCATCGAGGGGAATTCGATATTAAACCCGTGTGCTATTTTATATAATGAAAAGAGATATAGCCTGTTCACGGTAAAGTGAACACATTAAGGCCATTGTACAGATTTAAAAATAAAGTTAAGTACTAAAAACAGTGTTCATATGCATATATTTAACCAGATTAGAAACTTAATGCGACATTGTTAAAAAAAAAATTATTTGTTGACTATTTTTCCAAACGAACGAGCTTCAAAATGTGCTCACTTTACCATGAATAGTATATATCAGCGTGTAATAACTTTATTGTGGAAACTCGTAACTACATTGAAAAATAGGTATTAATGCTTTTCTTACGCCAATAAAATAGCTAAAAATTAACGAGATTAAATTTGTCTAGCCATGTAAAAACTCATGGCGCCCTTAAAAATAAGCAGTTTTATAGGTCACAGATGAACCTACAAAATAAATGTTCTGCTTTCGCCCAATTAAGCAAGAAATACATTTTCTGAATTATTAATTAATATTGTTCTTTATACGACTGCCATTAGTAGTGTGATGTATGTTATGGACCACGTCGTGTTTATCGCACCTGTTTGATTGAAAGGGTTAATAAATTAGAGGTAGATCAGGTAAAGGGTCAATTACAGGTAAATGGTTAAAGTTGATTGGAAGGGTTAATTGTAGTAAGAGGTAAATTGTAAATTGTAATTGTTGTTAAAAGGGTCATTTTTTAAAATTGTAATTGTTAGTTCTTCAATTGTTATTGAAAGGGTAAAGTGTCATAAGGGTAATTTTGGGGGAGCAGCATCGGTGTTCACCCTTGGACATCCAGCAGTTGCTGAGGGGCGGGAGGGTGTGTGTGTAGCATATATGTATTGATATTAGGGCAAGAGTGGCATATGTATCATTTAATGGTAAGAGTGGTCTAAATCTAGTATAGGGTGAGTTCTTTGGATGGTCGAGGGGGAGGGAGAGCATGTTGGGAACAGTAAGATACGTCTGCCTTGGTTGCTGTTTGGAAGGAGACTGCAGTGGTAGGCTGGGTGAGGAGAGCGTGTACACATCTGCCTTGTTCGCTGTTTAATGCATACTGAGATTTAGATATGTGAAATGCTTATCGGCAGAGGTTCGAAATACGAATTTACAAATTATTATTTTTAAAATAACTCATTATGGCATAGAACTTATCCTGCACCATCAAATTTTGTGGGAAATATGCAACGAATCAAACAAAACAGCACTTTACAAATAAGATGATCTCAATCAATTAAATGCAGAGAGAATAATATTTACGCACGACTGACATGAAATACCCAGAATGTGGGTATACCACCCCCTCCCAAGCAAGAGACATTACGAATAGAGCAAATTACGATCTATGTATCATTAAATTATACCTAATTATTCACAAAAATATTAGTGAATGAAACGAGTTACTTTTAAGCACACACAAAACCTAGGAACGACACATAAGCAATCAGAAACAACTCCGAACAACACGTTCAAAATATTAATAAATAAACGCTTTACTATCCCACCCCGTATAGCATTTTCCCTATAATTATAATTAACGACATACATACGACACACTTAAAATTTCAAATTCATATACACGAAAACCTACGATGTCCACTTAAACACGATGTAGCCTCAATTATACTAATCACATTTCACACAAAAGAAAAATAAACCACATGAAATTAAATCAGTTTTGGAACAAAGAATGTAAGTATTTGGTAAAAACCAATTAACATACTCATCATAGGTAACTAATGTTTGAACATAGAATGTCGCCCACTTCAGCTCTCTCATGGATCACTCATTCATGCTGGATCTGCCCTGCCCCTCGCTACATTAGAGTTTGTATCGCGTCTCAGCACAACCCCACCTCGCATCATCCTCATAGACATTCAATTATTCTGTATGTCACATGTATCCAAACTGTTATATGAAAGAATTTGTTCTTTAAAACTTAAAAATTCATTAGAACTTATAAAAATGTTATTAAAATTTATTGACAAAATAAATGTACGATCTTAATTGCCATTTCTATTTGTTAGGTGTACACATATATGAATTAAAATCAGTTTCTTGAAAGAGTATTTTAGCAGGGTAAATTTATCTGCTGCTCTCTGCACAGACCAAAACTCCTGGTAACCAAAAAATATCTGATGAGTTTCCCCTACTATCGACAGTGCATGCTCCCTCTATCTCTCTCCCTCTCTTTCTTTTCTCTCTCTCTCTCTCTCACACACCATTTGCTTTACGGGTGTTGAAACTACCATTGCCAAGCAAACAATTTGAAAAATTCAAATCTCAAGTCCCAAATACACTGTAAATGGTATTTATATTACAATAATTTCCAAATCACGCAATTCAAACCAAAATATGCTATATAATTTCCCAGATTTGAACACCGTTCCCATGTAAAATGAAGCCTGACCTACATGCGGTAACTTTTAAAATATATAAATAATATTTTAAGTATTTTTCTTATATATAATAGCATGTTAAAAAGTTATGCATTAAAATATTGTAAGCACAAAATATTCATTTAAACTAATGTAATATATTCAAACTGCTAAAAATGTGCTGACACTTATCGCCCAAGTCTGGTTATTAATGTATTTACCAAACAAATATAGCAAACTCAAGTTAGGGAGAAATCGAAAATTTAATATCAGATAATGAACTGATATTACTAAAATGTGTATTCACATTAGTTGTAAAGTCGTATTCGTCAAACCTACATTCTAAAGTATCACCCTGTTACACTGTGGATGATTTAAAAATACGTAAAATATTCGTTTTATCGCCCATTTCCTTCATCTTTCTCTCACTTCGTCACCCATTCATAAATATTGAAAATATTACTAAAAATATAAATTTACTTATGTGAAAAATAAATAAAACATTCACTTCATTGCCCATTAAATACATTTTTCACTCACTTAATCTTCCATTCACAAATTTTTTATATATTACTAAACATTTTAATATACTTACTAAACATTTTAATATACTTATGTGAAAAATACATAAAACATTTGCTTCATCATCATTTACTTATCTTTCACTCACTTCATCATCCAGTCACACACTTTCAAAATACCACTAAACACTATAATATACTTATGTGAAAAATACGTAAAACATTCACTTCATATCCCATTCGTTTCATCTTTCACTCGCTTAATATACTTTATATACTTTCAAAATAATTTTAAACACTTTAATATATTTACGTGTAAAGTCACTAATACACTGAAAGGGAATTACACTTTAAAACAGTTAATAACATCATACAATTTCAGTTTTATATTGTACTTTATTACTTACCTACTTTATATGTAGTCGAGCACATACATATCTACAAAAACTAACTTCAGAATTTTCAGAAAAATTATTATGTGATTTCCAGAAAGCTAATAAAAAAATCAATTTGCTTACCAAGACTAGAAAAATACTTTTATAGATCAAACCTCAATTTATCACTTATTTTATACCCAGTTGAACACAATCATATTTACAAAAACAAACTATCGAATTTTTAGACAACTGTATTTTCAACAATTCTTTAAAAACTACTTAATGAAATTAAGACAATCATATTTACAAAAACATACTAAAGGCATTTTCAGACAATCATATTTTCAACAACAATAAAAAAACTACTTAATGAAAAAATTGAGACAATCTTATTTATACAATAATAATATACACAATTGTGATCACTGTCTCAAACGTCTCATTATTTATATTCAAAATTCGGAGCACTGTGGGTTGTGGCTCTTGTTGGAATAAAAAATATGTACATACATTGGCACATGGGTAATTTTTGGGGTAGTTATTTTCATTTGACTGCAAAACACACAACAATTCGCAGAACGTCCACAACACCATATGACTTTTAACACTGATTTGTGGATTTTAAATTCAAAATCTTTATGTGATCTCTCCTGTAGGAAACTATTGTTTACCTCTATCAGTTATTTACAAAAACAGATAGCGAGCCATGTAGGCCAACATGGGCAAAGTAGAGAACATGGCCAGAGAGAGTTGGTTGTTGGATGTTTCATTGTTAATGGAGACAGATAATGTAGAGTACTGTTACAGTTTTGAAGATAGGAAGCTGTAAGTTGTGGGTATGCCCTGCAGTTAGGAAAGCAGTGGCTCGTTACAAGTAGACAGGCACACAGAGTGTGGCGAGCGATCCGAGGGTAGGGATGTCGTCTCGATCAGAGAGGGTTTTTCAGTAGGATGTTAATGAGTGGTGGAAATACTTGTTGATGTTGCAAGCAGCTGTGGTGCAGCATGTTGACAGGTTGTGCGGCATGTTGAAAGGTAGTGAGGCAGTTGTGGCAGCTTCAGGTGGCAGGCTGTTGTGGTAGTAACGTAGATTTGGGGGAAATTTTAGTTTGGGATGAAGTAATGCACCCAAAGTAAAGTCGGTACTCCGTCCGACTCAATGGAGCATTTATCGTCTAAACCTGATAGCACCACTTTGGTCACATGTTTGGTGTAGACAACGTAACCACATGAATGGAACTAGTATTGGGTCTCCAGAACCCTAGTACAAGAATCGAGGCAATCCTGATAATCCTCATAACTGAGTGATTGCAACACAGCAGGTTTTATGCCCTTGACCTTACATATACACTGTTTATTAGCAACAAGATACGCATAAATCTTGAAATGTATACCCACAAAGCGTGCGATTATGAAGCCGGCAAATTCATCCTTCATCACTCCAGTCGTGCCTTTGTTCTCCCGTGAGAATATTCATGGTTTATCAAGCACATAATTTGATGTATCAAAGCACACTTTTAGATCTGGGGCAATGACTTTAAAATGATAATTAGAAGCAATTCCATATATCAAACTGTCTGTATCACAATATAAAATGTGCAAGGCTAATGGAGAAAATTTGGGAACTATATACATGTAATGGAAATCATAAAGGGTCAATTTGGAGAAATCAAGAATGGCAACACCAGTGAACAAAGGCTTGTGAAATATAATACAGATCTTTGACACTTCGATAAGACAAGATTCTCTACGATGATTTGTCGTGCCTTGAATGCAAGATGCCCTATCAATTCTGCGGCCCCGTTAACTGTGTCAATCTGCGAGATGACTCTTATATCCATTTCCCGATGGACATTCTGCAAAGTTTTTCCATATATGGAATTATTCAGTAAACTAAAAACGATTTCACGAATCCGTTCGTAGCCTGGGCATGTTCGTCAATCTTAAAAATTAGGTGAATGAAGCCATTCATGCTTTCTACTTAAAGAGCAGAATGCAATCAACAGAATCAAGTTTGAATCTGTAAATCAAAAACTCCCTCAGTGTTTCACTGTGTACAACATAATTTCTCCACAGCACGAGTGTAAAAAGTTGATTTTCATGCAAGCGATTAGGAGGTATGCCAGTTACTAGGGCAAGAGGCAGATATGATAACACAATATGGCATTTCTCCGGAAAAGACAAATCCACTTCCACAAAAATCAAGGGTCACAAAACACCTCAGACTCAACCCACTCAAAGTTACCAATGGGAAGAAGCTTGCATTTCATAGCGTGGCTGTACAGTCCATTTACTTCGAAATAACAGAGGTATTTCTATGCCACATTGTTGTCGTACTCTTCACCCATATAAGTATAGTTGGCTTCCATGCACCTTCTGTAAACCTGGAATGATGCCACTAACCTCGCGTTCTACAAAATGATACATGTTGAGATGGGTCAATAGCTCTAGCACGCACCTGCCACTGAAAATAAGGTGCCCCATGAAAGAGATGGAGCTGTGATGTCATGGCAAGGTCAAAGCCGCAATTAGCCAAACACGTGGTCCAGAAATTCTCAAAAACAACCGCCGGCAAATAAGTGTCCACACGTAAATAACGTATGATACACTGCAACAAGTTTACACAGTTGAATGCATCCCAGGTGGCTTGGGCATGAGTATAATCCTCATTGCTAATGTATGTGCCTTTCATAACATTATGAAATGCATCCTTCCGTGGGAGTGAAGTACACATCACACTGTCGACTTAACAAAGTCATAAGGAAAAACTCCATTCATTTTTGCCAATTCAAATAGGTTATTTTCGGGAAACATCGAGTGGGTGATACTCAATTGCAGAGGTTTCCAATTACATGCCAAAGTTCCCAGAGATAAGCTCATGAACTGGAATGAGTCTATGAAACACAGATCGCATACATCCTTTAAGTCAATTCCATTGGGAATATGTTTAATGATGGATTTATATTTATCTAGGGTTATTACAATTACCTTGAGTGTACCTGGATTTCAATTACCCGGGCTCTGTCGGGTTTTGTTGTGATGTTCATCCAGTGGCTTTATGAGAAAGTGAGCATCATAATTTTGCTGGTTAAGAAATACAGCTTCAAGTTATTTCTTGGGCAGTCTGAAATTCAAGTTGTTCTTTTAAGTGCATGATTTCTCCAGTCAGATGGTCATGATCGACTACAAAACATTGATCGAGCTCTTATTTAAAAATATGACAACTTTTTTGAGCCGATAACCTAGCTTCATCAGCTGGGATTCTTTGCTTCATTGCTTAATTGGAACAGTTATGTAGTATATTCCTGCAACCCAATTTGTCAATTCAAATCATTTATCCATTATTTTATACATACAATCCTCACCCAACATCTCAAAGTATTTAGATAATGCTGGATTGTACGAACATACCAACAAAATGCTTAATGTATATGTAATATGTTGTTTTATGGTAGTTGCATTATTTGTCTCATTACTGGGCAGGCAAGTGTACAAAGGTTTCTTCAAACAGCTTTCTACATCGCAATAGGTGATGGAACCCAGTTTCTGATGTTTGCTATAATCTATAAAATTTCAAGTACTTACCTTCCCCAGTAGGGAAGGTACTACGAACAGCTTTCTGTTGCTGGCAAAGAATAGTGTAACTTGCGAGTTTCTCTTCACTAACAAAGTTTTGGAGACAATTGTCGCAAAGAAACATTTTTTTGCAATTCTTATTCAAATGGCTGTGAAGCAGCCATGACAAACTGTGTATACTAACAAAATGCAATTGAGCAATATTACCACTAGCAGGGATGGCCAGTACAGTTATATGATGGGCATGGCGTACAGGATAAATATATGTCAGTACCACATTCCCTTCCTTGTCGAAAGTTTCGTCAATTATATGACTATCTTTTTCTACTACACAGTAGATATTGATGAAAATATAATTGTTCTCCTCGAACTTACGACTGTCTTGTAATACTAAAAGAGTTGACAAACCTTCAGTATTAAAAACCTCATAATGTTTTGGCTATGGAGATAATCTGTTAACATGTTGTGTGACAGGAAATAAAGCTGATATAACAGCATAATGGAAATCTCTCAGGACATTGCACATTAAAGAAGGCTCTTGTACTGGCAATGAACTCGGGCAACTTAGTGTGCATGGCACCAATTGTAAATCCCCTATATTAGGAAATATTGCTGTCTATAGGCAATATTAGTTCCACGGCCCAGCTGCTGCCTCACGTACTAAACTCCTCAACTCTATAAGTCAGGTACGGCTTAATTGTCTCATCGCAAATTTCGTCAACATGGGATGATTGCAGGACAGGAAGAGCTTTTTTTGAAAGTAGAAAGTATCCGTAGCACTTTCCTCCACCATGAAGGACATTAAATAATTGCCTGCTACATTGACACAAATAATAATTGGCTGGGGTGATGACATAGTTAAAGTTAACAGAGGGGCCCAGCACCTCATAAAATATCTTTCAAAGTCAGCATCACTACTAGTTTGGTCATTTACAATCTACACATTACTAAGCCTAGCAGCGAATTCAGTGTTCAAAAACTCATACTGCAGTTCAGGTACAAAGCCTCCAGCAAGTTGGGGGAGCCAGAAAACCAATTATTCGTCAATTTCCTATGCGACCTCTGTCTACCTGGCACATAACTAGCTCATGAATCGGATGAGCCACTTTCTAAGTCATCCGATCCAGAAGAACTCTCCATCTCAGACAAATAGAGATCGTCTAGTAGGAGGCCGTGTCGACTGTGCTTGAGGGAAGCTATTGTGCTTCCTCTTTTTATATACGAAGGCTTTTCCTTCTGTGATTCATAATCACTCTCTGAATCACTCAAAAAAGGTTTTCTAATTATTAATCTAAATGCAGTTGCTTGGGGGAAACCACAGCATCTTGATGGCTTGCTATAGGCTGTCTTTTCGTTTGCGATTCAGAATCACTTTTGTATCACTAACAAAATATCTTCAAGCAAACTATCAACTCTGTGACATTCTATCACTAGTTTTCTCCAAACTTATTTCCTCCAAAAACAACATTCACTGACACACAAATAGGGTGACACGGCATTCTGTAACAACACCGAAATAACACCACTTTATTTCCACTTACCACGACTGACAGTTGTATCTGAAAGTAAATATCTATTAGTAACACATATTTTCTATACCAAGCACATGGAATAAGTTTTTAATAAAATCAGTGGTAGAATAATACTTGATTTTATGTAAAGCGGACTGAATATTTAGCATTTTATTACTAGGAAATAGAAAGAGTAACTAAACATTTAAAAAAATGCAATTCGCATAAATGTATTGAATTTATATGAAATGTGACTGTGTTAACCTCTGCAATAAAACAAAGTGTTTATGTGAATACAAATATATTGGGGTTAATTTGAAATATTAATTTTCATAAAAATATTTTATAACAGAACCTAAATTGTTTGACAATATCACGGAACAATAAATGTTAAAGTTAATTGAGACAGTTTTAAAAACTGTGCAAGCTTAAATATCAGTAATGACTATTTTTTCCACAAACTGAAAAGGTGAGTTTGGAGAAAATAAAACCTCGTTTCATAATACCGAGGTTGTAGAGGGAACACTGTACTATATTATAAATAGCCAATGAACAATTTTGAAAAATAACATAATAAAAAAAAATTATGTTTCAATAAATTATTTTAAACACTAATTACAAACTCTACTATACTAATTAAATACCCCCCACCCGCAAATATAATACAACACACCATGTACACAATTCCATTCCGCTTCATACATCCTTCAACATTTAAAACCATTCTTGACTAACAATAGGAAGCAAAGGTTTTTGACATCTCCAACATACACTAGGAGTATAGGAACTTATTCCTATATCTTATTCGTTAGTCCATACATTCACACTAGCAGTCACACACACACACACACACACACACACACACACACTTCCCCCCAAAACAAATTCCTTAAATTATCTTAAATACTAAATGAACACACACCCATCCTCAAACACAAATTATGTTACTCACTAAATAATAGCTAAAAATGATAATAAATTCCCCCCTCCTCGGCCATTTAATAAAATTCTAAATAAACCTTCTAATGCAAAAAAAAAACAAAAACAAAAACAAATAATTTAGAAGAAAACACAACCCATTTTATAATAAAAAGTAAAACAATTGTATTATATAAAATTTTATAATAAGAAGTAGTTTTATCAAAATAAAATTTTTAATTGCCGACACGCAATATAATACTATTAAAATTATAAATAATCATTTTCAGTTAAAATGTTTATAATATAACCAAGAAAATTTACTAAATTAAAAATACGAATTAAAAAAGGCTGTAATTTAAATGCTATTCTTATATACTTACATTGCATCGACTACCATCATTCCAGTATTGGTAAGTGAAGGCATCAGCGTTAGCGCGTTTGCTTACTTGGAGCGATGTGAGCTCAGCCTCCGGTGAGCGCGGAACCCAAAGGCAGGGATATTGCAGTCCGAACAATGGCACATTGGAGACCGGTTAAACCCGAATCGAACTCTGTGCACGATTAGTCGCGTCCTGCTGCGCGAGCATGGTCTCGCCGGTGAACGCTGAACGCAAGACAGGGACACTGCAGCTCGAGTAGCGTCGTCCACGGAGACCGGTCAGATCCCGGAGCCCAATATACCAAGTCCGTAGTGCAAGCAATGGCACCTGTGTTCTAGCAGAGAGGGAGGCCATCCTCCCACGACTGTTTGTGCATTGGGAGCTGGGTGGAGTGCGATATATATATATATATATATATATATATAATCACCCACTTCCCACAACCACCACCACCCTTCAGTAACTTACATCTGGGAAGTTGGCTTAAATGTCATTTAATCGTATTTCTAGAATTGAAATAACATTGTTCTTACATTTTAACTAACTTTAAAGTATCATAATTTACAACATTAAACCTTTATTTCGCTAAGAACCCGTTTTTTCCGAATTTTACAGTGGATATCATAATAAATATGTCTTTTAATGTAATTGTGAATCTAAGTGTTTTAATAAAGCATGAAATATGTGTATTTAACAATTGCTAATGAATATACTTATATATTTTAAAAATAGTTTTACATAATGAATGCTAGAAAGAACGATATTATGTTCCGAATTTTAGCTTGGAACCTGTATTGCAATATGGGTTAGAAAAAACATTTATTTAATTATCAATCATTAATGAGGAATATGCGTAACAAATTCGTGACTTAATTATAGAGCGCATTTAAACGGCGATAGCAACTATCATGAAAGAGTTTCAAAGTTACTGTTGTGATAGTTCCTAGTAAACAGGATCAAGACATACTGTGACAGTGAACCTCAAAATGGACGTTCGACAAGTCTCGTGTAAATATATTTATATCCATTTTCAAGAGGATGAAATATGTCGGACAATTATATATCGTGCCAGGATAATGACATGGAAACATTGTTTCCGTGGTTCTTTATGATATGACAATATTGTATGCTATTTTGTCGTGGCTATATATTAATAATGAAACTAATAATATTAATAAAAATATTAACAGAATCAAAATAATTCTGCAATGTTGCTGACAAAGTAAACACATGTAATTTTTCTGTTCTGCACTATAGCGATAGTGCTAACACGATGGTGTGAGAGTAACTATCGCGATTGTGCGAAAGTAGCTATCACCACTATGGGAACATAGGTATTGCGATGATGCGGAACAGCTACCATGATTTACTATTGCCGAGCGCATGTTAGGAAGGCATTGGGGAATTTTACTGTGAAACCTGTATTGCAATATGAGCTTTTAATGTAATATGGTTTGAAATGCATATATTTATTTATTAATAATGAATAGAGATATTTAATTTTAATATGGTTTTACGTAACAAATGTGTACATCACCGAGTTTGTGATCTGAATTGTTTTGTGCATATCACATTCTAATATAAATCGAATTATTTATACTCAGTTATCACACATTAGGTCTATTTAAGTGTTTATGTAAATAGTGTGTGCATATGTGATAGGGCTGTGTAACATTCCCGGGTTGTATGTTTCAAAGTTTATAAAGGGATGGTTTACAGACTAACTTAAAGTATCATCCATGCCTTAGCCGTGATTCCAACACCCGAGCCGACACTCAGCCAATTGCGACATGGGGTGTCGGCTGCATGAATGAACCATATTCTGTTAGTAATTATAGCGTGTAAATAGTACAGAAATAAGTATATATTAAACTAACAAACATTATTTGTAATAAAATTTGATTACTTTTTATGTAATGATTGCACGAAAGAACGAGTGGGAATATTTTCTGAATAACATCAGGAAAATGGAACATGTAATTAATTATTGATGATTCGTCGTTATATATTTTTTCAACGTTTTCACTTGAATGTTAGTCTATTGCATCTCCGAAAACCACTGTGGCTGCCAGGGCGTGCTGGTCAAGCGCCTAGTGTATCGCAGAGTGAATACTGTGGCTCCACCACTCGCCAGGCTGGGGCGAGGGGAGATAGGAATCCTGCCAGCTACCCACTGTACACATGCTAGCCATTTTGTTATAGCTTGTAACTGAGGGCTTTCTATACAAGCCTAGCACACACAAAACATGCATAATAGTATGTTGCTACGATTTACACACCAAATCAAATTAATACATTTTAACACAAGAAATATATCACGTAATATTTTCGGACTGAGGTAGAAATAATACTTGCAAAATGGTTAATGAAGAAATTTAACTTATACGAAAAATAAACTGACAATATAATTACTGGCACTAGCATTTTTTAAAGAACTCTGTGCATAAACACGGTGACGCCATTGTCTTCATAGTTAGAAATTAACTTTGTTGTTAAAAACTTTGAGGGTTGAGTAGACTGTTCAATCACCGACTTGGGTTTTCTTGGGGCTCTCCTGTCTTTTCATTTATTTCAGTTAGTATTTTTTCTAATGAGATGGTATTATTTAAAAAAAAAAAAAACTTGTTTTGCTGTGAGAGAGCAAGTTATTGGGTTTTCTGATACATACTCGACAATATTTTTCTTTAGTATTTCAATTAACATCTGTTGTCCTTATAAATTACCACTTGGTTTTAAAGAAACCATTAATTTAACTAGTTACATTTTAAATTTTCACAATATTTTGCAAGATATTTGGTTAACCAATGCATGTTATTTTCTCATACTGAAACGTAATTATATAGAGATTTTTTATAGTCAATGAGACACAAACCAGTTATTTTTTTATATTGATTTCCCATGCTGACTATAAGAATATATATATATATATATATATATATACACACCCACAGTATAACTAATTTAAAAAAAATACATAATTAAAAATTCATATGTATTAATAGTTCTTCAAGAAATAATCCTATTATATAATATAATTTCGCCTATCATATTTAATGAAGGAGAAGTATCTACATTATAAGATCTCAAAAGAAATCATCATAAATTCATTGTAGGTATAAAAAGGTATAACATTAATTATACTCTTAAAAATAAATAAACTACGACTACCTAATCGCTCATAAAAAAATATTAGCTAAACAAAATAAACCAGATGAACATAAACCATGTGCAATTATTAAAATAAGAGAACCAAATAAACGTCAACAATTAAGAATTATAATACCACCATATATATATATATATATATATATATATATATATATATATATATATATATATATATATATATATATATATAGAATCAATGACTATACACATAACATTATATTCAGGATATATATATATATATATACAGAATATCTCGATAGTTACATAACATATATTTTTTAACAAAATTATCGGTTGTTTCGAAAGACATATAACAGATATTACACTTGAACAAAAAATATATACTTTATTAGTTGTTTGCCAATTTTCTAAACACAGTTTTACCACATTTCTTTAAGATAGGGTCTATGCATTGACGCTGAAGAGTAGTTTTATTGAGGATACATTTTTACAACCTAGATTATTTCGCTCAGGATCAGTCTGAATACAAGCATCTTTACAATCAGCCGAATGTAGAACAACTCTTTTAACTACGTCTGCTAATGTTTCAGCATAGTGTGAGTGGACTGCTTCAATGCTAGCGGGTAGAGGCATACTTGCACTCATGTAATAATAATAATAATACATCTTTATTTTTTGTGGCGAAGTTAAGGCATTATCGCCTTCTCTTACACTTAACCACTTTCAATAATAAAACATAACACAATATTTTTTTAAAAGAAAAAGAAATAAAATAATGACACAGAACCTAATGTCTACTATAAACTTAGAAAGAGAGTTACATGAAATATATAAAATCAACTTACATAAAATAAAATTTACCTTAATTGTGAACATACACGATTAACATACATGCATACATAAAATCATATACACCTGACATATATCTGTATACATATAATTGTAATATTTATAAAATTTTACTACAAGATAACATTGACTAGCAAAAGTTCAAAAACTGAAATTTATTTTAAGCATTATCTCAGGACAGAAAATCATACCATTTAACTAATTAAACATGGGAAATAGACAAAATAATTAATTAACGTAAGACATTAAAAATTATAATATAAAGCATCAAAATTATCAGTTACCTAGTAATATACATAAAATAAGACACTAATACGTCTACTCACATACGCTCATTCACACATCTACTTATATCATCTATACATTTAATTAATTAAACAGTAAAATAAGCATTACAAACATCACTACAGCCACAGGAATCAGAAATCAAATAATATGCAGGTATTATAAAAGAGGAACCTCCACAATAAATATTTTTTTTTGCTTATATCAAACCCACATTTCAAGTTCATTTAAATATTTATAGTGTGAGCAAGCTGTTATAACATAATTTTTTAATTTATTAATTGAAATTGTATCTCTGGCTTCTTGAGGTAAGCAATTCCAAAGTTTGGTTGCGGTGACGATGAAAGATGAAGCGAAAAAATGAGTTGTGTTTTGGCACTAGAAGCTTTTGTTGATTGAAATAACGACTGTTTGATGCATTGGGCGGTAAGAAACGAGACAAAAGGTATCGAGGACATCCTGTTATAAATAATTTCTTTAACAAGCAGATCTTGTGCACTGATCATCGATTTTTTAAATCAAGCCATGAGAGAGTGTGTCTGTATTTGGTGATATGGTCTTTCTTTTTAAGATTAAAAATTAGTCGTACACAGTTATTTTGTATTTCCTGAAGTCTCTGAGCTAGATCTTCATGCAGGTCACTGAAGACTATATCAGCATAATCAAGGCATGAAATTATTAATGATTCTGTTAAGGTTTTAATCAATTTCACAGGCACAATTTTTTAAGCCTTCTTAATGAATGTAAAGTGACATTTGTTTGTCTACAGATGTGACATTCTCTCTCCATGTTAAAGTTTCTCTTAATATTACACCTAGGTTTTTTTCGACTTTGATAGAGGAATAGATATTAGGGGAGCTAGTGACGTTTTTTGATGTGAGTATTTTCTCGGATCCAATTATAATGCTCTGGGATTTCCTAGTGTGTGATAGTAGCCCGAGCCTTATTGACCATTCTAAGATGTTTGACAATTCAAGGTTAATTGCGCCAATTGATGATGTAATATTACCGGGATGAGCTGGCAGGTATATTTGGAAGTCGTCTGCATAAAGACGGCATTTACAATGCTTTAGTATCTGAGGGAGATCATTAACGAAAATAGAAAAATAGAAGGGGTCCCAGAACAGAACCCTGGGGAATTACAATTTTAACTGTGTGCCAAACAGATTGTTGTTCTCCGCAGACAACTCTCTAATAACGGACACACAAGTAACTTTTAATCCATTCAAGCGATATTTCAGAGAAATTAAAATATGATTTTAGCTTGGCAAATAATAGCACATGGTCAACTGAATCGAATGATTGCTAAAATCTTATATAACCAAAATCGTTAACAAACAGTTATCCATGTTATGAATTATGTCATCAGTGACCTGAAGAAGAGACGTGCATGTGATAAAGCCCTTTATGAAACCAGACTGCTTGTCGACCATCAGGTTATTTTCAATAATTTACCTTGTTATCTGTTGGTTTGCAATATATTCAAGGGCATTAGAAATTGTGGCAAGAATGCTTATGGGTCTATCGTCACTGGCGGCATGTTGCGGTTTATTTGTCTTCGGGATTGGTATTACTAAAGAAGATTTTCAGTGAGTTGAAAAGCTTCCTGTGATCAGCGAAAAATTATATATTTTATGTATTGCTTCTAAGATAAAAGGCAAGGCTGGGTTTATCATGTCAATTAAAATTCTGTCACTACCCTCGGCCTGAGTTTTAATTCGTCTGATAGCTTTCAGAACGTCAACTGGCATGGCAACATTAAAGAAAAAACATTCTTCTACACAGCAAGTGTGGGCTTTAATTAGAGACAGAGTTTCATTTCTGGTTTCAGGAGTAATACATGTACATGGAGTTGTGAAATGCGTATTAAGTTCATTAACACTTGGATTGATTTTTGTAATAGTTTTTTGTGTCTTTAAACTTACACCCATATTTTTAACACTGTTCCGTAAATGCTGCAGATAGTTCTTATTGTCAGCACATTTAATCAATGCATGACTTTTTCTTCCCCTGGCGGATATTGTGTCACCCGGAAATGAAAGATGGAGTTGCAAGTCTCCGTGTACTCTCTCAAAAGACGATTCGACCAGTGCGAGTCAGTAACACTAGACTTCCCTGTTTTGACGGAGATATAATGGTTCCCTGGGAGAAAAAGTGTAATGCTGATAGTATGGAGTCTGGTACTCGAATGTGAGTAATCCTTAATAATCAACATATATATTAATGGTAACCCCCTCTACCATTTTATATTGAACAGTTACTGCAGGTTAAACTGTAATTTTCCTTATTGCACAGATCGATGTATGTAACATTTTGAAAACACACTCTCCATAACTAATAAGTAACCAAACTTATTATTATCATGCACACGCAAGTGTATACATTTGTTACATTCTTCGAAATACTGTATTATATAGTATTATCTACACTCTAAATGACATGTTTAAAACTCTTGTTTTCTTTGCTATGTGTTGTCACAATACATTCACCTTCAGTTTTAAAGTCACGCTTTTCTCTGTCATGTATGATCTACATTGATTTACAGGACACTTTTAACTAAAACATTCAGATAAACTAGATAAAAAATACACAGTTTATTACATTTTAAAATATATCCATGAAAATACGAACAATTGAAATGAACATCTGAGCCACACACTTCCTTCCAAGTGAGATGTAAATATGATAGTCCATACCTTACAGAAAGCAAACCATGTTCAATAAACATGTACTTGCCATTCAGCGAAACATGATTCTGAATTAGCTACTTAATGTGCATAAATGTTGCACATAGATGGAAATACTAAACTTCCTTGTTTTGTAAATAAAGTAGTAAATGTCCCATCGCATGTTTCTTTCCAGCGAATAGTGGTTGCAGAGTGAGGTCTGGTGAGTTGTTAAGCGATTACTAAATTTCCCCATTCTTCTTCTATCTCTTCACTAAGGCTAGCTATCATTATGCCTTCTAGTGTACATGGCAGTTCACTGTCAGGATGGAGATACCTTACAGCACAATCATTGTATGTTATGCCTTCACCGAATTGAGTGCCGAGACTACCATCGAAGGTATAGCACCAATGTTCGATATTGTTGCACACTTGAACTTGTAACAATCCGTTGAAAAGTTTAAAGAATACTCTTCTGAACTCTACTTGCAGAACCTCATAAACGGCTGTAGGCTTGAACACACTAACTATAACTGGCATGTTATTACCTTACAACTTCTTTTCGATAGGCTGACATACATGTGTCTCATTGGCTAATTAGACATGAACACTTTATCAAGTACTTGCAAGTAGTCCACCCACTAATTAAATTAAACGTTCTTGGTTTGGAAAATTTTGCCATTCCCACATACCACAGGGGGACATTAATTCTTGGTTATCTATGTGAATAACATGTTCCCTGTTGTCACATCTTTCACGCCACACTATAGGAATAGAGTAACAGTCCTTTTGTATTATGTTTTTAATTTTTCGGAATGGCATATGATTCGTGATGTGTTTAACATGAGCTACACATACTGCGTCCTTCACACTGCAACGCAACTTAATGTCAGGATGTATATTATACAAAGCACAATGACGTCCATAATAAATGTCTAAAACTTTCAAAGCATATGTCAAACTAATAAAGGAAAAATGCCAATTCTCTGCCCCGTTGCACATTTGAATCCGTAATGGCATATTATTTTCTTCTCGAAACCATACTCTCCTGAATCCCGGAGTAATACTTGCAAACTTGAATGTCTGCTGGAACATCTCCATCGTAATTGACATTTCGGAAAATGGTCCTTCCCTTGTATAAACATTATTAAGTCAATGCTTCTCATTGGCTAATTAGTTGCGAGAGTTCCACCACCATCGTTTAGTCGGGAGTGCATCGCTGAAAGTCGCATGAGCTACACCAATTAGTCACATGTGTTCGGACATCTTAAAGTTAGTGATTTCTCAATGCCATCTTTGCTAAGTCGAATTTGCATACACAAGTTTTGCTTAGCCATACCTTGAACTTCCACATTCCACAAGGTGTGACTAGATGTCGATTACTCCCTTGGCTTTGAATGTGTGTTGCTTATTATTGCAGGTTTCAGTCCATACTGTAGGACAGCCATAGAACTCCCTTATTATTTAAACTTAATTTGTTTATATCCTGGATACATTATTATTTCTTCACTTCGAACACGGAACCATAGATCAATTGGAGAACATGACAGCTCAGTATCTGGTCGCATGTTGAATACCAGATAGTCTTTATCGCACATGATCTGTTCTTCATACATATATTCTGTGCAAGTTTGTAAGAAATTCCAGTGTTCTTCTCCATTACAGAGCAGGATTTGATGTGGTTTATTCACTTTAGCCTTGAACCACACATTCCTATATCCAGATATTATGGTATTCTAAGACGCTGCTGGATTGAACCTCTCCATTTTAATGGCATAATTAAACTGTATTAGGAGGGGTACTTTTGCTGTACCTTTCCCGCTATATGGTGTACCGAACAATTCTTCGAATGAATTTTAATACAGTCAAACACACCATTGGTGTTGGTAAATATATTCTCATAAAGCTTTGCTTTTACACTGCGAACAAAACATTTGGTTCAAACATTGATGAATGTTATACCATTGGACTAGTTAATTAATGTTTGGATATTCACAGAATATTCTAACATTTACAACTTCTGCACTAGTTAAAGTCTTCATATATTATTTCTGAGTTTTTCCAAGAACATATATAGGGTATTCTTCGAAGAGCTCATCACCTGTTCTGAAACACTGGAATCCCATTTCAAATCATGTACTTGGCATGTTTGATGGCGATATATCATTTGAATTTCGGGAGTGGAAACAGACTATTTATGAAGTTATTTAAAACTTAAAACTTTAGTGGCATTATCGGCGTTAGTATATGATATAGCCAGTTCTTTCACAGTAAATGACTTATTGTAATGGTTCTCAAATCTTTGCATGTAACACATCATAGTTGGGCTTTATCCTTTTGAAAGAAATTTACATATACACTTTAGAGTTGAAGGTATTTACATCATAACATTTTAACTCACTAATTACAGGACATCTTCATGTGTTATTACAAGATATCTGTTGTCGCGTCCGAATCAAGCCTAGAGTCTGCCATTTTTTCTTCGGGAGAGATTACACATTCCATTACTTGTTGCCACCTATACATAACACAGCCTCTCAGATGATATGTCTCGAAATCATTAAAGAATGCAGGTGTATTGTACAGAAAATCTGCGCTGAGAAGATACGATATAATGACCTTGTTCGCCGTTAACTCCTCTGAAAGGAATGGATAAACATGTTGAATCTCATGTGCTGTGAATATAATTATATTTTCCTTAGAAAGCAACCATATTTGTGATTGAGTGTCCAGGCTTAACAAAGTTTTACTGCGACCATACGCTAGGATTGCATTGTAAGCACTCACACTCTCTTTGTCGCAGTGATCACAGCAGTGACCATTATGCATTAGACCTTATACAGTTGATCCTTTCAGTGATGTTGGTAGCTGATGTTGCTGAAACTTGATTTTATCCAACAGCTCTTGGTAATGACGGCGAAAAATGATGCAGTCCAATGTTAAAGCAGTTCTCACTGATACTGACAAACAGTTTTGTACCTCTCAGTGATACACTCCCGACTTACACTGGTTTATGATGTGACGTTGATGGTTGCTGACTTTATAGTGAGAAAAATTAATTTATTCCCTTCTTATATAGAAATGAAATCCGAAATGGCGGATATTTCTATTATATTTTACATAAAATATGTTCTTGTTGGAACTTTTGTTGAAATATCATTATATTAGCCCTATTACGTACCCTTCCGAGCTAATTTCAGGCTGGAAACATGATTTACAGTCTTTTTTTAGTAAAATGTATGGAGATTCTTATTGGTTTGAATGTATGTTGGTATATGTATCCACATTTCTGGTATTTTATATTGGGCGTACGGTTCAATATGGTATATACAACTGATCGGAACCATCAAACTCATTTTAGACTTTTGTGGAATCATTTTTAAATTAATATTTACGATTTAGGTACTTCCTTGCTACGGTAAAAGTGTTGGAGTAATAATATAGGATGTAGGTTTGAGAAATGCGACCCTGAACTTATGTAACATACTTTGAAATGGACGTGAATACAAGTTTAAGTAATATCAGTTCGATAACTTATATTAAATTTTCTAGTACTTCCTAACTTGAGTGTGCTATATTTGTTTGGTAAATATATTAATAATCCGACTTGGGTGATAAGTGTCAGCACGCTATGGCGGTTTGAATTTATTACATTAATTAAAATTAATATTTAATGCTTACATTAATTTTACACATAACTATTTAACAGACTATAATATATAGGAATGATACTTAAAATCTTTTTTTTTTATTTTAAAAATTACCCTGTGTGGTCACGCTTCATTATACGTGGAAATGGAATTCTTATTTGGTAAATAATATTACATTGTTTGGTTTGAAAAGTGTGATTTAGAAACTTTTGTAATGTGAATTTTGTTTACAGCATACTTGGGACTTGAGATTAGAATTTTTCAAATGTTTTACTCTGCTACTGTCGTTTCGTCAATGCTTAAAGCAGATGTTGAAAGAAAGAGGGGATAGGGATAGAGGGAATGGGAATGGGAAAAACTGGCAAGATATGGTTTGGATGCGAGGATTGTTGGTCTGTGCAGAGAGCAGTGGATATATCTACCCTGCTGAAATACTTTTTCACACAACTGATTTTAATTCATGGTTTGTACACGTGTAAAAAATAGGAAAGGCAAATAACTTGGTACTTTTAATTTTAAGAAATATGAATAAAATTTTAATTAATAAAAAAAAGTAATTACATCATATAGCAGTTTGGACATGTGTGACATACCACCGAAGTAAGAGTCGACGAGGATAAAGCGAGTTGGGGTCGTACAAATACACGATACAAGCTGCAATGTAGTGAGGGCTGGGGCTGTCCCAGCTTGAGGGAGCAATCCACTTCAGAGCTGAGAAGGGCGATATGCTATATTTGAACATATTTATGTGTGACGATAATGTTGATTGCATTTTTACGAAACACTCATATTCTTGGTTGTAAAACTGATTAAATTTAATGTGGTTCCCTTTTATTTTGTGTGAAATGTTATTAGTTTAATGTGTTTAAGTGGACGTCGTATGTTTTCATGTATTTGGAACGTTAAGTGTGCACCATAGGTTTGTCATAAATTATACTGATAGGGGAAATGTTATACAGGGTGGAATAGTAATGTAGTGATTTATTAATATTTTGAACGTGTGGTTTAAAGTTGTTTCTGAATACTTATGTGTGGTTCCTAGTTATTTGACTGTAATTATATTTAAAAAATATTATTTTTATTCATAAATTTTTTTGTGTATAATTCGCTATAATTTAATGTTGTGTACATTGTAATGTGCTTCGTAATGTGCTTCGTTAGTTCAGTCTCCTGCCTGAGGGGAGGTAGGGAGGGAGACATATATTCATTTTATGCATATTTCATGTCAGTGTTATGTAAATAGTAATCACTTTGCATTCAATTTATTTGGAATGTCTTATTTGTAACATGCTGTTATGTTTCATTCGTTGCACATTTACTTCAAAATTTGATTTCGTAGGATAAATTAAATGCTATAATTCATTATTTTAAAAACAATCTTTGTAAATTCGCATTTCCAATCTCTGCCGATAAGCAGTTCACACTTCTAAAACTCAGTATGCATTCAGACAGCAAACAAGGCAGACGTGTACATACAGCTCTCACACAGCATACCACCATTGTCCTCTTCCAAACAGCAACCAAGGTAGACGTAGCTTGCTGCTCCCGTCATCCCCTCCCCCCCACTCAACCAGCCACGGAAAAGCACTCACACTATACAAGATTTAGACAGCTCTTACTCCAAAATGACTTTTATGCCACTCTCGCCCTAAGGTCAAAATATATATGCTACATACACACCCTCTCTACCTTCATCCGTCTGCTAGATGTCTAATGGTGAACTCTGATGCTGCTCCCCACAAAATGACTCTTTCGACACTTAATCCTTTCAACACCAATTAAAGAATTAACTATTAGAATTAATAAGTCACCCTTTTAACACCAATTACAATTTATACTTTACCTTCAATTACAATAAAACCTTATAATCAAATTTAACATTTTGCCTGTGTTATCCCTTTACATGGTTTACCTGATTAATTAATTAACAGTTTCAATCAAACAGGTCAGGTAAACCAGAAGTGGTCCAAAACATACATGCTCACACTATTCACTACTGCAATTTTTATTATTAGTCTGTGCACTGTGCACAAGTGAAAAAACTTCAGCTTCCACTTTTTCTGAAAAAGTCATATTCAATAATTGTACAAAATTTTATACATTCCATTGGAATATTTTGTTACGAAATTGTAGGAAATTTCTTCTTAAGATGGGGTCACTTCTGTTTAATGTAATATAATATGTATATTAAAAATAAGAAATACATTTAAAAACAGTTTTAATACTTCAGTTGTGTAGTATTGTATACAAAAAGAACGAGCAGCTATGTCTTCATATTTTTTTGATTCTCTTATAAGGAAACCAAAAATAAGCATTCCATTTTCACACTTATATTTGAGTAATTTACAGGACATTCCCATGATGTTATTAATAACTGCTGTCGGTTTAGGAAGTAATGTACCAAGCTCTGCTGGCGGAGAGTTTCAAACTCCGGCATGCTGCTTGATCCAAGCCCTGAATGTTGGTACGCTAGCGTAAACGCCCGGGGATCCTGCTCGCCCGCAACCTCCTCCCCAGGACACGATTCCCACCAGCTGGGTGCCGTACACCAGAGGACCTCCTGAGTCCTTCTGGCAGGTATCCTTGCCGCCACTCATCTCGCCCGCGCATACCATGTCGCTGGTTATGAGGCCGCCGTAGGCCCGGTTGCATTGTGCGTGGCTAATGATGCTGATCTGTACCTGCAGCAGCTGGCTCGACACGGAGCCGCCCTCATATGTCACCCCCCAGCCTGAGGCCACGACGCTGCTGCCATCGGCTGGCAGTGCGGTTGCCAGCGAGATGGGCCGCACACTGCCGCTGTACGTGAATGGAGTCGTCACCTGTAACCCACACGTACATATTTCCCGAGTGCCTTCTCCGCATTACGCTAGTTTGCTGTTCCCATACATCTAGAAATTTCCTCTTTTGGGGTGTGTCTATGGCTACAATTGCTGCCGTAGAACCAAACAATCCTGCAATAACCATGATCATGCCTCCATTTATAAAATAATAGCTTTGAAATAAAGAGTAAACAAGCTCCCCTGAGACACATTCCATGCGCATTACCGACTTACCTACTAACATGCATGCCGGAGGGCCCAACAACTGTAAACGGACTCACACTGGCGTAATAGGATTTGGGGGCACACAAAAAAAAATTATGCTCTTATTTGTTGTTCAAGTTCAACTGAGTACTTTTTAAAGACCTGCTCAATATCTTCATTTCTCCTCATTATACGGAATTCTACCATGTATGTAGAATTATTATTTATATATCACGAATATATTTTTTTCATGTTGCACTCAAGCAAATTTGTGGAAGTGTGTGTAAAGTACAATTGTTACTCATCTGAATATATATCCATATGTTGTTACATGATCTGTCAGGTACGTCGGTCACAACCACTTAGGCGCTGGGCAGAATGGCAACAGCAGCATCGTAACGATATCCCACCCACATCTCCAACAGACACAATGATTGTATATCCGAGCAGTCAGCAGCACACCTTGTGCGAGAGACTGGCAACTAAGTGTATGCTTAAGCTGGCAGTATCGGGAATTTGCAGGCACTATGTCCTGCCTGCTGGCATGTCTCATCCGCACTCGGTTTGTGTTACCCCGCCACACATCCCGCGAGTGTACTAAAGATGGAGGGCGACCGATGAAGCAAGGAAATCTGTCACGACGTTTATTGTAGTAGGCATCGGTGTTGGATCTGCATTCGAGATGGTTAAGCAGTCATTCACCATCAGTCTATGTAGGTTGGCGGTCTTGCAAGTGTCTCGCAAAGTGTATTCATCCGCTCAGAGTGATCTTAGTTAGCGTATGGTGGCTGGGTACAGGTTATCAAACATAAAGATTCCGTTGGTAGTGGCAGTAGTGCGTGTTACCATGCACTAACGCCGAGCCGAAGTAATGCACGGGGGATCACTGTGGCGCCCTGCAAACTCTGGGCTGAAGGCACAACACAACACACACCACAACTGATAGACACAAGTCGCGAAGGGATTTTAGAGGTGGATCGTGGTGGGCTACTGTTTGGAAGCAATGCATCACTCATGCACGTCCTAACAAGGGTTCCCAAGGCGGCGAGTCCACTTTGAGAACTCGGACCTCTTAACCGGTCCTGGTAGTGTATAGACCAGTGCTCTGGTAAACGGGACACCTGATCGGGGCTGGTTGTTCTCAGATTCAGAAGTGGGGAATTAGTAGAGGAACCTCTACTGCCAGAGTACGAAGAGACGATTTGTGATGTGCGCATTCCCTTCCACGCTCCTCAGGCAAGCAAGAGCATTAGAAGTGCAGAACTTGGCCAGGCACTCCCCGAGAACCACGCCCTTGGTCGAGGGGTGGGTGTGGGTGTCATTTTCGCTGATCGCATTCCTCGTAAGAGCCGGACCTACAGGAGGAGTCGGCACCATCGCCATCTGGAAGGCCGAAATACCAGCCAGCCACCTCTACCCCGTGATCCGCTGACTGTGTAGCAAGATCCTAGTGAGATATTTTGAAGATGTTTCAGCCAGCGGTTGCAAACCCATCCCAGCAGAAGCCAAGACCGCAGCCACCTCAGAGGCAGGGAATACTTAATGTGTATAATACAAAAGACACTAACTTCAGAGGAAATATATTTATTTAACTATACTCGCAATATAATGCCAATGTTTATTAATTAGCTGTGAACTTAATGAGAGCCTGTATGCAATTATGTCATGTCAATGTGTATCATTGCAAGTTCTTACATTTTAAAAAGTTGATTTCGCAAATTCTTATATTACTGCGACTATTAATCTAAAATATACTAACTCCAAACACTACAGTACCTAAAACATTATTCAGTTACAATTAAAATTGAAGTAAAAATTATTTGTAGAGGAAAATTGATAAAAATTTAGAGTTCAAATTTAATTGCATTCCTATTAATATAAATAAATTATTGACATGAAATTATGTCGTATTTTTAAGTCAGTGTACAACAAAGTTCATCGTTCTGCATTTTATTTTCTCCCTTATCTTAATTTTATCAATGAATAACAAGAAATTGGAACGCGTGAAATAAATTCGAGTTTTCAACGTTTTCAGTATAACTATAATATATAATATTTTAGTGTGTATTAAACACAGATGTTATGTTTGTATAAATAAGTGAATTATGTTTTGTTGTAAATGGCAATAGTGCATTAAGATTATGCCTCAGATAGTGGGTGTAATATAACATATTTGAAACATATGCGCAAATACCTTTATGAGAGAGATATCGTGGTCTGGAACAGATGTAGAAGCATATTGAGCATGGTTGATTAACTGGGATGCTTGATGCACCGTACCTCCACTGTTGCGGTAACTCGATCCTACTCGAATTGTAACTTCCCTTGCATTATCGCTGCAAAAATAATTACAAAGGATTGGTTGAAGTAATGATTGCAGTAATGTAAGGTGCTTCATTTCCAGGTAACAATAATTCCATATTATTTTCAAATCTATGTAAATAAAATCGTAACTGAAATGAAATAGTGAATTTACATTCTATAAAAATGTTTAAAATTTTTTTCACAACATTCTGTGACAATCTCTGGCCTTAAAAAGAACATTTTATAATATTGGTGTCATCCCCAATTTTTATTAGAAACTGCAATACAATTTTAAATGTAGCCTACGTATCCGTAACATAAAAAAAAAACTGTTAATGTAGTCTAGCCTCATGATGGAGGAGGGAACTGTTAGGAAATAAGGGTTATGAGCACAGATACATAAAGGAGGAAGGACGATACTAACGACAAAGGTAGAGGTTATACCGGGGACGCAGAATTGCGCCATCTCGGAAATGTATCATCTCCGCATTTTGTACACCTTAAACCAAAACGGAAATGTGACATCTCCAATTATTCCACAATTCCGACTGCTCCTAACTAGATAGCTGGAATTGCATCGTCATCGGAAATGCGTCATCTCCGGAGCGGGTTTAAGATAACACTGGAAATGTTACACCTACAGATTTTAGGCCCTTTTAGTATGACCAGAGAAATAACATCTCCTGTGATGGTACAATCCCGACAGCTCTCAACTAGAGGACTGGAAATGTTACCATCTCCAGCGTGGTTTGTACTGGCGTTGTTGTTGTTATTAACTACAGTATTGTAAGTTTTACAATATACTCTTGACGACGAGCAGGCTCAAGTTGTCCCACATTTGTAACGTAACTTTGATTTCGACGGAAATATATTCACAAGGATTCCTGTTATGTGACTCAGTTAAATCCTTGTGATATGAACTTTCACTGATATACATTCATCTCGAATGTTAAATAAATTTATCAATTATGACATCAATATGAACAGTGAATCTTACAATTTGAACAAATACTTCATAATCTAGGGGACTGCAACCATTCACAGTTAGTAGGTCTGGTCAATTTAAGAATTTATCAATTATGACGTCAATATGAACAATGAATGTTACAATTTGAACAAACACTTCATAATCTCGGGGACTGGAACCATTCACAGTTAGTAGGTCTGGTCAGTTTAAGAATTTATCCAAATAGAAGTGAAAAGCGAAATTAATTTGAACTTTGTACGCCTTCTAGAGGCCAAACTGCGTTGTTAGTGGATATAAATCATGTTAAAATATTAGTATATGTTAAATGGAGACCTTTTACATAGCATTCCGTAATATTACCTACTAATACTTAAAGTTAGTATGCTGCTAATACATAGGCAGTTAATCAAATTACTCCATGTACTTACCGGAAGCTAAATTACAGCAAGTATTAAACATTATTATTATTACTGTTTTCTCATGTATTAAACATAATATATTATTATACATTTTTCAAAAAAGTAGGAGTAATAGTACGTTTCCAAGTAAATTAAATAAAAGTGATTTAAATACCGAAATTAAAATAAATGTACAACATATGCTGCTGGTTATACGCAGATAAACTGCATTTGAAAGTAAAACTGTAAAACGAAATAAATAAAATGGTTTCTACATTAAAACCCCTCTTTACACACCATGCTGAGTAAAGGGAGAAAATAGAAGTGTGGTTATCGTAAAACGTAAACATTTAAGTAATAATGCGGACACGTAAAATGTTTATCATTAGAATAACATCACTGTAACGATAAAACAAGAAAAAAAGCTTCTTTAGACAGATATCTGCAAACTGGCTAGCTTGCATACAGCTCTGAGTTTACCAAAGAGCCTTTTAATAAGTTACTGACAAGGTTAGCTTACCATAGTTAAGAAAAATCATGTAACTACAATATGATCATAATTAAAAGTGATTTGATATTTGTATTGCTATAAATTGTTTACATAGTACCAAGATAAGAATTTAAAAGAGCTAAATTCGTACCGATAGCTGCAGTGAGCAGCGCAGAGAACGAAGTAGTTGCTGATGATACTGGCACCACAAACCTGGTTGTTATTTACTTGGTAAGCTGCCTGAAACAAAAAAACAAATCCGATGTTTACTAAGGTTTTGAGGATAATGTTATTCTATAAAGCCTATAGAATAACAAATATTGTTTCCCTTCACACACAACGGTTTTTTTTTCTACACAACAGCAAAATCCTCCATTCAGTAAGATTATAAGAAGACAGTAATTTATTCCGGAAGGTTTTTATTTTCATATTCTTACTCCACAGAATCTACAGAGTTTTTTGGCCTGCATATTTTTATGTGATTTTCACAATAGGCCACAGTAATTATCAGCTTTACTGTAAAATAATTTTGCCCAATTTCTAGGTTTTATACAGGAGTGTGTGAAATATATTGGTTTATGCTGTGAAATTTAAATAAGGGGAAAATATCAGAATGAAATACTTAATCACCTTTAGTCTTTGTCAATATACCTGCGAAAACCAAAGAACAAAGTTTTGAAATTTTTATATGTATTTAAGGAAGAAAAAAAAATTTATATAGAGTGGAGCAGAACTGACATCATTTTTACTATAGCGAGTGTCACTTATGCATATCCAATAAGATAACTAAGAGTAAATAAACACTATATGTTTAAAAACGCTTATTACAATGCACATAGTTATTAATCGCATTGGGAGATAACTATACAATATTCTTTTATTCAAATTAATTTCCTGATTGCACATTGTTTGCGAAATATTTCAAATCAAATAAGCAATAACATTGCATCAAACCTATTAAACTTTATCTTCTCAAATATAATAGATGGGTTCATATAAGAACATAAAACCAGTGGAGATAGATATATTGGATAAAGCATCTTACCCGCATGATGAGGTTCACGAGGGAGGCTGTTTTTCATTTAACTTAATTCAGTTATTTTATATATGTCATGACACAAGATCAGAGAGATACGAATTTCCATAATACGAAGAAAATATTTCTCGTTCACTTCAGATTTAACCACGCAGAAATGTAATGACTGTGTGAAATATGGACGTATTTAACAAAGAGGTAATTATCAAATATCGTTTTTGATACTTCCTAAGAATAGGAATGCACGCCACGTTGATTTAAAAGTGTTATCTTTTAAATTTTAATGCAATGGTACTGCAGGATTTCTGGGAGCATTTAAATGGACAGTAACCACTGCTTATATTAGGCAACCACTGCTTATATTAGGCAACCACTGCTTATATTAGGTAATCACTGCTTATATTAGGCAACCAATACTTATATTTGGCAGTAGACACAGTCCATGCAAAAGCTCACAGAACTACAGATTTTTAGGTGTTTACATGTTTTGAATTACTTGGTTCAAATATAATTCAATTAATAACTTTTTTTTACGAAGACCGTGCATTATTTATAATGTGCATCTATTAAAGGAAAACTTAATATTACCGAAATGGGCATAATACATTTGTTTTTGCCATGGCCCTTCACACTCTTACAGGAATTTACACCAAAAAAATATTCAATTTTTAAACGTTAAGCTATTTTTCGTAAAAATTAACAACAAATATGAATTGAAGGTTTTAAAAATTCTATTAATTATATTAATGTATTATAATTCGCGACACTCGTTAAATAAGATATAACAATGTTAATGAATATAAAATACCTGTTTGTTTTTAATGTTTTTTCATAATTTTTCGTCTGTTCGACGTACAGTTGGAGGGTGGAATATTTAATTAAGGTGGAAGGATGAAAATAAATGTATGAAAATTCGCAGCGTTTTAAATGTTCATTGTTACCAATACCTACCGATGTAATGAAACCGTATTAGTTTTAAATGTCGTACATACACTCGTGGAAGAAAATAAATTTGAAGAGCGAACGACAATTATGAAACCATAATAGTTTCCCAGTTATAAAATAATATCCGAAGGTTGCCGGGAATGTTGTTGGACTGTCAACAAACCGCAGGTTCTATGGAAGCGATTCTGCGAATCTCGCCCGTGGAGGTCCATTGTTTCCGTACGCGAAGCCGACGCTCGCATGTCGCAATCTGCGCGCTGTTGTAGTTGAAGTACAGTGTATATTTCAATGGCGAGCGAGAAAGATATACCAGACAAAGGATCGATTTTGAACTCTATGTCAAGTTAGGCGAAAGTAGAGAGGAAACGTCAAACAAGCGTACTGAGAAGAAACAGAAGGCGAAACGGTTGTACTTGAGCATGTCAAGTGTTATAAGGAACGTGAAAGTCATAATTTACCTGATCAACGGAGAAATAGAGGCCTGGCAAAATCTGTGATCGAAGAGAACATTCTGAAGGCACACAGAGTGTTGAAAGAAGATATAGATTTTTATGGACTGGAGGATTGTCAGCTAAACTGATGGTGCTGGGTGCTCATTTCTAAACGGATCCCGTACACTGTCTTCGCTTTTTAAAAATGCTTTCCCACGTTGGAAACGGCCGACATGTTCTTTCCTTTTACTCCCTACGCCTGCTATACGGTCCCTGTCCACTTTTTTGTAGCTTGCAATAGAGTTCAGTAGTGAGACTTTTTCTGGTTTTCACTGCATATCATTCTCATCCGCCATTGTGTTACATACTGCAGTTCAACTTTTAAAACAAACAAAAATTTCACCTAAAATATAGCGCGACGCAAGCTACCTTCACAACTGACAGTCGTGGAATGGTTTCTGTAGAATATGTGCTATGGCACCGCTTCACGTCCGCATACTCTCAGAACAGTAATCGTACCTACAAATGTTAACATACCTGGTGGGGAGCTTGATTAATGTTGATTGCGTGTCCTCCAACAATGCGGCCATCGAGCTGGGAATCGTCCTTTATGGACGCTCCTGTAATCCAGACATGGACTTCTTATTAAATACATTTAGTAAAATATATGATAGCATTTTAAGGCTGGTTCAAGGAAAAATTCACCCTACTTGCATAGACTATGGATGACACATTTGAAAACTACTCTTTTAAAGAAGAAAATGAAGAAAACCATTAGTTGTAAATGTTACTATTTATCTTTATACTTGTATTGCAGCAAATTCTCGAAGATAGTTTGTTGACATTGTATTGATCTCATTTGCGAACATTGAAACAATTTGTACGAAATAAGAACAACAGTTGAGGAAAACAGCGTGTCTAGACGTTTCTACTCAAAAAAAGCACAGAAGTATTTCAATCTAACGAATGTTGCAGTTTTATTTACGTGGATAGTAGTTAATCTTCTTAGCACAGCAGTCCACAATGCCATGATAATGCTGCTTTAAAACATTACACCACCAGTATTTTCAAAACCAGAACATTGCTCTCAGTTAAATAGAATACAGTTTATCAATGTTGATGACAATTATTTGCCGCGAATGTTTTCAAGGGCTACATTTGCACCGACAACTTGCAATGAATTTAACAATTGGTGTGTAAAGGTACACACTATAGAGTACACTACACACTAAATGTACACACTATAGAGCAATTTCCCGTAACGTAACGTCAGACCCGAACAGAGGATGGTTCGGTTCGGGTTCGGTTTAGTGCTAGGGCCATTTTGCCGCTCGAATTTCTGGCCCGAGCCGAACTCAGAGCAGGAACAAGCATGCGTAACAGAACTAGCGAAGCATACGTAAACATTGGGCAGAGAATGATGACGTGAGTGTTCTTCTTACAGCTGTATTCTGATAGCTGCAGCAGCGTACATCGACGTTAACTAATTGGCCTCACGTAAAAAGAGTAAAAGGAGACGCGGAGGTGGCAGACCCGGCTTTTTGAGCTGAAGGAACAGTAAGTATAGTGGATCAACTTTAATTGCAGATTTCAGATTCCAGCATGTTAGCAGTCAGTATAAAAACTTTACTCGGGTTTCACCAGTAGATTTTTAATATTTAATTTCACTGGTTGGAGGAAAGATAGAAAAGAAAGATACAAACCTGACACAAGCTATTACTGTACAAGATGGATTAGTAGTAACCTAGCGATTTTTGGCCACTGGTAACAATTATTCCAGCCTCCAACAACTCTTCAAAATATTTCCTAGCTATTTATTGGATAGATTGTTCCCGATGTGTCTCTAGCTTCGATCGACCAATTCGATGAATGCATTCTGGTAATTATATATATATATATATATAAATCAACAATTGTAATTTAAAAGAGATTCTTTAGACTGAAAAAAGAAATAAAAACCAATGAGGAAGTTAACATAAACATAATGTCTATACTAACACAATATAAGTTCGATATTAGATATGCACATATTATAGTACGCAATCGTTTATATGTAGGCCTACTACATGTAATGTAGTGATTCAGCACAAAGGCGGAGTGGAGAGATTTGGGCGGCTTTTAACATCGAGGTCTTCAGAGCCGATGAGGGTGATTGATGTGGGTATGTAACAGCGCCGGAATTAAGGGCGGGAAACGGGAGATCCTCGAGAAAACTCGCCAACCGACGGCATCGTCCGGCACGATCCCTACGTGCGAAAATCCGGAATGATCCGGCCGGCGATTGAACCCGAATCGCCCTGGTGGGAGGTGAGCAGGCTAACCGCTCAGCCACCGTGGCTCAGCACAAAAGATTATTAAAAATAGGTTTCTAATAGGTAGTAAAATTATGCAATAATACATTTTAGAAACTACAGATTCAGGACATACCAATGCATCTCATTTGACAGAACTTAGATGTGTTTCTGCTACATTCTTAAGTAAAACAAGTATTGTTTTTAGTAATTAACAATATTGCGCTTAAGTCAGCAGCTTAGTCAGAAAAAAGGGGGTGTGTTCTAGGGGGCCGGAGCCCTCCCAAATGTTTATAAATTTCGATAAATCTTTCATTGTGTTATTCTTATACTTCGGAGGGTACTAATAGAATGTTATTCATTTTATTATCACAAAATGCATTATTTTCCAGCTACGTAATGTAGTCTTATAAGTATATGACAAAGGCACATCTCCATTACTGCCAGTGTCTTACTTAGAAGGATTGTAAACTGCAACTTGGCTTCACCTGAAGCTCGTCAATACTGTGGTATATGAAATACTGTGAAACGTACATTAATAGACACAGGTGAAAACTGACGTAAGCGATATGTGTCAATTTTAATGTTTTGTTAGCCTAAGGGAGCATTATTTTATTCACGAATATACTCAACATATGGTACTTGTACCCGATAGGGACACATTCGAAAGTAATGTCTGACTACGCCACTAGAATGAGCTAATGATTACGGTAAACTATGAAATTGCGTATGACTATATAAAAAAAATTACTCTGTGCCAAAACTTTCCGGCAGCTGGTAGAATTGAATATTTCCCGTCTGTCCTTCAGCAGAATTTTGTGGAGAATTCCGTATCTGAGCCTGGTCAACGGCGTTGGGAGAAGTTGAGTACATCTGTGGACTCACACTGTCATGTGAAATGTTAGAGAGTGTTGAATGCACAGTTGAAAACCGCCTCATTGTATGAACCCAACATGATGTCTCCTGGAGTGCTCAGTTGTGGTGCACCATTACGCGTACACTCGTTCTATGTTGCTTTCCAGTTCGAATATGGACTGTGGCGAAGGTATATATATATATGTATGTGCTTGACATTAGTTGGATCGTGTTGTAGTTGTGGCTAAAGCGACCCCTGTCTGCATCAATAAAAATCTACCAAAATCGTGCTCTGGATCGCTGATCGTGTGGGTTGATCATAAGATTTAAGTATCCCAAATATTTCTGAGTCATGTTCTGTCCAGGAAGTCATAGCAGAGGTGAAATACTGTGGGCTTCTTCCAGATGCTTGTCTTACACACTCCTCTTTTTATATATGCTTTTATGCCCTCCCTTGTCCCTTGTAAAAACGATGTTGTCCGTCCCTTCTTTGACGTTTCCGTGGTCTTCTTGTTCACATCCGCCCTTTTCCATTCGACGTTTGTTTACGCCAGCTTCAATACCATTCTCTTGGGCTGTGTCATTTTCAGCTTCCGTCGTGGCTTGCTGTATGAGTTGTCTACCATCTGAAGACTGTATCACACATCAGGATTGAAATATACCAGTACTGAAAGTAATTTTTACTGCAAAGTCGGGAATTCGCTGCCTTTTTGACTATTTCCTGAGCTACAGTGATTCAGTGGGGAATAATCTTTCCCACCCGCTGTTTCTGACTGTATGTATCCACGATGTGGTAAATTTACAAATATTATCTTATTGTGTATTGTTTGTGTATGTGTTTGTGACGACAGGGAAAAGAGTAGAAGTGTCGCTGAACCCCCCCTCCCCCTTTTTTTCCTAAGGAAATCAACGCCTCAAGAACTCGGTGAATTCGTTCAGGACTGCCGGAGGTGTCAAAAAAAAAAAATGAGCAATGCAACCTGTTCAATGCTGGAGCAGGGAAGACCCCTGCCGAGAGTGGGGGCAATACTCCATGAGTACCTACGTTCTAGGATATGCCGTACCGCATTCGAGAGTAAACCGCGACAGTTATCAATGCACGTATGTTTAGAAGGCCGCGAGCAATATGAACTGTAGGGCGTCGTCGCAGCTTGATACTCTCCACTCTTATGTCATATAAAATATATATTTGTTCCTTTCTAAAGAAAATAGTCCGCGGTATTATAGTAACTTTATTAATTTAAAATGTCAGCTTTATTTGACATCACATTTAAATATTTAATATATTATTTAAAAACAACATTTAAAAATTCAATAGTTTGTCCTCAGACCACACTCAATACGCTACATTCGAATCAAAGTTCTTTCTTGAACAAACTATTTTTTTTCCACCACAGTAAAATCGTTAAAGTAAAACTTATTATAAAAAAAAATTTTTCTCTTGAATACGCCTGTGATATGAAAATTAATAGAACGTGAATTTATTTATTTTTAATGTGGTGAAACAATGATTTACGTATGTTGCAAACACTGTAAAAATATATTTAGGTGGACAGCAATTTTGTATGCGCGATTTAGTTTGGGGGGGGGGGGGGAAGCATATTATTCGAGATAGTGTGTTAACCACGACATCAAGGTGAGTCAGTCCTTGTCAAATTACTTTTATAGACGTTCTCCTGCAAATTAGATTTCAGGAGGCCTGTCACATATGTTGGCATGAAAAATACTTTAATTAATGTTCTCGAATTGATACCGCTTCTCTGTATTTGAGGTTTTTTAACTTTTAACAACCGAGGTAAAATTATTTATTATTTTGTGGCAGCGACTAGAGAGGTCATAACAGTTACATCAGTCAAACAGAACAGATTTCAGAATAAGCAATGAGTTCTACCCTATGTCACATCGTCCAAAATAATCCTTCCAAAATCCACGTTTTTGGGTAGTAGCAGAAAATAGAAATGTCCGAGATAGCGGGGCCTAGTCCCCCTTAACATGCGGTATGCTAGAGTGTTGGAAATTCCATTCCCTGTCTTTACTTCTGCAAATTATTTTACGTAAGATAATTTATAATTTAAGTGCCTGTAGAATTTGGTTCAAGGCAGAAATTCCTGTAGTTTTTATAAATTATAAAACAGAAGGCCGTGAATCAGTGCGATATCAGCTGGAAATTATGTTGAGTATAATAGTATTTTATTGTGTTACTATATTTCAACCCCATGTTTTACATGAGTTTCTTCTGAATTTAATTTATTTTTAAAACTTCTTCAAAATTTTCAATTTTGGTTTGGTTTTCTCACCTTTATTGCGTTATCCCCGAGAACCGTGACACTGGACGACTAGAAAAAATATCTTTACTGTGGTAAAAAATTATTTTGTGCGTTACCGTCATGATCAATAAATACACATCAAGTAACCATAAACCTAATAAACATAATATTATTTCAATTTGTTATCAAAGGGATATAAACAAAATGCTCAAACTCTTGGCTAAAATAAACCATTATATTAAAAACGTCTATGCAGAATAATGTTTTTACAATGTTTCTTAGCAACGGGTCAAAAAAATTTCTGGAACGTAATGTTTTGATGGCTTTATCTTCCTAAATGTCATACAAGTGAAATAACTTCGTAGTACGTATTGTGTATCGATCAGGTACGTCAGCACATAAATAATAATATGAATATATTTACCATGCTAGATATACAGAATACAACACCATTAGAATAATACTGGTGCTCCAAAAAAAAAAACAATGTTTCTCAAAATGTTAAGTCACAATCCGTAATACTGTCGGCATACACATGTGTTGGGAATCGGTTGATGTGTCACTTAGATCAAATGGTGAATTTTAAATGTTTGGTGACATAATTCAACACGAAAAGAATTAGAAATTTTGAATACAGGTACTTACGGTTCACAATAACAAGATCCCTCATGTCATGATTGTGTCACGTCGTTTTGATTGTTTCGGTGATATAATCTCAAACTCGTATTGTAAAGAAACCACTATCTGGAAAAATAAGTAACTTTGCCCTTTTAAAATTATTTAATTCTTGCTGTCTTTATTGGTATGATATTATTGGTTTTAATTTCGTGATACTATAATATTAATATTTTAGTTGTAACTACTTTCCGAATGGTGGACAAAATATAGCACTTAGTTGTATTAGCATAGAGCGTTTTGTGAAAATAAGTATAATTGTTAGGTAGATATTGCACGACATTATTTATAAATTTAAGTTAAGGCAACATAACTGTAAAAAAAATCCTGGCAAACTTCCAAAAACTGTAATGTGTATATTTAACCTATTCAGTGTATATTAATAATACCACACATCAGACTGCAAATATACGAATGTTGAGAGTCGTTAGAATACAAGTTTGAGGACTTCTCTACCCATTAGACTGTTTCGTCAGCGAATTTTGGAACGCTGCTGCTATATGCATGCTTGGGAAAATAGTATACCATTTGAACTTTCTCACTATTCGTATACATTTATATGGTAATGTTAATGTATAATTACCTAGACTGCACTAACTTAGAGCACAGATTATCAATGATAACACAATTATCTTAATTTGGTGTCGAAAATGGCTAATGTGAATATACCAATTTTTCTTAATATCGTCACATCGATAAGTGGTTAGTAAGGTTAGATATAGAAACAAAAATTCAAAAGGCCGCAATTTTAAAAATAGTATCCTCTTTCGTAGAAAAAAAATTAAAGTCTTGTGTTTTGCATATCTTGAGTTGTGAAAATCAGTGCAGGAATTCAAATTATTTAGCACCACACACAGTAACACATAGTGATTTTATGCATAGTTGTATCTAGATTAATCGTATCAATCATAAACGAATTTTTATTAATGATGAAATATAAGCGAAATTTTAAATTTACCAAACATAAAGTACCTTCATGTTAACACAAGTAAAACACTCTCGTAAAACATTACATATTCAGAAAACAACCAAGTACCTGTTACGTGGGATGATTTTGTAAAAGTTTCATTAATAATCGCGATGATAGGCGAATATACTATATCTCCCGAAACGTAAGTGTTTCAGTTAAGTGGACCTATATTGGCACAAACACAAATCTGCTAAACACATGGTCCATAAAATCAAACACAAGCAATTTCATTAGCATAGCTTTCCTTCAAAAAGTACAGTAAAATCTGCATGAAAAATAAAGGGACCTCAGTCGTTATGGAAAAAATTGTATTTTACGAAATGCTGATCGTGATCTGTGCATAATCAAGGTGATTACGTGTGAAATTTTATTGGCTATTAATTAGGCTGGAAAATTAGAGTAGCGAATAAAACCTTAGGAAAATATCACTATAATAAATGCTTGTCTAGTGTTCTTAGTATATTTTTTGTTATTATTATTCGATATACATGTTAATATTTGCAGTTACGTATTAGTTAAAGGTTCTTCTTTATTAGCTTACTCTTTTCAACGTTGAGAAAGAAAATTGTAACCAATTAATGACACAGAGTATAATATATTGATAAACTGTACTAAAGTATATAAAAATTAATTTCGATACCGATGGGAATTTTACAAGACATGACTACATCACCAGGCTTTTTTGCTGACATTTACTGTATTTATGTTGTCTTCAGTGTATAATAATATTTCAATATTATTGTGAAAATTTATGTATTATTTGTCAATTATTTTAATTTAAAATATATCACATGTAGGCAGTTATTTATTTCACATGTTGCTACTAACAATATTTTCTGCACGGTATAATAATTATCACCCTAGTATAAATTGGATAAGTGATAATAATCATGTCTTAATAATTATAGCACCGTGATACACGTGAATAAATACGTCTATAAGCCTTTCACGGTAAAGTGAGCACTTTTTGATGTTGTTTCATCAGACATATTAACCAATTAATACATTACATTGTGGCGTCGGACTTTTGGTTTTGGCTATAGTGAATGTATACACTGTGTTTATTACTCACATGGCAGGGTTCATGTTGACAAGTGGGGGAAGGATACAAATTGAATAAAAGAATAAAAAAGTAACTAGGGCTTTAATAGTGCTCACTTTATCGTGAACGGCCTATATAATTGATACATAAGGGAAGGATATAGTTGCGATTGATACAACGCCCATGATCTGAGAATATTGCACTTCAAGACTTCTATGAAAGACTTCTATATTCCTACAATACATTCTCAAATAGAGACGTAGATACAGACGAACATAAGAGAGTTCTTCATCCGGCCCTACAGGCCCACCGTCACAAAAATGTCATGCTTAAAATGGCCTCCTTTACGAATTCCGTGTCTCCGTGTCTCCGTGGTCTTGAAAATTTTGTATGTTTGACTTCTGAAATGTCTTCCTATTTCGCAGATTGCCACATACATATTTCAAAATTTCTCACCATAAATTTTTTTCTTAATTGCTGTGTTTAACATGGTTTCATGATCTATTTATGTTTAATATAAAATCTGTCTGATACCTCCTTATTCCCCTGGAAATATCTCTGATATTTTTCGTATGCATTACAGTACTGGAGGAACTGCGGTGGCTGAGCGGATAGCCTGCTTGCCTCCCACCAAAGTGAACCGAGCTTAATCCCCGGCCGGGTGACCGGATTTTCGCATGTGGGAATCGTGCCGGGCGATGCCGCTGGTCGGCGAGTTTTCTCGGGGATCTCTCTTTTCCCCCCGCCCTTTCGATCCGGCGCTGCTCCTTACTCACCTTAATCATCTCTTCACTTCACATTTCAGTACTGGATATAATGATGGTTCATAGCTGTATACCGTCAACCAATTTCTGGAGCATTTTCTCTCCCTTTACATGTCAGGTTTGCAGGGGTGTGAGTGATGTTTGCAGCTTTCCCGGGCTAACTTGCGGCAAGTTTTTGCAAATAAAGTTAGCTACAAGCCAAACGCGTGGGACTAGTAAGTTTCATTCAAACTTGACTCAAGCTAAATGACGTTCACGGCAAGTTTGATAAAAACTTGCAGACGTGTCGTGATTGTCTTCATTCAGGCTTGAATTAAACCAATTATGTTACTGGTAATTGTTCTTCGGTGGTTGTGATCGCTACCACGTCGAGCTATATGATAGTAATTACAAAACCTGTTGTGATTCATCTGCAGTTTTCAGCGAAATTAATCTTAATCCATCGCTTTTTAGGCGTCACATCGCTTGAAAACCACTACCATTTGTTTCCCACTTGTGATCGAAAACTCTCTGTGTGTTCACACTGATTAAATCTTTTAATAATTACCAATTAAGTATCATTCTCTAGGCTTTCGTGTTCACCCACATGCCGTAGTTAGCACCTCTAAAATTTATTTAATTTCTTATATATGATATTATTTTGTTTTCACTTGAGCATTCGTAATTATTAATTGCCTTTTAATGCAATTCCAATTCATGTTTAAATATTTAATAATTCATCGTTCCAGAAAATTTTTAGACAGTTAAAAATACGTCTTTACGAAATATTAAATCTGGGTTGAATCTTTTGTTTATTTATTTTTTGCTCTCCTAATATAAAAAAAATTATTTGGAATAGAGTAAAAAAAATATTTAACTTTTATAGTCAACTTATAAATATTTTGTCTCTTGTAACTATCCAAACTTTTCAGCGAAACACGACAGTATTTTAAAATAGTATTTCTACATTAATTCAAGTATCAGTTCACAATAGTTTACCAGTTTTACTATAAATGGAATGTCTTGGTTAAGAACTAAGACAATATCCGTAACGTAATTTTCAGCACCTTACCGTAGACCAGAATGAGCAGAGAACAAGCGACTGAAAAGCGAAGCATGGTGCGCTCAAATATGGTGCAAGTTACGTATTGTCGTATATTTATTTATATACGCTCCGATGAATTAAGCAAATCAATGGATTTTTGGTGATGCAATACAAAAGCCGGGGAATAACTTCTGATAATGCAACGAGCAGTGGTCGAATACGAATGCGGTTGCGAAATATAGCGTTCAGGAAATCTTATCTTTAACAGATAATATACTGTGATAAAACACAACGAAGATTTTAAAGTTACACTTAAAATACCCATTATTTTGACAGAGAAATACGAACGAAAAAAATTTGATGGATATTAAAAATATTTTGTGTTAAACGATCAATTAATTATTACATCATTTCAGTGTTTTTTTAAAATATGAATCCACATAATATTGCTTAACAGAGTGGTAAATAACTAAAGATTATTCGGTTGTTACATCTAAAATGTCTTCATTTATTCTCGATTTGATCATCACACACCCGGCATTTCACTTCTCACAACGATATAATATATTGTGATACCAATTCCAGTATAAATGATTCACTGAAATGAGGAACATAAGTTTATTTGTTACACTAAGTTGAAACATTAAAACTTTTAACAATTAATGGTTAACAAACTTTGGTTACAAAAGCACAAGTGGGAATTTCATTTAAAAAAAATAACACATTAATGTTTCTAAATTAAAACCTGTCATGTACATCAGTCTACGTTATTTCTGTGCCAAGTTCAGATTCCAGAATAAAATTCACTAAAATTTCGAAAATGTGTTGACTGTCCATGAGCGACTTTGCACTGTTAGTTCTTACTTTCACTTGCTCTCACATTCAGCGAACATTTTTACTCAGCGAGAAAAAACACCCGTGGATTGTGCTGTTGGGCGTTGGCGCGTAGATAAACGATTGTTTTAGTATTTCGGAATGAGAAGAGATACTAATTTTAACACAAAGATCAAAGTAACTGCATCATTATCACTGAGGGTTCGTGGAAATATGTTAATTATTTCATTTTGGTAAATGATTTGTCAGTGATCGCTGAAGAATAATTTTCATTTTGACTTATGTAAAATAAAAACCTACTGCCTTAAAATAACACTGAATATATTTCTGCTCCTATTTTACTGGCTTATAAATTCTTTAACCTAAGTTAACCTAAGGAAAGTTTTTTCCTGCAACCGCTTCCACAATCACCATTTCCGTACACTAAATGCCATTACTTCCTATAGTCTGAGCCACCAATTTAAATATCACCTGTAGCATAAAAGTAATAATATTCTTCTGTTGTCAGAAAGTCAACCCCTCACCTTAAACAAATAAAGTAAGAGTTTATAATTGTAATTATTTACAATACCTAGAAAAAAAAATTTGTGTTACGTTTAGTAGACCAGAAGAATGCTAATTTTTCACTAAGGCGTTATAATGGACATTTAAAGGATCCAAAGCTATTCGGCATCAATTCGATATTTGACGGACCTTACAAAAGTAAGCTAAAATAAACTTTATTTTTATGTCAATTATATTATACAAAATAGTTCTACATTAATATCTTAGCAAACACTAAAGGTGTAGGCTGTTCACATTAAAGTGAGCACATTTGAGGCACTAGTTAATTTTTCCTTTCAGCCATTTTGATTCTTTAACCACCTTTTTAAAATTAATATTTCCATGTATGTAATAAACACATTGTGTATATTCCACCGTGCGTGTAAGTTGTCGTTCTTTTCAACTTATTTACTGTAAGTAATTACAGCTTCAGCAAAACATTAAAATTCTGAAGTTTACATACATTATTTTAAAAAAATGTGATGAGTACATTTTTTATTCCATGAAAATGTCATTACACACAATACGTACAATTTGAACAATGTTTGGTAAAAATATGAAATTATTAATTTTGTGGTATCAAAAGCCCTTTTCTTAACAGCTTTGCACATGAACAAAAAAAATTCTGATGAGTAACAAATTCTTCACTACCCAGTACGAAGTCACAATAAAAACAGTATTTATTATATCTTGCGAAAACATTTAAGCATTAGATATAAATATAGCCATATAAATTACCGATGTAATTATGTGATTTAGTATAAGTAGGTCTTCCTCAGATTTCACATGGGTCTCGTAAATCAAGCCCTTCATGTGGTCCCTCAGGAAGTTGTCAAGCGGAGCCAAGTCGGGCGAAAGTGCAGGCCAAGTGACGGGGCGGAGAGGTCGAGGTGGTCCGATTGCTTGGCCTGCACGTTCACTCAACTTGAATCCGCTAGACTACTTACTTCCTGTGGGGCCACACGAAGGGGTGGTCCGATTGCTTGGCCTGCACGTTCACCCAACTTGAATCCGCTAGACTACTTACTTCCTGTGGGGCCACATGAAGGGGTGGTCCGATTGCTTGGCCTGCACGTTCACCCAACTTGACTCCGCTAGACTACTTACTTCCTGTGGGGCCACACGAAGGGCTTGAATTACGAGACTCCTTTGGAATCAGAGGAAGCCCTGCTGGTGTGGATTATTGCTGCGACGGATATTGGACTTCTAGGTATTGGTGATCGCGTGTACCAGAACATGGTTCGTAGGTACCGTGTTCGCGTGGACGTCGCTGGACGTCACATAGAGCCCTTCTTGTAAGAGGACCCAGAATAAATACTACGAATAGTGTTTTGCAGACGTGGGAGAGGTCAACATGTAATGTGGGTTCATTTGCAAAATGTAACCGTCTTGGTCCCCAATACAAGCACTTACATTGTGTAATGGGAATTTAAATACATCCTGTATTGTAAAAATCCAGCAGTCGTATGTGTGGCTGGGTGCAACAGAGGCTGTCATAACTCTATTACCAAGAAAACTAATTGCTGAATGAATTCATATTTATGAAGGTGTAATTTATATTAAACAAATGTTAGATATTCAAGTAAGTCTAAATATAATTTAAAAATAAAAACACACCAAAGAGATAAGTACAGTTTATAAATAATTTATATACTTGTTATTCAAAGCACTTCATTACCTTAATCTGGATTTTTTTCTCATCTGTTATATACACAATATATATATATTTTTTGGAAATGGAATACTCGACATTTTTTGTCAGTCAATATGTACGTATATTCTTTGTATTTATGCAAATAAAAACCATGAGTTATAGGGTTTTGTGGACCCATTAAACATATTATTTTATCATTTACTATACATATATTACACATAGCAATTTAAAAATACAAATACTGAAATTATGTATTGATATTTTATGGACATATATTATACAATACTTCTTAGCTTTTAATTTTTTATTTCCTTCTGTTCATGCTATGCATACGATAAACATACAATTGCTGTGAGATCATAGAAGATAAGAAATTAAAATGTAGCCATTATATGAACATTAGTAATTCATTGTTTATTGCTTGGGTAATTTTGGTAATATACATCTATAAAGATGAAAATACACTGGTTCATTAAATTACACTGATGGGTAATAATCTGTATCGAAACAGAAATCATGACATTGAGATCGACACTTGTCAATTGTAAGTCTGCCAAGTAGATATTAGATAAAAATATTTCCAGTGATAAAGAACCTTGTCTTTAAAACGATTCTGGGCGAGAATCAATTACAGTTTCTCTAACTTACTGACAAAGGAAAGATACTGTGTCGGAAATTACCCAGAATCTTTTTTAAGTTGTCGACGATTGGTTGGACGCGAGTTATCACGATGTCATAATGACTGTGATATCCCTCTCATCATATATACTACTGAGGGCCATTGTATTTATCCTGAAGTTTGACAATGTCCCTCAAAAAGACATCATGCTGCTAACAGCTAACCATCTTCATGAATATTCCTAACACTTGTTGATAGTAAATATGGCAAGAGGATATCAGACAAATTACTTTCCAGTGAAAAAGAACCTTGTCTTTTAAACGGCACTAACCCAGAATAAATAAGAAATGATCTACTTACTGACAAGACAAAGACGAAGTGTCGGAGTCGTCCCAGAATATTTTTTGAGGAATCGGCGATTGGTCAGCTGTAAGCTATCAGGCCGACCTAATTATTATAATATCCGTATGTTATCTTATTTAAGGCACTGGGCAATTGTCTGTCTTTATCCTAAAGTTCATCATGTGTCTCAAAAATGACATCATACTGATAACAACTGGCTATCTTCTGGCGTATAAACGACAGTTTCCGACAGTGGCCGTATCAGGCTTACAATTTGCCGACACTTGACCGACACATTGTGTTTGCTGGGATATGGAATTAAAAATAGGGTGAAGTGAACCTTTACTCAAAAAAGGTTATTATAAATTGATTCATGACTCGTTGAAACTCAAATATATTTGAAAAACCTTTTTTTTTAACTATCAAAAATATTTCTACATTTAAAAAACCATTTTTAAATAGATTTTTCGCCTTTTAGGATCTAAAATACGCGTAACTTTTTCTGTAATCCCGATTCATAAAGAAAAATTATATCGTTATGTTAATATTATGTAAAGTGCAAAACCTTGGATTTAAATAAGATATTTTACTTACTAAAAAGATTTAAAACGTTTAAATTATTCAAACATGTAGTCGCTGCTGCAGTTTTCTCGGTGGAATGGCTGCAGATAAGAATTGCAATTTTTCAAATTTTGCAATTATTTACCTGCCTGTAATGTCACGCGTTGTTCAAACTATTTAATGAAAAAAGGGTGGAATTACTATCCAAACTTAAGTAAATGAGAGATATCAATTTATGGAACACAGTTCTTTCCAGGAATTTCTTATTCCATCACACTTGCATTGCGACTTTGAATTATAAAGGGACATACACACAACCAGCTGATGCACCCAACCTTACCCAGACGTACTTCATGCCACAAATACAAACAGAAGAAGGATTTTCATTCCTAGTTGTGTATTCAGGAATATTCGTGGCTACAATGCCGCTGTAGCTACACAACATGATGTATATTTGTTATGCAAGTTACACAGTGTTACTAAAGATATATTTTTCTGTATTTTTTTTGCATAAATTTGGTTTACAGTGCATGCCATTTAGTCCTGGAAGTGGAATATTAAAAATGTGTTTTTTTTTTTTGTTCGTAGGGCCCACAATAGTCTTAATTGTACTTATAATTTTGTATAACACATTAATGTTTGTAATATAATAGGTTGGGAGACCATTACTATTCTCGAAGGTGTTATATGTCAGACCGCTCTTATTACTTTTTGACAAGCCCCTGTATTTTGTATCCGTCAAAAAGGACAATTTGAATTAGGGGATGAAATTCGGACCCTTAGTATGAGATAGTGGTAGCGCCACCGTCTGCTGTGTTTCCGATAACGACCACTCGGTACCCAGCGCTCTGGCCGTCAACCTCGGCGGAGGCGGATATACTTTCTTCTCATCGTCAAACCTTTACAATACTCCCCAATGCCTTTTGCGTCATCATTGTCGAGGTAATTTAAGATGTAACACCACGTTTCCTCGGCCTATTTTGCTGCTCTTCTCTCTTCTTCACTGGCAACCGTGATTTGTGTGGTAGCCCACCAGCGATGGGTTCTAGGGTGGAAATTTAATTCTTTTTTGTTTGCTAAAGTACTTGTGATGTTTTATAAAACGCATATGTAGAGGCATTTAAATTATGAGTGCAGCCTAATGTATTTAGTGAATTGTTACTTTGTGCATTGGCAAGAGACTTTATGTATGACATTTTATGTAGCGAGTGTACTGTTGGCGCCCCTCGTACGTTTAGCTTGTGTGATTTTCAAGGTGCACTGGCAATGTATGACGTGTTTTAATTTTTGTATTGTACAAGTTGAATGTTATTAAGCCCACTGTACTTAAATAACTATAAACTAAATGGAAAAATATGTCAACAATATTTGAACCAGATTCTCAGTGTTCATTTATGAACGTTTTACACGTTAATTGATTGGAACTATGGGTGGTATTCATGATTTGTGCCATGTGCATATTGTGTATAATGCATATATGTCAATAAATTGAGGTGGAACGAGAATGTTTTCAATGGTTTTCATTTTAGGCTGACATTTTAAAATAAAGTCATACGAAAATGTTGACTTACATGGTCGCGCACCTCGTTTGGCCATTGTCTATTGTATGTTCTCTTCATCCGGCCTATTCAATACTAGCGGAATGTTGTACCTTAGAGTTCAGAATTATCCTGTATGTTAGGGGACTACATATCTCGATTTATAGAAGTCTCATTATTAAATTTATTTCACCCTTGTTTACGAAATTGGCTGCTGCTAAACTGAAATCAAAGAACTCTTGTTCATGAGTTTGCGTAATTCTGTCGAGAGATTATTTTGGTTTTTGTTTACAGTTTGTTTTATTTCACACATACATATATATATATATATATATATATATATATATATATATATATATATATAATAAAGAGACATCGATGAACATTACTTTGTCTACCAAAGTGAGCCCAAAATAAAAATTGTCGAAGTCGGTTTATTTCGAGCTAAAGTGAAATTTGAAATATCTTCAGAGTTGTACTTACACAGAGAGAACTTCGCCGAAAATCAGCAGCACAAGCGCATTTATGTGATTTTCCTCCTTATACACCAAATGGTTATGACCCCAAGTAACTTAACATTTTTATTAATATTAACATTATATGTGCCCATTTCACGTATTTATAAAAAATATTGTTCAGTGATTTGTACGATGTACTCTATTCCGCGGAATGTTTCGAATTAAGATTACGCACTATTTACTAATTTAACTGATTATAATTCCTTTCTCAATAATATTTATGAAAGTACCAGATGGTTTTTTAATTTACCCCTATTCCTTGAGGCATAAAACTTCGTCCATACCACCTTTGATGACTCTACCACTCAATGTTCTGCCATATTTGTTGAAATATTACCAAACATATTATGTTCTGATGGCATAGTGAACAATATTTACCCCTATTCATTGAGGCATAAAACTTCGTCGGAATTATACACTATACCACCTTTGATGACTCTACCACTCAATGTTCTGCCATATTTGTTGAAATATTACCAAACATATTATGTTCTGATGGCATAGTGAACAATATTTACCCCTATTCCTTGAGGCATAAAACTTCGTCGGATTTATACCCCATACCACCTTTCATGACTCTACCACTCAATGTTCTGCCATATTTGTTGAAATATTACCAAACATATTATGTTCTGATGGCATAATGAACAATATTTACTGTTAAATTTTAATTTTACTTTGCATTTACAGAAATTGGAAGGTGGTTGTATTGTGCAGTGTAAGATCTATTGGCATTTAGAAAATTACTGCATTATATCTTGCTGCCCAGACTGGTTAGAATCAATCGCCAACAAGTTTTAATTTTGGTATTTTTCTTTTTTTCATTTTCTAAAGAAGCATTACATATGTTGATGATGATAAAGCCTGAGTATTCCGTATATTTTCCTTAGATCTAGCACTGCTATTTCTTCAGTTAGAACAACAATATTTTCTATATTATAGAATTTAAATAACATAAAACAGTTTTTTAAAGTGAATATACTTTACGTTACCCGCCCCCATCATATAAAAAACAGAGATGGGATGCTCTTATTTGTTTACAACAACATATCTTTCAAAATATTGTCAGTGTTTAGCAGACTATGCGCGCAGTATACATGTAAACTAAGAAGTTATGTTGCTGTTTCTTTCTGTAACTGTTTTCACGGAAATCCTTCATTATGAGACACGCACATGATATTGATAAAGACTGATTGTAGAATGGGGTTTTGAGGGCCCACAAACGACAAAAAGGTCTTAATAGGGGACCACAATTAATTCAGGAAATGACGAAAAAATCGTCCAGGGCATGTATTATGGAACAACCCCCGCATTTCCCTAGAGTGATTTCGGTAAACCCTGTAAAACTGAAATCATGAAGTTCGAACAAGGAATCCAATCCAGTTCCTCCTGAATGTGAGTCGAGTGACTTGCCACTGCGCTACATCGCTTGGTCAATACGACAGTGTAGTTTGAGGAGTGAAAGGGTTTTCTAAACGCGGATTTATATTGTTGTATGGCCTAGCGACTTCCCAACATCCCATAACCTCAAGTAATTTCCTTCTCCATCTGCCAAGTTTAAGTCAGGCTACGTTTGCTTCATCCCAGTAAAGTGAAACAAAACATGGCGTACAAACACTTTCAGAGCTTCAGCAACATCTCATAGACAAAAGTTGACCGTAGATGCTATGAAATGGATGGGATCAATGTACACATCTTCGAGTGAGTGAGTGAAGAGATTTGGTGGGTTCTTAACATCGAGGTCTTAATAGTCAATACAAAATTTCGAAACTCTCTCTTCGACGAGAGGCTATTGGGCAGTTTCGAAGAAGGAACTTCAACAAGCACCGGTGTTATCGCGCGTAGCTATGGCAATTCTCAAGCGACAGTACGTCGTGTCGTGTACGAACAAATGCAGCTACTATATCACGTGGGAAAGGTTCAAGCTTGAGAGGACTTTGTTCGTGTGTTTGAACTGCATTGCAAAGTTTTTGAAATACACTTGTCTTTACGAAACTATTTCACGTGCGGCATGTGTACTGATCTATGCGTAGAAACTGCATTTGAGATGTGGTACTTCCAAAACACCATGCTGACGAGATAGCATTGTCCTTTCAGGTTTATTTATTTATTAACATCTGTGCTGCATCAATATTTTGTTTGTTAGAAATATGATTTGTTAATATTAAGTTTTTTTGTTTGTATTTTAAAATCAGGTAAACCTCTTTTATTTTTCATTTGTTTCATTATTTTCTTATAGGCTCTCTGTGTAAGATTTGTTAAAAAGTGTAGTTTAAACCCAGTGGCCGGTTTTTATGTTATGTTTTTTTCTATGCACTGTAGTCTGTAACCACATATATGAGATTTATTTCACCCTAGCGAAATAAATGTTTGGTCATTTGAATTTAAGTGTGTTACCCCATGAAGCGACACTCTCTCTAGAATTTTATCCGGTTAGTAAACTTTTTGTGTGAATTCCGGGAATTTCAAACTAGCCATCACGACAGGCAGTTCATCATAACTTTATTCCTGCGATTCATTTCTAAATTTTATCACGAATGATAATCATTATTCAGGAGAGGTGTTGAGAGGTATCTCGCTTTGTAATTAAATGCGCGTGGATGGAGAGAAGAGCCCTAAAACCCCCAGAGTAATATGTTTGAGTTCCCTTTTAAAAAGACGTCTATTCCGCTTCATCCAATGAAGAGGATTATAATGGGTCACGGTAATGAACAAATTGGTTTATCATAAATTTACGTCCTGTCAAAATTCAAGATTTTATTTTGAGCAAGAATGGAAGCTTACGCATGGAACTTCTTTTATAATTCTAAAATTTAGCAAAAATCTTCTACCTAGGACATATCGGTGGTCTGGGAATACTCGGACAAAATTCGTGTTCCCAGCTGAGGTGCTACAAATTTCCAAACATTTTTTAATTGAAAACTTTCCAGGAGCATTAAACTGTAGGAATTTTAATATCCTGTCACGTAATTTGAAAATAATTATGGCTTGTAAAAGAGAAGTGTTTAGCAATTTCATTAAAATGTTTTAATCTTCTAAGTATTTTTTTCTTTTTTTTTCGAATCACCTAATTTTCAATTAAATCTATTTTAACCTCTGTTTTAATTTACCCAGCAAATTTAATCATTTATATTAATTCAATTACCTTTTTTCAATAAAATGCTTCTTCTATAATTCTGTTACGTTTCTGTAGAGTGATATATAGCTAGATAATGTCATTGGTTCCATTCATACAAATTGTATGAATTTTCTTTTGTCTTGGATCTTGCGTGTGTTATTAAATTTCTGAGTGTTACTTATTTCTGCATCTACTTTACTCTGGTATTGGTAAGCAACTAACTTTTTTAGAAAATGCAAATTGCAAACACTAATTTCTACCTCTCCAACGTAGCTGAAAACTAAAAAATTTTACTGCCTTATCGCAAACTGTACTGAGCGGAAGCACTAATATTTTTTGTAGTGACATGATTTGAACTTTCCTACTGAATTTTCATTAATAAAATTATAGAGTGGCCGCTTTATGAGCCATAGTTCCAGCAGGACGTCGGGAACACTGTATGCAATTTCAGAACATCACTGTAGATGCTCCGGGGTGATAAGTACGCTGGTCAGTCTCGCCCTTATTGCTCCATCACTTCTCTTCGTCGAATAGACAAAACAGCTCCAAGTATGGTACCCTTCAAAAGGTTTAAGACCCGTAAGATTTCTTTGGAATACTTACCTGCTTTTAAACGTTTGGTACAATTTCTCTAATACAATTTTTTAAAGCCGTTAATAAAAACACATACGTATTAGCATGATTAAATTAACGAAATTGGTAAAATAATTAGCAAGGTATGATTTGTCCAAGGAGTACATAAGTCTGGAATTAATATACACATTTTTGTATACCTTTATTCTAAAAATGGTTGTTTCTCAGCCAATTACAGGGGTATGTACAGAATTATTAAAACTTTACTTATATATAAATTACATGTCATACATCGGAATTTGAATTCCTTATCAAGTAGTGGTAAAATAAGTCTCAATTTCTACAGTCATTGTGCCGGCACCTACACTAACTTACGGCCGCTGTTGGTTCCTGTTGGGTCTTCTGGATGGCGAGTTTTCCCATGGGCGCTGGATATGCCCTAGTAAGAATAAAAATGCTCTGCCTTGACGATCATTGCCCTACGCAAGTGAATACGGTTATGGTCGAAGAATGTTTTTGTTTACATGTTTAACTCCTTAACAATATAAATAATGACCAAAGCAAATATTCATAAACCCGCACCAGGCTAAATATGTTCTATAACAAAACTGCTTGTTTCTCGGCACGAACCATTTTCGAAAGAAAAATATCCCGAAACTTTGACTTTGTTTACAGACAGCGTCCCTCCTGCAAGCCAGTCATCGCCAAGTTAGTTTTTGGCTGACGGTTCACAGCCTTCTCCCCTACCCTTGACGACTGCCACGTGGGTTTCCTGTGTCTGGATCCTCATAGTCCATATTCCCTGGGGGTGTATAACCGTTATCGGATTGTATGTTCCGTGTGAGAAAGTTATGCAAATAAATGCACGCTAGAGCGAGTGCTTCAATCTTGTCAGGGTGCAGTGCAGTTGTTGTTTGTAAAATTCAAAACTTTGACGCAAGTATTGAGAATACATTCTCCACAATTCGCCTAGCCCTGCTTAAAAGGTAATTGAAAATACGCATTGGTTTCATGCTTCCTGGGTATTGATCTTTGTACAGTTCAATAACAATCTCTGTTAGAGTAAAAGCGTCGTCGACGGCAAATACAGATGAAACTGGTTTCTCTCTGCCAGGCAAAGGTTCACGAGCAGGCAGCTTACGCTCGTCTTTCACCAAATCGTCGTGGAAGATTGTGAAAGAGAACACTTTCCCATCATTTAGTCTTCCTAGACAAACTACATTACGGTACAGAATTTTGTAACTTGCATCCACCAAAAGCATCAATATAATACTCTGACAGTTCTCCTCAAATTTTGATGTTTTTCCTGGTTTTTGTTATGTAGAATCTTTCACACTGTTTGAATTTTAAGTGCCAATATCCTGTGTTCTTGAAACATTAAGGTGTCTCTACCTTCCAATCTTGCAGATTCACATAATCACTTGCAAGTGTATTACCTCACTAATAATATTCTTATAGTTGGTGGGCTCCACGACAACTTCTTTCTTCTTCAGAATATTTTCTATCTTTACGAAAACCCTATCAGTTGAAATGAAAGAATGTCCAACTACTGGAAAAGTTATTTCCACACTTGCCACATTTAAATGGTGAGGGGGGAGGGGGAGTGGGAGGCATCCGACTAAAGCTATTCCATAGGGGCAGTTGCACTAGTGTTCTTATTTTACTCTCCGCAGTCATCTGATACTAGTCTTACTGTGTATATTATCTGCATGTCAGTATGTGTAAGTCTATATAATAAACACATCTAGCTATTACATTGGAAACTTTTGGATGCTCAGAGTCATTCAACAGTACCAATGAACATTCGGTTTAGACAAAATACCCTCGGAACTGCCACTTACAACAGTAAAATTGTAAAAAAAAATACATACTGCCTACTAAAATAGGCAGCTTGGTCAAAACATATTGGGAAGTGCATATTCTTCTGACAGTCATAAAAAGATCAAAAACCCCTTATTGTTCTCCCGTAACTTATGGAATGAACTTGCTTTCAATTTATGAAATCTCTTCTGTGTCATAAGTTTTTGTTCCTCAGTAGTGTTTATTCTCACCGTTAGTCTGTCTTCCAATTCCAAGCAGACAGAACAAACATATGTTCTGTGATTACAAAAAGAAATATTGTAACTTGTACAGAACACTTAACGAAAATAACACTCCTTAACCTTATATTTGCTTTCAGCAGTCATGTTGTAAAGTCGCCAATGTTTTCTAATATTCAATTCCGGTGGCAAGTATAACAAACGATCACTTTTCCTGCTTTGACAGCAGTGAGTCTCTGTACACATCAAGGTATCTATGAATTTTCCTACAGCTTGTCCACGACATGCATTCTTAAAATTTCTTCTGTCCCTTCCCCTGTTTTCCCGTGCTACTTGACCCCTACTGACGTGTGATCTTCTAAGAACACCTTACGCACGATACTTTTTAAAACCTATAACATTGAGAAATGTTTCACGACACACAGGAAAGAACGAGCCACATGTTTTCATCCATAGATGGTAAGTGAATGCTAGGCTTAATTTTGAATCTTCTACAATTCTCCTTCTTTTCGGCTGCAAAGTAGTGCAGTGTTAGATAATAACATTCGCCTGCGATATTTTATTGTGTGATTTGTAAAACAAACGGTTAAATTTGCTGTTATCCTCTATCTGCTGAGTAGAACACTTCAATGCCTTGCTATTGTGTTTGCATTTTGGATATTACGGAGGAAAACTGGCATAATATCTGAATGGTAGTATAAGTGATATTAATTTACCTTATATCAAAGCAATGCAGAACAACAAAACGCTAATTATGTGATCAATTACATAACTTACGACGTACCTTACAAAACCTCTAAAATCACTAAAAACAACTCACCGTTTTCACTCTTCCCGAGATCATTTACCAAGTTTCCAGCAACCGCATAATTTTTCGTCCCCTTCCTAGAATTGCTTTAGCTAAATTATTTGTCGCCCATTTTTCAATCAACTATGACAAAGAAATTAACAACGTACGACAATGTCTCTTGAATACACTACTAGGCCACAGTAGAGAATATGGCAAACTTTCTGCTTTCGAAATGTTTTTGATGAGGTAAAAGAAATGGAAAATTTGTCGTCTGTCCCGTGAATAAACCCTTGACTTTATTCACAACCCCTAAAATGATGTTCACATTATCCACTCTGATATCATTTTCTCCCCATTTTGCTACATCAGATCATGACAACCGACGATTAAACGCAGACCGCTAGAGTTGGTGAGACTGGTACACAATCGACGCCATTGTTCTTCCTCGATATATCTTAATCTTCTCATTGGTTAATAAGTATAGAGGCTTTTGAGAGTAACTGGGGGTGGGTATAGAGGATTTTGAATGTACCCTCATTTTCATGAAGCCGTTTGAATGTAACCTAGTGTGTTATGAACCACACAGTTTATGCAAACCAATATAACTTATTCTAGGGAATCCATTTGTGCGAATAAATCCTTTTATAAAACAATGTCTTTGGGGGGGGGGGAATCTAAAGGATTCATATATCCTTAGATCAAATGTTATTCACATCGTGAGTCGGAGTGCAAGTCCGGCGACGGTCATACATAGGATACCTGGACAGACTCTCAACTGCAGGATTAAATGTGTAGATAGGGGAGAATGTTCGCCATAAGTGCCAGTGGACAAGGCAAAGCTCAGGAGAGAGGAATGTGTATCAAATACTTTTAGTTTCCACCAAGTAATATTGATAGAACCTCTCCGCAATTTATAAGTTTTTCACCTTATGGCCAACAGAATCTACCGACAAATCCAGCAGTGTTCATGAATACTGCAGAATATTTTCAACACATCTTGCAACACTTGCAATAAAGCATATTATGATGTATAGGAATAAGTTACACAAATTACCTAAAATGTGTGTGAATAAAATTGCCATCTCCTGTGATAGAGCCTTTATGATGTACTAGTAATTTTCCATTTTCTGGAAGTGTAAATTTTCGAAACAAAATATGCGTGTGCAGTTTCTATTTCACCTTAGAAGATGGTGGTTGACTTAACGTAAGCTTGCATTTTATTGGTAAATATCCTATTAACGTACTTTGAAAGAGATAGTAAAGAGGTAAACAACTGGAGTCGCAATTGGAAGAAAGTAGGTTCGAATCCTGATCGCTTCATCTATGTTCATGTTTTTTTGTTGCTAGTTTGTGCTTATGTGGTGAATATTTTTACATCGGTTTTATTATTTGAAATTGTCAACTGTCTTCCGGAGTCATTACAGTTGAATGTTTGCATAGTTCTGCGTTAAATGCCATGGTCAATTGTTTGTCCAATTATGGGTACACGAACATGTTCCGTGTCTAAATATCCTACTGGTGACGAAATTTATGACTTTATTTACTAAATCACCTGCGTATTTAATATTATGTATAAATTTATTTAAGAAACTATTATATTATGTAACTATCCATATTTTATATGCCTGTCATCATATTGCATGGCAATGTAAAAATCAAATGCATAATGCATATTATTTTTAATACAAACATATGTTAGTGCAAAGAAAGGGTATCAGCAAGTTTTCTATTGTCCCATGTCCGTTCTGGTGCGTCAGAGTGTAAGAATTTTTCTCATGGTGCTCCGATGTTTGTCTTTTAATGATTGTATTTAAAACATCCATATATTCTTAATGAAGTGAAGGGGTAAAATCTTCTTGTAGACGACCGCGCCTCCTCCATTCTGAGGGACGAGTGGATTGATTTTCGGACTACAAATTCCTAGAGACTCGATCTTATCCAATGGAAAACTGTTTTCAACAGTTGCCTTGAGAATATGAAAATCCAACTAACAGTTCCCACATCAGGCAGTGTCTGCGGGTGTGATGAGGGTAGGCTGGTGCCCAAGAATATAATGCTGTCCTAACCGACAGTCATATCTTAAACTTCCTGCTGGCTGTAGGTATGAGTGTGGCGAGATGAGGTGAATGGAGCATTGCCGATATACAAGGGCGGGAGAAATGCGAGTTACTCCAAAAAACATATCAGACAACAGCATCATTGTATGCGAAAATCCCCACTGAGAATCATACCTGACTCTGGGGTCGAAGCGGAGAATTCAGATGCCCTCCCAGTGCGTTGCCCGTATGCCATGATGCTGTGAGTATTGTCGGTATTTCCTTCATAAAATGTAAAAGTCTTCCAAAATATTATATCACGTGGATCGATGTCACTAATTTCCTTGGGAGCAGGGCCTTTTTACTTATGCGACTTTCTGAAGAAAAACATTTCCAATTGACCACTTACAGTTTTATCGTTAATTCCTTGAAGTCCAAATCGGTACAAAAACCAACACCAAAATATAAATTTCTTCTGCGTCAGTTAAACGAACTGTCCAAGACCTGTCATCTTTATCAACATCATTTGAAAAAGACAAAATGTTATGGTATACGTTCCTAGGGTAATACCAGAATGAAAACATTTTGCACAATATTGTAATGTATCTAATGACATTGAGCAAAGTGAATTAAAATATACGCGAAACTATTTATATAATAAGTGAAAGCCTTACCGACAGTATATTAGAACAAATAAAAACCAAAAAAATGGCCAGGATCCTTACATTCAAATTACTAAGAATTTGTAATAAAATCGAGTGTACGGGTTCCGCAGCAGCGCCCTGTAACTTTAGGCTCTGGCGAGGTACATGGGGACCCTTATCAACATCCAAAATTTGGCCCCAGCCGAGCGCGGAGACCCAGCTTGACAAATATCAACTTATGGTGATTACAACACCATGTCAAGCTTACTGCAACACATATCAGCAACAAACTGCTTAATTGAACAACTGCAAACATATTGGCCAACATAAATCGTGATATGCCAACATAGACAATATAAAGTTTTCCTTTCGGACATGTTAAATGTATCACAGTGGGAGGGAGGGATATCGCCTGTGTCCCTAAATTTTAATGTATTTTACTCAAACAAACAATTAATTAAAAATAAATAAAAATTCTAATACAAATATAATATACACATATGGCGAATCTTATTGATGAGTGCTGTGTATTTTATAAGGACATTTTAAATCTGTGAACGGATTTATAATCCGCAATGTGGAGACGTCGTTATGTAGTTCATACGATTTACTTAAAATAAACCACAACAGCCTTAACACATAATGAAAAACAGAATAAAATCCTGTCTACATTAAGGATTGTAAAACATCTCGAGATGTCCATGGATATGCATATTTCCAGTCGTACCAACCAACTTTCGATACAACCAAATCTGATGGTCAGTCTCAAACTTTATCTTTTTACGCAAATACAGTGACGCATTACTGAATCACAGATAACAGCGGTATCGTCCATCTTTCCTTCATGAACTGGAAAAGTGCTCCAACATATTATATCACGAGTATCAATGTCACTAAATTCCTTAGTAGCAGGATCCTTTTCATACTCCATATTTGTCATAATGTACTTTGAGTAAGGCTTTAGGTTAGTATATAAGTAGCTATCGAATATATTTTCATTCACTTAGCTCCATGTCATTAGAGAAGACACGTCACAATGTTGCGCAGACGTTCTCGTCCTGGTTATTACCCTTGGAAGGTATAACATAACATTTTGTCGTTTTCAAAGGATTTTGATCAAGATGACAGGTCTTGGAGAGTTCGTATTACTGACGCAGAAGAAAGCGATATTTGGTATCGTTTTTGTACCGATTTGGACTCCAAGGCATTACCACAAATTCGTTTCTACAGAAAGCCGCATAACTAAAAGCACCATGCTCCCAAGGAAATTAGTGACATCGATTCACGTGATATAATATGTTGGAAGACTTTTCCACTTTATGAAGGAAAGATTGACACTACTGCTGTGATTTATGTCTTCGGTAATGCTTCAGTGTATTCACGTACGAAGATGAAGTTCGAGATTGGCGACCAGATTTTGTTGTATCGGAAGTTGGTTGGTATGACTGGAAACACGCATATTCACGGCCATCTTGAGCTATTTCTCAATCAGTGAACTGATTTATAATCCGCGACGCAGGGATGTCGTTATATAGTATTTGTTAGGATTTGAATATATTGATTGTGGCATTGATCAATTGTTTGGGAATTATATTGTTGAGCTTCCCAATTCATTTTCGGAGGCGTATTTGTGATTGGATTGCCTTTATGACAGAGATTATGGTGGCACTTGAAGGCCAAAATTAATTATGCTGATTAGGGTGAAGTGGGTCGGGTATGGAGTTGCAGTGAAATATATGGTTACAGCAGTATCTCGAGAGAACCACGAACCACTGGCAAAATCAACCGCAGCTACCTCATGCGGAAATCGGGGCGACACATTCAAGACTCAATCTCGGTTCGTCTTGGCAGGAGGCCAACTCACTCAAAGAACTGCTCAAACGCGGCCCCTCTTTGGAATGTATTTTGGCCCCTTGGGCGTTCGACCCTGTGTTCGCCAGGTAGCATGTGGGGTAAACATTTTCTCAGGTAACCTGGATTCCTCGGATTTGAATGGCAGGAGGCGAGAACTCCAGTTTGTAGTAAGATGCTTTCGATTTCCATGTTTCGACTAGGAAATTATTTTGTAAAAAACATTCAAAAATTTTATTTGCAACGCCAGATATGATGGTTTACAGAGGAGAGCTTGCAGTTATGTATGCATTGGGAAGAGGCTTAAATTCATTATAGCTGACATTTTAGCCTATATTCCGAAGGAAAGGCAGGCTTATGGAATCACTTTCCTATATATGTGTCTGTGTGTGTGTATATATGGGTGTGCAGTCGTGCGGGTCTGTGCGTGTGTCTCCATATTTCAATTTTTGAACGTCTCAAGCGAGTTTCACCAAAATTGCTACACATATAAAACTTAGTAAGGACACCTGACTTCAATGGTTTTCGACGAAGTCAAGCACTTACATTCAAAATTGCAGCTTTTTAAAATTCAGGTTGATATGGCATATCTCGGAAACCATTCAACAAATTCAAACCAATTTTTGTATGCTGAAAGATGATTTTATAAGCATTAAACTTTGATGTGTATGTTGTTAGTCCACAGTTTTGTAAAATTGCACCAACTGAAAAATTTAATATTTTTCATTATACCTCTAAAACTATTCAACCACTACCACTTAATTTTGCATTTAAGTAGGCCTTATACTATAATAGACTATGTAAACATAAGTGATTAAAGTTTATTAGTTACTCATTTCTAAAATGCAGGAATACAAATGTTTCAAGTTAATTTTCTAGATATACCTACCATAACATTTAACCAATTTGGACCAAATTTTGTATACTGAAAGTGTGTGTTAGAAGCATTATATACATCCAAAAATAAGCACTTTTGTCGGCCATTTTAGAATATACCACAAAACAAGTAAAATAAGTTATTTTGTCATAGGCCTAAATATTTAAATAATTAACCGATTCCCACCAAAATTGCTAAACAAGTAGAACTGATGCATATTATGTTAATTGATATGTGTTATGCATATCAGGCATTTATTTTCAAAATGGCGGTTACATTGCGGTTTTAACTTAGAATACTATATCGTCGAAACAATGTAATATTTTATTTAATTTCTTAAGAAAAATTGACAAATTCATATCAAATTTTGCAAACAAGTGTTACTAAAGCAGATGATTTGAAGTTCTATGGTTTCTTAAGCATACTGCCATTAATTTACAAAATGGTGACCACATAGCAATTTTAGCTAGAATAATCTATCGTCGAAAACATGTCATTAATTTCTACTTAACTTTGTATGCTAGAAGTAGATATTACGAATTGAAACTCTATATAGCTAAACAGAGTATATTTTGTATGCCATTTAGTAAGATAGCACCATGCGATTGAATCAAGTGTTTTTTGTCATACTTTGGGAAACAATTAACACCTTTCTTTCGAAATTTGGCATACAAATATTACTGCAGCAGATGATGTAAACTGGTATTTTTTATCTGGGTCAGACACTTATTTTCTATATGGTGGTAATATAAATATTTTTGTTTTATTAAAATTTTACTAACGAAAGAAACTCCAAGTTGACATTTTAGGGTTGCAGTACCTATTATATCCATAAAATTTCGTATATGAAGAGCCCCATTTCTCTGTGATTTTGTAAGATAGCCCTACCAATAAAAAAATTAAGATTTTATTTCGTATCTCCAGAAACAATCAACCCATTGCTACAAAACCTGCAAATGTCTACTGTGGTAGGCCATAATAATACGTGTATATTTTTAAGTAGCAATCACTTATTTTCAGAAAGGCGGCTGTATAATACTTTTAGTTAATGGGCGATATCTACGAAACTATGTAATATATTTTAACTTAACGTTGTACATTGACAGTATACCCTCATAGGTCTTGTTACTACGTTAATTTTTGTCCTCCATTTATGAAGATCGCCACATGAAATTTATGGATGTTTTATGCGATATCTTGAGAACCAATCAAAGGATTTCCACCAAATGTTGCACTGTAACATTCCAAATAAATTTGTACCAAATTGTGCACACCATAAGTGCTTCAGTAAGCCATGAAATGTTTAATTATTTGATAGGGTCAGGCAACGATGTTCATCTTGGCAGCTTTATAAATCATTTAGATAAGTTTAACATATATATTTAAAAAATTTTCCGAAGTCAGCCAAAATTTGTATGTAGACATTATACATTAGAAGCATCATATTTAGACTCTTTTTCTTGCAATTTTGTACGATGTTATCAAATAAGAAAATGAAGTTTGTTGTCATATCTCGGGGAGCAAACAACCGATTTCCATCAAATTCTTCATACAAGTAGCACTGCGGTAGGCCATGTAAAATTACATGTTTTATGTGGCTCAGTCATTTATTTTCAAAGTTACGTCCCTGTTAATATTTTGATTTAGTAAACCGTATCATTAGAAAAATAATACTAACTAAATAGGAAGTTGATACTCCGAATTCGACCTCCTTAGGGCTTATAGTACAAGATTTTCGGAGTTCAAGTCCGGGGAAAGGCATATGTGTATTTGTAATTGCCTCACTACTGTTGCATAAGTTTCTGGTTTCTTTTCTAGTGCTATTGCTTTTAAAGAGAAGTCAGTCCTTTTTAGCAACTCGGCTATTAAGAAATTATTTAAAAATTAATTGCACCCATTTTGAGGAAAATGGACACATTAGTTGTTTACAATCCTTCTGTTATTGATTGAGAAGCAAAGATGAAAAATTTCGCCTTCTGTACTTGCAGAAATCGTGGGTCTGTTTGCAGCGGTTGGTGAATAAAGTCACCAAACTCTGTAAAATGAAAGGATGTGTTAACCGGCTCATTGGGCAAAAGGTAGTTTTCGCACAGTGCAAGAAATGTCTACCATATTGTCCAAACGGACCTCGACGATCATAGAGCTCTTTCCAGTCGCACCATCCATTTCGTCCATATCGGTTATGTTGGACAAATCGGCCATAGAGAACTTATCAGCCAAACTATATTTTGCAGTATATTTTCTGAGTCGAGGTATCTGCGTTCATGAGTCTCTGTCTCGTAACACATTTTTTTCGACGATTTATTGTTCCATCAGTAGCATACTTATCACGCTCAGGGAATTAGCCGCAATGGTATACGAGAACAAATTATTGCAGTACAGCATTTTGTACTTCGTTGGGAATCAAAAAGCCTAACAATTATTTCCTTTAAAAAAAAAATGTTATGCTCCTGCACAATAAGCGCAACAACGTTATTTCCCAGAAAAAAAATTTTATTTTATAAAAATACGATACAAATGTTGAGTTATGCTATTACACAGATTTGAGGTGTATCAAAACGACATTGACTTCAGCACAGTAAAGGGTGAAACGAAGTGTGGATGTTAATATTGTTTATAAAGTGCTGTATTTGAACTACACACCGACAACCAATCCTTGAGATGGTTTCTTGCGACCAATAAACCTGCTGGCTGGTTGGCACATTGGTTGGTTAGGCTCACGTGTTTTAATTTCACTATGAAACGCATGAAAGGAGGAGATAATAGTGTGGCTGATGCCCTAAGTAGGATGTTTGATGTGGACGAATTTCATGCAGTCCAACCGCATTCAGTAACTATTGTGGTGGAAAATCTTGTCGAGGATCAGACACAGACATCTGAAGGGAAGGAATTGGCGGGTGAATCCGTGCAGACTATGGTAGAGTCTGTTAAGGAGGGAGGAGAACCCGAAGATCAGGTTGAAATACTTCAATAATTTCCCCAAGCTTATTACAAGCTTCAGCAACATCAAGAAGAAAACCCCGAATGTCAGGGAATAAGGGCTGATGTAACAGGAAAAGGGGCACAATATGAGATACAGAAAGGGTTTTTGGATCATGTCGATTCTAAAAAACCAAAATTAAAATTTTTAGTGGCTAAGGTTTTGCAAGCTCCTATCATTCATTATTTTCATTACACAAAATTTGGTGTCCACTTAGGGCAAGATAAAACTATAGCACGTGTACGTGATATGTTATTTTGGCTCGGGATGGGAAATTGTATTGAACAGCTTGTAAAGTATTATGTTGAGTGACAACGAGCAAAGCTTTGAAACACAAAGATAGTGAGTCCATATAGTGCAAGTGTTGCAAGGTTCCTTGGGAGCAAGTATATGTTGATGGGTTTGGCCCCTCCCTCGTACCAGTGCTGGGTGCACTTGTATTTTGGTCATCGTAGATAGTATTAGTAAATTTGTTTTTTTTCTATCCACTTAGAAGTATGAAATCTTTCGAGATTCGCAAGGTGCTCAGCCAGCGCTTATATCCTGTGTTTGGTTCACCAATCACTATGGTAACGGACAACGCTACATGTTTTGTTTCAGCCGAGTTCAAGAATTTAGCTTCAGCTTGGGAGGTGAAATTAATTTAAAAGACACCTTATTATCCTCAAGCCAATGTAGTTGAGTGTTACAATCGCATTCTTAAGGCAGCCCTCAGGTCTCCCTATACTGGTTCCCATAAAGACTGGGATGTGTGCCTTAAACAATTATCCTTGGCATTTAACAATGTGTTGAGTTTAGAGACTAAAAGGGCGCCAGCTGAATTATTTTTCGGCAGAAGTCTTTTCCATCCACTCATAAATGCCTAGATAACAGGGAACTTGAGGGAATTTGGGCTGAAATCACCCAAACTCTTAAGAAGTATCATCATAGGATGTCTTCAAGGAAAGAGTACAATACCGGTACTGTAAAAATTAAACAAGGTGATCAGGTGTTCGTTCAGACACATTTATTAAGTAATAAAACTGCTTAGTTTAGCGCTAAGTTAGCGACGAAATTTGCAAGACATTTTATTGTTAGACATTTCTTAGCCTCAGTGACTGTGATGATAGAAGATGTATCAAATCCTTGGCGTGTTTGTAATTCCTATCTGCCGCAGTTAAAGATAAGTACGAGTTAATGATTCTAACATGTAAGTATGTACTACTACAGCTGATCTTGTTGTTTGCATTTTAATAGGGTGTTTGTGTTAATAATGTGTTTCATTTTTGTGATCATTTCAAAATTTGAATAATATATCATATTTTGTGTCATTTATCTTTTAGGTATGGTTAAACCAATCCATTGTAGTCGGTGCATCGAGGGATAGTCATTCCCCATCTCCCATACTCATTTCATCTTCATTTTGTGGCGGTGTTTGCCAACACATACAGGATGAGGTGCTTGTGCTGGAAAACAGCTGAGAGCCCCCCAATGATGTCAAAAAAGAGGTTTGGGTTGCTTCCAGTGAAAAGTTTCAAAATTATTTGTTACCATTGTTTTTATATCAAAATATAACAATTTACATAGATTTTCCCCAAAATTTTACAATCAAGAAACGTTATATAATAATATAGTTTTCCCACTGATTATTCCTACATTTAGTATAAAAATGTGTAAAAAATAACTATGTTAAAAACATCCTACCAAATTTTAATTTTTACAAGATTACATCTCTTTCCAGCAATATGCAGGTTACATATAATTATTTTGTTTTCAAACAAATTTAACTTAAATGGCAGCAAGGCCCCCCCCCCCCCCTCCTTTTAAAATGTTGACGAAACAGGAAACAGCAGTCCCTGCCCAAGTGAAAACCCTGTGCTGTTTCTCCGAATCTGGGCGAGACACCTGTATATATGTATTTTATTTGACGTAATCTAGAATATTACAAAATCATCTTCACACCGTCGATACCTGAAGTCCTGGAAGGGCACACTGGTGATGCGTGACTGACTGGCTGGTGTCACGTGTTCATGGTGACGTACGAGGGAGGGGATGGAAGTCTTAGTTTACGTGGGCAGCAGCGACCCCGCGGAGCCCATACAACAGGCCCGCCCACTGGATGTGAGGCGTGAAGCTCGTCAAACACACCCTCGTCGCAGCGAAGGTAAGCTGTGCCAAACGGACAACATTTTCTTAACTTCATATGGCACTGTCTGTTTACGTGCAGACATAGCCGTCACAATTTAGATTTATGTACTCATGCTCATTTTATCTTAAGGTGTTTTTTTGTAGATTATTATTTAATATCATTATAAATGTTGGGATTTTGATTGTGGTTCAATAATAACGAAATTCGAACTAAATAATCAAGGATAGGGTCCCAGGCAGTCCACGACTAGTTCTAGTCCTTTTGTATGGCAGAGGTGGTGCCTTCTTATGAGGAGACAGAAGAGACATGATATTGTACAGCACTAAATGTTTATGACTAAGGATACTTGAGCAACTTTGTTTAGATTTGTTTTGGCGCTGTCATGATGGAGTGGTGGAGCTTTTGCAGAGCAACCCCTCCAAGATTCTACCGGATAGACGATGTCTTCTTCCGAAAGATGAGTGTCCTTCTATCCTGGTGATTGAGGCTTGTGGAGTCATCTTCGGGGCTGGTCACTCCGGATGGGGACCTTCGGCTGTTCATCACCCTCTTCTAGACGTTTTCTTCGAGATCTTCATGTTCTTAGAGTTCTTCAAGCTTCTTCTGGGCTACTGGAGATGGCACCTTTTCTGATGCTTCTTTCTACGACTCTTCGATCTTCAATGGTCTTCTAGTCCTACTAGTTCTTCTTGTTCTTTGGACTCTTGCCATTAGTGATCTTCAAGAGGATCCCCTTTTAGGAGGGGGGATTGAGATGGGCAGTCACATGTTGATACATTTTTCCTTCTCCACATTTTTCTACACGAGAGTGAACTGTTTATTTCGAACTTACGTCACGATTGTAATACACTGTACGTGAAGTTACTTAAATTGGACAATATACCTCAAAGTTCATCGTTTTCTTGAACTGTGGTTTTCATTTTATGTAACACGTTATAAATCGTACAGCAATTAAAAGAAAATATATTTATTAGAGTGTGAGAGAGTGTTTCGTCACGTTGAAAAAGACAGACTTAATCAAACTATTTCCCGACCTTGGCGTAAGAAGTAATCGGTTTTCACGTAAATACAAGCTACTTCTATAATAACTACACGAACTTAGAAACCTACTACACTTACTAGTTTTTGTGTGCATTTTGTTGCTCGCCAAGGGAATTTTCTTCCGCCATCCCGTTACCTGCCAGAACATTTCTGCTACACGTCCGACATGATCAGCCAACTAGATAAGTGAGATGAAGAAAATGGGGGGGGGGGGGGCGTACCCAGCGCTCTCAACCAGCGCCACGTGGGACTGTCATGGCTGAATACGCGGATGTCGTAACAGCGTTGGTGTGGAAAACCCTTCAGCCACTTTATATAAACATCTTGACGTTTCGGCAGCGTGGAAGAACTTTCAGGCCCTTGCAGATTCCTATTGGCTAAGCATGAGTGAGCAATTTGAATAATTTTGGTATTTAAGATTTGGTGAACAACAACTCGAGGAAATGGCTGTTCCCTGCTGGATCGTATGTATTGGAAGTTAAATAACAAATTAAAATTATTATAAAATGAGCATGCCCTTAAAGTTGTTTGAGGAAGGACAATACTTTCGTCCTTATGAGAAAATAAAAAAAATATTTATCATGAATTTTGGTAATCTGTTTTATAACGAATTTCGTTGTTCTTGTCAGATCTTAAAAAAAAAAGAAAAAGTTAAACATAACATTTCAATTATTATATTTGTATGAATGTCCTTCTATTAGTTTGGAATGACCAGAGAAAGTGAAAACACTTCCAAGCAGGCCATAGATTTTCCTTGAAAATATTAATTTTAAATTGAAATATTGTTACGTATTGGTGGCCTTCGCTCTAGTTAAACAGCCAGTAATTTTTTATGTGGACTGTATTGCTTTCGCCGTAGTTAAAAGCCTATTATAATAAATTTTCTAGAAGTGGTTTTTCTTACATTGTGTCATTTTGCCATTAGTGGAAACTTTAAAAAAATTTAAATCCTTTGAATGATTTTCGTGTAATTTGTTGATGAGCTTGCTTGGGTGCAATAAACCACATACTAACCTTCTTTTGTAGCATTTTTTTTTTTTAGATCAATTTGGTATTTTCTTTCATGGTTATAAATAAAGAAAAAATTTAGATATTTTTTGTTTTTGCCTAAAACAAGTTTGAGATACTGAGAGAGGTTTTTGCTAAAATAACCATTGCTAAGGCTGATAAAATATTAAGAAACTCAGTTCACTTTTTGAAATTACATATGCACGTGACTATTCTTTAGCCAGTGTGTAGTTATATCTATTGGATGTTGATTCGCAATATCCACGCTGGCTTTAAAGTAGGTTTATTCTGACTAGGAGGCAGTTTAAGGCCGCCCTTTGGTGTCCCAGTTGTACAGAGGGCGCAATAAACTGATAATGTCATGTGTCGCTTAAAGGGTATACGAATACTGAAACCCTCACAAAGCCAATTTTATTTATTTAAACTATTCAGAAAATACTTTGGCTTCTGATGTCCAGGCCTTAGAATTAAATTTTAATGAAGTCGGGATAAAAATTTCGCCCTACATTCAGTATTACCGTACTACATAAACTCGTTTCCATAATGGACAGACCCTGCAGGTCCAACTGCATTTTTATCTTTTATGAATGTGGTTATGGTTGGCACAAAGATTAGGGCACTATATGGTTAGAGTGAATAAACTACTCTAGCTCATTTTACATACTGGTATAATACCGCAATTAGCTGATCTCAGATACACGCAAAAAGCATCTTGAAAGTTGCTTATGTATTTGTGGACAGAATATAATTTCTGAATTACAAATTTATGAAATTGGGATTGTACATGATAAGGTACTGCTCTCCTAAAGTAGGAATTTGAACCACTTGGGATTGTTCTCGCAGTATAGCCAGCCGGGAGTGTACGCACTACGGTAAAAAACAGTCAGTAGATCGGAAGAACCAACAATGGAATTCTCTTGAGGCGACGAATACTTTTGAAATAGAGGTAGATGGCCGGTCCTGGATCATTGGAGGGCATCGGGAGCCTATGTATCGTTTGAATAACTTTGGAAGGTGTCGCTCCAAGAGGAGCATCAATTGCCGGCACTCTTTAACCTGGGAAATAGATAACACCCCTCCCTTCTCTCCACCAGTGATGTGAGTTGTGGTTGACGGAAGAGTTCTACTGCCCCCTTCTGATGTGTGCTGTGATTGGCTGTTGCGGGTAAAGGTAATCTTTATGTGCCCAAAGCGTCCAAGTGACATTTGAGGGACAATGAAATTTCTGGAAGGACAGCCCTTGGTTTGTGAGGTATAGATAGTAATTTGGTGTAATTATTTGTAATTACATAATTAGTAATTGCATTAGGTAAATTGCATAATCAGTATGTACCGAGAGTAATTACACACCAAGTAAACATGTTTACCCATCGGCAGCCTAGACACAAATGATGATGTTGGATGTCGAGCGACTAGAGGTGGAGGTAAGGGGTTGTAGTTTTGGATCAGGACGGTTGAAGAGTTAGTCCTTGGTTCGAGACCTGTAGCGTGTAATTTGGTTGAATTAGATGTTAAATGAGTAATGAGTAATTGCATAATTATTAAATAGGCATAATGAGTAATTCCATATTGAATAAGTACCAAGAATGATTATTTGTACCAAGACTAAGAGCACAGTATTTTTACACTAAGTACACATGCTAGACCGACCATTGTTAACTCACAACTGATATGTGAATCGCCATTAAATTTGTGATATACATCCGCCATTTTGGAATGCATATTATAGGTAGTCAACTAGATGTCGGCAGTTCGTCCCCGGGAAGGTTACCAAACACATTCAGAAAAGCGAAAGTGAAAGTTCCCTATCCAAGCCATTGCATTATTTCGGTGTTTAAGTTTGTGTCAATCATATATTTTAGAATGCATGGTGATGTTACTTGGAAAAGTAAATACATACGAACACTGAATTAAGCATACGTTCCTCACATAACCGTTAAAGCTATATATCCTTTTAAATCATCACAGGTGAATGCAAACTCATACTTTTAATATTTTCCATCACTTTTAGTGTAACATCTATAATTCAGTTATATTTTCCATCACTTTTACTGTAACATCTATAATTAAGTTATATTTTCCATCACTTTTAATGTAACATCTATAATTCAGTTATATTTTCCATCACTTTCACTGTAACATCCATAATTCAGTTATATTTTTCTCACACAAATGTTTAACAATCTTTGTGTACCAAAACTGCTAAAGGCTACTAACATTTTTAAATATTTCCATCACTTTTTTTTCCAGGAACAAGTATATGTGACCTACAATTTACTCGCGAAACCGTTTTCATTCTACGTGTACAGACGTGTTAAATGTACTTACCTTTTTTATATCTACATCACTTATTCTGCACTGTGATGGATAAGTTACAAAAAAATATATTTTCTTGAATCTCCGAAAATATCTACATGTTCTCACTTTACTAAACTTATTTTCACCATATCCATATCCCATGTTCACTACCAATGTATATGTCAGTTACATATTTTTCGCCCAACTGTGTATTATCTGAATTAAAAACTGTGATATGGGTATGTTCATTTCAAGGAACTGCATTAATTCTCTTCTATAGTAGGGATGTGGAACACTTCGTTTAGTTCTCAGCCAGCTGGAAGTGAATATACTACGTTAAAAAATGTTCAGTATTTCGGAAGAACCAACGATGGAAGAACGGAATTCAATAACTTTTGAATTCCTTTGTGTTGACGAATACTATTGAAATAGGGGTAGATGTCCGGTTCTGTATCACTGGGGACCAACACTGCCGTAAGCATAATTTGTTAACCTTGGAAGGGTTCTCTTCGAGAGATACATGAATTGCCGCCAGCCTTCAACATGGGCCAGAGTGAAGGTGGCCACATTGAATATTCCAAAGGGCATGCGCTGAATATAACAGACGAAGTTCTAAAATCACAACCAAATGTTTTACTGCAGATAACATGAATGCTATTGCTGCGAAACTAATATTTAGTTGCTGCCAGTAAACCTTTATTCAATTAACAAACATATTAGTGACACCTAGATAGTTTAAGTACTATACACTGTAGGTGTCATTGAGCTCCACAATCAATTTTTTACCATCGTCAACACCTCGCCTGGCTAAGCATCCACTATAATTTATCAGCACAAACATTGGCTATATTTTTTTCCTACTTGTTACTCCTATATTATTTTCTTAACGTGCCTGTTTCGGTGGATACAATCTCAATATGATTTACATTTATTGAAAAAAAAAAAAAAAAAAAAAAACAAATTTCAAAGAAGGTATAAAAGCGTAACCGTGACAAGTTCGATCTACATTCAGTTTTAAAAGTACTTCAAATTGTTTCGTTCCTGCCTAAGGCCACTATTACAGTTTACACAATTCGCGCTAAATGTGATTATCTGAAAGTTGTTAAAACTTACACATTCATAATTGCTATCCCAGTACGTCATATTAATAAAAGTTTCAATTTTTGTGAGCTAGTTTAGTTTAAGTTGAAAAAACGCCTTCCAGCTCATGGTTCAACAATCAGCTTGTTTCAGTAGAAAGTGATGCGTAATATCATTAAGTGTCACACATGAGCCTTGAAATGTTACATTTTTTTTTGTCTATCGCGCCATAATTTTTATACTTCATATGCAAGTGGAAACAAAGAAAGTACTCTACATCTAAAAAATCTGTTATCTAATATTGAAATAAAATCAAATCAGTGAACTTCACGTGATATCTTGCAAGAAATTGTGATTCAAACAAAGACATCGCTATGACTTTTCGTAATTGAAATTACGTGAAACACCACTTAACCTTGGTATTTGGTTCAATATATACCTGGAAATTATCAACGACGATGAAACTACATCACCATGTTTCGTCTTTTGTTCATCTTCATCTCCTCCTTGCTGGTCTCAATCTACGGTGAGTTATACGATCTGTCTTTCGTGAAATTAAACAATTTTCTCTTATATCTTTTACCAAAACTTATACTAAGTAGTTCAAAATTTCAAAATTTCCTTTTCTAAAACAAACATTATGTAACTATTTTGGACACTCAAAAATATAATCTACTTTCACGATAATTACGGTATTCCCATTACTGTGACATTAAAGATATCTAACCTTTTAGAACTGGCAAAATATAATTTGTTTGTGAAATGTTTTGTATTACGAATTTGCTAATGAAATAATATTTTTCAATACACTATTTTAGAACTTTCAAAACTGGTTTTCAGTATTAGTCCACAAGATATTCATAATACAAAAATAAATAATATATAGTAGTAAATGGATAACTGTAAGTTTTAAGCTACGTCAATTAATGTGTTTAGGTAGTGTAATAGTCAAGTTGGCGAATAATAAAATATTATCTTTATAGTGATATAAACATAATTTTTATGCACTTCTTGCTAAGATATTTTGTTATTATTTTTAATGTTTGCACAATTAAAACGAAGCTTAAAAAAATTAGATATAATTTAACTAATAATTAAATTCAATCAGTTTTTAATATTTTCATATGTAAATGCAACAAAATAATATGCATAAATATTATGTACTAATTCCATACGTATGACACTACATATAAAATCAGCTCGATGTATTCAGATATCCTGGTCGAATTAGTGTTAAAAGACACATTTGTAATAGTAATAACAAAATGTTAATTTTAGTTAATATTATTTATTTGAGAAATACAATGCAAATTATATTTATTATTGAAATTTATGAAGACAAAAGGAATTTACACTGATTTAAGAAATCCTAACGAAATATTTATTTGTGTAGTGCGCACATTCTTCATTAAGTATGATTATATTATAAATCACTCGTCATTGACTGTATAAAAATATTTAAAATTTTAGGATAAATATATGATTTAATGAAGTGCAATATCATAATGATTAAAAATTATACATTTCTTATATAAGCGAATCAAATATTTTCTCTAATATCTATAGACACACGTTTCAGCTTTAGGTTAATTATTTACTTATGATTGTCGTAGATAAGAAAATTCGGTTGAATTACTCATTCCAAGACGAAAAATTCTCATGATACGATTTTTGTTTAACTTGAATCTGATTGTATACTTTCCTATTTTTGAGGGTATAAAACAAATTTTTCAATCGATAAAATTGATTTCGTACCTTGAATTGTAATGCATTTGTGATGTGAAAGATAAGGAAAATTATCAAAGCTAATGTTTAATAAAAATATTATTTTCAGTTACGTATTAAAGCGTAGATATAATTTGCGATTTAAATCTTGTGTATTTGTATTTATAAAGACACTTAAAGTTAATAAAATTCCCCTGCGCAGTTTCCCTAATTTCTAATATATGTTTATACGTTATTCTCAGTGTTTATGAAGAGAAATGTATCAAAATCGTGCTCAATGAAAACGTGTATATTTGTTGTTATGTGCCACATTGAAAGTAACATTACCAGTTCCTGGTCATGTTAGTGCATTTTATTAAGTATTACTATGAATTCCGAATTTTCAAACCTTTAACATTGTTGTTGATTTTCAGTTTGTGATATTGTGATATTTCGTGTTAAATGAGTTAATATTACCCTCGCATTTCTGAAAACTATTTTGAATACTATCTCTAAGTATTAACCTGTATTTTATCGTTGAAGTAAGTATTTTCCTAGTTCAGTGTTTTGCAAATTATTTTTAGTCGTTATTTTGCTTGTCGCGACACCTATCGGGACTTGTGTAAATTTTTTTTTTCAATATTATATTGTCAGTGGTTTTGATGTATCAAATGTAATTTTTGTGATTTTATTTAGCATTTATGACATTCAGTTTCCCCTTTTTGAGATTTCGTTTCATGCGATATTTTGATAAAGTCATTTTGGTTTCCAACATTTATTTTGTGAGTAACTTGACTTGTTCGTGTGTAAAACTCATTTTGTAATTCTGTCAATCATTGTTACATTAATTCTGTTATTGCTTATGGTTATTGTTTCGTGTTTGTGTTATTGAGAAAAGAAAAGCATATGCATATCGATTTGCAAGTGAAAACACTTTTGCGTGAATAAACATTGAGTGGTTTGTAAAGCACTTTTGGAACAAACAAAGCATAAAAATGAATTTTTTGTGTGTCGCATGGTTTACTATTTCAGAATTTTTTAATCAATTGTTTTAGTCACATATTCCTGTTCCTTTTGGATCTGATGTACAATCTGGTGTATTTGTTTAATTTTGACATTGCTGATGGCAATTACAGAGTAAAAAATAATTTTCCCGATACTTATAAGCAAATATTAAATGACGTGTGTGCCATTTACCTAAAATCTATTTTTGTAAGCATATATTAATTGT